>JAVTVJ010000072.1:3600000-4200000 GCA_034509425.1 Eopsaltria australis
GAATTGTGTCATGCTTTCTGAAATGGTGACTAATGTGTTCCCCAGTGTGGCACAGAACCAAAATCAATGACAATAGATTAACTTTAATATGCTGGATGTAATGGTTACATTTTGGAAGGAACATTATCTCAGACTGACTTTAGCCATACTACGAGAACAAATAAGGCCAATACTTAGAAGTTAAATGCATTCCAATCCATTTAACTGAAATGTATTTAGTCGATACTACCAAACATGCATTTTTCTTTGGCAGGCAGGACCCTGGAACATCTCTCTGATGACTTTGGGCATGAACGTCTGTCAGCCACAAATAGAGTTTTCACTAATCCAACCTATATTGAGGGCAGGTAAAATAACTTCAGTAGAAGACTCAGTTGTTTAGTGCCTTGGCTGCATACTAAAAAAAAATATACCTACTGAAACCAGTTGGAAGGCATTTCCAGATCCATTTGCATAACATCATAATCTCTTCTGAGCTCCCCCCATTCCCTAAGGCAAATTGGATATGCTACAATTCTGAGATGGTGGTGCGGTGTGCTACCTCATGACATGTTAAGGAATATATGCCTATTTCTCTGTCACTCACTTTTGCCATTTTTACAAATCCTGAATTTATTTTGAGGTGTTCTGTCTTCTTTGTGTCACATTAATTGCTTTAGAAATAGACTGCCCACTAGAGAAAGAAGTGTGAGATAGCTGCCCATCCAAATACCTGCTTCATTCATTGTTTAAGAGGCAATTTCAAAATTTACAGCCCTTTAAAGAGTCTGTCAGAGATAGCTGGGAGATAGAGAGGGCAGTCAGAAAAACCCTTAGGGGATTAATTCTATTTAGTTGAGCAGCTCAGATTGCTGTCAAATATTACTGGAGTAAAAACATTTGACTTCATGATGTGACAATTAGAGGGGGGCCTACATGAATTCACAGATATGTGCCAGCCTTGAATTCAGCAAAGTTCTTCATCTCAGTAAAGGATTTATTTTCTTTTTAGCAGCAGGTTGCACAGGTTGATTATGAACTGTGTTTTGACATATTATCTTTCATCAATTTACATCGCTCTGAGAAAAAAAACAGTGCGAATACCCAAAAATATTTATCTTCTTTAATTTTGAAGTTGGCATGAGTGTCTCCTGCTTCAAAGGGGCCACCAACTACATGCACATTAAGATTGGAATTCTGCAAAATCAATAAACAAATTACAGACTATATTTTGAAAAACATATTGACAATAGTGGCTGTTAACATCTCTCTGTTCTGTATGTCCCTTATTTGTGACAGTCTCCTAGAATTATCTATCATTTCCTGGACTGAAAATTTTGCAAAAGTGGATGTCAGTTTGTATGTGACATAAACAATCTCTATTCTGAATTGTGATGCAGAGAAAAGTGCTCATGATATACTGAATATGAAATTTTATATTAAAAGATAGCGCAGTTAACACTAAAAGGAAGTAGTATCTTTTAACACTACATAGAATTGAAGCTATGGAATTAATTCACTGTCAGAAAAAAAATAGAAGTAATTTAGACAAAACATAGCGGGATTTCAAAGAGTATTCATTTATACAACTGATTTCAACTTAATGGTTGGCAGACATCTGTCTATCTTTCATGTTCATTGGGCTGCTTCCCTCTCTTTTTTTCCCAGAAGTACCAAATACAAGATGGGTGTGTGTCTCACTTGAGGCAAAAAATGTCTGAATGAGTAACAGAATTAGAGTGTCAGTACAGGAGCTGCAGGGCAGGTAAGATGTTTGCTAGAGGGGTGACTACAACAGGTACTGCTGGAAGTATAAATACCATGCCAGCAGAAAGTGATTGTTGGTATTTTTTAAGTACTGCCCCTGAAACTAATATTTTCCAATATTTTCATTAACAATGTTGGCATAAAGCAGAAGTTCATGGCAATAAAGCATACTGAATGTGCTAGGCTGGGATGCATAAAAGAGGACTGCATGAAAGAGTCCTCATAAAAGAAGACTGCAATAACTCAAAGACCACAAGGACTGAAATAATGGAAATAAGAATAAAATCAGTATTGCCATATACAAGGCAATGCACTAGAAAAAATACTACAGATCTCAGTGTAAATTGTGAGTTCCTGCTTGGAAATAACTGATAAGTCATGGGATCTGAAATCTCGACTAATTAGCTACAGGTTTATTGCAAGCTACCAAGATTAAGCACCAAGGAAGGCAAATGCAATTCTATTATGTATGGGGAAAGTATTTCAAACAAAGAGAAGGAAATATTAACGTCACTATAACAGATAGTGGTCAACTCCATCAGGAAGACAAGATAAACTCCTGATATCTGTGCTGAAAAACATGAATGCAAAACATTTACAGAGAACTACAAAACCGTGTGCCTAAGCTATATGCACCCCACAGTATTTTCTCCCTATGTCTCACTAGAAGAGTAATCAGCTGCATGTTACTGGCACTCCATTTCACTTTTGTGTCTTGATTTTCTTCTCATAGTGTCCTGGTTTTGGCTGGGGTAGTGTTAATTTTCTTCCCAAAAGCTGGTGCAGTGCTGTGTTTCAGATTGAGGATGAGAATAATGTAGATAACACGATGTTTCGGTTGTTGCTGAATAGTGCTTACCCTAAGTCAAGAACTTTTCAGTTTCAGGAAATGGGGGAAAACAGAGGGGTGTACATCCAGATTACACCCCAACACAGAATAAAATCCTACTGAGTAACACAAGTGAACCTGGAAAAATATTCCTCTAAAGGAGACTAAAGGAGCTTGTTTTTTCCTAATGTTGCAAAATTAAGACTTAACTGAAGACTGAACACTGAAACAATTTCCTTCTATAAGTAGAGGAGAGTATTTAATACCAGGAGAAAAAATCAAAATGATAAAGCAAATGGATAAAAGCGGTCGATATGCAAGTGTACCTGAATGAAAAAGAAGATCTATAACAAGTATCAGAGCACTGAAATCCTGAGCCACCTTTCCAAAAGAAGATCTGTCTGTTCCCAAGATTTATTCCTTTTACAAATAGAATTTCAAATGCCTAGGAGGAGGATTATCAGATTTTGTGCTTATGCAAGGCAAGGCCAGGACTCAAGCCCTGCTAAACCTACCTCTGCAAGATTTCACTACAACCATTGTTGTCAAATGGCTGTTTCTTATTCACATTTATTTTTGCAGACAATTATTTAACTACTTATATATTGACTTTGTACAACATTGTTTTTGCAGGGCAACAGGTAAGTCTGCACTAAGTGTCTTGCAGAAATTTAAGCATATTGCCCTAATAATTTTCATTCTAGAATGGCAATTATATGCTTGTTATTGGATATAATACTGTAGTAGCCTACAGTGATTATTTGAGACCATACTAAATACAATAAGATACACCTCTATGTGACTGTTATGAAGTATAGAACTAACTTTCCAAACTACAGAGGGAAGTCAGATTTTTTTTGCGTTGGTGAAGATAGATACTGGGCAGCTGACTTCCTTGCTAGGAAAAAGCTCTTAATGCTAAGGCTTTTTAAGAATTCCCTTTATTTGTTCCCAGTACTTGCAAATTCAAGTCCACCGATAACTAAATTGTCACCAGGAAAATCCTTCAGGGTCTAACAGAACCCAAGGACTATCGACTACTGGGCAGCTCAGCCACTGCATCTCATTTATTCTCTGTCATAACCTATGAATTATTTTTCTTTCATCTTGTTTTCAGTCTTACTGAAGAAATTTGAAGAGACAACCTGTGCCTATCCCAGAGAACGTGACTGATCCTCTGACATATTAGATTTGTGAATCTCCTATTTGTGGCCTCTGACTTAGTGTCAGGAAACTGACTTGGGGCTGTATCTCCCACTCCAAGAACAAGACAGCTAAAAGCAACACTCAGCTGTGTGACATTGAAGTAACCCTGTGTCTCCAGGACCATGTGATGATGCCAAGATCCACAGCCATTGACCCAAGCACGACCAGCAGTCCCAAGGCACATCCTGCCTGTGCAGTTTTTCAGCAGAAGAACAACAGAATGGAAGGCAATTGCTATGAACAGTGGTATGATTTCCCAAAAAGAGTAGAGGTGGATGCTTCCATTATTTCAGAGGCACATACCTCAGCCAGGTACAGCATCACTACAGACACAGTGACTTGTCATTGTATTCGCAACAGTGATGGACACAGAGCCCTCTCCCTGTAGTAAGATTTTGCCTGATTAATATGGCCAAATATGTACCAAAGATCCCCAAACATCTTTTTTTTTTTCCCCTGAAAACTTGAAGCAAAGCCATGGGAAATGCAGTCAGCTTCTGAGAAATGAAGAACTTACTGGCAAGGTATTGCTCTCAGCTGGAGGCAGTCAGAGGGCTGATATACAAATTTCCAGAACAATTTTCAGACAGCTTCTGTTCTTCAGAGAGTTTGCCTTCTGCTCGCAATTACCCTCCGTTCTGTCTTAGTTTCTTTAAAAAGCATTCTCCATGTCCTTGATGTTTTGTATTGCATGTAGATGTTGAGGTGTTGGTAGTGGGGGGCTCCAGGAGTGGCAGGGACAAGAAGGAGAAGCTCTAGAGTGGAACAGAAATCCACAAATCAGCCTATGGAGGACTGTAAGCCAGAGCAGGGGAAAATAGTGAGGAGGAAGGAGAGGGTAGACCTACAGCTTTTTAATGGCTGTACATGGCATCCCCCTCTGCCTCCACATCCCACTGTGCCTTGGGGTGGAGTAGACAAGTCTAAAGGAATGAAGGGGTCTAAAGGAATTAAGATATCCTTGGGAAAGAGGAGAAGAAAGGTTGTTTCAGTGTGGGGGGTTAGGATTCTTACCACCCAAATCTGTAAAATAGATTGACAATAAATTCTTGGCAAGTCAAGTCTCTTGTGCCTGTGCCAGTAATTGGAAAGCAATATCCCTGTGTTTATCGCCACCCATGAGTTTTCTCATTCCTGATTTTTTAATTTTTTCTTATTTTCTCTCTCCATCCCACTGGGAGTGTAGTGCTGGAATAAGTGAGCAGCTGGGTGAGAGTTTGGTTGTTAACTAAGACTAGCCCACCACATATTTGTATCTGCAAGATGTATATAGAGGTAAAAAACGTAGCTGCTTCCAAGGCTGTAAAGAAAATAAAATCCTAAGAGAGAATGAAATTATCTCAACTCAGTTTGCTTGCAGCTTCAGCTGACTTCTGCTCAATAATCCTTCTTTTCTATATCAGTAAACTAATTGAGATAAGAAGCATTGGTATTTCACTATTTAAAGTGCCATTCTCTTTAGGAATATTTTTTCTCTATCATATCAAGCCACAGACTCATTCGGTGCTTTTCATACAAAATTGAAGGTTCCTATTTACATTTGCAACTCTTTTGCTGCAGCACATCAACACACAAAAAATCCCCTTCCTCAGTCCAGGGAGACCCCACCTGGAATACTGCATCCATCTTTGGGGTCTCCAGCACAAAAAGGACAGTGACCTGCTGGAGCTAGTCCAGAGGAGGCAAACCAAGATGATCTGTTGCTGTATAATTCATGCTCATATGGTTTCCCAGAGGATGAAGCATTTGAATAGCTCATATTCAAATGAGGCTCTTTGGAGGTTTATCCTGCTTTTGAGGAACAATGGAAGAAATAAACTTTAGGTTTAATGATGTGTCTTTCAAATGGAACTCTGATTCAATCTGATTCACTGTTCTTCCCACTTATTTGCATGCAGAAATGTATTATTTATCAAGTAATAATTCAAGTAATTCAAGTAATTAGTTTCACTAATATGTATATCGCCGGCAGATTATAGGCAGATTCACGGGTAAAGTTTATTACATCAGAAAATGTGATAAATTCTGTCCTGCAGGCTGGGTTGAACACAGTTCTTGGAGGACATGACAAGGTCACACAAACACTGCATTCCTGCTCATGCATTTTGTTACTTTCTCACTTGTCGCAAAAGCAACATGTTGAAATATTCCCGTGGATATGGTGGAGTGCAGCACAAATGGAACTTCCCTGCTAGTAAGGCACTACACAGCACTCCTGAGACATCCAGAGGAACACTGTTATGCTAGGGATTGGCACTGTTTCGTACCTGCATGTGAACAGGCCAGGCTTCTGACATTCACCATTTTGTCCCTCTGAACTACAGTACCTACAGTACTTACAGATGCCAGGCTAGCACAAGGGCAACTAGAGAAAAACAACTTTTAAACAAAAAGTTCTACAAACCTGACTCCCCTCTACCTGCTGTCTCCTTTCACTGACCTTTCCAGCCCTGCTACGAGAGATTTTATCAGATGTCCAGTTGTAGGCAGCACTGTTAACCTTCCAGGTCTGTAAGAAACAGCCCTATGTATTCCAGCAGTTTCTGAGTGTACTCTGTGCTGCAGACTCCCAACTCCCCCCCTTCACCATAAAAATCCAGAGAAAGAAACCATACTTCTCCCTGCTGTCCTCCCAGCACCCTTTTAAAGGAAGATAACCTAGAGCATCTATAAACTATAGGTAAAGAGTTATTGCCCAACATGTGCTCTACAATTAGTCTTTAAGTATCAAAAAGATTGCCTATTAATTATTAGTGACACTAAGCTAGTGTTGAACCTTAGTTGTTTCTATGTATATAAAAGAAAAAAAAAGGGTTCTAACCACATATACAATTAATTATACAAGATCACAATGTTAAGCAGATATTGCTGTATTTGTAGGGATAATTTTTGTCTCAAACACACAATTCTAGTGCTCTCCTATTGCTCATCTGAGAATATGTTTATTCTTTTTTTCTTTTCCCCATAGCATCTGTTTTAGAGAAGCAATATGTTTCTTTGCATTAAACAAGTGCTGTACATAGGGTTTGTCTGACTTCAAAGCTTCAGTTCTTTTCTTTTGCTTATGCACTTTTCATCGTTGCTGAAAATATTTGACAAAAGGCATATTGCTTACTTTGGTAATTATAAACCAGTAAATTATTCCTCAGCTGCAAAGATTTGCATTAGTCTCTTGCAGTAACTACAAGATATAATATAGTTATATCTACACCAGGAACACAATAACATTAGCAAAATTAACTGAATTGTATCTGAACGCACTTAAAATGAGAGGCCTGCGCAGTCAGTACAATTCCTATGCAGTTATCAAAGCCCTTTAACAGTCCTCCCCCTCCACACTGCTGTTTTGCATGATGTTGATAATGTCACATATACAGACAATGTCTGTCTTCCATGTTAAAGCTGTATGGTAAGAATAATAGAAAAATTCATCTAGAAAAAGGACCTCTGGAGGTCTTCTAGTCTGAATTTACTCCATAAAGGATGAGCTTCACAGCTATGCAAGGTTACTCAGGGCTGTGTCCTGGGGTGCATCAGGCACAGCATCACCAGCTGGGCAAGAAAGGGGATTGTCCCAATTGACTCTGCACTGGGGCAACCTCACCTTGAATATTGTGTGCAGTTTTGGGTGCCACAATATAAAAAAGGCATTAAACTATTAGAGAGTCTCCAAAGGAGAGCCATGAGGATGGTGAAGGGCCTTGAGGGGAAGTTGCATGAGGAGCTGCTGAGGTCACTTGGTCTGTTCAGCCTGGAGGAGACTAAGAGGAAACCTCATTGCAGCAACAACTTCCTCATTAGAGGAAGAGGAGGGGCAGACACTGGTTTCTTCTCTGTGGTGACAGTGACAGAACCTGAAGGAATGGCCTGAAGTTGTTTCAGGAAAGGTTTAGGTTGGATATTAGTAAAAGGTTCTTCACCCAGACACTGAGTACTGGAACAGGCTCCCCAGGGAAGTGGTCACAGCACCAGCCCGACAGAGTTGAAGAAGCATTTGGACAACACCTCAGGGACATGGTGTGATTCTTGAGGCTGTCCTGTGCAGGGCCAGGAACTGGACTTTGATGATCTTTTTGAGTCCCTTCCACCTAAGGATATTCTATGATTACTGTCAAAGAAATGAAGATAATTTCCTCCTGAGGGAAGATATCTGCATGACTTTCTAGGCAGTGTGATGCCATTCAGTTGTCTGATATTAATAACTCTAGCAATAATATTTATGTCACCTTAACTCCAGAACTCTCTCTAAACTTAAGACAATTAGCTCTACAATGATTTAGACATCTGTTAGAAGAGCTGAGAAATCTGACTTGGGAAGATTCCATTTATGGAGACCCATGAGAAGAGGGGCTGACATGTTATACAGCACCATTGGATAGTACAGCAGAAACAAGGAGAGAGGCAGAAGGGGGAATGGAGAATACAAAAGCCAGGAAATGGAGGGTTTATGTTTGGCTGATTCACTTACTGGAGGAATAGCTTTGTTATTTTTACCATCCTTCAGCTTGTACTCATAAAAATCTTTATATGGCATATATTTTCTCAAGGCCTGCTTTATAGATGCATTGTGTAATGCAAAGCATGAGCCTTTCAAATAGTTATGTTAACAACCAGCCATGAACCTGGCTCTGTTCTGCCTCAGTTGTACCCTGAATGCTCAGCAGCATATAAAAAATTTAGATTGTCCTGAAGAGTCAACAACTGAGTCCTCCATAGGAGCAACACCTCCAGGTGATGCATATAAGGAGGCTGTTGGCTCTGTATCCTCTGCTTTTGACGTCATTTTGTTCTATGAACTCTTCAGAGAAGGTGGGATGGGAATAACTTATGACTGACATGCACTGTGTTTCTGTCAGCCAGAACAATCCGTGTGAAGCAGTATTGCCACTGGAAAACAGAAGAGCTCAAAGACTGGTTTCTTTGAGCACATATTTATTGTTTCAGACCAGAGCCTCACTCTCCCAACGAGAAAATACAAAAGGGTGGCTGGACAAAATCAAGTTGCATGTGTCTCGTAACTGGCCATTTGTCCTGATTCTGCAGATCCCTTCTCTGAAATTATTATATTACAGAAGGAAGGTTTTAATAAATTATTAAAATAAGAAAATTCAAACATCATAACTTGATATCAATTACTGGACCTGTGAGTTCTAAAATTCTGCTCGTAGAAACACATTCATACATTTTTGACTGTGCACCATCCAACCAAACTGGTTTTAAGCATTTGCCTGAAGATCCATTTTATCATTCAGAGCTTGCTTGATTTCATTGTGAATTGAAATTTTTTTTTCAAATTAAAAAGAACTCTATCTTAATGGTATTTCTAACTTATGCATCTTTATTTCCTTTTGAAGGATTAGGATATTAGAAGCATTATAATAAAGCATGAATTGAAAATGAGAATTGTCATTGAAATTCTGTGAAATACAGTACTGCAGAACTATTTCAGCCAATTCTTTTTTTATTTGTTTCTCATAATCTAGTTGAAAACTGATATTAATAGTTAAAATGCATATTTGTAAAATATGTAATGGAAAATATAATCTCAACAGGTCTGATAGATGGGTTTTCACAGTCTTTCTACTAACTTAGAGAACAAAAATAGACTATTCTGATTTTTAAATGTAGAATATTTTTTACATAGCATTCAAAAAGAGGAAAGAAAAAATGGGACAAAGTTAACAGCAGATAATAGAACTCAAATAATTATGTACATTTTCCCCATTAAAATTTTAATTAGGCATTTGTCTCAGCAGTGAATCAGTATTGCAAAATATGCAAGAACTATCAAATGACTACAAAGTGAAATTATCTGAATTTTCTCCATATGGTAAAAAGCAAACAAAATCTTGACACAAATCAGAGTGCCTGTTTGACATCAGGATTTCTGCCAAAACGTAGGTGGCTGGGACAGCACTTCGGTCTTCTTCTTCTAAAATTATACAACTTGATTGTTCTGTCAAAATAAAAAGAAAAACTTCATGTAATTTTCTAACCTGATGCAGTAGCAGAATCTGCATATTCTCAATCTAAATGTTGACAAGGTCTGAGGAAGGAAACTCATCTCTCACAAGAATGGAGAATGGAGTGATAAGTGTATGAGACAGAGCACATGAAGATCAATTGTCTGAAGAGAAAGAATATGCATCAGGAGCAGTTCTTTACTAAAGGAGGACCAAACAGCCATGAAGAGAATAATTTGTTCTTAATTCCAAGAAAAGAGAACATAGTGACCTTCTTGAAAAAGTATGTTTTTGCAAGGCATATAGATAGCGGATGACAAACCCCCACAATCTTCAATGATTTAGCAATCTCTTTTGGAGTCAGATTAAGCACAGCAGAAAACATTCGCTTCAACAACATGCATTTTTCTCAAAGCTTTTTCCATTAGTAGCCTAATTTTTATAGGTATGAAACAGTGTCAGCTTTAGTGACTTATTTTCCCTGTTACCTAAGATGCCTGCAGCTGCCAGCTCTTAGGCCCTTTTAACGCCTCTCAGCAGATCATATGCAGCCCAGATAGAACATGTTATTCATGTTATTTAACACATGATGGATGTCACAAAGAGTGTCTGGAACTCCCAGCCTAATGACCTGCAGGCTTCCAGTCTCAGAAACCACCTCGTGTCCAATTATGTCTGGTAACATTTCATGTCAATTTTCAGTTCAATCTTTGTGTCAGGATCATTAAGTACTTTGAAAATTACCTACCTGAAAAAAAAAAAAAAATCCACAGATAACACTGTGTGGTAATTCTGTTCACAATGAAAATGAGGTTGTCTATCTATAACTCTACAGAGTATGCCCAGCTGAGGCTTGAATTAGTTTTTTTTTAAGTTGGGAAAATAGTCATACACCATGCAAACCCTTCCTGCTCAAATCATGGCACATCCAGGTCAGCATGCACCTGGAAATCTTCCATTGGGATCTCAGACAGACTTTGACAGAGTGTTTCTCATTCAAGACACCATTCTCTCTGTCAGGAAGGAGAATTTCAGCTATCTGAGAGGTTCAGCTGTAAAAGATTTTCTGACAGAAGAAAAACCTGTCTTGATAATTTATAAAATAGAAGACCTTTTCAAGGGTTGTATTTGGATGTCTACAAATAAACAGGAGAGAAGCCATCTATCATGTGTGCATGATATCCTCTCATCTGTGTGTTTGGTGTTGACAAATATCATACCTATAAAATCAGTGCAGAAAAAACAGAAAATGTGTAAGATATGTTATTGGAATAAAATAAATAACAATATCAAAATTTTCCAGGTAACTGGACAAGTGTTGTATTTATAGGCTAGGATGGAAGGAACTGACTGAAGACTTTGCCCCTTGTTCAGAAAAAAATGAACATGAAGAGCACATGCAAGGACAAATGATGGCCTATCAGGACCATCAGCAAGAAAAAGAGCTGGCTACTTAGCTAAAAAATCTGTAAAAGCAGAGACTGTTCAAAATGTGCCCATCTCTCACTGGGACCTATGCTGCTATGAAGAAAATTCTCTTCCAAACAGAGCTCAAGACTTATAAAATCTAAGACACAGGTGCATCTCATTTTGTTTAAGAAATAAAAAACCATCAGTTTCAATCTGCAAATTTTTTCATATATTGTAATAGTAGTATGCTTAGCTAAGTAAGTAATAAGAATCAGAAAAACTATAAAGTGGTGGTGGTATTAGTGTGCAATTATTAATTCCATTTCATGTAAATAAGGAATCTTCTTCTGTATTTCTTCTTCTGAATTTCTGCATCTTTGTAACAGGTCATCCAGAAATGTTTTACAGTCACCATCCTTAGAATGTTTCAAAAGTCACCTGAGCAAGGCTACCTCATGTAGCTTTTCATTTAGTTCTACTCAAAGGTAGAGTCAGTCTAGACACCTCCAGAGACCTTTTCAAATTAAATTCTTCTATGGCTCTGCAGCTCTATTTTTGAATAACAAGAGAAAGAAAGAAATGAGAAAACTGTGCACTTCTGAACAAAAAACATTCATTGTCCCTGTGGAGCGATTGAGTTTTGTCTGTCAAAAGATCCCCATTTTCCCTAACAGGTTGTCTGATGCCAAATATTTAATTAACATGTTTCGGTCCTTTGCTGTCTTCATAAAGAAAATGAGAAAGGAACCTGGACTATGCAGCTGTCTTGTTGGCATCCTTAGCATTAGTACAGACAGAAAAAGGATGTTCTTGACCTTATAGAGAAGTAATTAACTAAAGGAAAGAAAATATTATTGTAGCATAAAGAATTTAAGCCCTGAGTCCCTTTAGGTAGGAATATAAATATTAATGGTCACTGCAGATTCTGCAGATCATTTTCTAATGTCCTGTCAGATCATAATTTATTTCATATTCTTAAAGGAGGAGGTACTGTAATACACAGTTTTTCATCTTAGTTCCTTGTTCCTAACAAACCCCTGATAATCCTCTGACAGAGACAGCTGTCAGAAGACATAGAAAAACACATATTTGGCTGTACTCTACTGGGGAAATGCTTGCAAAGGTATGACTTTTCATTACATCGTTTCAGTTTTGATGAACTAGTGCAGTGATTTGTTTTCTCATAGTCTCTAATAGCATCCCACTTGAGGATCGTTTATGCTGAACTCCATAATTGTGGGAGTTTACTTTAAGTTGTCCTGACCTCAAAGGAAA
This sequence comes from Eopsaltria australis, assembly GCA_034509425.1. Taxonomy (NCBI): domain Eukaryota; kingdom Metazoa; phylum Chordata; class Aves; order Passeriformes; family Petroicidae; genus Eopsaltria; species Eopsaltria australis. Next base: position 3,612,430 of record JAVTVJ010000072.1, read on the forward strand.
GCTTATTGCAAAGTATCACCAATGGCAATGAGCAACTGCACACTGTCCTCCAAGCACAATGTCCCTGCCACCCTCCCATTATTCACACACCGTTTGACATGCCAGCAGGCACAAATTATAGAATCACAGAATTGTAGGAATGGTAAGCATGGAATTAAAACCCCAGAAACCCCGTGAGAATTCGTGGTGGAAAGATCCTAGTTCCACCCCCAGGATAAAGATGTCTGGGGTATAGTCTGAATGCTGACCACTCCTATGACTCCTCCTCGTTGCTTGTCACTGGTTTTCCCGTTCGTCTATCCAAGTTTGATCCTTTCCCTTCTTCCAGAGAGTTCTCAGTTCTGTACATTGTGATTTGTCTGTTGCCGGTTATCCCCCCCCCGGTTCCTTACCATTGGAAGTAAACCCCTGTCCCTTCCCCAACTCCACCCCTTCGGTCGTTCCCTATTGGCCCTCATGTTCCGTTATGTACCCTTGCATGAGCTAGCTCGAGGCTCTTCTGCCCCGGGATTGAGAGCAATAAAGTACTCTGTTACCCAAGGCGAGAGTCCTCCCTGATTCTCCGCGGCACCCCAGGAAAATCCTAGGATCCTCCGACGCTCCCTCTCTCCTAGGAGACGGCTAGTCTCCCACGTCTGTCCAGCGAAAGCTTAGGACATTCGTGGTCCGCTGGGAGGGGACGGGGCAACCACCGGCAGGAGGCTCCCGGGACGGGGATCCGCAGAAAAACCCCTCAGCGGCTTTTCTGCGGCAGTTTGGCGCCCAACGTTCTGGTTTCTCCGAACCAGTCAGGACTGCTCGTCTACCACCGACGACGACGCGCGTTGAGAGCCAACCCCTGCATTTTCTCCTCTGTTTTAGAGGGGGGATTTGCAGGGAGAACAGTGATCTCCCAGCAGTTCAGTGGGAGAGCTGTTCTCGGCGGAGACCTCACCTCCGGATTTCAGTTCGTTTTTGTGGATTTTAGGGGCTCGGTGGCCCGAAGTGAGAGGCTTGGTAGCCTGAGAAATCGCAGCTGCGTGGAAGGCGTCGGAGCGCCGGTGCGTTAAGAGAGCGGTGAGCTCGGTGTTTATTCCCTTTTATTTTACGGAGGTGAGCACAGAAATTTCTTGGCAGAAATGGGCAACCAACTGTCAAGAAAGAACCGGGAGATTTCTAGTTTATATTATACTGTTAAACTTAGACTACAAGATAGCGGGGAAAATTTTGATAAGATTTTGTTAAGAAAATTTGTAAAGTGGATCATTAAGTATGTGCCCTTTTCACAGCCTTCCGTTGTTCTAAGAGTTCAGTTTTGGGATGATGTGGGACAAAAGTTAACAGAGTTTTTCGAACGAGGAGATGATTCAGTTAGACAGTTTTTTCCTTTACAAGTTTTAATTTATCGTGTCTGGGCGAGTAATGGGGAGAGTTTGAGAGTTGCCGATGTTGAAACCCCTGCCCCATATGAACCCCTTATCTCCCTCGATCCCGACCCCGCTACCCCGAGTAGTCAACCCACGCAGGTACCCCCCGATTGCCGTGGGCGCGGGGGAGAAATCCGGGGTGCTAAAGACCCCGACCCGCGCGGGAAGACCACCGACCCCTTCTGTCCCGGGACGGGCCAACCCGAGACAGACCCTACCCTTACCCTCATTCCTAACCCCTCTCCCCCAGTCGCGCCTGTTGCGCCCAGTCCCCCCGGTTACCGTAGTTGCTTAGATTTTCTAACGGCGCCACATAAAGATGGCGACAAAGAAACACGAACTGCGCCACAGGATGGCGGGGTGACCGTTAGAGAAATGCCGCATTGCGGCACTTGCTGTTCGAAGTGCGCGCGCGCGGGAGATCGCGGCGAGGAACACCTAACCCCCTCCCCTAGCCCTACCCCCTTGGCGTCGATTGGTCACGCGTCGATCCCACCCTCTGCGGCGGGAGATCGCGGCGGGAAACCCCTAACCCCCTCCCCTAGCCCTACCCCCTTGGCGTCGATTGGCCACGCGTCGGTCCCACCCTCTGCGGCCGGAGATGTCAATCCGACGGGTCCCCTCCCGCCTTCCCTGCTCCACCCCCCAACACCCTCCACCCCTGCCGTCGCGCACCCCGCCCACCTTCCTGTCTCGTCCCCTGGGAACCCCGCCCCCCTTCCACTTTCCCACGCCCAGGCTTCCAGTTCCCACGGGTCTGAGCCGGGAGGGGGGACGACGGAGGCTTGCCAAGCCTTCACAGCTGCAGCCATTCCATTCGCTGCTCCAGTTACATACAACCGGCAAGGGTTAAACCCACGGTGGGAACCACTGTCGCAGTGGATCATTAAAGATATTTGTAAGGCAGGAAAGGATTTTGGGCGAAATTCATCATATTTTAAAAGTCTAGTTAATGCAACCTTCGAGTCATCCACCCTGGTATCAAAAGACATTAAGAGTTTAATGACAAGTTTACTATTAGAACCCCAATATTGGGTGTGGGAGAAGAAGTGGAGGAGAGAACTCCACAAGCTGCTTGAGATATACAAAAGAGACCCTAATAAAGCAGCACTTACTATGGATCACCTAGCGGGTGATGGGAACTTTTCTAAGCCCCAAGATCAAGCTGCGAATGTGCCAGAGGAGGTGTTGCATGAAATCCAGAATGTGGCAAAGAGGATTTTGTTTAGTATTCCCGTAGACCTGGCACCAATTAAAAGCTATGCTGATATCAAGCAGGGACCCAATGAAAGCTTTGTAATCTTTGTAGACCGCCTTCGCGAAGCGATGGCTCGGACAATTACTAATCCCGATCTGCTACGGGAAATGCTTCTAGAAATGGTAAGGCAGAACGCTAATGAGGACTGCCGCCGTATCATAGATACCCTACCCGCCGAACCACCCCCTTCCATTGACTTAATTACCGAGAGGTGCTCTGAGATCCGGGAAAAACCAGCCAAAGAAACTAGAGATTCCCATCCAAGGGTCAAACCCACCGTGTTTACCACTGAAACGGACACTCGTCCCAAACCGAAATGCTTTAATTGTGGGCTCCCTGGACACTTTGCTAAAAACTGTAAAAAGCCAAAACCATCAGCGCCGAAACCAATGTCTAACAACAATAATACTAATGTCACTGCACCCCCGAGCACAGTGTCGTTCCAGCAGCCACCGACATCTCAAAATGTCATGATGCCGCCATGGATGATGTCCCCGCTGGCGTTTCCCTGGTGGACCCAAACGTCAACCGGTATGTTCCCCACTCCGGGAAACGGGGATGGGAGCGTGGAGCAGCGTCACGCTCCCCAGCCAACAAATTAAAGGCTGCAACCAGCGGGAGCTCCGTGCCATCCCCATCGCGAACTTTAGAAACACCCGATGGAGCGCCGGAGCGAGAGGTATGTTACCGATATGACATCGTCACTGCTTTTACCTTGCATTTAGTATCGGGGGAATTCCAGCACGTTGCAGTGACTCTGAAACACCCACCCCCACACTCAATGACTGTATTATTAACCGGAGACTCTTCTCGGGGACCTCCGGGAATCTATGTTATTCCTGAAATTAGAGACTACCGCCCAGGGAAGAACCTGTCTTTAGCTATATGCCCAAATACAACTCCCTGGTTTCTTCCCAAAAATACATGGATCGGGCAAGCCATCGTTTTACCTGACTGCCTGCCAAGAGATCGACGTACCCCATGTATTTGGTGGACCGAGGTCGTCGGAAAAGACAAACCTATCATAGACTGTAAAATAGACAATGGGAGATCTTCCTTTCACAGTTATGGACTCTTAGACACAGGTGCTGATGTTACTATCATTTCGCAAGCCGAATGGCCCCAAGGGTGGGGAACGAAAGAAGCCCCACAGAGTATCTATGGAGTAGGGGGCCCAGTTACCCCGAGAAAAAGCACCTCTGACATTGTCATCCAGAGCCCTGACGGACATACCGCTTCTGTAAAACCATTTATTCTCCCTTTGGGATTTAATTTACTTGGCAGGGACGTAATGTCCCAGTGGGGGGCAACCCTAGAAATTCCTCGAACTCCATCAGAGAGGGATTTCTAGGGGGGGTCACTGCTGCACGCACCACTCCAGCCATTAAGTGGCTGACCGATCAACCCGTCCGAGTGGAGCAGTGGCCCCTCAAGGACGACAAATTGCGTGCTTTAGAACAACTGGTAGAAGAACAATTAGCCAAAGGACATTTAGCACCCTCCACAAGTCCATGGAATACCCCAGTATTCGTCATCAAAAAGCCTGGGAAAGATAAATGGAGGCTCCTCCAGGACCTCAGGGCAGTCAATAAGGTCATGGAGGAAATGGGACCACTACAGCCTGGCCTCCCATCACCATCCATGCTGCCCTGGGGATGGCCGGTAGCAATCATTGACATTAAAGACTGTTTCTTTTCTATCCCGTTGAACCCTGCCGACGCGCCCAGGTTCGCCTTCTCTGTCCCCACCAAGAACCGGGAGGCGCCAATGAAGAGATACCATTGACTCGTATTACCGCAGGGAATGAGAAATTCCCCGGTAATATGCCAATGGTACGTCTCCGAGGTGCTCTCCCCAGTCAGGAAGACGTACCCAAAGGCGCGAATCGTCCACTATATGGACGATGTGTTAGTGTGCGCGCCAGAACAAGACCTAATGGACCGCACGCTAACTGCCGTCATCGAAGCCATCAAGGCAGCAGGGATGGAGATTCAGACCGAAAAAATTCAACGACGAGAGCCATGGAAATATCTGGGTGTCAAAATCTCCGAGCAGACCATCGTTCCCCAGCTTCTCCAGATAGAGGAAAATCCGAAGACCCTCAGACAACTCCACCAGCTCTGCGGGTCCATCAATTGGATCAGACCCCTGCTCGGACTCCAGACAGCAGAACTGGCACCGTTGTTCCAGTTGCTCCGAGGTGGTCAAGCGCTGGACGCTCAGATAGAAATGACACCCGAGGCTCGACAAGTTATCGACAAGGTACTGTTTACTATAAGGACACGTAGGGCACATAGAACCAACCCTGACCTCCCCTTCAGATACATCATTCTGGGAAAGACACCTTGGTATTATGGGTTGGTGTTTCAATGGGACGAAGGGGTCAAGGATCCACTCTTGATCATAGAGTGGGTATTCCTACCCCACACTCCGTCCAAAACCATCTCGAGGCCACAAGACTTGGTGGCAGAGCTCATTACGCGAGCTCGGCGTCGGCTCCGCACCCTCGCAGGGTGTGACTTTGCGTACATGACGTTACCCTGGAAATTAGACCAATTTGAAAACGTTTTTCAAGAAAGCGAAAGCCTCCAATTAGCCCTTGACAGTTACACAGGCCAAATTGAAAACAAAAAACTAAAACATGAGCTGTTTAATACAGAATTTCAATTGGCCCCGAAATTCATTCAAAGTAAAACCCCAATTTCCGACGCCGTGACAGTTTTTACCGACGGCTCTGGGTCGTCTCACAAGTCAGTTTTGACTTGGAGGGATCCAGTTTCCCTCGAGTGGGACGAGGAAGTTCACATTGTGGAGGGCTCCCCACAAATCGCTGAACTTGCCGCGGTAGTCAGGGTGTTCGAAAGGTTCCAGGAGCAACCTATCAATCTGGTCACTGATTCGGCTTATGTGGCCGGTGTAGTATCTAGGGCTGAGCATTCGTTACTAAAAGAGGTTCCAAACCAGAAATTATTTGGCTTGCTTGCGAGATTAATCGAGCTCCTATCCCACCGCAAGCACCAATATTACGTCATGCATGTAAGGTCACATTCCAACTTACCTGGTTTCATCTCCGAGGGAAATGCGAGAGCAGACGCCCTAGCGATGCCTGTCCTACATTGCAATACCCCAGACATCTTTGCACAGGCACGCTTGAGCCACCAGTGTTATCACCAGAATGCGCCCGCGCTCAGGAGAATGTTCGGCCTCTCCTTAGAGCAAGCTCGCGCCATAGTGGCCACATGCCCAAACTGCCAATCATTTCAAGTACCTACATTCGATCAAGGAGTCAACCCAAGAGGGTTCAACTCCAATGAATTATGGCAAGTGGACGTGACCCACTTTTCTCCCTTCGGCAGGCTCAAATACATCCACGTGTCAGTAGACACATTTTCAGGGGCTGTATTTGCGTCTGCCCATACGGGAGAAAAGGCACGAGATGTCAAAAAACATCTTACGATGGCATTCTCAGTGCTGGGTGTTCCAAAAGAAATAAAAACAATGGTCCTGCATATGCCTCCGCAGCCATCAGAGGATTTATGCAGGACTGGGGCGTCAAACATATAACTGGCATTCCGCATTCTCCCACTGGGCAAGCCCTGGTGGAGAGAAAGCACCGCGACCTGAAAAGGATCCTTGCACAGCAGCGGGGAGAGGCAGAGGGAAAGTCGCCCATTGAGCGCCTCTGTAAGGCTCTGATAACACTAAATTTCCTAAATTGTTCCGAAAACGAGACAACTCCCCCCGTATTTAGGCATTTTACTAATTCGGCCCGAAGTAAATTGGCAGAACGACCGCCTGTGCTGTACAAGGACCCAGAAAGCCACCAGGTGATGGGGCCAGCGCCATTAATCGTTTGGGGGAGGGGATATGGTTGTGTCTCTACCCCAGGCGGACCGCGCTGGCTCCCGGCGAAAAACATCAAGCCATTCAGAGAGGAATGCCACAGCCCCCAACAAATACCTGGACACGATGAGACCACCGCGTGGAAACGCAGGAGGAAGAAAGCCCCGCGTCCACCTCGGGGGCAACTGACCAACCCAGACCAGCTGAGATATCCCACCAGAGAAAGAAGAAACAGCATTTAAAAAGACTTTAATGCCCTTAAATACCTCCCTCCCCCATTCCTACCCCTTCCCTGAGACCCCTTCTTACCTTTCCCTCTCCCTAAGACCTCCTCCTACCTAGTGTTAGAGTGGTAAAGAGGGGAGATGGGAGGGGAAAGACGTCAGATGAGGGAAAGGAAGTCATCAGTAAATATTAGGTGCTGTACTTACCCCTCAATCATGTGTTTTACTCACCCCAGGAAAAGCGGTAACGATGGTGAGAATCCTTGGAGCCCTCGAGCCTGTGCGAGTCATCCTTTTGTTTGCTGCCATAACATCCCTAACACCGACAAGCAGAGGTTGGCTAGTCCAACAGCCCAGAGAGAACGTTTGGGTAACGCTCGCCAAGGCGTTGAAACAAGATAGCATGTGTCTGAGCATGCATTCCGCGAACGATCCCATGTCGACTTGCCTAGTAGGCATCCCCCTGCGAAGAGATGACACCTCCTTCGCAGGTAAAAGGCCCGAACCAGTTGACACCTGGGACGCGTGGATGAAGACCCTCCCACATGCACCAGAGGAACCCCAAGAACTGGCGCTGTTGGGGTCCTCCAAAGCAGACTTTTGTATTGGCTTTGATTACTTCCCTAGTTTAGAAGATGCCAAGAAATTTGGAGGATATGGTAAAATTCCATACAAATATGTGCATCCCCTAAAAAGATCCGTTTACAGTTTTGAAAATTGGTGTAACTATACTATGAGATCTGTCTCCAACCGGTCCAAGTCCACGCCAGTCCCGAAGACTCTCCCCTCCGGTGTGTTTTTAATCTGTGGGGATAGAGTCTGGGCCGGGATTCCGTCCCGTCTTTCAGGTGGGCCATGCACGTTGGGCCAACTCACCCTCATGACCCCCAACAAGACTCAAATTTTGGAATGGAGAAAATTCTATAATTTGACCCGTCAAAAAAGATCACTCGAAACTTGGGACGAAAATTGCAATTCGGCTGTTGAACATTGGAGTTTTTCAAAGAGGGTGGCTGCCTCCATATTCGTGCCCTGGGTGGCGGCAGCTAAGGCCTTGGGGGAATTAGGCCATTTAGAGTGTTGGCTTGGCAGACAAGCCAACCTCACGTCCCGGGCATTGACCCAACTGCTAGAAGATAAAGACACTACTAGGCACGCCACCCTGCAGAACAGGGCGGCGATTGACTTTCTCCTCCTCGCACACGGGCACGGGTGCGAGGACTTTGAAGGGATGTGTTGTCTTAACTTGTCGTCCAACGCGAAGAGTATTCACGCAACGCTCCAGGAAATGCGCGGGCACATAGGCCAACTGAAGGTTGAGAGTAAAGACTGGCTCCAACACAAGCTAGATGGCCTTGGACTTTCTTCGTGGGCTGTTGGGCTGATAAAATCCTTGTTGTGGATTCTCGTTATTATCGTTATCGTTTTGCTGTTGTTTGCACGTTTAAAAAATGTTGTAGTAAGTTTACTCAGAAAAACGTTCTTAGAAAAAAGAAAAGGGGGAGATGTAGGAGTGGTAAGCATGGAATTAAAACCCCAGAAACCCCGTGAGAATTCGTGGTGGAAAGATCCTAGTTCCACCCCCAGGATAAAGACGTCTGGGGTATAGTCTGAATGCTGACCACTCCTATGACTCCTCCTCGTTGCTTGTCACTGGTTTTCCCGTTCGTCTATCCAAGTTTGATCCTTTCCCTTCTTCCAGAGAGTTCTCAGTTCTGTACATTGTGATTTGTCTGTTGCCGGTTATCCCCCCCCCGGTTCCTTACCATTGGAAGTAAACCCCTGTCCCTTCCCCAACTCCACCCCTTCGGTCGTTCCCTATTGGCCCTCATGTTCCGTTATGTACCCTTGCATGAGCTAGCTCGAGGCTCTTCTGCCCCGGGATTGAGAGCAATAAAGTACTCTGTTACCCAAGGCGAGAGTCCTCCCTGATTCTCCGCGGCACCCCAGGAAAATCCTAGGATCCTCCGACGCTCCCTCTCTCCTAGGAGACGGCTAGTCTCCCACGTCTGTCCAGCGAAAGCTTAGGACATTCGTGGTCCGCTGGGAGGGGACGGGGCAACCACCGGCAGGAGGCTCCCGGGACGGGGATCCGCAGAAAAACCCCTCAGCGGCTTTTCTGCGGCACAGAATCACAGTATGGGTCAGATAGGAAGGGACCTTAGTGGGCCATCTGGTCCGACCTCCCTGCTCAAGCAGGGTCGTCCCAGAGCAGCTGGCACAGGATGGTGTCCAGACAATGCTTGAGTATCTTCAATGAGGGACACTCTACAATGAGCATGTATACAAGCCTCTTCCTATCTGTGAGTGTTTACATGCATCAAATCTGTCCTCTCTTTCACAGAACCAGGTATCCCTGCTGCCTACCACTGCTGCCTTCCCTCCGTCCTCTCCATTGATAAAATAGCTTACACCTTCCGAACTCATTTAGCCTGTCTTCCCTTTCTGCCATCCAGGGAGCTCAGCTTCTCAGAGGCAGAATTGTCCCTCATGATTTTCTGGCAAAGAAAATAAGAGGAGCCTATTTAATTTTTTTAGGACAAATGCATTCAGATTTAATTTTGGTCAGTGAATATAGTACTTCTGCACAAATATTCCCTTTATGGCTACAGCTGGCTAGGCACAAAATGCCTGCAGTGCATCAAACCTCTGCAGCCCTTATTTACATTTACAACATGCTCAGTTTTCACATCCATTGAATCCTTTGACTTTGTTCAGCTGACAAGTAAATGTTCCTATTATTGTACTCTTGATGATGTAGATGCAGTTTCATGAGTATGCACACCAGGAGCAGAAAGTAAATTAGCCATGATGGAGCATCAGTTTGAGGCAGAAGCACTCCCATAAAGGTGCTACCTAGAAGTCAAATACCTCTGAATTTTTAAGTCAGATTTCATTAGTGGACAAAAATATTAAGCAATGCTCCACTTGGTTGCCTGGCACAGAACCCAGCTCCTTCTCTGGAACTCTGTGTGCTGAGGGAGCCCTTCCTGATGTGTTTTACCATCCAGCTCCTCTCCAGCAGCTTACTGGGTTGGGCACACCACGAACAACCATTTCTGCATTTCTAGGAGCGCCTCTTCTTTGCAGTCAGTTCTTAAGCTTGACCTGAGCCTGCCTTATGCTGCAGAGTAGAGATTCTACCCTTCTTCCTCTCTCCATCTTCAGGCTCCCAACACCTCTGTGGTGTTGAAGATCTTGCCCTTTCCAACAAGCTGGGAGCCTCCCTGTGCTTTGTGTGCTGGGTAGCTCTGAAGGAAGCTGTGTTTCCTCCTCTCTGGAGGCCTCTAGTCAATCTGGAACAAGGCAGCCACTAAAAAGCAGAGAGAGAACCTCTTCCCATGAAAGAGAAACACAATTTTTATAGTAGGACATACCCCACAGTGCACATAAATTAAATGACAAGCAAACCAGTGTGACTGTTCCTGCATCTTTCACAGTAATACAGACCATTGAACAGGCATTAGAAAAATCTCTTATGAAACAAGAAAGAATCCAAAACTATGAAACAGAAGGAACAGAAGAAACAGAAACTAAAGTAGTTTGGCACTCAAGTGTCAAGCTTCATGACCTGGTTTCAAATATTTCTTCAGTATTTTGTCACACAGTTTAAAACATTAGGTTTCCAGATATATCCACTTTTTTTTTAATCCCCTACACTATGGTGCATCATTTCATATTTTTGTATCTCTCACTGTTTAAACTATAAAGTGTTTTTTTTCAATTGCCAGACATGACATCTTGAATCACACTTGACAAAGTTGAAGCAGATGAATAAAAAGCTATGGGATTCCTTCCCTCAATTCTGCTTATTGATAAATAGCAAATTTACTCTTTTGTGAACCTCCTAACTTTTAAATGAATATTTCAAATTTGTCCTCATAGAAGTGAAGTAATGGGAAAAATGAACCATACATCAGCAGTTCTTCAGCAGAACACTGTAATTGTGAAAAGATGCAGCGGGCAGCAAAGAGATGTGCTGAGTGTTGCTCCCAAAACTGGGTATCAAAACAGATGTGCTGAGAAAAGCATCATCTTATAAAAGGTTATGTTGTCCCCATTTGTTATATCTTTTTGTAATTTATTACCTTTCCCTTAAACCTTTCTCTGAGGAAGAAGAAGCAGATTAGTTTTCAAAGCCTTTAGAGGCTGTAGGTGTGTTTAGATTAAATCCTGCAGTTCAGCTTCTGGGCTGTATGCCACCCACAAGGAGTGGTGATCTCTAATCGCTCGCCCCTGGGATGACCCCTGTACAAAGCACTTCTCCCTCCAAGGAGTCAGTATGTCTCCTCTCAAGGCAGGAGGGGAAAGGACAGAAATGTTCAAGGGGCTGAAGGTTTGTCCCTTCCTTGCCCAAAGAATCATACCGAGACTGTAAATCAACACATGTGAAAGTCTGCATCCAGTTACAAGAACCTCCCAAGCATCAAGTGTACAGGATTTATTTTCAACCACTATCCCACTAGCAAAGCACACTATTGTGGTGGTGAAGGAAATACATAAGGGGTGCTGTATATTCCAGAGTTCTGATGCTATTGCTCCTGAGCCATTCTGGACAGCTGTGTTACAGCGTGGGGCTTGGAGCACTACAGCAGGCCTGCAGCTCTGGGAATGTCCAGGAAGAGACCCACGTGTCCAATACTGGTGAAAATGAAAGACCCATGTCTTCATAGCCTCGGTTTGAAGGTGATTTTGTTTACAAGAAGGGAACAGCAGGAAATCAGCATCCAAGAATGGGTCGGTCACCATTAAGGCTTCTGGGCTCCATCTCCTACTGTGCAGCCCTTCTATTGAGAAATGGAAGTTGTCCAACGCTGTCAATGCTCTTTTCACAAGCACCAGACACACACAAACCTTCAAATTTTAAAATGGTCGTGTGTACAGTCATTGTGCTGGTTATGCAAGTTTGTGGCACTGATTTTGTGATGTGAGATTTTAGGAGGCTATGATTACTGGAATTGTTTACTTCTTCCCAATCATAACACTTTCCATTTTAAAAATAGAGCGTAGGAAAAGAAGAGAGCATCATCCAGATTGATGACAGGCATTCATAGTGGAAAGCTCAGTCTGCATCCATGATATAAAGTTAAACATATGTCAGGGACATGGGGAGTATGTAGGAATCAAAAGATTTTTTTAAAAATCTCATTTATCTATTGATTTAGGGTTAATCAAATACTGTAACAACTTTGCTTCCATAACTATTTTCTGTCAAATAGGCAACAGTACTTTTGTTGCTGAAAAATCTCATTTCAGTGGAGTTTACGTGTAGAAAGAAGACATGAAAATATGGAAGACAAAGAAGAACCTTGTAAGCATTTTCAATGACAATCTAATGATAGAAAAGCATAAATTAAGTAAAACATTGCAAAAACACTCAACTCAATGTATTTTTATCTAATGGAGGAGCTTTAGTCTCCTACAAAGGCCAGAATTTTTTACTGTGACTACATGAGGGAAGTTACATATATTAATTTCAGTTTGGTCTCTTGCTTCTGGACTTATTTGTGCCTCTGCAGCCAGACCTCAACTTCTGTATTATTTTCTCTATTATGTCAAATTCCTCTATTATTCCCAAGTTCTCTTACCTCTTCCTCATCTGCATACCATCCCTTGCTGATTTTATCCACTTGCTTGGTTTCAGTCACCACGTAAGCCTAAGTCATATATATTTGTCAACTACAAGTGTATCTTGTCCCTCAGGCTTTTCCCTGTCACTACCTCTTCCTCACTCTGCTCTGAAGGTTTGCTATGAACTCAATCTGCAGACATTTGCTAAGTCATCACATCTGCTCCTGCCTGTTCTCTCCTCTGCTTTCCATATTGCCTTCTGCATTCCTTAGGCCTGCACAAGAGAAGAAAAATACAAAAACAGAAAGACTCAAACAGCCCTTTCATTATATAATGTAATTCACTCACAGTCTTGTGATCCAACAGCACTGCTCTGTGAAATTTGCTGGTTTTCTGGGGAATTTTCTTGGCTGTTTTATCCTTGACAGTTTTGTGCCCACCATTGCATGTTTTAACAGAATTTGCTGAAAAACTCCTTTCTAATCACAACCATATGCAGCATACTTTTTCTGAATTCTGTATTTTAAACTTCTTAAGCCACTTGGCTTAAGACAGATTATTTTTGTCTGGAAAATCATCCTGTTTTTAAACTAAAATGGAAGTAACATAACAGCTGAATGAAAAGTATCTGTATTTTTTGGAGTGTGTAATGAAACTGAAGAATCCTAAACTTGAAGAGAGTTTGACTTGCCTTCATGAATGCTTTGCTTTCATTTTAAAAACAGTATTCTTGGGTAGACTGCTGGAGAAGAAGTGAATTGCAGGGATGAAAGATGTGCTCATTTGGTAAAGAGGCAGGTAACACAGTTCATCTGCTAGCCCTGCTTAAGGGACTGTCAGGATTTGCTTCAGACTAAAAGAAAAGCTGGTTAAAAATACCACAATGTTTCCCACTTTTGTCCATGTGTGTTAATAATTATTTGTAGGAATAGATACAGGACAAAAGCAATAAAATCATATTAAACCTCTGAGTGTTTCAAACTTTGTGTTGGCATTCATTCCTAATTGAAAGAGTTCCAGTCAGTTTTGTACAGATTCTGCCTTGATGACAATAATTATAAAAAATTCTCAAAAAAAAAAAAAAAAAAAGCCTGCTTGTATAATACAGGCTATCATACATCATCCTTTTTTTATTCCCAGACAGCTGCTCTTTTTCTTTCCTCTGAATACATCCAGGCAGATTTCTGATAGCTGCAGCCTGAATCCAGCTTTTGCTTTTCCTGTGGGGAAAGTTAGGAATGGAGGTGGAATCAATGACAAATGGATGCTGGAGAGTAATCCAAGTCCAGGGGTGGGGGAGGAAGGAAGAATTGTCAGCTATTTAAAAATAGAAGAAAGAGATTTGCAGAGCTACTGCAGACAGTAGACACGTGGGCTGAGGATGGGGGCTGAGAGTGAAGGGGAGGAGGGAGGTCTATGTAGGAAGAGAAGCTGAGGGGTGAGACAAGATAATGGGAGGAATGTGGGGACTGTGGAGAGGAAGAGGACGCAGCCATGTGGTCAGAAGAAAGTGCACCAGTACATGCTGGGGGCTGACTAGATAGGAAATAGCTGTGAAGAAAGGACCTGAGGGTCTAGTGGACAGCAAGTTGAATATAAGCCAGCAATGTGCCCACGGGGTAAAGATGACCAACAGTATCCTGGGCTGCATTAGGAGGGGATGTGTTGCCAGCATGTCGAGGAAGCTGATTCTTCCCCTCTCCTCAGCACTGCTAAGGCCACATCTGAATTCCTGGGCTCCCCAGCACAAGAGAGCAACTGAGGTACTGGAGAGAGTCTAGGAATAAAGATGATTAAATGACAGGTGTATTGCTTATATAAGGAAAGGCTGAGAAACATGATTTTGCTCAGGCTTGGGAGGAGAAGGCTCAGAGAGGATTTCACCAATGTATGCAATTACCTGAAGGAAGGGTGCAAACAAGATGGAACCAGACTCTTTACAGTGGTGCCCATTGGCAGGATCAGAGACAATGGGCACTAACTGAAACACAGGAGGTTCCCTCTGAACATCAGGAAACACTTTTTCACTGTGAAGATGACCAAGAACTGGCAGACATTGCCCAGAGAGATTGTGGAATTTCCAGATTTGGTGATATTCAAAAGCTTTCTGGACATGGTCCTGAGCAACCTGCTGGGGGACCTTTCTTGAACAAGAAAGTTGGGGGGGTTGGACAAGATGAACTCCGAGGTCACTGGCAAGGTTCCTTCTATGACTGTGAATTTTGGGAGGAAAGTGACTCTAGGAGATCAGTGGTAGTACAGTAGCTGTATGGAAGCTCTAATTTAGGGAATTTGAGATGGGAACACTTAAGGTTTTGTGCTGTAAACAGCAAACTGAAACTCAGGAACTGGAAACTTAAGAACCAGGGTATTTTGGCAGAGAAAGATGAGAATTACATTATGTTATTCCCATTTCTGTTTTGGGGACAGATGAACTAGATAACTGTCCACTTCTCTTATACAACACTGACAAGCAGAGAAGCTAATTTGGTACCTCTGTTTTGCTGTTGAGACCACGGTGTTTTTGTAACTTAACCTAGATTTGTTAGAGAGGTCATGTGCACCTACCATACCCTAACAACAGACTCACCTGCTTTCATACACACACAAAGAGATATGCAATTCCTGCTCTTGTAATCAAATCATAATAACAGAGTTAAAAACATTGTGCACTGAGAGGAAACTTAAAATCATGTTCATTGAACTGACTGCAACACAGCAGTTTTAACAACAAAACAAACCAAAACATAATTTGCTATTTTTGCCAGTAGCGATATATTTTTTTGAACGCTTGTTTGCAGTAAATCTGACAGGAGAAACCCAAATCCATAGCCTCTCTTCCATTTTATCAATTTTTACCCAGACATACAATGAGTCTTCCAATGCTGATTTGCTGTTCTTGAGTTTTTAGTTTTCCCTTGGCTTAATTTCCTTTTTTAACCACCTGTTGCTTTAACTCACTTCAAGTATTATTTGTATGACAGATATATCTTATCTTCTTTGAGAGGCAGGGATTTATTAGCACAGCAGTTCCTGATGATGGACAGTTGTGTGAATGGAACAAATGAATTCTTTCTAAGAACGTCATGGGAGGAATATCAGTGAAAAAAGTCAATCGTCAGGTTTCTTTTACTGGGAAACTTGTGCCTGCATCTTCTGTGCTCTATTTCTCTCTACTTTTCAATTATTATTAATATTTGATTACTACATTACTACTCCTTCTGAACTTTTCCAGAGAAATCAGCCTCCAATCGGCTGAGTATTGCAGATATGTAAAAGAAAAGGCTTAAAAAAGAGTTCCTCTGCCTGTTTATCTCTTTTCTCTCAAATTCTCACAGCCTTAAAGAATTTTTTTTCATATGATCAGGACATGGGAGTCTTTATAGCATCCCAAAAGCCAGATATCTTAAGCTTCCTCAGTGCTGCATTTCACTTTCCTGAAATGTCCTCTTAGCAGACTATGTCTACTGCAGGAAGCCAACTGAGCCTTGAAGCATAAAATAGTGAGACCAAGGCAATGTCTTCAGGACTCAGGGAAGAATAGGGATGGGTGGAACTGCATGGGATGCAACCATGATAAGACAAAAGCATTGGCTCATTCCCATACATCAGGCCTCAATTCCTGAACTTAGATGGTGGCAGGAGGATCTTAGTATTTTTAACAGAAACCAGTACAGCCCTTTCCCTTAAAGTGGTGAAGAAAAATTCATGAAAGGTCTGAAGTCACTGGAGGGAACTATGGGAAGAATGTCTTGCCTAAAACAACATCCTAGACATCTTAGTGATCTGCATGGAAAATAGTAAGAAAAACACAGTGCAAGAGAAAAGAGGCACCAATAAATGCATCCAAAAATATGTTTGGGTTTTGTTGTTGTTAATTTTTTTTTCTCAGAGGACGTAACTGCTGCTGTCAGGGCACAGTTATGATAGGTTTTGTTAAGAAGCCAACCTAGTTTTAGAAGTATGGAGTTCTTTCAACTTAACACCCAATAATTCATGAATCAGGCTTCAGATCTCACTGCTCTTTGTAGTCCTGCCAGACATACCTCAGAAGACTACTTAAGAGTAGCAAATAGCATGACAGATTTACAGAACTACTTGGTGAATTCTTGACTCACTGAGTTAAGGTAGTGAGGCCTGGTGGGGATGACATCCATGTCACTCCAGGGCTGCTTCTGGAACTCAAAGTGGTACTTCTCATAGAGCTGCCTGTTGTCTTGGGGGCACAATTTTAATATTGGGGCAAGCTGGTGAAATACTGAGGGAAGATGATAAAAGATATTTGGGGAAGGGAGTGGGTTTGTAAGCAGTGGCTTTGTATTATTTAAAGGGACTTGTCTGCAAAATAAAATGAAGCAGAGAGATGAAGGAAGAGTGAAATTTTTTTTTGTGAAGGGTAAAAATTCTCAGCTGTGGCTCTTTTATACTGAATTTCAGATTGCAGCCCAATCAGAAGAGTCTGATTTATTCTTAGCCTTTGAAGTAATACAGGCAGTAAATTAACAGTCTTACTTCAGGGAAAGCACAGAAAGCCTCTGGAGCAAAACCACAAATGCAAGACAATGCTCCATTATGGGTGCAGTCTGCCCCTCAGGTCTGCATGGACTTTTGCAGTCTGTTTTCCATCCTTGGCTGCAGATTGGCAACAAGGAGCTCAGCTGCAGAACAGCATTTCACCCTTCTTGGTTCAAGTTCATGTGGAACGTGGGGCTGGAAAAATTCATGCAGATGTTTGAGAGAAGGGTAAATACAAAGTAAAATCTACACCTGGATTACAGAGTGCAGAGAATCAGTGAGTCCTGTAGAATTCTGAATATAGGTATACCTGTGGTGATGAATGCTGAATGTCCAATCACAATGTGTTCACCTGCTGTGTGTGATAGAAAGAGGAGTTTTCCATACATAGGCTTCACACTAGGATTTATAGTCAAATATGGCATTAAACCACAAGAAATAAAGGCATTCTAAGGGGTGGGAGAAGCACCAGTGATTAAGTAGGTCCTTGTCTCTAAAGGGGCAGAATTATTATTGTGCCCCTTTGGGGCGTTCCTGAAACTTCACTCTGGCAGTAATTGTCACTTTATCTATACTGCCTCCAGCACCTCAACCAAACTGCACAGGTTCCTTCCCGCCTTGGTTCTCCACTGGGCTGTCATGTTCCCAGGAGATGTTTAAATGAGCAACCTGAATGAAGGAGATCATGGGCATTACTGGACTGTGATGATGAGCAGGTTACAAAGGTAGAAGAGATAATACTGTAAATGAGCTCTAGCAAATGTTTTCAAGAAAATTCTCTGCTTCCAGGGGAACACCAGCTCTCTCCTTCTACACTGAAGTGCCTTTGGCTTGCAGTTGAGATTTTCATGATGGCATACATCAAGCATATAGTGACAAGTGGACCACTACACTTTTGAAGGTATTCACAGAAAGAATCTGGTGTCTCAGTAAGCTCCTAAAAACTTGAAACCTAGGATCTGATATTCCTGAATACATTCACTTGATGAGTGTCACTGAAGAAAGGAGTTTTTATAAAAGTCTCAGAAAAATAAACCAGGAACAGAACTAGAAATAGATCAAATGTTTTGGTCAGGCCTGCTATTACAATCTCAAAGAGTAAATCCCCAAGTTTCTTAATGCCACTAAGAACAAACTCTATGAAAAACAGTACTTTTTTGGTTTGAGACATGAAAAACCAGTACTGATATCTATAGCTGAGTTAATGGTTCGTATGTTAAAAACCAATAGTATAGTGGATGAAATAAGTGACTTTCACTAACAAAGAACTTTCATACAAAAGTTACCTATTCCCTGCATCTTTAGTTATCAGAAGTAGAGAAATAGATCAGGCCTGGGAGATTGAAACCTGTGGAAGAAACACAGGGCTAATCCAGCTTTGGTCCGTGCATACTGAGGCATTTGGTGATGACATTCATGGAATATGATGAAATGTACTACTTTTTACATGGTGAAGTAGGAATAATAGTCAATGTCTGATCTCAACATGATAATTTGGAAACCCCAGAAATTGCAAAAAAGGTCAGTATTCAAAAAATTCAAGGTCAAATTATCAAATGAGTCATGTTTAAAAAGATGCAATAATTAACAATAGATGACATAACTAAAAATTAAAATAATAATTGAATGCTTAATTAATGAGAGTGGATGACTGTACTTTTGGTCATCTGAGTTCACTGGTTTTGCATAGAAAACTGGTTTAGAATAATTTATATTATATTTACATAAGCTGTTTAATAAGAGTTTTGTTGTAGCCTCTTCATTTAGAACATGAAGAAAGCACACACAGCACTCTGCATGTCAGTCACTGTGTGACCCTGGTGGATGCCATACATGGTTAAAGGACATGCCTTTGCATATGAAAAATATGCATTTTCTGGAAAAGCTTATTAAGATTCACTGGATAACTAAGTCATATTTCTTCTTGCTGGCATTGGGATAAGACAGTGTTGAAGATTGCTTCATCTTAAGAAAGTGAATTTTGGAAGCTGTAATTTAGTACTAGGTCTGGCCAGAAAACAATTTTACACAAAAAATAGTTCTTGACATCTGTTTCAAAAAACCCTGCAACACCAGGTTTTCATGAAGAAGCTATGTGAGGAGGAAGTAACCAAAGTAATGAGGTACTTTAATGATGTATGCTGCCTGATTTTTGAATTTTTCTTGCTGGCTCTTATTCCATGTACTTGATTAAAATATTTATTGGACCAGAGAGAAAATGAAACACTAATTAAGTGTCTTTGTTTGGATCTAGGAAGTCACTGGAGCAGATAATGACAGAAAATACTTCATTAAAAATATACTTATTTTTCCAATTAATAGCTTAGTACCAACTCCAATCAAATAGAAACATGAAATTACCAACTGCGATAATTGAAAAATTACTTAAGTATCATAATAGAAATTCTGACCAGAAAATTTTAAGCTGTGATTGAAAATCATTGTTAGCAACAATGACATGGAGAACAGCCTCAAATAGTTGTTCTGTTTAATATTGTTTCATTCGTAATGGTATATACACACACATGGACATCTGATTATTTGCTGAAGTAAAGTTCTGATTATTTAATTTTCATCTACCCTATTATATTCATGGAGTCTAACATTCAAGGAGTTTAACAATTCAGGCATGCAAATGCAATCAAAATCTCCATTTGGTTTTTAAGAGACAGAGGGAGTTCTGTTAAGAATTTTAAACTGGCAAAACCTGTCTATCACATTATAATTGTCTCTAATTAATACTGCCAGAAACCTCAGCTATAAAAATCTTTACTAAACACTGAGTCACACTTAAACTGGTGAAAATTCCTTCTCTTGCCCAAGCAAACATTAGAGAAAATCAGTTCCAATGTGTTCCTTAAAACTGAGCACCAATTGATGATTTTAAGTGAAGACAAATATATCAGCATAGAAGAAGTCATTTTGTTGAAGTGTCGAATATTATGTATTTTCCTAAATGGTCAAGAGAGATGTGAAACTCAGTAAATTGTATTGCATATGTTTTATATATATATATATATATATATATGTTTAGCCTGAATAGAAGAGTTAAACTGCATTCTTTTAAAGATGGAACATGGGACATGAGGAACTGAGCCTATGAAATGAGACTGTATTTCAGGCTGTGAGACAATTCAGCCAGCCCTGAGGCAAATGAAAACAATGGTGTAAAACCAAAATCATACAAAAAACTACTCATCACACACAGAAACTTTATCCAATCAGAGGCACATGGTGTCCCTGCCCAAATACAGTTCCAAAAGAAACTGAAAGCTGCTAGAGGCTGTAGGCAAAGTCTTTGGTGGTGGGGGGAACAACACTATACACAAAATAGAGGTACTTACCCCTCTCAGGACTGTGGAGAGAAGGGTCTGACTTTGGTGGAAGAAACCTTTGGTTCAAATATGTGAGATTGGTACCCCTGCACTTACTGCCCTCTGTCACTGGGATTTCATCTCTTGGCCATTGTAGACAGACTTACAGGGTAAGACACTCTCTTTCTTGTTCCCTCTAAGTGATGCAAAGAAAGGGTATTTCAGATACAATCCCTTGAAACCTGAGACAATCAAGATAAAACTAAAATATGTTAAAAATGCAGAGAGTGTAAAAGAGTCCATTGTACAAACTAGGAAAAATGCACAGGCACCATTGAAAAATCTCCTTTTTGTTATGTGGGAGTTGGGGTTTTTAGTGAAATCTTGAAAAATTTGTCTTTTCTAGCTTTTCCACATACACTTACTGCAATTCTATATTCTATTAAAAGTTTTCTTTTATATATTATATTGCACTGGCACAAAATTTAATATATATGTGTTATACACACACACACATAGAGACACAGATTGTGAGGTCAAAGAAATCAGATTGTCAGAAAATACTGGTTGGGTCTGTGGAATAGATGATATATCTTCTGCCTATATATGCTCAGGAAGACGCAGTTACCATCACTGAGAGACCCAGTAATTTGTCAAAACAGCATTAAACCAACTGAGGGTCTGGCAGTGAAATTTCAAAATCAGCTGATTCTCTCAGAAAACATCAGGTTGGGTCCAAAATGTGTGTGCCTTACACCTGTTTGTCCTGTTCAGAAAAACATTGCAGAGTGGTGGTTAACAATTGCCTCTGGTCATTGACTTCTTCAGTTAGAATTCCCTGAATTTAGACTGTTTTGCTTGTGATAGCCCAAAATTTCATTTTAGGTGACTCAAGATTAAAATGTGGCCAATATTCTACTAAATGTGGGTTACCTATGAATATATTACTCTATGTCATATTATTCTCTTGCCAACCATTTCTGTCTTTCTTATTTTATTCAATCCATGATATTTGTCTTCCCTGACAGACCGAAAAGAAACTTGAATGCAAAATAGAAAATGGATTTCCTGTAAACTTCTGTTGCATTTATTGATTCTCTATTACCAGCTGTGTGACAGTGGTCTTCCATCCCTCTCAAAGACACAGGTAATAATTACAGAGTTTATTCTATTATGGCTATTTCCAAACACAAAAAAAAAAAAAAAAAAAGAAGAAAGAAAGAAAAGGAACTGTGGCATCACTTATCTTGGGAATAAAAAGAGAGCTATCAAAAATTTCATATCTGTACAGAAAACAGGTAGGCATTACACACCCATGTATAGCATCCAAAACAATGATGGATGAGTATCAAGTTAATTTTCAGGAGCGTGGCAGAGGTTCTTTGGAGGAAACCAGACATTTCTGCATTGTTAATACTTTGGCAAAATTGTCAGCTTTTCCTCCAAGTCATGAGGGGAAGAAATTCACACTGTAACAACCTGAAAGTAAGCTTTCTATTTGATGTCCCTTGATTCTGGGGCCTAAGGTGTAAGTAATAAGTTTGTAATATTTCAGTTTTAAGTTGTGTTTGTCCTAGCCAGTCAGGTCTTCTGCCTCTGTTCAGGTTTTTGTCTAGTTCCTTTCCCAGGAATCAATGTGTGACTGGGAATACTCACTTAGATTTGTTAGATTATTTGACTTGTTAGAATTGTTAGATTATTTGATAGTTAAGGATAAGTTTTAGTTGCTAACTCATTCTGAGTGCAACATGGGTAGTTCTCAGTGGTGTCTTTTCTCAGATGAGCCTGACAATTTCTAATAGTTCTGAGCAGCTGCTTTTACCTTTAGAATATCTGTGCACATGGACTGCTCTCATAGCCACAGAGTGCTAGATGGTTACACTCAAAATCTTGTCCAGAGCAGAAAGGTACACAAACTAGGGCAGAGCTAGCAATGTATTTTTAGACCAAAAATGTTTAATTGGCTATGTTTATATGTTTCCTTATTGTAGACCACAGCCTTGTTACTTCTTCCAAAGCAAACACTGAAAATCAAACGCAGGCCTCCCCCAGCCCCCTTAGCCCAAGGGGGCAGTTTGTCCTGCAGTGGCTCTGTAGAGGGGCAGCCCCCAGCCCTCGGCACTGCCAGGCTGAAGCCAACCCAGGAAGGCAGCAGGCATGCAGCCATCAGGCAACTGGTGCCACAGCAAACACCAACTAAAATCAAAAAAGGCCTAACCAGATAAATACAGAGAGGTACTGAGAGGTCAATGTAAAGCCTCTGGTGCTTTACAGATAAAGGGTAAAACAGTATTTATGGAGCTACTTACATATAGCGCCATCATGGTCATGGAGGTAGGTGAGGAATGGACAAAGAGATGTTGGTCTACATTCTCACAGATTTTGTCTCTCTGTAAGTTGCCTCTAGTCCTACAGAGGAGCAAGCTTCTCAGAGGTCTGAATAACCCAGGTGTTACTTCTCAAACAATGCAATGTTGAACTTGACATTTTTTTATCTAGTTGAGATAATAGCACTTAGTGAGAAGGAGATCTGTGATCTTTGATAGTTAAAATGAATGCAAGGGAAGGAGATAAAAAAGGCAATGAAATAAAAAGCAAAATCTTCATGTTGATAAACAACTATTTGTTGTAAATTATGAAAAGGGAGTCCTTCATAGTGCGTTTAAAGTCGTTTCATCCTATAAGTATTTTAGCCAATGAGTGATAAGAGTAAGAAGAGTGAGAATTTTAAATGGGCAGGCCTAGCTCACATACCTTTCTAAAACGCTAGGTATATATGAGCCTCTTAGACAAATGCTGAATCAGATCCACTGTAAGCAAAGGAAGAAAAGGGACTCGTACCATGGTGACTTTTCTTCTTTCCGTGTTCAGCAAAAAGGCTAAGGTGCTCTTATGAGAGTGCTTGAACAATGGATAAATGTATTGTGAGGACACACATTTGAACAAAGATGAAAGGAACATGCAAGAAGGTACTGAAGTCAAAACTGCCATTCAAAAATATTCTAACCTCAGCAAACACAAATCTTTTTCTAAAAAAGTGTGGCCAAATTTTTATTTCAAATGATACAATACTGGCCTATGAACTCTTGAAGAACAAGGAAACTTCATAAAATGGTCATCTCCAAATCTTTGCTTGAAATGGACTTTAGAAGGCTGTTGGGCATGAAGCTATCTCTGTGCCTGTGTATGTAAAGGGTAAAAAGCACAGACTAAACAAAAGCTTTTTGAATAGTACATGTTGATATCTCCACATACAGTGTCAGAAAGTTAGTCATCATCCCTGGAGCATGCAATTAAAGTGAAAAGATCAAACTTGATAACAGCAGAGTTCTTGGTGCAAAGAAAAATTATGCCATTTTTATAGTAGATTAAATATTCCAAATATATTTACCTAAACTTCCTTAGCAGGAGGAAGAGAGGTGCTGGAAGGAACAAATGGAAATTGCAAACATATAGGAAATTTTAAGTAAGGTTTAGTTAGGGACTGAATAGTCTGGTTTCATTTCTTGGGTATTTAAAAGATATGCATATTAGTATAGGTGAAGTAATTTAAAAAATAAATATGAGGCGATGCTAGAAAAAAATTTTCAGAAGGAGTGATGTGCATTTGTGTATGTAATATACTTTTGTGTTTGTGGGTGTGCAGAGAAAGGCCATCAACCTTGTAAATTAATTAAAGTTAATGGGGAATCAAGGGTATGGAAATAATTAGTATAGCATAAATTAATTCATGAGCTCTGTATCAACCCTGAAGCTTAAAAACTAGAGCAACGTGATGTAATCAATCCCAGTTGCAAGGTAAAAGTCTTATATAAATTACAGAGATTGTAATGTAGATTACAGTTATTCAACAGAAGGCATGATGCTCAATTAAAGAGACCCAACTAGGGGCCCAAATGGCAAATGAGACAAGTTGGCATCAGGGAAAATTTCTCCAGCCTACCTTGCCAGTAGAGATGCACACACTCCAAGAGCGAGTCCTTTGTTCCCAGATCTTACCATAGGACAGCTGGCTCCAGTGATGTGCCACTTATTCATTAGGCACAGCAATGAAGTCATAGGGCCCAGGAAAGTGCTCAGAACTGGAAGCTCTTATGAAGAGGATGTGGCATCTTCTCAAGGTGTTAGTTTTATTTACTGCTGATGGAGTTCTAGCTGTGAGCCTTGAGTTTGTGCTGAGAGAACATTAAACGTCTTCCTGAACTGGGAACTTGGGGTAAGCAGCACTCCAGGTATCTGCCTGTCTTCTGGATCTTTGGAGGCCTTCAGCAGGAGCAAGATGCACAAAGACTCTGGGTATGAAACTGTTCTGAATCCTGAGATTTCCCCCGTCCTTCTGCATTTCTAGCTCAGAGCTCTACATGTCCAGTGGGACTGTCCAGGCATGATTCCTCTCCTGCTTCTCTCAGGAGGCTGGGAAGGAGCCAGGAAGATTCTCAGATATTTTATTTTCCCTGTGGGAGAGCCATGTCCCAAAATACAATAGCATAATTAATCAATTCCAGTACTCTTGGGCCTGCAAAATGCTTGGAATGTTTGCCATTCAAAATCGCATCACACATAAACAGTTTGTTAACAAGAAAGAAAGTAAAGTAAAATAGGCACTATATTTTGCTGAGTTTTAAAGAATATACATTGTTACATTCTAAGATAAAATGTAAATGTGATTTTGAAATGTGTTGTTGAACAGTGTAACATATAGATTTCTGCTAAAGAATGTTAGGTTTTCCAAGGGTTTTTTAAAAAATTATTCATTGTATTCAGATTCCACTGTTATGCTTTATGCAATCTGTAATGCATTCCCATCTCTCAATACTATTTACAACTTTTATCTAAGAAAATCTATGTCTATCCTCTTCAAAGGTTACTGAGACCTATTAACACCTAGTTAAAATTGCATTTTGCATACAATTTCCTTGAAGCATAATTTCCAGTGTACTGCTAAATACAATTAGATACTTAGCCCTGCTTCAAAGATTTAATCTGAGAGTAAGTAAAAAAATTAATAAAACACTGCTTTTGTATTCCTTTGTTCTCTCTCATATATAGACACTTTTAAAATTGAAATAATTAGGCAAAATTGATAATATAAACACATTTCAGCACCTGGACTTTCATTATTTTATTTTATTCCTTTTTTCCCCACTTGCTAGCTCTGGGACAGAGGAGCTAAATCATCAGTAAGCAAAGTCTGTGTATCTTTGGTTTTGCAAGCCTGAATTTTCATACTGTAGGCAGATGAAAGTTTGGGAAGTACTGGTGTGCAGTACAAGTAGACATCCTATCAATTTTGAAATTTGACCCCATAAGGAAGGGAAAGAGCAGATAGCACGGAATGGAATTCATGATATCGCTTATAACAAGAAGCACGAAATAAGATCCCTTGGATACTGTTATTACACCTGTCACCTTGCAGGTCTCTGAAAGTGGATCTGTTTTCTGTTAGATCTATTAATCATTGCAAACTGCTTTAGGCACAGTTACTAAAAGAGAAATGTCACTATCCAGCAATTAAACTGATATGGAGACTCTCATGCTCAGTCAGCTTCATGCTCAACAAATATTCTTGTAAGATCACAGACTCCATAGCAGTGAGTTATGGATCTCTGTTGTATAACTGTTAAACATACACAAGGAATTGTCTTCTTGGGGTCTTGGAGTTCTTAGTTATGCCCTCAGACTCTTGGTCCCTGGAAAAGTGACTTGGTCTCATATTTTCACAGGAGGTCACAAAACAGTGTTCTGCAAAGACAGCCAGACTAGGTCTGAATAACTGCTCTGTACAGAGCTATATGTCAAGTTCTGCACCAACAACAGCTTCTTATTTTTGCCTACTTCTTCAGTGATGGTATTGAGTTCCTTCCTTTTCCTAATTATTTAGGAACTTTTTCACATGGTCACAATATAAAATCTCTCAATTCATAAGTGATTTTGCTCAAAAATAAATTAATTTTTATGGTATATGTTACTAATCCACTTAATTAAATTTAGCAAGATAGAATCCCAGGGTGGCTCAAAGTTATCAAAACTTATGTTGTTACAGCACTGTCCTGCCTCAGAGCTCATATCAGGAGGGAATGATCAGGAATCTAATTTATCTGAGCAGTGATTCCCTTCAGTTTTGTCTTGTGGGGGTTTTTCTGTGATGGGGTTTTGTTTGTTTGTTTGTTTTGTTGGGGTTTTTTAAACCATGACACTTCTATGATATATTTTTGTGAACAGATATTCTGGCTGACAGATAGCCAAATCAGCTAAGTCAATCTCTCAAGACACCAAAAAAACCTGGAAATAAAAGATGCCATTTCATGCAGAGATTATTTAATGGAAAATGAACTACCTGCTATGAGTAAGATTCTCATTGATGGACCTCCATGGAGAAAGTCATGACTGAAGGACTTAACGCTAACATTGGCTGTGTTTGAGCTCAGAAATAATACTTCCTTAAGGAAATGACAGTCTAGATATTAGCAATAACTAAGAATTTTCAATGGAGCTGGTAGCTGTTTCAGAGCAGAAATCTGGTTTAGGTGATAGAGGTGCATAGATGGTGCTGCTGATCAGTTGTATATAAACAAAGTTTGGAAAAAAACTGATTTTCTGATAGATATGTGAGGGATCTGTAACAGGTAAGTGATGGAAAAAAGGGGTTGCTACCCTTGAAGCAGCATATTACATTCTTTAAGAGGTTAAAAAATAGCAAACATTGTAGGCTATGAACAGCTTTACTCAACAGTTATTCAAAACTAACAGTAAATTTAATCTCTGCTCTTCTCAATTTACTTTAATAATGAAATCCAAGAAGACTTCAATTTTTCCTAAAGGAAGAAATTACATTACATGTATCTTCTTCCTATTATCAATTTCTTGCTGAGAATTGGGCTGAGAGAGGTAACACTCATCCTTGAGGACTAGGATATTTGTAGAGCCCCTTTGTTCTGAAAGGATCCTGTCAAACAATTGCTACAGCAGTAGAATATGTTCACAGCCATTCCATAGTATGCATTCTGCTACCAGAAAGCTGAACACGGCCTCTGAATGTTCCTGCTTCAGCATTACTGTCTGGAAAAATAAACCTGTATTGAGTTTTCAGTGTTTTGAGAAGAGATGCCAAGCAGTCCTGTATTAATTGTACATAATCAGATTTGTTCAGTATTTATGATACTCTGACTGCCTGATTACTTATACGCTGTTCTGGTTGGCAACAATACAGAAAACACCTCCTAGGGCATAGGAACGTATTTATTTGAGTATTTCTACTCCTGCTGCCTCAGGTTCAAAAATAGGACTAGTCCACCAACAGCTTTGCAGGAATTAAATAACCTTGCAGTTTGGCTGGTATGAAGCACCTGGAAAGTAGCCCTGGTGACAGTCAGAGAGCACTTGCAACACAGTTTTACTGCTAGAATATATACAAAAGATAGCATAATAAGAGCTGCAAGGATAATTCACACACACACACACACACACACACACACAAACCAGAATTTAAATGGTTCTTGTTAAGCGAGCACTTCATTTAATTTGTCATGAGTGCATGTTATTTCCTAGGGATTCAAAAAGTTGACTTCTACTGTTTACTTTATCTAGCAAGAAAGGTGATCATACCTCTCAGTCATAATCTCCTGAAATGAATTCAGATTAACATTTTATTACAGCAAATGAAAACTAAGCCAGAAATCCAGATGTGATCCTGAATAAGCAGGGCGTTCATGAACCTTAGAAATCATCAAATCTTGTCTGGCGTTATCATAGAGAGCAAGAACAGGATGAGAAGATCCCAAGGTGAGCCAGCAGTCACAGTCACAGTCCTGTGGCACAATGCTGCACCAGAAACTGATAACATAAATGCATAGAGTGCAGGGCTTTTTGGAACTAGGGTGTGATAAAATATCTGTGTAAAAGCAAATGAGTAACCAGAGTATGGGCACCCTGTTTTGGAAGAGAGAAGGTTTATTAGCATAGGACTTGTTTCGTTTACAAATCTAGGAACCACCAAAGTCTGCCTCTCAGCTGATTGGTTTATATCAGTTGGGGGAAATCATGATAATATGATTTAGTTGAATATAAAGTCTGTTTCCACTGTGTAATATCATAGAGTCATAAAATAATTTGGGGTTGAAGGGACTTTTAAAAGTCCAGTTCCCTGCAATGATCAGGACATCTTTCAACTATCTCAGGCTGCTCAGACCCCTGTCCAACCTGACCTTGATTGTTTCAGGGATGGAGCATCTACCATTTCTCTGGGCAGCCACTTCCAGCATTTCATCACTTTCATTGTAAAAAATTTCTTCATTATATGTACTCTGAACCATCCCTCTTCCAGTTTAAAACCATTATCCCTTGTATGATTGCTACAGGCACCTGGCCTCATCTTTCTTATAAGCTCCCTATAAGTATTGAAAAGAGAAAACAAGGTCTCCCTAGAATATATGCTTTGTCTTTATGTCTCTATTGACCCAATAAAGTGTGAAGAACTGTAGAAATCTCGAGTGTCACATTGACTAAATTTTGCAGGTACACATACCTGGAGATCAACAGTTGGCAAAACCCATTAAATCAGTGCGACCCATTCTGCAAGGCTGCTACTCTGGAAACTCCTACTGATCTAGTGAGATTTGGGTTGTGCAATGCAACAAGTGACAGCTGTTTGCCAACAGACTCCTCTGAGCAGGCTGGTAATGGTTGTGCTCTAATCCTCCTACTCATGTTACCAAGAATCACCACAGTTATAGGAAATGACTTCCACCAGTCCCTGTCCTGCCTGCCCACGTGACAACAAACTGAACATTAATCATTCAAAGGCTTATGTCAATTCATAGGAAAGGACTGACATTGCCATTGAATCATAGAATCTTTTGGGTTGTCAAGTGATGAAACATGCAGGCAATCCCTGCATTATGATAGGATGTTGTCCTGTGTGAATTCAAATATATCATATTTTTCTGTCATGTTTTGCAATTTTAATGTTAACATCTTTGAATCTTTTGGAGGAAAAGAAACCCCACAACTTTTTCCTCTTCTCTATTCAATGTGTTGCTGCTATCTAATCAGCCTGAGATTATTTCCTCTGATCCACTTCCTCACTCATGCATCTGAGTCTTGTTTGCTTGCTTCCTTCTGCAGCTGCAAGTATCAAAGAGGAGTCTTTTCCAATGTAAAGCACAGCTATGGAAAGATGGGGGATGCACATGCTGCTTGTAGTTACTCCTTCATAAATGGTAGCAGTGCATTACATGTTCTCAGCATTAAGGAAACCGGATATAGTTCTTGTATTTTTGCTCAAATCCATCAGCTACTTAATTCTCAGGACTAAAAAGTAACAGTGAATATGGATTAAGCTTTTGAGGGAGGAATAATACATTGCATAAATATGGCATGGGAAAGAACCACCGAAGTAAACTGTAAGAAGGAATATTCAGGATGGAAAAACATCTTGTGATGTCCACAATAGTGAAGCAACTGGGATAGATAGCACAAGAACATCTCCATCATTTGAAGCTGGAGGACAGGTCTTCCTTGAGAAGAGGTTAGGGAGACAGTATTTAGGAGTGACCTGGATTTAGCAGTTGAGTTGTTATGAGCTACAGGATGGAGTAGAAGATCCCTTGAGATTCCTTCCAGTCCTGTGATCCTGTAATCCCTCCATTCTTAGAATTCAGTAATTAGTAAAATCATTACTATTGCTTACTTGACCTTGGAGGCTTCCTTTCACATTTGTTTGTTCACGCATGGTCTGGTCACATACATCTCTGTAGCAATTATAAGGGTAATTGTACCTGTAACAGCCTAAAGTGAAGATTGATAGTAGCTTGTGTGAGTGGAGGTCAGCAAACTGGCTGAGGCTCCAGCCCATTTGCCTGCCCTCCAAAGCTTTTTATTTTGATGTGCTGTAATGTGTTTTATAAAAATCCATTACTCTCATGCTCTCAACCAGGAGCTTCACCTCAGTCCCCTCCTTGATGTGTTGCTATACAACTCAAAAGAAAGGATTAAGCAGAGAGTTTAAATCTCCTAATTAAAGGGCAGGTGGTCTCCCAAAAACCAGAACTAAATTAGCCCTGCAGTAAATTTAAGCCAAGCCTGAAGCAAGCCTGCTGGCTGCAAAAGCTGTAACAGATTGCCTGTGTTACCCTCAGCTGTAAGCACAGAGCCTGTTCTCTGCTAGTGCAGTATGATCCTTTCATCTGTTTTTTTTTTCTTCTGTTTTGCTTTCCATTTTGTAAAACAGCAAATTTCAGCTGACAGCACTATTCAAAAATTGTCTTTTGTGTGACTGGAGTGAACTATGTTATAATCTGGCATGGGCTACCTGTAACCTCAAATCTTATTTTGGAGCTGTCAGTTGCTCCTTTTCAGAAGCTGGTGATGGGTACCTGGCTGTGCTTGAGAGCAGGTGCTCTAAGGTTTTGAAGGGTTAAGTGATCCTAACTTTCATTATTTGCTCATAATCATATTCAAAATTTACAAATCCCAAAATAGAGATTCAACAGTTATGATGAAAGAGGAGTTGCTCAGAAGAATATTCACTTTGAAAATAAAATGCCTGTGTTGATTTGTTACATTCCATGCATGAGGAAGGGTGGTGCTTTATAGGTTTTTGTCTGTGTTTGTTCTAAAATGTGGCATTAATTCAAACAATGCAATCACACAGAGGATAAGATCGACAATTCTATTTTTATTTCAGACAGTTCTTGGTCTCTCTCTGAAAATAACTGATCAGTTAAAAAAAACCCATAAAACAATCTCACAGTATTTTTAAAACTTAAAGCCTACTTTGTACCTTTTCCTCTGTATCTTCTGAAATCTATTTGTAGTTTGACTTCACTTTTATTTTGGCTAGCACACTTTATTTCTTCTGCTTTTAAACAGATTGTCTTGAGTACAAATATGCAAACTGATTACTGGGAAAGAAACTATGATTTTGCTATGGAAACAAATAGTGTCTTTTTGTTCCATGGAAAATTTATGTAGAATAATTCACCTTTCAGAATAGACTAAGAAACATGCTGAGCCTATTGAAAGATTAATCTAAGCCTCAGAAGCTGTAGTCCAAAGACTTTAGAGTAGATACATTAAATTCTTTTTAAAAATCTACTATAGAAACATTTTTGAAAAGAGTCATCAACCATAGACTAAATCTTACAAAGATAAAGCATCAGACTCCACGAAGCAGGGCATAACAACACCTCTCTCAATAATTTTTAATCAGTCTTGGGAACCTGGAGAGGTCACATCTGACTGGAAGCTGGCAAACGTTTTCCCAATTTTCAAAAAGGGCAGGAAAGAAGGTTCCAGAAACTGCAGGCCTGTCAGTCTCACATCAGTGCCTGCTAAAGTTATGCAGAAGATTATTCTGGGAGGTATTGAAAAACACTGGAGAGACAATGTGGTCATTGGTCACAGACAGCACAGCTTCATGAATGGAAAGTCCTGATTATTAAATCTGATTTTCATTTTATAATAAGGTAACTGGTCTAGTTGATCAAGGAAAGCCAGCTGATGCAATCTTTTGGGATTTCATTAACGCTTTCAATGCTGTCTCTCACAGGATTCTTCTGGACAAAATGTCGAGCATTCAGTTGGATAAACACATCCTGTGATGGGTGATCAACTGGCTCACGGGTTGGGCACAAAGGGTTACAGTGAATGGGGTGACATCAGACTGGTGATCTGTCACTGGTGGGGTTCTGAAGGGCCCCATCCTCAGCTCTGTGCTCTTCAACATCTTCATAAATGACTTGGACACAGGACTAGAAGAGACACTGAACGAGTTCACAGATGATACAGAACTGGGAGCGGCTGTTGACTCCCTCCAAGGCAGAGAGGCCCTGCAGAGGCTTTGACAAATTAGAGGGCTGGGCAGTCACCAACCATATGAAGTTCAAAAGAGAAAGCGCCAGATTCTACACTTGGGATGGGACAGGCCTGGGTGTAGGTACAGACTGGGGAACGAGATGCTGGAAAGCAGCACTGTGGAAAGGCACTGGGGGGGATCCAGGTCGATGGCAAGTTGACCATGAGTCATTGTGCCCTGGCAGCCAGGAGGGCCAACCCTGTCCTGGGGGGCATCAGGCACAGCATCACCAGCCAGGCAAGGGAGGGGATTGTCCTGCTCTGCACTGGGGTGGCCTCACCTCCAGTGCTGGGGGCAGTTTTGGGTGCCACAAGATAAAAAAAGACATTAAACTATTGGAGAGTGTCCAGAGGAGGGCAACAAAGATGGTGAAGGGCCTTGAGGGGAAGCTGAATGAGGAGCAGCTGAGATCACTTGGTTTGTTCAGCCTGGAGGAGACTGAGGGGGACCTCATTGCGGTCACAACTTCCTCATGAAGGGCAGAGAAGTGGCAGACACTGATTTCTTCTCTGTGGTGACCAGTGACAAGATTTGAGGGAATGGCCTGAAGTTGTATCAGGGGAGGTTTAAGTTGAATATTAGAAACAGGTTCTTCACCCAGAGGGTGTTTGGGCACTGGAACAGGCTCCGCAGGGAAGTGGTCACAGTACAAAGCCTGCCAGAATTCAAGAAACATTTGGACAATGCTCTCAGGAACATGGTGTAACTCTTGGGATGGTGTTGTGCAGTGCCAGGAGCTGGACTCAATGATCCCTTAGGGTCCCTTCCAACTCAGCTTATTATGTGATTCTGTGAAATAAGGCATAAGTAGCAGCCATTTATGGCCGCAATTGAAATAGTGAAATGACATTTTTGGTTTTTTGCTTTCTGCTATTGGAAATACAAAACTCTGTAACTGCTTGTTTTTGTTTTTCCTTTAGTATTTCCCATTGCTCTACATTTTTGCTTCTTTGCATGTCTAGACATGCCTCAACATTAACACATCTGAACAGTTCAGAAGGTAGCTAACACAAAAGACTAATGTTCCTCTAAATGTCTTAGGACTTGCTAAAGTAGATGCAGTCTGAGATTTGATAACATGCAAGAGAGGGTTTCTTGCAGTGGATTTTTTTTCCTCATAGGTACAGGGGGAGACAAAAAACCTCTCCCCTCATCCTTTTTATATATATTTTTATTTTTTCAAGTTTTCAGAGCAAGTGTGAGAGACCTAGGTCCACTTCATTCCTGTGCGTAGCATGGTGTTGGAGGGGTTCTGCTGCTCATTGCATGCCCCCCATGCAATTAGTCGTGAAGCATTAGCCAGAGCAGACTGGAAAACAACCCTTGCTGAGACAATCCCATTTTGCAGAAACATTCACATTTCTTCACCAAAATAATGAAATCTCTAACATTCAGAGCACATGGGAGAAGAGGACCTGTTTCTAGTCTGTATTTCACTGGCAGTATTTTATTCTGTATAAGGTCATAAATTACCTCCATTAAAAGGACTGCAACTGACTACTTTCTTTTCCCAGTGAGTTTCCTAAAGACATAATAAAAGATGTTCCTGTTGTCTCTGGATCAGTAAGAGTCCAGTGTGTACAAGCTCATGGTGAATTAGTGACGATAGAATGGGAATGCAGCTCTCCTGACCAACCCAGGCCCCTCCACACAACACAGATACACTGAATCTGATACAGAAAATAGGAGTGTGAGATTGCAGGGAGGAAGGAAACCAGATTGGCTTTTCCATATATGAATGACTGAAATGAGAGAGGGTAGGGAAGAGTGGTCAGGACTATAATAGCTTGTCATCTTCCAACAAGCTGTTTTCAAAATAAAAGTGATTCCTGTTTATTTCAAGTTTGTATGGCCTATTTTAAGGGGACAGAGTATAGTGGTCAAGACCCTTCTATGACCCTGAGTTAGTCATCAAGGACAGGGAGTAGAATTGAAGTAATAACATTATTTTTTAGTATTTTCCACCTACTGGAGTGCAATTTCTGAGACTGGAGCCTGCCCTGGGATGGCCACTTCTCCCATGCACTGCTTAAGCAATACTTGGCTGTGAGTGCTGACTGCTCCACTGCCAGCCAGTTGCAATGAGGTCCTTTGTTTGCAGTCTTTCAATCAGGAAAGAAGTTCTGTTCACTGATATCTATATTCTCCTGAAGA
This sequence comes from Eopsaltria australis, assembly GCA_034509425.1. Lineage (NCBI taxonomy): Eukaryota > Metazoa > Chordata > Aves > Passeriformes > Petroicidae > Eopsaltria > Eopsaltria australis. The sequence continues at coordinate 3,646,569 of JAVTVJ010000072.1, forward strand.
ATAACATGACATCAGTGAATGTGGAAAAAAAAGCAAACTGGGTTTTTTTTGCTATTCCTTCATTCCTGTTCCTTGACTTAGAAACTTAAAAACAAACTCACACACAGAGCTTACAAGTGGAGCAGAAATTTCAATTAGCAATTGTTTCAGAACTCTAACAGATGAGCTAAACCTCTGGGTTACTGCTGATGTAAGGATGTTGGTGTTCTCTGGAGATGCAAAGTTTTGTGCTATTGGGGGCAATCATGGATTACAGTGGTGTTAATCTATATATGAAGGAAGATTCTGAAGTGACAATTTGTACTGTTCTGTCTCTGTGAATGCATGTCCGTCATCTGGGATCTACCCCCTAACAAAATTCTGATATGACACAAAGTTCAAAATCATGTGGCAAAGTTGTTCTACATCACATTTTTGAAGTGACTACAAAGTACTGTGTTTCCACAGAAGTTCAGTACTAATAGCTGAACCAAAAGGCTGTTAATCAGGGACACATAGGCAAACAGCCTTGTAGTTATGAGCACACTTTGATGTAAGCAAGTTGTCGCAGAGCTGAACATCCTAAATGTGCCACTTGGATTTAGGTTTAAACCTAAGAGGCAGTTGCAATTTGCAACAAGCAACCTATTTCTAAATTCTTAGTAAGATGCGAAGGCAGAAATCCGTCATCCAGCTCCCAGCATTTTAAAATGGGAATACTAACCATAAGAGGAAAACACACCAAGATGTGACATTCTGAGTCCAGTGGGGCTGTTTACGGAGTAACAGCAGCCAGCTCTTTTTCCTTAGCTTAAATACTTCAATTATTATTGTTTTCAATAAGTCAAACATCCTTAGGATCATTTCAGTAAACCTGTATCAGAGAGGGACATTCCATGTGAATTTATGCTGACAGAAGCAAGGAGGTGTTAATTTTTGTGAAGAAGCTGGATTGCTCTGCTGATACAAAACTTTTCCTTCATTATGCCGTGGCCTGGAGATTAACCCTGATTATAATGGGCACAGCAGCTCAGGATCTCCAAAGACTGGGAGAGTGCAAGTGTTGTGCCACCATGGAATGCAGAAAGCCAAACAGGGCAATTGATGCAACAATTGGCTGATTCCATTAAAATAATCCCAGAGGGAAAACAAACATACAAATGAAACCCCTAAAACAATGGAATACAACAGCAGAGAATTTGAAGGATAGAAATAGCATTAATGCTGATAAACGGGCTGTGAAGGAAGGCAAATCTTACTAAACACGTCTGATTTATTCTTTAACATAAGTGCAACTGTTAATCAAGACAAAGTTGATTTTCAAACACAGGAGGCTGTTCAGTTTGCGGTGGTTATCCAAAGAAACAGATCCTAAAGAAAGCACTGGCTTTTAAAGAAAGCACCACTTCTTAAAACTCAATTAGCATGAATTCTAGTCTCTAAGAATTTGCATTCAGATAACTCCTCTAATTATTTTGGTGGCAGTTGCTCAACAACAAGTTTTTCTCATTTTATCGTCTGATATTTGACCTCAAGTTTTTGTTTTCCTCAGAAACTTAAGTATCACAGTATGTTAGTCTTTCAGCTACTGTAGTGTGTCAAATATATGGGTATGAGATTGGATAAAAACTGACATTTTGCTAACCTATTTGTTAGGCAGTGACCACAAAATTATACTAAATTTTTAATATCTCTCTGCCTCTCTCTTCCCACTGGTTTTGTTTTTTTTTTTACCTTTCCTTATTCTGGTTTTTCTTTTGTTACAATCTGCATTTCTCTTGTTTCTTTGTGCTCAGTTTTTTATAATTTTTTTCCTTTCTCTTCTCTTGCTTTCCCTTCACCTCTCTTTCTGTTCTGTTGTGCCTCATTTGTCATTCAGGCAGCTTCCATTACTATAATACAGCCCAAAAATTTGCAACTGGTTAGAAACTTTATGAATATTTCAGTGTTACACCCAAACCTTGAAATATATTACTGGAAAAGAATAAGACAGACTGAAACCAAATGACTTTTAAAAAGCACTGCTGTGGAAACTGAAATTGTAGATCAGCGTGAACTCATAATTACCAGTTACAAACAGATAAAATAAGACAGATAGGAAGAGTTCAAACAGAAACTTTTAAATGTCTTATATAACTGCTGAATTTTCCAGTGGCTGCACAAGAATTACACCTCACAGCAACTGGGAAAAACAAACCCAATGGCACCACTGGGACATAAGGACGAACATACAAATTGTGACTAGTGCAAAGAGCTGATTTTCATGCAATCCAAATTACATAACAATAAAGTGGTTTTGTTTTGCTTAAAGATCATGTCAATGTCATTGTTGTCTTCATGACTTTTAAAAGGGCATCTTCTCTGTAAGGGGTGAGCCCTAGAGCGCACATCGAAGTCACAATTCCCCATTTCATTTCATGGGCCAGGTAACAAGGGGTAGTTTTCCTTGGCGTTTCAAGTTAAGCAGAAATCAGTCTTAAAAATTCAGGGACTGGCAGAGAACAAGGGAGAGAGTTTTAGCATTAAGGCAGCCCCCAAGGCAAGGAGTGGGGACCTATGTAGAGTCTTGCTGTTGGTTTCTTCAGTGCAACTCTCATCAGTGAGCTGGACGTGAGTGCAGTCAGCCAAACTTCCAGAACAAGGGAAGGCTGTCAGGGCCCTGACACTTCACTGGAAACTGAGACAGCTTTATAGTCAGATATGAAGGACGTCCCAACTTATACAGCACATAAATGTCAAAGGAAGTGTAAGACTTTGTATTGGGAAGCTAAAGAGCAGAATTCATGTAGTGACTGAATTTTCATTGACTACCGGCTCTACCAGTTGTGAAGTGAACCTGAAAATGTAGGACTAACAATCCCACTCATCCTATCCATTTTCAATAGAAATATATTATATTCAATAAAATAGAATTTGCAAGCCTGTAAATTGTCTCCTTATAAATGTGAGTTGTTAAGCACTCTAAGAGCGATTCCATTCAGCAGTCACTTACAAGGGAACATTTGTATTGGCTCCCACAGGTGGGATTTCAGAAGCAGATCACCAGGATGTGCAACCTGTACAGCTGAAAAACATAATTTATGTCAATGATGCAATCGTCATATATAACTGTACACTACAAAAATACTTTGAGGGAGTTTATCAGCATGGGAAACCAGTGAAAAACATGCCCTCAGTTAGGAAAACACTCTGACTTTGAGCTTCCGACTCTCATGAATTATCATTTGCATTTAGTAGTTGAAGGAAACCTTATTCATACTGTCAAGATTTAGTCCTTTCATCTGAAATCTCTGATTAGCCCAATTGTCTGCGGAATGTGGGTAGTTTCAAAGATTGCATAGATTGCAGTAGACTGAGAGTAAACACAGAGAAACGTATTATGGGGAAAAAAAATCCAGACTCTTTCAGTAAAAAACAAGCATCAAAAAATTAAAATGCAAGAACTTGGGAGATTGCTGCATGTGATAGTTGACATTACTGCTTCCCAAGGAAATTCACAGATGAATTAAGTATGATCTATTCCTTTATAACTAATTGCATCATCATTGTGAATCTTTTTACATTTGTCCTGATGCCTCTGGAAAGTGTAGCTTGCGGAGCAAAACAATGAGCCCCATGAAACAAGGGTTAAGAATTTCTAGGAAAAGAGAGAAAAAAGAGGTTAGGGGTTGATTTTAAGCCTGCAGATGACACAAAATGTGGAAGGAGAGGAGACAAAGAAAAATGGAGAAAAGCCAAGGAGCAAGAGGAAATTGCTTTCTTTCCTGTTTCCCATTAACCTGACTCACTGGAAATGCCCCTAGACTAAGGTACATGCTTGTGCAATGTTCACAAACAAGAAGTCAGTATCTCGTCCTTCACACAAAGATGTTCCAAGGCACAGTCAGACACTAAAAACAGAACGATAACATCTAATCATTGAGATGTCTGTCTAAATTTCAAGGTGGGAAGTGAAAGTAATTATGGCATATGAACAAGGCTAATTTTGTGTGCAAAGGAATGCTAATTTTGCTAATTTGACATAACTGAGGAACCACATTAGGAGTCAGTGAGATAAAACAAGCAGCTAGAGAGTCTGCTGAAGAAGATAGTTTACTTCTGTAGAAGGTTATTGTTTGGTAATGCTGATTCAGAAAACTCACAGGAGACTTAGGCTGGAATTGACCTCCAGAGGCCATCCAGTCTGACCCTGTCACCAAGCAGGCTGACCTCCTAAGTTAAATCAGCTTGTCTGGGGCCTTGCCTTGCTCGTTCTTGGAAGCCTTCAAGGACAGAGATTCCATCAGCTCTCTGGTCAGTCTATTCCAGTGCTTAACCACATTCATCATGACTTTTTTCCTCCTTCTTTTTCATTTCTATATTACGTGTTTTGTCTACACCTACATACAGATTCCCATATTCTCTGTCCTGACAGGGGTTTCTGCCATCCATTATGCCAAATACAGATATGACAACGCATATATTCAAGTGCTGAGGAGAGGAAAACTGTAGGAGAGGGCAGCTAGAGGGTATCTCTGCTCTTGTGAGACTCCACCTGGAGTACTGTGTCCAGCTGTCAGGCGGCCAACATATGAAGGACATGGAACTGGTGGAGCAAGTCCAGAGGAGGGCCATGAAGGTATCAGAGAGTTGGGAAACCTCTCCTGTTAGCACAGGATGAGAGAGTTGGGGCTGTTCAGCCCAGAGAAGAGAAAGCGCAGGGGAGACCTTAGAGGATCTTCCAGTGCCTAAATGGGGACAACAACAAAGCTGGAGAGGGACTTTTTACAGGGGTGTTCAGTGTTAGGAAAACGGGCTATGGCTTCAAACTGAAAGAGGGTAGGTTTAGATTAGTAACTAGGAAGAAATTCTTTTCTGTGGGGGTGGTGAGGCACAGAGAAGCTGTGAATGCCCCTCCCTGAGAGTGTTCAAGGCCAAGATGGATGGGACTCTGAGTAACCTGGTCTACTAGAAGGTATCCCTGTGAATTTAAAGGTACTTTCCTACCCAAACCATCCTGTGAATCTATGATTCTGTGACACCCTCTTATCAGCTACTGCTTTTGCAAGTTCTAAAATAGTACTCTTTCATGCACAAGAATATTGTAGGCCATGTAAAGCTGATTGCTTAAACTATCACTGAATGTATTAAGAACAGCTGAGCTGAATTGCAAAAATCACCACGTTAGACCAGGTCTGTAGCAGCCATATTACAGCAATGCATGCATTTTAAAATTTAAAGAGTGGCAAAATTATGATTTCTCTACCGTTTCAATATGACAAGACTGCATTCTTTACAAGAACAAAGAATTTAATCAATCTGAAAGCTTTGCAATTGTAAAGGGAAATGACCTTCTAATATAAGTGGAATAGCCAAAATTGTTCAGAAAGGCAGGATAAGATATATTGTTTCCTCATTTTGTTTAAAAATTGAAATTATTATACTCTGAAATAATTGCCTGTTCACCACCTATCTACAGCTAATGAAGGGACAACTGCATGAATTTAGCCCACACATGTCAAATAGAACAAGTGGGCAAACTTTTAAACATATTCAATTTAACCACAATGGGCAGCCCCTTCTTTTTCACTACAGTGTGTTTTCCTTCTTCCCTTCCCCCCAATATCTGCTCTCCCTTTTTCCTACCCAAATAACCAAAAAAAAAGGCTTTTTAACAAGTTCTCTTGCCTGCCAAACCATGACAGAACCGCACAGAGACATGATCCTACACATGCACTTCCTGGAGCAGCAGGAAATGGAAAACAGGTAAGTGTCTTGGCATGCTGATGGTCTGGAAGATGTGAGCTGGCCACTCAGAAACATGCTTACTGTAATTGGCTAGCCAGCTAAGAATCACAATTCTCAGTTGATGCTGAGCCAAACAACATAAATTATCTATCACCCTAAGGTGTTGCTTGCTGAGCTGTACAATGCACGTGGATCCTACAACATGCAGAAATTATTCCATCAGCTGTCTGCTATAGCTGAAATCACAGCACTCTCCTGACTTTCCTCTTTTTAGAAATGGAACGTTTCTTTTTATAAGACGTTATTGGTTTTATGCATTTTCTTTCAGGCAAATATTTAAGCAAAGTTCATCCAGAGTTGGAGGCAGACTGATGCAATAAAAACTGTACTGAGGGATTAGCATAAGGGTATCTCTATGTTAATCACTGCGGTGATTGTCAGTCTTGCAGACATATGCGCACTATATTTTCACAGGAACATATCTCCAAGGATTTACTACTGTCACTGGCATAATAATACACCACAGTTGCTTATAAACAGCATATGGCCAAGGTGAAAGGAGCATTGCTTTTAATGAGCACCTTGTCTTCCTTTATTTACTAAATTGGAAAATCTGGTATCAGCATCTTCTAGAGGAGGGAATACTTTCAGAAAAAAAATTACTTCCAGACTAGTTTAGCATGCACAGATGAATTGCTTTGCCATTACTCCCAGTGCATTGCACCTGCATAGCTTCTGATTTGGAAGCGTCTTGCATCTGACCAGATATAAAAGAACTTGGAGGAAGAGCCTTCAAGGTCACGTGTATTTGCAGCTGACTGAGCTGCAAGGTTTACTAAAACTCTCTTGGCTACCCCAGTTGACTGTGGTTTGGACTCCCTTGCTACAGCATACTTTGAAGTTATATCACATGTAAAACCACGAAGCGGGTGATGACTTCAGCCAATGTTTGCTCTAGAATATATGCAGATTAATACTTCATTTTAGACAGATGGATGGAGCTGAAAATCCAGGAAGAAATTTTCATACGAAGAGAACACTAAAAGCAATCATAAAATGGAGCAGAAAATTTTCACATAACAATAATAGTTTGAGTTGGTTGTTTGAATAAGTGTAGGAGATTTTTTAGGTGATACATAAATGCAGGCCATGAGTGCACTAATAGGCTTAAATTGCTTTGACCAGCCTCGCTTGGGATCTCCACCCACACAAGCTCTGCATTTTTGTCCCGGAATTCCATTTGAGCTAGGCTTGGGCCCTCAGTCCTAGATGCTTTTGTAGGTGAAAAACATAACTTAAATTGCTAATGCTTTACAGTCTATAGATACTTTGTTGTGGATGACTGGCTGAAATTGAACTTTTGAATTTTCTATCAGGAACATGATGGCAAAAACCAATACAGGATTGTTGTAAATTTTGGTAAAAATTGAACTAAACCAAAGCAGCAAATTCTGAATTTGTTGATTAATGAAAAAATACAAGACAAAATCCCCTGTGTATAGTCTGCATAGGTTTCAGTGTACACAGCTCTGCAAGGGAAGTCACCAAATATGAACTCATCAAATAGAGTAAGAGATCCATTCTCTCATTTTTTTCTTCCTTAACTAACCCCTGAATCTGCTGTGGCTGTTGTTTACTTTGCTTTGTCTGTGGTATCTGTAGTTGTAGGTATCATAGTCTCTGTTTCTGGCTCTGTCACTGGATTTACTTCAGACCTAACTCGTCTTCTGCCTCCTTTTCACTGGGTGCACATTCTCCTAGCTGCAGTCCCTGAGGAGACAGTGGACCTCATGAATCACTCTGCTTTGGTGGCACCCTGCTATGACCCGCCCTGCTCAGACATGGGGGGACTGTAACCTCATTGGGAGAACAGAACCCCACCTGCACTACCACTACCCTCTGCTATTGCTCACCCTCCCTGCTCTGGCTGTTGCTTGATGGTATCTCAGAATAACAAACCTACCCACGCTTCTGGAGACAGTGAACGTTGGCTAAACTTCCTGTGCTCCTAGAAACCACTTTCCTGCTGATTCTAGGCACAGTGCATCCCACAGAAAACCTGATATATTTTTGAGCATGTGCTTTCTTTTCACCTTTTTCCGAGGAAGTCATGGGGTAGAACTATGGATTTGGGAAGAAATTAAAGGAGAAAAGAAAAAATAGAGGTCAAAACCAAGGGGAATGAAAGTGAGAGACCTAGATTTTTAGAGCAGAGTGGAGCATTCAGAGCTGCCTGCTTGGTCCTCAAGGGAAACAGCAATTTTTTCTCTGATCTGCCAGGACAGCAGGGGCTAGGAGAAAGTCTTAAAAGTCACCAGGAACACTTTGTCAAAGCAGAAAAATGGAGCAAAACAAACTGCAAGGGTTTGACAATAGATGAATAGAAATGCGACAATACGTTGAATGCCAAAGTACAGCAGTTTCCCATCATTTATTGGTCAACCAACAGCAAAAACCTCAGAAACTACTGGGGGACAAAGAAATGTCTGTGGTTAGTCAAACTGTGAACCAGCAGCTTGAAGAAGTTATAGAAGCAGAAAGTAAAATATTAAGATGCATCAGAGAAACTATTTCCAGTTTTCTACTTCAAATGCTATTATGTACAAGCTCATCTAGAATAGTGCTGTTATTCTGGCCACCCACTTCATCTATTTTTTGTTATATGTATTTAACAACATAACAGGATCTCCTTTCTATTCTATTTCTTGAGAAATTGCTTTGAGCCTAACAAGATACAGGCTGGCAGAAAACTAAAATGTAAGGGCAGTAAACAAAAGGGAGAAGCTCTTTGTGCCAGAACTTGTTTCTGCTGGTGGAAGACCATTTGAACATTCAGTGGCAATTAGTGAGTTTAGTCCAATAGTTGGAAGATCCTTTTATAATATAAAACACATGGATGAGCAGAAGAAGACTAAAGGATATTCAAAGAACATTTTAAGGAAACACATCTCCCAATTTAATGTATTTTTTTCTTATTTTCACAGTTTCTTTTTAATATGTATCAATAATTTTAATTCAATTGTCTGATGATATTTAGCTCAAGATACCTTTAAATTTTCCAGTCTAATAGAGAAAATTATTCTTTTCCTTCCTATAAAACAGATATAATAAAGATAACACACTCTAAATCTGAGAGTATAATACTGGTGTGGAGTATGAACCCTCTTCCCAATATAGGATCTGAAACATACTTTTGCATTCTACTGAATTTCTCAGGCAGTATACCTCAGAAAGAGAAGCCATATCCAAACCTTTGGTCAACAGAAGGACTATCCTCCACCACCCTCCACCTTTATTACAATGAAAATTGCAACTGGGTGATAGATAAAATAGAAAAAATTCCCAACATGTGGAAGATTTTAATATTCCACTGCAGACTATGGAGAGAATTACCTGAAACAACTTTAAATCCTATGTATTTGAGAAAGATAAAAGAAAACACTAGTAGGACAAGTGATTGAACAGCTTTGATCTTCTCAATAAACAGTCGCTAAGATAGGACAGCGTACATGCTTAACAACCCTGCAGGTGATGCTGAGCCAGCAAGTGTTGGGTAAAGCAAGCAAAATTGCCTTTCCAAGAAACAGGGCTCCCACTCAGAGAGACCATGACAACCAGAAAAGTGAGCCAACAGGAAACTTGTGAAGTTCAAGTTGCTCAAGGAAGAGTATAAAGAAAAAAAGTAATAGAGACATAAGGATTGTCAGAATATTGCTTTGATTTTGTCCATGAATAGCTAATAAAATGTGATTTTTTTTTTTTTTCAGTTGCAGAAGTGACTGTGGAGAAAATATGTTAGAGAACTATGCAATCAATCATGGCCTGCAGAGGTTAGGAAGCTGTTCTGTGTATCTTTCGGTAACAACAGCGAGCAGCAAAGAAAATTGAGTGCGACGCTTTCAGAACACAATCATAAAAATCATAACCAAGAAACCCCCAGTTACTTCACAAATGGTAGCTTTAAGATACATAGGTCCTTCCCACAAGAACTGATGAGGTTTTAGAGTCCCTGGAGGTTTAAAAGATTTTGAAAGTTTACTGGTGTGGGGAAGGAAAAACAGCAAAACACCACCAATGGCTATGAAATACAGGGGATGTCAATTGTGTTAAAAGAATGAAGTGAGTACTTGGAGTGTGTTCGTCTGCTGTTGTACTCCACCATAAGCACCTTCCACTGATCACGGATTGGAGATGAGATGCTGTGGATGGACTTTTGGACAAACAGCTGCACTCGATCCTTGACAGCTCCCCTGTTGATCCTCTTCTATTTGAAGTGAAACCGTGAAGATTGCAACCTCCTCTTCCCTTTTCTGCACACCCTTTCTCAAAGAAAGTCTAGGCATGTGTCCTGCACATGCTACAAGAAGTGTCTGACATGGACGATAAAAGCAGTGGGAGACAGATGAAGGTGCAGGGTGTTAGTAAACAGTAATTCAGATGTTGTTGGGGTGCTCCAAGCCTCACTGCAGTAGCAAACCCTATTTCAGAACATTGGATATTTCTTAAATGTATTGTGACTCTTTGTTGTGAAATGGGAAAAATAATAGCATCTATTTTTTGATTGTGTTTCTGTGAAACCTAACACAAAGGGAAGCTTCATTTGAAGCTTCTAGTGCTAGTACTAATGTTGTTACTATTATTATTAGATTGTAACTTTTAGCAGTGATGACTTATAAACTAGAGGGTCTAATGCAAGCAGCAGAGGAGACTGCAACTCAGTTCAGCCAGTGATTTCACAAGAAAGTTCCTTTCCACCATCCCAGGCATAGCAGATCTGTTATTCAATTTGTCTTTTCTTTCAATTCCTACTGTCTAAGCCTGATCCTTAAGAAACTGGGGGAAATGCAGAGGGGGTGAAAGGCAGGTTTAATGCCTACAGCAATGTTTTTTACAAAGACAGTAGTTACGGTAAATAATAGTTACGGTAAATGATATTTTTATATCCTTTTATAGTATATTTATCCTATTATTGCATTAATAATGAGCTCGTTTGTCAAAGAGTTTGCTATCCTCCCTTAAGCAAATAATAGTTTTCAGAAAATCAAGGTATTGCATTTGTCTTCTGGCATATACACAATGTTTAACACAAAGACTAAATAAGATTTTATTTCCTGGAAAGTTAGTCAGTTTTTCGCATCCTTGCATAATTAAAAGTAAATACAAATTTTTTAACATATATTCACAAAACTTTTAGCTAAGAAAACTATTTTAATAAATGTGGAAGTAAAAAAATTATTATAAAACTAAATACTTGCCTTGAAAATGCAAAGGGAGTAGTTTATAGCTGTTTATTTCTCCTTTGTTTAATGAAAACAAGCTTTATAAAAAACTGTTCACCCCTCCAGTTTTTTAGGATACATACAGCTACATTTTAATTTATTTTTAATTACAATATCAGTGATTTTAAAAAGCAGTGTTCTGATTTGTGGAGTAATAATGTGCTAATGCAAGAAATATTTCAGATCAGAGAGGAAGATTCTGTAGCTGCATCATGTGATGTCTTAAAAAGATCACGGTATGATCACAATTCAGTGTGAAAATCAAAAAGCTGTGTTTGTCTCCTGTGGAAACAGAAACATTCCAGCACCAAGTCAAAGAAAAAGGGTTCCTTTACTTACATGGAGTTCTGATTCCCTTCTCTTCTAGTTAGAAGTTAAGTACACACATGCAGAAGTGAGGGCTGCAGAGTAAGACCACTCTGATGCCCATTAGAGGTCTGATCCATGTCCTGTGGAAGAGCAGGCATTTTATGTCTATCTGCCAACACTGACTACAAAACAAAAGCTTTTACTGTGCCGAACAGGAGTTTCTCAATTTGTTGAATACTATATGAGTTTACTGCTACTCCTGTATGTTCATGTCTATTTCTTTATCTGGAATCCTAATCCTCTGTTTATACAGAAAGAACAGATTGAGCAGAGGTTAGGAGAAGTGAATTTCCCTGTGACTGAGAGATATAAAACTGTAATAATAATTTACAATTATTCATACCATTTCTAATTCTGATTGGGTTTATGCCCCGTTTTTTTCATCCAGTGATTATACTTCTCCCTAATCAAATTTGTTATCAATATGAAAGCTGATCACTGTACACAAGTTCTTTGATCAGTTAGACACAGATTTTCCTTGTTTATCTCGTTTGCCACATACATTTTTGGAAATTAAACTCTTTGTTTGATATCAAGATTTTCCAAACTGCAAGGAAACATTGATCCTGAAAAACATTTAACACTTTTCAAGTAGTGAAAGTCCCACCCTTTTATGATGAACTTTAAGATTCTGGATTCCATTTGTTTCCCTTTCAAATTAAAAATGGATAATTGTAAAAATGGGAACCTAAAAAATGACTGACAATAATTCCTCAAATCTAAGTCATAAAGCTGTGCACTGGTTTTGACAACTAGCTACAAAGAAAGAAAGTCTCCTTTCAGAGCATTATCTCTCATTATCTCTCTGCAACACATGAAGCTTTCATCTTTTAATGCCTTTAAACATTATGACCAGTCCTGCAGCATATAATCACTCCTTTCTCATAAAAAGGATGGCATATTTAGAGACATCTTAGCCATAGAATCACAGAATCAGTTGGGTTGGAAAGAGCATCTGAGATATTGGGTCGAACCTATGACCCCACACCCCCATGGCAACTGGACCATGGCACTGAGTGCCACATCCAGTCTTTCCCTGAACATGTCTGAGGACAGTGGCTCCAGCACCTCCCTGGGCAGCCCATTTCAACATCTAATCACCCTGTCTGTGAAGAAATTCCTCCTGACGTCCATCCTAACCCTCCCATGGGGCAGATTAAGACTACATCCTCCTATCCTGTCACTAGTTGCCTGGGAGAAGAGGCCAGCCTACAGCTGGCTACTGCCTCCTTTTCATCTGCAGTCTGGCCTCCCAAGAAAAGACACAGAAGAAGTAGGTGTGCAAACCCTTCATTTTCGTCCATTTGCAATCATCTGCAGGACTCTCAAGTATGAGATTTTTATGTGAGCAAGAGTGAAAAAGTTCTAAGGACAAAGTCATTTGAGAATTACTGCAATGGCAGATGGACTATTATGAAAATTGTAGTGAAGTGGTCTGTGTTTTATAAGAAAATAAGTATCAAAAATCACTTCAAAATCTATTGTTAACACCCCTCAAGTCCCTTTGGTGTGGTAACTAAATCTAAGACATCAGAGCTACCTAGATCTGCCTTTGATTACTGGGAAAATAGTTAATATTTTGTATTTTGGGGGATCTTTTAAATTGTTTTTATCTACCTAACCAAAATATGTTCTGATTCCCTTCAGGGAAGCAGAAATTTCCTTTTAATTTGAGCAAGACACCAGTCAGTTTCATAAGATGACTGCACAACACAAGTCAACAGGGATTTGGATACAGAAGTGAGTTTGAGAAGCCTCAAGAGAAGCCAAGGGAGATAGTCAAGATTTAACAATAGCCTTCATTTTTCCCCAGAATTGGAAATATTTTTTCTCCAAATTACTTATGATTTTTCAACAGGTGATCTGCAGAGGCAAACTTTTCAAAATTCCACTTTTGGATTGGGATCTTCCTGCGGAACACAACACCAAATTTCATCTATTTTATGTTCTCCACATAAGGGAGTAATTTTTTTTTCCAGAACTGATTAGCAAAAGTGTATTTTCATACATTTAGCCAGCCTCCTTATTCTACTTGCATAGAAGTTAAAGGCCAGTCCCTGCTGGCTCCATGACAGCTCATAAACCTCTTTAGGAAAGAGGTTTGCCCTACATGCTCAGTTTCTTTTAATGTCAAACTGCATGGCAAGTTTCAGAGAGCCAACTCAACATTTTCCCTTTTGGGATCTGTACACCTTCCCCTAGCCTGGATGAGGATCCTGTAGTCTCTGAGAATTCAGCAACAGTCTGCCCTAACATGTAAATTAACTCTACTTTCAGTAGAGGCTGGACAAGTTGACCTACCAAGGCGCCTTGCAAGACATATTACTCTATGATAACCTTCTTCCTGCCCTTTCCACCAGACCACAGCCCTGGCCAGGAGCTCAGCCCCACACTGCCACACCTACTCCCCTGCCACCTATTCCCTACTACTGAAAACCAGCACCTTATCTCTGTTCCTCTCCCTGTGCCAGCCAAGCCTTCCAGCCTTTCCCACGTCTAGCACATGCACCATCGCACCAACTTCATTCTCCCACTCCTACACTATTTCTGTCCCTTGCCTGAACACTGAACTACTGAGGAAAGCTCTCCTGGTACCTGGCCAGCCTCACACAGGGGCTATGAATCACAGCAGAAGAGATTAAATGGCTAAAACCAAACACTAAGTCCCTGACAGTCACCTGGTTTAGGGAACCTGAATGAGTGATGTACCTGCACAGAAGCACTTGTCCCTGGGATCAGACACCCATAAGCAGCCAGGGCTTTTTGATATTAGATGCTCGTAGTAGCCATAGCCTGGCAAAAATTTAGAGAGATAGTGAGAAACACATAGTAATTTTAGGCCAGTAACATCTCACCTTGGAAACCACTCTATTTTTCTTGGCCTATTTTTCTTTTTTATATTATCCAATATATTTTCTTTTGGTTTAGCATTTTAAATCTTCCTATGGCTTTATTTTTAGGATATTATCATGGCCCCTGCCAGTTCCATAAAATCCTTCTGAAGCATGACTGATGTTTTTCCTCACTGCTGGTTACCAGGCTTTACATGTGGGAAAAACTCCTGCCTGATGCTCACAAAGTCATTCATATCATTCGCATGATCCTCAGGAATGTCTGACCTTATCAAACTTCAGCCACACAGTCCCTTGTGGGAAGTTCCCTTAGAAATTTTACAGAAATTGGGACAATAATCTCCTCTGAACAGATTTTCCATCATTTATATATCTGAGATACAAGGTCAGATATGGCTTTTAATCTTCAAGCAGTTTGATTTAACTCATGGGATTCCACAACTATGAGCCCTTTCTCTCCTCTGCATCACTTTAATATATGAGGAACAAAATCCTTTTGAAGTTAGGATGCTTTCAGTTCTGCCTTTGCTTATCAAGGGACCTCATTAGTGTCAGTCTTTTAAATTATCAACAGGCGAAGAGGAGCTCCACATGACTATGCTATTTTTTGGCACACTGCATTGTACATTTGTTATATAACTAAAATGCTCCCTAGCTTGAACCAATATGGTTACAGAATCTTTATTTTGGCACAGTCACGTTCAAAACTGAGCTCACTGGTCTTACTTGTAGTACTAAAATCCTTAGCACGAAAAAAATAATGGGGGAGCATGTTGTTTCCTCTGTACTTCCACATGAGTTAGAGGCTAACACAAAAATCAAGCCACAGAAGCAGAGAGTGGCCAAGTCTCTGAAGGGTTGGGTGCTGTGGGAGTGGGCACTGGCCAGAGTGGCCTCTGCTCTGCTGGCCGTATTTTCATGTCCCTGAAGGAACAGTTGACCTTTGCTGCTCCTGGACAGGTGGGAGGGTTTGTTTGCAGAAGGTGGAAATCTCACTTGCATCACCCTGCTAGAATGTACTCTGAATGTACAGTTCTTGGTTTTCACCCTGTTTCAGGCTGCTTCTTGACACATCACTGCCATCTTCAAATATGATCTTTTCCTCTAAACTACTTCAAACTGCTTTCTAACGTGGTAACTTACCAAATACTACATTTATATGAATATGCTGACTAGGTTCCTACCTGAAGAAAAGCTTTGGTAACCCCTTGCACAATACATCTCTTCCAATTTGATGTTAAATCATGAATATAGCTTTCCAGTAAACTGTATCTGTCCTTCAATTCTTCACATTTGTGCTGGATTTTTTTTTCCTTAGCTTCATTTTAACAGCACCACAGAAGATTTTTACTAAAATTGTAAGATAGGGTTTCATATACAAGAAGAGCTAGTGTATTCTGAAATAACTCATTACTGACAAGGCCATGTTGACATTTTTTCAGTGTATTAATTCCTTGTTGGTTCAAAAATTGTTATCAGTTTCATCAGCTTTTTGGGAATCCAATTCATATTCTCTGAATTATATGGTGACATCTCATGGTGTACACCACCTAAAGAAAAACCAAACAAAATACCCCTTGCACTATATCTAATCTTCCAGAACCTCCTTCATCCAGTCAGCAGCTCTCAGAGTTAACTGACTGCTTCTCTTAGACCAAATCCTCAATGTAACAGGAGCTGAATTTCATTTGTTTATGCCTATTTCAAATCATCAAGTACTAATACTTTCCAACCTGTTGTCTTTCCATTCTTGTCCAAGCCATTGTTAGTTATATAAACTCAAGGTAATCTTTTGACTATAGACTAAAAGGCAGAAAAGGTCTTTAACACATTTACCTTCCTAACATTACTTCTCATTCGTTTTTCACTTCCTTTTACCCTTTAACGCTGCCTTAATTTTTCTAACTCTGCTAATAACCTCTAGTACCTATTCTTTCTTCTCATCTTTAGAAACCTGATTCATTTTATGCTTTCAGTAGAATTCCTCCTTCCCTATATTCTTTTATATTTTGTTTTCTGGGGCTCTAAGCTTCACTTCTGACAGTGATGGCTGATAGCCAACAGCAAGCCAAGGGTGCAAGAAATTGAACTGAAATGGCATTGGTCTTGTGAAATATCTTTTGCAACATTCCCATTCCTCAGGCATTCAAGCATCTCACAGAAGACCAGAGTTTCAGTGCAAGCCCAGGGCTTTTCTGAAAGCTATGTTTTTAACACTTTGGAAATAAATGTAAGGAAAAATCAGACATGAGTTTAAAAGAAAAGTTTTTGTTTTTGAAAGAACTCTGTATTTTAGAAAACATCATAGAATTCAGAAATGCAGGCTATTTTCTTCCTTGTCTTTATGAATCTCCCTTTTACCTATTTATGTTTAAACTGGAAGTTCAAACTGCCTGTGTGTCTTTCAACTTAAAAGAACTGCTTATCTTCTCTTCAGATTCCATTTATTCCATGACTTCCCCAGTTCTGAATCATCAAAATCCTTTCCTAGATAGTTTTACAGAGACAAAAAATGTAATCAATGAATTAATATTACTTATAGGGTGTTACATACTTCAATATTATGAACTGTGATTTTTTTTTCAAATTTTTTGTTTGTTTGTTGGTTTAGAATGGAGTCCTACAGTACAACCTAGTCACCTAGAAGTAAAGATGAGAATATCAGTGGTGCTACCAATTCTTTAAAACAATCTACTGCTTTATCCTTTGCTCTGTCCCTGAGTCATATTCTTTGGGTGAGACCCTGCTCTGCATGAGCGATGTTTATACTTTGTTCTGCATTGATAAACGTTCTATAACAAAGGCTCAACATTAAGCTCTAGCTAATATTTGCTAAACTACTTATCACAGATTAAGGTGTGGCTGCACAGTGCTGATTAAACAGCCCTTTAAAATGTACCCAACATTTTCCAGAAACCTAAATACAATATACACACATGATTCTGATTAGTACTTCCAACTTCAAGGTTTTTTTCCCCTACAGTCGTCTCTTTCCCATTGTTATAAATAATATATAGTTGTTAAGCTTGCAGATATTTTAACCCTTCTGGCAAATGATACTATCTCTAGCAATGCTATGTTTTCATATGTTATGCCCATTTCTCCATAGTGGCCTTGGGTATCAAGTACAGCACCCATTGTCATTGCTGAAATTCGGATCCAAGTGCCAAAGTAGAGTTAAATGATGATTCTTCCTCAGAAACAGACATACAGTGCCTACAACTTGAAATCTATAATGATTGATCTCCGGAAAGAACATTTTGCTCGTGTCTTCAATTTTTATTACTGAAGCTACTGAAACAACTCATTTA
Organism: Eopsaltria australis; assembly: GCA_034509425.1. NCBI lineage: Eukaryota > Metazoa > Chordata > Aves > Passeriformes > Petroicidae > Eopsaltria > Eopsaltria australis. The sequence goes on from JAVTVJ010000072.1 coordinate 3,664,086, forward strand.
GCAAAACTGACACTGGAAGCACATCAGAGGCTTAGGCCAGATTAAAAAAGAGAAACAACAAAAGGTCTTTTTCTGGAACTGGGTCTCATTGTGTAAGGAGTTGTGAAATTGAATAGAGGATAAATAATAGCTGAATGATAATGATGACCTCAGTTACACAGTCATGATATGGGAAGGCATGTTTAGTCCTCTTACAAATAATCATTTTTAGTATATTAATTATGCAAAAGGTTGCATGCAAGTGGAATTTCAGCTCCTAAAATGTCAAATAGCAAGAAATCATTTGAGGAACTAAATAATGACTTCTTTGCAAATGTCAAATTACTAAAAACAACACAACATATTTCAGAAACCTTCTACAAACCAAGTCACTTAAACAGATAAAGATAGTGGTTCAGGATAAAAAACTCTCTCAACTGCTAGTTTCAAATAGATAATTGATGGCAAAATATGTCACTTCACCTACACTAAATGCTCTTGACCATTTGTGCTGAAGGCAGTGCATAGTCACTCAGAGAAAAATTATTTGGAAGAAATAGTGATGTGAGAAGAAAATATATTTTTGACTTCACAGTCTACTGTAATGCTGTTCTGATGGGAAAACAAGAAAAGTTGTCACCAAAGCATTATTTTGCCATAAAATGGAATGAGCTCAGTAGACTGTATCAAAGAGTCAGGTCTGGTTTTATTTATTCCATATCAACTCAGAACAGATATTGCATATATTTAGAGAATTTAATTCAATGAAGTAAGTAGTTTCATGGAGGTGTGCATCTTCACTGTCTGTGTGTTGTTCTGTTTATTGAGTTCTTGAATGTCTTTTGAACTTTAGTTTTTCCTGTCACACAATAAATCTGTATTGGCAGTGGAGATTATCCAGATTATGGTAGGAGTCTGAAGGGGCACAAAGGAGAGCAAAATAAAATCAATGTTTATTGCACTTCTCTTTTTTTTTTATGAGATGAAAGGCAAAAGAAAATGTGTTGAAAAGCTTCTGACTAGGAGTTTTCATGGATTTTTGCATATTCATTTCATCCCAATAGGAAGAGGGGTATTTTGCCATTTTTATGTATGGGGTTTGAATTGAATAGGTGGAGTTAAAATTTTTAGAGTCTAAACCACATTTATAAAGAAAGGCATTATTTGTCTCATATCAACACAATCATTTCTTTTAAAGACACATGCAAAGGAAACCTGCTAAACAGAAACTGAGAAAGATACCATTTTAGCTATCAACAGCAATGCATTTGGTTAACATTTTTTATTTTCCTGTGTTAGTTTATTGATCAAACTTCAGATTTTACTTGTAATTTGTTTTGCAAAGCAATCACATTTGGGAATTACAATATGACTCAAGTATCACAACTACTGGCTCATATATCACAGTTACAGATATACAGAGGGACTCTCAAAATGTCCCAAAATCTACTGTCTACATTTTAGCAGATGAAGTGTAGCTAAGCAATTTGTACAGATACTTGTCTTTTCTTATTTACTTGGAGTGTAAGAGTTGGTGATTCTGGGAATAAGGGTATCACAGATGTGCCCAGTTCAGAGACACAGTGTTTCAGAGGTGTCATTTACTCATCAGTACCACTATCATTTGTAGGCATCCACACTGCTACTCTCAGAGAGTTGCCTTAAGATTGCCTTCTGACAATTTTATCCCTTATATTTCTTTTTTCTGATTTAGATGGGCTTTCTCATAGTTCTTGCAGCAATTTTTCTCCACTGAAATGCCACCTGAGTTAACAACCTGTCCCTAATTATTTTTTTCTTATTCGTTTCCAATTTTGATTGAAGCAGGTAACAATAGAAAATGGAGGAAGATACTAGTGATACTACTAGTAGTGCTACTAGTACTGCTGAAAACTGAAGGTGATGAAAGATTTGGTAGGGCATGGAAAAAGAAGATAGGTTAGGTAAAGATGAGACAGGATTTTGTAACAGAAGATGGATAGGTGAGAAAGGAGCAATGAATCGGTAAATAACTGAAGGCTGTAATTCCTCAGTAAATATGAAGGCACCTGAATATTGGCTGAAATTAATTCCATTAATGTTGCATGAGTTTTTGACAGTTAAATGCTTCGCATGCTCTGGAGTAGTTCAGCTCAGTATAATCAGCATATTGGTTTGGATCTTTATCCCACTTTAGGAGATGGGGGTTGCCTGGTGAAGCACTCAGAGAGGGTCTTCCAATTTTAAATTGCTCTGGGTATGAAACAGAACAGTGAACAGAACCAACACAAGGTAAGTGGTGACTACTGGCTAATTTTCTTAGAGAATACTCTCCTGTACTAAACCAAAACATATATGCATAGGCTTCACCAGTTCAAACCACTGCAGCCTGGTCAGAGCATCTAAAAACCTCTGAAGGTGAATCTTTGACCAAGTTTTGAGAGTTTCTAAAGTCAGCAAGAATATGCTAATTGTACCTGTTCCACTCCTGTGGGCTTCTGAGCTGAACATGTATCTTCTTATTGTTGCAAGTAAGGATATAAAAGAGAATGTATTATCAGGTGGTAGACTGCATTGTTGGGAATAGGGGTAGAAAAAGGATTGGGAAACACTAGCATTTTGTACAGATGAGAAGTTTGCCCTGAAGAAGTGGGTAATCAAACACTAGAACTTGAAAATTTCCTTTCATGCTATTGTAAACTCTATGTGCATGCTTATTCTCCACTTAAGAAACCTATCTTTGTCTCTGCTTTTCCCGAGTTTCATTATTAATCAGAGAACACATATTTGGAAATTTCTTTATCAGTTCTTTTACCATTTTTATTGTATTGCTTTATTAGCACAGAGCCCCTCTTTCAACTTCAGCTTTCTGAACACCTCCCAGAAAACCTCATCTACCATATTAGGAGAGATGTCAAGTACATAGTCTTAATGATACCTATGAAATTCTAGTTATTCTATGAACACTGTACAAGGATTTCCTGTCTCCTCGAAAGTGGAATTAAGTGAAAGTAACTGGAGCAAGAGTCAGTAGATGGTTTTATGGAGTGAATTCTAGGTGAGCCTAGCACACTCTTCCTGTCCCAAGGAATACACAGCCTCAATAGTCAAGACACAAAGAATGATCAGATTTAAATTAAGATACGGGACATCAAGCTGAGATCCCAATTGTAGACATTATTATCATATTATTATCAATGTTTTATATAGCATATTAAGACCCTCTGCACAGAACATATGTCCATTGAACACACATCCTCAGCAGAAAGCACTAAGGAAGCAGGGTAACAGACATAAAAAGGATTCTGTCATTATTTTGAGTGACCTACAAAGACACACTGAATCTTAAACACCTTACAAGGTCTCAAGCTGAAAGACAGGCAAACTGGAGGCCAGTGTATCTGCATGCTTTTTATTATACTGGATTGAACTTGGAGTTCTTCTCAACCAAAAAAATCTCCCTGTTAAGGAACAAGAAAGGGCCAGGAAAGCATCTCATTAATGTTTTTTGAATATAACTCTGAGCAGACCAGCTAAATCTAGAAAGATGTGTTCACACAACCTGTGTAGAACATATTGAACATGTTGAACATGGAGTATAGCTTTGTAGACAAGCCTATGAGTGAGAAGATGCAAAGGCCTTTGCAAAGATACCAAGCTGGAACTTACTCCAGCAACATGAAGGTGCTCATTTCACACCCATTGGGAGCAGCCATGGGTAGGACAGACATGAGCTGTTTGGAACAATTGCTAGAGAAGGCATTGGTCTGTCAAGGAGATAGCAAGGACATAATAGAGGTAGTCTTTGTCTGCTTACACTTCAGTCTTCATAATACTCACCCTGTTCCTGCTCTTTTCTGTGCTGTATCTCACGTTTTTGGTTGTTTGAAGTCTTTCCACTCAGAGCACCTTTTGGCATCAGTCTCTTGTTGGTCAGTCTCTCCCATCCTGATATCTATTTATCACTGCACCCTGGCCAACTCTTTTTCCCAGGTTCTTTTTGTGGGTGGATTTTGTTCAGTTTTTCTTTTTTCTATGTTACATTTCTCTTTCTCCAATCCACACCCATTTCTTTCTAGTTGTCTCCATATTTTCTGCCTTGCGTCTTGCTCATATAAAAAATAGTTCCCCCCTTAATTAAGCGGAAGATATTCTGTGGCAAGGAGACATGCGTGGTAGAGAGGATGGAGTCTCCCTTTCATACACTCTCTTGGAATTAATCTCCCAGGAATTGAATGCAGTTGCAGATGAAGGGTGCATAATACCAATTCATACTTTGCTAGAATTTATTTGATGTTGTTGGCTATATGCTTTTTGCTCATTGTACAGCTTGGGAACTTGAATCATAATGCTAAAGTATAGAGGAATCAAAGCTATTGATTCTGACAAGAAGAAATATGCTTTTTCAATATCTAAGCAGCCGTAAAGAACAAGGTGCAAATATTGATTTGGTATATTGCTATCATTCTTTACTTAAGAGTGTTCTCTGAGACAGTGATGTCAGTGGTCAATGGTCTTACAATGGTTATTGCTGCAGCATGGACTGTAGATGGTCTGACACTGAGACAGCCATTAACATGCTTTGAAATAAAATCATTAGATATATCTCCAGAGCAAAAATTAGACAATAATGTTTATAAGCAAGCTTGAGGAAGAAGTGTGGTAGAGGAACAGTTGAGTAGAATTTTTCTTGTGATAGAATAAACTGCTATTGCATTTTGCCACAGAATGATATCTTGGAGCACAGCTATGTAAGTAAAAAACCCTACCTATGTCAGGATCCAGTAGGTCTTTAACTCTTCTGGTTTAGGTTTAACTTCTATTTTTTTTCTCTCATTTCACAGTGAAATGGGAAGTATGTTTATACCAGGTAATTAAGAACCCAATACTTGGATTCTTAATCCTCCAGCAGGAGGGAAGAATGTGGTTGTTGTTCAGAAATATAACAGAAGTAAGAGCTGTGTTTTTATGCTGGGTTCGTGGATGCCCAAGTTAGACTTATACTCTGCCATTTTCTTTACCATGTGGCACATTGTATACAGTTACTCTTGAGATATCCTCATTTTTCAGAGGTAAAATCTACAGTTATTGGAAATACATAAAGAGGGCTGTGCAAATGAACACAGCATTATGTTCCACAAAATAGCCTCACTCCAGCACATCATAGGTAAATACTGCACCACTCAAACAATATAGTTACCCCCTGTTCACTTTAAAATTTCAGCTCATGGACTAAGGAACAAAAGGTGAATGTGCAAGTAGATTTAAAACAATGAATATGAGAAGATGGCATAAACTTTGCAGGGAGAAAACAATAAACAGGCAACACAAATGATAACTTTATAGGGATGCTCATAACTAAATGTTCCCAGGTGTTTTTACATCACTACAATTAATTAACCACTCTTCCATAGTATTTAATGGTTTACAAAGAGCTCTTTGAGATGCTTGACAATAGCTCCCAGTATGTTAAACAAGGATAACCATTCAGTCTTTTTAAAACTCTGCTTTTCTAAACAAGCACACCATAACAAGAGGGGGAAAAAAGGTTGTCAGAAAGAGCTAGAAAGAGTCAGAAAGCTTCCATCAGCCTAATGGAGCCATAAATTATAGCAAAATACAAGATAATGGTGTATTTGCAAGCCTTCATCTTTAATGATGCTGAAATTCAAGACCATTTTGTTTGTACATTTGGAAAAGTGGTATAAGAATCCTCAGAGGCAGTACTGTCAATACTGCTCTTCTTTAAACTAAAGAGTTTTCTTCTTTCAGAGTTGTTACACAGTGTTGTTAGGCGGGAAGCAAGGCATTTTTAATGCAATTTATACAGGAACAAAGCACTCCCTGTGCCATGGGGAGGACTCTCACTGCAGAGGTGTGAAGAACACAGGGCTGAATTTCCATGAAGAGACTGGGACCTGCTGGGCAACCTGGGGCTGGGTTTGTAAATCAGTGTGGAGGCTGAGGAGATGTGTGGAAGGCAGTCAGCAACAGAAGGCTGGCTCTGGAAGTGACTCACAGTGTGAGGGACAGGGAATCAGAGAGAAACTATATCTGAGTTCTAAATTGGAAAGGTCTGTAGGGGAAGAAAAGAATTAGGAGCTCCCAAGAAAGAAAAAGAGGATGAACATTATTAAGGATGTGAGCTGGGTGCATAATAGAAAGAGCTTTGATATTTGGGCACAAAACCTCAACTGGATGTGCAACATTACTGAACAATTTCAAAATGCAGAGTTTGTAATATTTGTACCTTTTTAACAATAGATGAAAGGAAGGAAAGGTTTGTTACCTCATTTTCTTTCATCTTTGTGAAGTGTGTTGGTTTGGACTGGGACAGAGTTAGTTTTTTTCTCAGTATCTAGTATGAGGCCAGAGTTTGGATTTGTGCTGTAAATAGCATGGTTAACATAGGAGTATTTTCACTACCACTGAGCAGCCCTTACACAGAGCCAGGGTCTTTTCTGCTCCCCATCCCATCCCATCCCATCCCATCCCATCCCATCCCATCCCACCCCATCCCATCCCATCCCATCCCATCCCATCCCACCCCATCCCATCCCATCCCACCCCATCCCACCCCACAAGTGATGAGACTGGGGGTCACAGTGGGACAGCTGACCCTGACTGACCAAAGGGACATTCTATACCATATGGCATCATGCTCAGCTTGTAAACCTGGGGGAAGAAGGGGGAGACATGTTTGGAGTGATGGCATTTGTCTTCCCAAGTCATGGTTTTGTGTGATGGAGCCTTGTTTTCCTGGGGATGGCTGAGCACCTGCCCACCCATGGGAAGTGGGGAATGAATTCCTTGTTCTGCTTTGTTTGCATGTGAGGCTTTTGCTTTCTCTGTTAAACTGTCTTTGTGTCAACCCACAAGTGCTCTCACTTTTATCCTTCCCATTCTCTCTCCCATCCCACTGTTGGGGGGCAATGAGTGAATGGCTGTGTGGTGTTTAGCTAGCTGCCTGCCAGCTTAAAGCAGGACATGTAGTATTAAGTAAAAAGCTGAGTAGAAGCATTTAGTTATGGCCTGTAAACTTCTGGTAGAGATGCTCCTCTCCATCCAGTATTCAAGGAGGGCTTAGGCAAAAATTGAATATGGGATTCATACAGTCCTTACTGAGGACATAATTCTGTTCTTGAGAGGATAGATGACCTTGTAACCTGCCTTCTGGATCTCTTCTCTGTCTCATTTAGGTATGGTTTGAAACTAGTTCCAGACAAACCATTTCTACAAGTACATATTTTTCAAGTATTAACTTACACAATCAATATTAATTATTAACTGGGGGATCTTGTGCACAAGTCCATGTAGACAACATGACAGGAAAAGCGGCTAGGTAGAAGTGGATAGGTAGGGGGACTCTTTTGGGGGACAAGGGGTCTTGTAGAGGGATATTTGTAAATGAGCACTTGAAGAGAAAAACCTCCCTGAGAGAGGTTGATTTTAAGATCTGGAGAAAAAGTATTTCAATTATTGGTTCAATAAAAATTCTCTTTCTGTCATGTCAGTTTTGAAGGCAAATTTTTTTTGTGTACTTTTTACTTTTTATCCTTGCTCATATATATTTCCATTATAGTACAATTCTGTCAGGTTAAAAAACAATCAAACAAACAAAACCACAAACAAACCCCAAACCATCCCACACTACCACACATGTACACTTTGCCAGATTCTTGTGCTGCTATTTTCTCTGAAAGTCCCATTTATTTTTCAGTGACTTCTAGTCTACTGTGAACAAATTTGGAAGAAAATAAATGCCCTGGCTGAAGACAGATTGAAAAGGACCAGGTGAGTGTGGCCACTCATCTGTGTGCAGTATTTTCCTGAAAGCATACTTTTCTTTGGTACAAAAAAGCTGTTAGCGAGAAGTCATTAAAAATCTCCTAAATATTGATGTGAGGAAATGCAGCAGCAAGGGGATTAGGAGACTGGCTTTAAAGCATAAGCTTGCAGCATGTAGACAATTATGACTCACACATCTGTGCTGTCCTCAATGAATTTAGCACTGTAATCAACAGTATATACATTAGTCTATTTTCCATCAAGTAAACCAGAAAAGGTTTAGTCACATTTTCCATTCCTCCTTCAATTTCTGTAAGATCAGTATGTCTCACACTTATTTTAGATGAAGCAGTACTGCCTTTCTGTTCATTTTAAAGTAAGTTCCCATTCTGGGAACAGATTTTCTGCCTTGTTTGGGTTTCTGTGTGTAACTTTTAATTAAAATATACAACGTAGCTGTTAAATCCTACACTCTCCCTGTATCACTGTGTTATTATTAATAGAAAAATACAAATAATAGTACTGTGTGTTTTAATCCTAATTTCCTAAGAAATTTTATCTGAGTGAGTTTTTAGTTTTCCTTTCAATCATACAAGCTTTTGATCCCCTTCTAAACTTGGCTTGGCAGGACAGAAGAGCTACCAAAGAGAGACAGCTGCTTCAGGTGGTGTGAAACTTGGGGAGGGGTGAGCAGAGAGGCAGCAGTAGTAGAGCAGGAGTGTGGCCCCCCTGGCAGAGACACTGGGCACCTGTGTGTGCAGCTGGGTCTGAAGGGCACAGGAAAGACCAGCAGCCACCTGTGCTGCTCTCCTGGTGGCCAAGGGAGACAGAAGGGGCTGAGAGCTCTGCCAGGGCAAGGGGTGAGGTAAAGGAAGCTGAGATGGTGGGAATCAATCAAAACCTAAACAGGAGTTTGAATTTCTGTTAACTAAAAGGAGTTAACTAATTTGTGATTTTTCTTGGAAAATTATTTCTAACCCTTTAATTTTTCTTTCTTTTTTTCTTTTCTTCCCCCCTCCCCCCCCCCCCCAATCTATTTAGTTTATAGTCATTCCATTCATGGTATATTGGTGCAAAATTGCTACAGAATGCCTGCCTGCCTTATCAGTTATGACCAGGTAGCAGGGGCTAAGTTTTGATTCCAAATTTGCTTTGAAGTGTGGACATCAATAAAACATTTATAGGTGCTAATTGGTCCACCACTCAGAATTGAGCTTCATGCAGAGGTTCCTTGCAAACAGTGTAAATATTTTAATATTGTAAATGTTACATCTGATTTTTATTTGTTGCCTGTACTGGCAACAGTACAGTCAGCAGGATTATTTGGATTCAGATCAGAGCTTGCTATGGTGTATTAGCTTTCACATTAGATCACATTACCAACATAAATAACACATTTTTATGCTACAAGGCCTGAAGTAGGAACCAAACAGTACTTTGCATGCTTTGTTACCTCAGGTACTACTTCACTATTTTGTGGTAATAGTTTAAATAAATAATTTTCAAATAACAAGTACTTAAAATTAAGGCTCTAGGATAGTATTTAGAGGACTTATTTCTGCTCTTGAATTTGCTATAGCTTCTGCATTTGACCTTTGGCCAAGATAATTAGGGCTTTGCTTTGCGTGTTTAATTCACTGTCTGGGAAGTGGTGATAATGTTATATTTGGCTAGTAAGAGGTAAAAGCATTCATGTTTGTAATTAATTGAAATACCATGGCAATAAAATACAGTGGAGGGTAAGCAAATGTGTAGATCTGCTTTGGTCCCACAGCACTTTGTGTTTTCCCCTGGTTCTGTTGGAAAAAAGCTAGAATTCTTCCCTACCAGACTTAGTGTTTAAGGTATTGGTATGAATGTTTTTCTGGCCAAAATCCCACAGTAAATAAATAGTGTCATCTGGAGTCTAGCTCTTGCTTCAGGCAGGATGGACTTCAAAGCTAGGTCTTGCTCAGAAATTTATTTAGGCGTGTTTTGAAAATTTCTAAGGATGGAGATTGCCCTTTCTCTCTGGGCAGTCTGTGCCAGTGCTCAGACACTCTTGTGGAGCTGAATTTTTCCTTCTGTCTGCTTGGAATTTCCCTTCTTCAGTCTGAATATTGTCTCCACTCTTTACATCATGCATGTTTGAGAAAAGTCTGACTGTGTTTTCTCTTTAGCACCCCTTTGGGTGGAAGAGCACAGCAATTACCTCATCCCAAGGCTTTTCTTCTTTTCTAAAAGCTGTTTAGGCTTTTAGAGAAATTTGGGTGAGGAGGTGGTTTTGGATTTTTTTTTTTTAGCTCTGATGAAACAGACTGCTTTGAAACTGAACAGCAATTTAAAATTATCTGCAAACATGATCTTTTTCCCTGAATTCCCATTGTGAATTCTTATTTTTAAAAAGTAATGTGTCTTAATTTCACTCACAGAAGAATCACATCATTTTCTCGGAACCCAACTCAGTACCTGAGGTGGATATATTAGCATTAGGTTTTACATTCAAGAATGAAATAAGAAAATTCTTCTCAGTGTTAAAAATAAATAATCTCAAGAAAGGTAATGGCAAGCTGATGGCCAGCAAAGTGACACCAGGGAGGCCTTACACCAAGTTGCCCTGCTGCCGTGGAGCTTAGAGAATAGGCAGACTATGTCAAAACTCTGTGATACCTCTTCTTCCTCTTCTTAGGTGTCAGGATAGACAGACTGGAGGGACACAACATCTCATGAATCTGTGGGCAATTTAACAGTAGACCTTGAAAACTTATTCCTAAAATATTTCACCTCAAAGTTATGTTTTCCAGAGATAGGTAATTACTCTTGCACTTTGTCTCAATCAAGTCCATGTTTGTTAATGTTTGTTAAAAAATATTTTGCATATGTTTAACGATATAAGATTGGTATGAAACACTTAAGAAACAGAGCAGTTCTTAATGAGAAGAATGCCTGCTATCTCTTCAATAAATTAGAAGAAAATTTACTTTTAAGGAAAACAACTAAGAAAACTCTTCAGGAATACTGGAGAGAGACTGCTTACAAAGTTAGTGTGCTTCACAGCTAAGATCTTCCTGCTGATGCTGCTTTAAGTGTAAGAAGATTACATATGTGATGAATCACCTTAAGAAAACTTCTACAATTTCTTTGATGAATACAGACAGTAGGACAGGCACCTTTTTGCATAAGAAAATTAAACACTCTTTTCCTTTAATTTCTTTGGGTGTGGCATTGTCCAATTGTTTGAAATAAATCCTTTCAACCCCTGTCAACTCTTTTAATGCTAGTGTAGTTTGGGCTGAATGGCCTTACAAGGTCAGCGGCTAATTCCAAACTATCCCCCATCTAGTAATGATGGAGCTGACAGCTGCAGTTCCAGACAAGAAATGCTTAGAGGGCAGTAAGCATGCACCAAACCTTTTGAGATGGTTGTGGGTAGCTTTTGTATATAGGCATTGCATACATTTCAATGGCAAGAATCTTTGTTGATAAAGGCACAATATTATTTGTGCAGTTGCTGACTCACACACAGCACAACCAGAGAAATTATTCTATGCTTCTGTGTAGCAAATGTGTATGTGTAGCAAATAATGTTTCTGTTTCATTTCTTGACAGACAAAGAGCTCCTAAACAAAGAGTGCATCATCATAGAAATGTTGATGTGATATTTTGTCATTCTGGTTTCATGACAGCCTCAGTCATTTTTTGTGGCTGTCAATAACAAAGCTGACACTCTGAGGAACTTCATATTTGGACATTATACCTGAGTGTTGAAATCTGGAACTGAGACCAAGCATTCGATTCAAATGCTGAATTATGCTAATTGTGATGACATTAGATTTCTTTCACCCTTGAAATCTATGATAAAAGGTGTGTAAATAAAGGATAACTTCTGAAATGATAGCCTAGTTCTAGACTGTATATTAAACATCATGTGATCAGAATCCCATTGCAAGTCTGGAAATCTGGAAAGCTCTACTCAAAATAGATTTCCATATCCAGTTAGAAAAGTGATAAAGGAAGATTCATTTTTGAGGTCACAATTTAGTCACCTGGGCTTTTGGTGCATTTGAAGCTTCAAAACTTTGTTCAAAACACATATACACAAAAGAGGGAATATTTCCTTCTTTTTCAGAGTTCTAGGCAGGTACTCCCAGATAACCCGCTGCTTTGTTCAGGGAATTATGATTGCCTTCCTTCACCTACAGCAAGAGAGTGTGCATTATGGCCACTTGAGAATTGCATAGTGCTGCTTAGTGATTATCAAGTAATGGCTGATGCCGTTTGCTAATGGATTCACTTTTGATGCTGTTTGAGTCGTGTCACTTCACATGCAGGATTCTGAAGTATTTTGCTGAACAGGAGGACAATGCTAAAAAAAACTGTCATAGAATTCTCTTGTTTGTGAATAGGGGGTGTAAGCTGTAGGAGGAACACAGGCACTGCACCTCTGCCATCATCATCACAGATAGAATGACAGAAAAATCATAAAATTATATAGAGCATAGAATTATGCAGTTCTTCAAAGAACAATTAACTACTTTCCTCTTATCATGTTTTGTCTTTCTATTTGATATCAAGTTATTAATACTTCATGAGTTAGTTTTCAGTTTTTAATGTTATCTTCCTGCACTACAAGTAATTCTCCAGAGAGTACTCACAGTTATTGCTCATGTACTGAGGGCGGATTTTTATTTACATAAAATCCGTAGTTCCTTTCTGCTGTAAGGAATGATCTGTGAAACTGAGTTAAGTATAGATTGTGCATGGTACTAATTGTTTTATTTTCTTTTGTGTATTATGGAAAATATTTTGCATAGATCTTCTGCGAATGTCTATGTATTTGTTTTTGGTTTTATTTCTTAAAAACTTTGTTCTGTTTCGGCGTGATTGAAGTTATTTCTGCCAGGACAGTCTCTTCATAGAAATCATCCCTGTTCTGGAACATGCTGGAATGTTTTTCATTAAAATAGCTAGTCACAAGTGTTGACCTCTTCAGAACTGATGGAGTTCATCACATATGTTCGAAGGCTCTAGCAGTTACCAAGCAGCGTTTTCTCAGCATCAAGGCTTCCTCTGTTTCTGAGCCTGTGAGACTGAGGTGCTGGGGTAGGGGAGAGCTTGGGAGGGGACACAGGCAGGACAGCTGACCCTGACTGACCATATTCCACAACACATAACATTGTGCTCAAATTTGTGTGTGTGAGAGTTCTTCTGAGCTAGCCTCTGAGCAGAATGTGGCTGGGCACTCAGGTGCCAGTGAGAGGTGCTGTGTGATTGCCTTTGCAGCACTTGTTTTCTTCTGCTTACTTCACTTATTCAACTGTCTTTATTTAAACCCACAAGCCTTTCTTGCTTTTGCCCTTAAGATTTTCTCCCTGGTCCCACTGGTGTGGTGTGAACAAGCAATGGGATGGTGGCTTAGCTGCTGGTGGGAGTCAATCCACCACGTGTTTACATTTCTGACTGTTCTGAGAGTCTGTGATCCCTCACCTGCAAGTTACAGCCATTATAAGTGTGTCATTGCCTGATCAACTTGTGCAGATTTCCTGCACAAGAGAACCATAGTTTTGAGTATGAGGAAATGTACCATAAAAGAACTAGCATTTTAATGGAAGGTACTAAAAGATGGGATTTTACTGAAATGTATTTTTGTTTTCGAATAAAGGTGAAGAAAGCTATACTGGCAAATCAAAGATCTGCCTTAGAAACTTGGGTATTATTGTCCAATCTCCCTTGTTTCAAGTTAGTTTCTTGAATCATGTTTTAGAAATTAGCTTGGGTTTATTTGTACATTTTTATTTTCTTTTTCTATGTTAGGATTGCAATGGTGCTTAGAAATAATGGTTAAAATAATTTCCAGAGGTAAATTACTTGGGGTGTGATTAAAAAAGGCTGAGAGGTCTAATAAGAAAAATTATAAGTGAAGCAAAAAATCAGTGCAAGCAGAATAGCTGGTGCCTGCTGACAGGTCAAGAATCAGAGCATTCACTAGAAGACTAATCTTCCAGTTTCATTATTTCTTCAAAGGACATCCTCCTATATCTGCAACATCCCTAAAAAAGGTGTTTTAATGGCCAACATTTTATTCTGGGGGAGAATGGTGCTATCTATTTCTTTCAGTGGACCTGATCCACCTTCTATAAAGCAACACCTCTGGAATAAGTACTGATGTCCGTATGTACAGTCTTCTAAATTAATTTCATAACCAATAGGTTTATCGTTTTTTCTCTTTATTACAAGTACTTAATTAATGAACACTCAGGTTTGACACTTCAAGTAGAATTGCCTAGTATGAGACTGAAAGTTTAGCCTTCTCCTCTCCCAGTATGGCTATAAGATCTGGGTAGAAAATATTTTTTTAGAGAGAGATGTATTAAAATCCTCTCCAAAAAACCCAAAAAACCCAAAAACCAAAGCAAACAACCAATCCCCCACAAAAAAAACCCCAAAAAACAACAACTTTGCTGTTCCATCATTAAGCATTAGATGTTGAACTGAATAATACATTTCATTTCCTCCAGAATGCCTGTAAACACAAAACCAATTTTCCTTCTCTGCCAAATATAATTAAAAATTGTGGATCATTCTTGGAGAACAGAAGCCACAGTAGTTTGTAAAAATAGATTCACAAGAATTAATTTTAATAGTTTTTGTCATGCTGTTACTGAATGCACACGGAGCAAGTAGTGAATATAGTTCATTTTATATAGACCCAGAGTTACAAAATCTCTGAAACTAATTATACAGGCAATTTTTTTGTGCAAAAGGAAATTACTTATTTGCATAGTGTTAATAGCCATATTTAGAACAGTGCTAGAATTGGAAAAAAATTGCTTATTTGCACTTTTGCAAATTCAGGAGGGTTTCTAGGTTGATCATAGGATGATAGGAAATTCTTGGTCAAGAGTGACCTGGGGAGGTTATCCAGTCTTACCTATTATTCAAAAAAGCATTAACTATGTGGTCAGATCACATTATTTAGGACTTTGCCCAGAATGGCCTTGACAATATCTAAGAATGAAGACTGCATAACCTCTCAAGGCAACTTGATCCACTGTTTGACTATCTTCATGCTGGAAAAGTATCTCCTTCTATCCAGTCTGAATCTCTGTTCTTTCAACTTAACATGCCTTGTCTTGTCCCGCTGGCACACACATCTGCGGAAAGTCTTCTTCCGTCTTCTTGATGACATCCTTGCAGGTTTTAGAAGGCTGCTATTAGACATGTGTCCCACCCCCAGCCTTCTCGCCAGGCTGACAGACTCTTTTCCCTCAGTTTCTCCTCCCAGAGCAGATACTCCAGTCTCTTGACTGATCGGGTGGCCTCTGCAGTGTTCCAGTTTGTCAATGTCTTTCTCCCATAAGTGGGCCCACGGCTGAGTGCAGAATTTGAGGTGCAGATTGAGGAAGGCTGAGCAGCAAGGAACAGCAGTTTTCCTCACTAAGATGCCTCCACTCGTATTAATAGACTCCTTGGTAGAGCTGACCTGTTTGGCTGCCAGAGCACACTGCTGGCTCATGCTCAGCTTGCTGCTACCAAGACTCCCCTTCCAGCAAAGCTGTTACCCCAGCCAGAACATCAACCAGCCTGTGCTGTTGCAAGCTGTTGTTTTCTTCAGCTACTGGACTTGTTGAATCCTTTAAGGTTCCAGACCCTTCCTGAACTGTTCAAGTTCTACCAAAGGGTAACCCTGCCCTTGAGCATATCAAGGATGTTGGATTCTGCTGCCCTTCTCAGGTACAGATCCATGAGCAGCTAGTGGTGTCACTTCTCATCAATGTTATTTGTGGTAAAAGTGTGTAAAAATGGAAAACAATATAACTTAATAACAACAACAACAAAAAAAAAAAAAAAAAAAAAAAAAGGAAAATGGTACATCTGAAATAACAAACATGGAATCAACACATGCTTAACTAAAGTGAGCTTTCAGACCGTCTCTTGGTGCAACAAATGTGACAAGGGAATGCGAAACCAAGAATGTAAAACTGTTCAGTTAAAAGCATATCTAAATCCCACATGCTTTTTCTGTGAAATAACTGCCCTCTTTACAAACCATTTTCATCCTTCACACCTGAGTAGACAGGCTGTGAGATACCCTCATTTCTGTGCCACAAAAGAAA
The DNA here is from genome assembly GCA_034509425.1 of Eopsaltria australis. NCBI lineage: Eukaryota > Metazoa > Chordata > Aves > Passeriformes > Petroicidae > Eopsaltria > Eopsaltria australis. Next base: position 3,679,928 of record JAVTVJ010000072.1, read on the forward strand.
ACCAGAATTCTAGGACATTTCTTATACTGAAGCCATTCAGTACTAAAATAAAAAGAGAAAAGAATCATAAAAACTACTATTCATACCACTTAGTAGTATCTATGTATGAATGCATTTATGTATTTTTAAAATAATAACACAATGGGTGAGTTTGTAATGGTATTGCAAACTTATGTTTTAATGTCTTCTGATAAATGTCATTAATGTTTTCATCAGCATGGAAGTTTACAACCTATTTGTGTAACCTGAAGATTATTTTCTCATTGGAGCAGTCCTGGCAGTCTGACACAGGAGCTAAAAATGAATAAGAGAGGAACAAGTGGCAGGAAATTTCTGAAAGGAATGGTACATATTGGGTTGAACTGGTTGAACAGGATTATTAAATTGCAAATTCAAAATGGTATCTACTGGTCAGTTTTCCTCAGTGAACTTTCTTTCCCAGAGTGTATAGATGTATCAGAACTCACAGAGTGACAAGTGGACAAGAATCAGCATCCAGTAATTTTAGTTCAATGTAGGCTTTCATTTTATGATAGGCTTTCTTTGCAATACTTTTAATTTTAATAAAATAAATAAATAAATCTATAAATTAAATAAATAAATAAATCTGTACATTGTGGCACTTAGCTGGTTGCTGCTTAAGCCTGATGTCCCAGAGAATCTGCAGACCTGCAGGTGCTGAGTTGAGACTAAATACAGTGAAATATCCACAGCAGGCAAGTTAGCAAACAATACCCTGATAATGTAGATAATTTCTCCTGGAAAAAAAGGATTAAGAGAAAATAGAAAATTTCCAGTCTTTAAGACAAAAACAATATAAACTGTGCTGTAAACAGTTAAAGTACTTCCCATTCATGAAGAAAATGTACCAATTGTACTGGTGATAGTGTCACTTTATCTTTTTCTGTATACTCAGCCATTCAGACTTAGATTTTAGTCCTTAGGAATGAACCAGGAGCTTTAAACTCAACTCCTTCCCATCCATACAACCACAAGCAGGACATGTTTGTGTTCTGTTCTGTTCTCATGCTCATTCCCAATGGGAATCACCAGCCAGCTGGCAAAAGTCACCAGCAAGGTTTGTTTATTATCATTTTCTTGAAGGATTAAATAATGCCTATTTTTACTTTTGGAGTAATAATATCTTTTTAAAATGCACGTTTACAGCACTGGTCAGTGTAACCCCCTTTTATTTCTTCGTGTTCTCATTACACTTCTGGGATCTTATGTAACCATAAATTGCAGTCTCTTTCACTCAATGAGTGCTAAATTTTGCACAAAATTTGGAACTCAATACTGTCTGAGCAACTTAGGACTGCAGTTTCCATATGGTACTGGAACCAAAGCGCACCTGTTGTATCTGAATATCACTCTGTCTCCCCATCCTACCTTCATGTAATGTATCGCCTCACACAAGACACACAGGAGCAGAGATGAATTAGATGGTCTATATTTAAATTTATTTTATTCACTCTAGTTCAGTGATATAGAAAAGTATCAAGTTACATTGGGTAACATTCATTGGTATGGTTCATGTGAAATAACACACACTTAAAGGTTTACATTTCACCAGATGTACCATCAGAAAAGCTAAAAAATAACATGGAATAGAAGATAGAAATAACACAATATGGTGCAAAATCCTTTCAGAAAATATATGATATCTGAGAAAATCTGCAGTTTATAAGACTACAGTTCGACCACATGTGATGCGATCTACTGAGCTTTAAAAATAAATTCATGTTATAAAACATCTCTTGTATTTTTCTTATAAAGAAACCAGAGAGAATTCTTTCTGACTCCCTATTATTGGAATAGTATTTAGATAAGTATATTATGCCTTCCACTGCTGTAAATAATGCTGTGTTAAAATGATTTAATAGCCTTTTCTGCTTGGATGGGAGCCTGTCTCCATGTAAGCATTACACACCCTGCATTCACCATTTTACAATCCACTCCTTAACCTTCTTATGACAGAAACTCTTTGGCTGCTGTACCATTCAAATGAATTCTCAAATCTGAATTAGATACGAGCTTAGCCATGCAACGTGTGGGCAGCATTGTGCACCTGAGAAATGCTAACCGAAGCCAGAACGGGAAGCCAGAAGTAACATTCATGAGCTGGCAAGAAATGCCTAGAAGAGCGATGGGACCTTGGAGTCTAAATTCTGTATTTTAATTTTTTTTCTTTCAGAAAAATGAGGACTGGTGTGTTTGACAAGATAACTTGCAGAGGTGACTCCCATGCAGTATTATTCTGTGAACCCATGATTCTGTGACTCCAGATGGAGGAAGTGACCGTTATTCAGTCTTTGTGTCACATAAATGATTACATTAACAAATTATAACATTAAATGATTACAATAAATTTCCTCCCTTGACCTTTGCCTTTGCTTTTTTCCTAATGGCATGTGCAGTATCAGAGGCATCCTACTAAGGTGCTTCTAGGGCTCAACTGCCCTGCTAAGACAGACAGCACAGACAAACAGCAGTGGTAGAGTTGGGGCAGGTGTAAAAAGCTCTGAGTTGGCTTCTAAACAACACTTAAAGCAAGAGGAAGAATTGGAGCTGCATAATTCAGTGTGCAGAGAGACTCTGCATGGCTGGTACAATCCCATGAATAATGCAGAATACAGGGAAAGTCAAAATGTGGTGAACTTGGCCAGGGTTAAAGAAATGGCTGGAAGAAGGCAGAGAAAACCCACAGATATGAGGAAAGATTGAAGGTCATGGGTGCTCATGCAGGAAGTGGAGCTCTTTGGCCACTGCCACAAAGGCATGGATGGCCTCATACCTCTGCCTTTCCTATCAGCAGCTCAGGTACACAGGGAAAGAATATACAAATAGATAAAATATGTAGTGATGAATGCCCCAAATACTTGTCCAGCATCAAGGAATTACAGCTTGGGAACTTCCCAGTGCAGAAGTGACTGCTCTGTATTTTACCACTCCATACATGTATCTCTTTTACACTATCCCTCCTCCCTTCAAAGCCAGGGAAACAATCAGTCCTCACCAGCAGCTGGCAAGGAGTTCTACAGTTTAACACCAGATGAAGAACCTCCTCCTTTGATTGGTTTGAGCCTGCTACTTCCTAGCCTTATTTGATGGCTTCTATGGTTTTTTTGGTGGAAGCAGTGAACTGTGTCCTCTCTCTCTCTCTGTGCACTTTTGATTTTGTAGCCTTTTTTTGCTACATTTTCCATGACCTCAGTCATCTCCAGCCTAAATGGAAGAGTTATTGTCAAGCTGTTCTCATCCAGAGGCTTCCCATACCCTTTATCTTCACTGTTGACCATGTCCATATATTTTCCAACCCTGCTATAGCCTTTTTTGCAGTTAAGTTGTATAGAGGAGGAAGTTGACAAGGAACAGTTTGAGAACTGCATGGCAGTAGAGTAGCAGTATCTTTTATTCTCTATTCTTTCTCTAGTAATTTACCAGCACTTACCATGGATTTTGGCCATCACTTGGTACTGATTTTATGTTCCCATGGAACTATTCATTTCACAAAATAAGCAACTCTATCATATGCATACCAAAGCAGCATTAAAATTTGTTAATTTAAAAGGGACTGCTGTATGTTAATGGAATTTTCCAGAGCAATCTAGATAATTCCAAGAAAAAATGCTGTGTGATTTTATTAATTTGTTGAAAGAAAAGCTGCAGATTCTTATCCAGACAATAAGAAAAATTCTGTAAACAAAATTTTCAGATTAGGAAAGGTAGGAATCCTGTACTTTTCTTGTATCAAGAAACACTGTGAGGAAGACAGTTGACCCAGAAACTCCACAGATAATTTTTACCTTATTACATGGAACTTTATAATTTAAACTAGGCAGAGGTTGAATCACATTTTCTGAATTCGCCCAAGAGAATCTCAACAGCAAATAAATTGAATTGGAGGGGATTTTCTGTTTGGGTTTTCTATTCATTTGGTTTTAGTAATTTGATCTTCAATTTTGTTCCAGAACAATTCTGTTATTTTTTCATGTCTTTTAATCTACTGGTTTAACTATATGTTAGCTCTATGAGAGAAAGGAAGAATTTGGGCTTTAAACTCCAATGTGTAGGATGAGTGTTTAATTACTTCTATGACTTTAGTCATTGTGACTGTCCAAGCCTTTTACTTATGAAACAGAGGAAAAAATGAAAGTGAGCAAAACTTTTTCTACCAGCAGTAATTCTGATGGTCTATTCCTGTGCATTTTCACTATTGATTCTTCACCTTTTTTTTTTTCCATTTTTAACCCTGCAAAACTGGGAAATAAACAACAGAATAAGCTTCCAAAATGTCATTTAGAAACTGGAAATGGGAAACTTCCTTTAAAACTTCAGAGAAAAAAAAGTTTTGGGGGAAAAATTTGGGAGAAAAAGTTTGGTAATGCTTAACAATATTCTCGTTCACTGTGCTTTGAATTTGTACACAATTTCTGCTTGCTTCACTCAGAAATTTGAAATAAATATGCTTATAAAAATTCTAAATTACTAGTAAGGTAGGTAAAGTTGCCATTAGTAATAAAAATTTGTTCAACAAATGCAACAAAAACAATATAGAGAGGAACATTAACTTCCACTTAATGGCATATTATATTCTTTAGCTGGTACCTGTTTACATGACTGAGATTCTCAATATCACTTGCATAACAACATGAATAACTACCCAGATATCCTGCCTGGACTTAAGAAACATTGGGTTTACTCTGCAATAAGTGAGTCAGCTGAAAAAAGGAGAGATCCTATTTTTCACTATGAGATTTAAAAAAAATCTGGCATCCCAGGAACCTTCTGAAAGATACTTCACATCTACAGCCTGATTTTGTCTTCAGCCATTACACTTACAACAGCATAACACCAACATTTCATGGAAGATCAGTTGGCATAAAACCAGAGAGACACTGGTGAAACCCATCCTGCAGAGAGCACTCCAGGGTAAAGGAACTGGGAGATGTGATTCCCAAGATCTACATCTTTGTCCAGTGACTGTGGAAGGTACAACAATGGCAGCTGCAGGCAGTGAAGCAAAAATGGGTGGGTTTTCCAACTTCTATGGACTTCTGCTTTTGCTCCATGAAATAACCATCTGGGCTCAATAAAATATCATCATTGCCCGTTTCATGCTTTGGCTTTTATTTATGGTTAAGTCTTTCTCTTTTTGTCCTATTGCAATATTTTTTCCCTTTGTGCTTAATGTGGATAAGTATTATTGCTTTTTCTATTGTAGCAATGCCCAGAAGCCAGCAGAGATCAGAATCCTGATGCATTTGGAACCCACTTGGTACATAGAAGTGGTAGAAGCAATTCCTACTTGTAAGCATTCACATCCCAAAAGGACTTAGTTAACAAAGTGGCATGAGCAAAAGAAAAATTATTGTGGTTTGGTCTTCTCAGAGTTGCACAGCTGGATAGTGGAAGAGGCATGAATAAATCAAAAGGTGATGGCTGCTATAGACTTTGCAGCACAACAGAACTGCAGTGAATCTAGCAGGGGGCCAGACTGGAATGGCTGAGGGGCTGGAGCACATGATATAAAGTGAGGAGCTGGGAATTTGATTGTTTATCTTAAAGAGAGGCACAGGGAATCCAGTTGTTGTGTAATTCTGCGCAAAGGGGTACAAAGAAAGGAGCAAAGACAATACTCAGGCTGGAAGAAGGAAAATTCCAGGTGGATGGAAAGAAAAGTTTCCCTTCCTCTACAATTCTGTGTATTCACTGTAGAATTTTGGCCACAAACACTTTCACTGAACAAAAGATTGTTCATCTTCTAAATACTAGATCTGGTGGGGTAAGAAGTCATCTGTGTTTCAAGCAGGGAACAAAGTGAGAAGAATAGATGGTTCTGAAGAAAAACATTTGTATACATTTGCTCACAGTCTGGTAGTTATTCTGTGATTTCATATTCATAATGAGGTATTCCTACAGCCAGATCCACATCCTTTTGTATTGTCCCAAAAGAATATGGTTCTGTGCTATCACATTGTCTTACTGATTATAAAAAATCCATCTGACTCTGTATCCCTGTACTGAGCCTCTGGTTACACAGATAAGTCAAGTCATGGACACTGCTGATAAATAAGACACAGGCACTGAAACAATTGCTGGTGTCACCCTCTACTACAACAAACATTTTTCTAAGATAGCAGTGATTGTCTTTCCGTTGTGTTTTATGTGAAATTTACTTTTTTTTGTCACAGCATTTCATAAAAGCTCAATCTGTACAGAATTTTATATTGCAGTACCAGCAAAATCTGATAGTGAATACTTAGGAGCTGAAGGTGAAGGGTAATAAAACCAGAATCCTCTTGATTAAATGAGAGAAAACCTTAAATATCAATTTGGTATTGAGTAAAAAAAGTCTCACTTTGATGTCTTTATTCTTCAGTGTTAGATAATTCATTTTTGGAGAACAGTCAGAAGCCCTTAAGGAAGTGTTGCCTTGGTCACTACAGTGTACATTTTATCTACAACTTGCATTAAAGAAGTAAAGCATACTAATGTGACATATTTGTACCTGCTTTGAATAGATATCCATTTATACATGTAGATAATTAGCAGCTTTTATCCCAACAAGAATGTCACAAGAGTTTTTTGGGTTTTTTTTGCTGGGAACTTTTTGTTATTGGTTTTGTGGGAGTTTTTTTGTTGTTGGTTTCAGTATATTCCTTTGAATACATTTGTTAGTTTCCTTTAAATATACTTCTTAGTTTTACAGATGCCTGAGTGAAGGTCCATACAAAGAGACAAGACCTTAGATTCCAGTATAGTGAGTGCACAATTAGTCTGAGAAGTCAGAAAAGGTAACCAAAAAGTCTTTTAAAAAGGTCAGCCATTCCTCAGTTGCTTTGATTGAAGAATTTGCCACAAAACAGCTGACTTAATGTAAAACATGTAGCAGTTTTACTTGTTTTATTATGATGTGAGTTGCTCATTTTTAAATTGCAAACAATGATGTGGATTCCAGTAAATTTTGCATCCCATCCCAGATCTCTTTAGGAAGAATCTATTTTGAACATATGTGACAAAGCAGGCTGTAGATTCATGTCTATTAACTTCTGCTTTACTTTTAATCACCAGGCAAAAGGGGAGGGGTGATACTTAAAGATATCTTGAAAGCTCTTGCATTTTAGATTGTGTTTGCATATTTCATATATTTGTATAGAAATTGGTCCTCAGAAAATGTTGTATAGAATTACAAAATAAGCTATAAGTGCCCATAAAACAGAGTATGTCTGTCTGTCTTTATGTATTTATTTCTGCACTGGGTACAGGGTGTTTTAATGTATTTTTCCCAAAGTAAAATGTTTCTTAGAGAATTTCTTTTTGCCTTGCGTCTTTGAAACGCAATAACATTTTATTGATCTGAGAACTTCCATCAGGTGTTATAATTGCATCAAGTGAAACATTTGGTCCATAATATTAACTTTAGTACACCTAAGTACTTAACCAATATTTGGGGCTCTACACGCTGTTTGTGTTGGTTTAGACAGAGAAAATAATGATGGAAGGCAACTTATCCATTTAACAAAAAATCTTTCGAAATGGCACATAATTTTGTTTTCTTGCACTACAAAAGCTCTAATTTAGCTTATTTTCTGACAGCTCTGGAGCTTCAGAGACAGAGTTATGTCTCAGAGCCACACAGTTTTTCTGTGCCTGAGGCCATGGTTATTCTTTTGTTCTTCTCTAATGGTTCTTTTCATTGCCTTTTTTCTCTGGTTAATTGGGAATTAGGCTCTGGAAATGTGTGCCATAAGCAGTAAAGCCCAGTTCTGACAAACTCTTTAGGAAGCCCTGCTATCTACAGGACAATAGGCTGAACTGCTGAGATACCTGAACTTCTTTATGAGCTGCATCCTAACTTTCTCCAATATTTTGACAGTCACATTTGTGCATCATATGAGTCTCTCTCATAATGGTCCAAAGGACTCATTTATGTTGGAGGAAGCATAAATAGGAATCAGCACCCTTCCTGAGCAGGAACTGCTATAAGGTAAGGGCTGGCTCTCACAGAACCTGCTCTGGAAGCACAGAGTCACTTAATTCTTAAATGGTGCACTGAAATCAGGATTTTCGGCTTCTCCTGTCCATCAGCCTTCTTTGAGGAAGATCAGCACAGGTACACCTATCATGTTAAGGTCATAAGAGTGGTTTTAAGGAAGGAGTTCTGATTGCATCACAATACCAAGTCAATTATGCTAATTATGGGCATTTTTAAACTTTAATATATTGAAGTTGCAAAAGCTTTTGCATATGTGGAAAACCGTGGTTGCTTAGGCAAAACAATATTTCTACCATCCCAAAATAAAAGAGAAAAAGTTAGGGGAAAGCATTTTAATTGTTTCTTTGCAATGTGAGTAAATTTTTGTCTGAAATGGTAATAGAAAACCCTCAGCAAAACTGACAGTTACTGCTCCATGTGTGAAGACAAAAATGTGTTTCACATACATCAGCAGCCAGAACTGAAAGTTTGGGAAAGAGAATAAGAACAGGGCTAGTACAGAGTGATACTGCTCTGTCAAATACTAGGAAACACACTTGTTATGTGAAAACAAACCACACGTTTCATTATCCTTCAGTTAAACCATTGTAAATAAAAAAGCTAAACCCAAGTTGTAACTTCAGTAACAGAAAGAGCAGGAAACGCTTTAGATGCAGTGTTAATTCAATCTCCCAAATCTGGTACTTCTATTTTGATAACACATATCTTCATGTATTGTTTTTTAAATTGTATCTGGCTCTGCTCCAGGATTCCAAGGCCTGGGGTTCAGTATGACTGGATTCGTGGCAATACAGTGAGTCTGTTTAGTAACACGTCATATCCTTTGTGCAAAATGAAGGGGCACTTACATCATAGGATCTAATTTTGCATGTGGCCAAAGCAGATAACACTGCTATTTGTTAGGCACAGGCCAGCCGTTATCTGCCCAAACTGTTTGTGTAGTCCTTGTGAATAGATGACAAAGTTTAGCATGAGCGCACTTAAGTCAATAGGCAAAATGGATGTTCTCATGAAAAATCACTTCTTTGAAGGACTTCCCAAATCAAAGGTTATATTTGCCTTTTTCGTTGTAATAACCTTTTTTGGGTGACCTTGTCTGGATTTGTCTAATCACTTTCGTGAATTATATATATATTGGGCATGTACAGCTTTCTGGGACAAAGAATTCTACAGTTTAATTACACTTTATGTGGAAGAAGTCCTTTGCTTGCTTCTGATCTGCAGCTTGGTAATTTCTTTTGATGTTTACTGTAGTTCTTGTCAAAAATGGTGAATTATTCCCTGTTCACCTTTTTAGGGCATGATGACTTAAAAGACTTTGTCATACTGTCACATGCAATTATTTATTTTCGATGTTGAATAATTCTAAATTCCCTTAATCTCTGCTTGTGTAAAAACTCTTAGATGCATTTGCTTTGTTTTCCTGTGCCCAGCACTTCCGTAAAATAGATCCTGGATGGGAAGCTGTACATATTGAAAACTAGGAAAGCATTTGTCAAAAATTTACCCTGAGTAGTGAGTGTGTTGAGGTTAGTGAGACTAGCATGGATAAGGTCTAGTTCTCCAGTCCTCAATGAAACTTGTCTTTTTCCTACAAATCTTTATGTACTGACTTGAGTAGCTGCAATGAATCAGAACACGGTCTTGACAATGCTGCCTTTCTGCTGCACAGCCCCAAGTCAGCCCAACAACTAAATTAGGCACAGATCACGTGGCTGAAGAGTAAGGCTGCGACTGTAAAGGGTCTAAAAGAATTCTTACTAGAAGCTATCAAACCCAGGCTGTGAAGATAAGTAATGCCAGGACTAAGACAAAATTTTGCCTGTTTGATTGTTTTGCATGCAAGTTTTAGATTTTCTTTTCCAATAGAAACTGGAAGCACCCCCAGAAAATGCATATTGTGTTCATAGAATGATACAGATTGTAAGAGACCTCTGCTGGTCTTCCATCAAGCCTTCTGCTTCAAGCAAGAGCACAGCTGAAGCTAAAACAGGTAGCTCATGGCCACGTCCAAACAGGGACATCTTTGAGATCTTTAATGATGGAAATTTCACCATCTCCCTAGGCAAGCTGTTCCACTGCTACAACAGCTTCACTGTGAAATTTCTTTTCTAGTATCAAAACTGTGATATCTCTTTAGTAACTCGTGTGATAGCAGATTTGGAATTCTAGACTTTTTTTCAGAGGCCTCTTTTAATTGTCTCAAAAGAGTGACTGGCAAAAAAAAGAGTTTTCCTCTTTTTTTGACTTAACCACTGAAAAGGCAGGCTCAACCAGCGGACTTTACATCTATTTTGACAGAGTGGAGTTATACTGGTTAGAGATCTTAAGCCTTGTTCAGTCTTTCACCTTTCTGTACCTTTGTCCTTTGATGTTATTAACCTCTGGGTCATGACCTCTTCCTGCTTAAGGCTCTCCTCTCATCTCTACCAAACTCTTTTTCACTTTATTCCCATTTTCCGACACCCTTTGGATTTTTCCTGGCTTCAGTCTCCCTGATGAGTCCATTATTGCCAGTCTTCTTGAAAGTTGTCTCCTGCACCATCACCCTGGCCCAGTCAGTGCCTAGGGCTGTGTCCCGCTCGGGTGGTTTTTCACCAGCAGGAGGAGTGCTGTGATCGCAGGAGAGCCCTCACCTCCTGTCACAGCCAGGTGCTGCCACACTGGGGCAGGAGCCGCAGGTGCATTCCTGCTCAGTTCCTCAACTTCAAGCTCGCTTCAGGTGGACTACCGAAAAAATTATCTGTCTTGGCATTTCAAGAGCAAAAATAATGATTTTCTTCTGAAAAACAGCAACAAAAAAGTGCATAACTCATATTTGTATGGTTTGATTTGACTAGAACTTCCTTGACAAAATGTTTCACCACTTTCTTGTATTCACATATAATATTTATTTATTTATTTATGTCCTAATATGAAACTTAGACTTTTTTTTCTTACTAAGATTTTAATTTTGAATCATATGGCATAAGCATTTCCCAGAATAACTGGGGAGCAGGGGATGTATGAACCACACACCAGATACTTTATTTCTACCAAGGTCTCCACCCTAGAGAACAGATATGTTCTACTAAAGCATTTGGTTATGACATCACAACAAAGCAAATATGACATCACAATAAAAAAAATAAATAACAATCTCTAACTGGTTTCTAAGGACCTGTTGAGTATCAATTTTATATATGAAAATGTATTGTTAGTTTGGTAACATTATTATGCAGCTGACCCTGCGCTTTGAAAAGGAGCAGACCCCTGTTAGAGGATGCAGGTGTATGGACTCCTTCCTGCCCACGTGACTGTTCAAGTCACCCAAATCCTAAAAACAGCTCAAGATTTCAGAGAACAAATAATTTAGTGCACTTATGACGAACCTAAAGGAAAACTGTCCTGGCTGGAGGTACATGGGAGACTGGCTCTCATCTGCACCCCTGGAGCAGCTTGTTTCACCCACTACCCTACTAGCCATTGTTATATGAAGCTTGTTCTGACTGCTTCAACATTTAGTTCTCTAAACTTGCCCAACTTTCTTATATAGTTATTGAAATGACTGTTTTGTCACCAGCAGACACCAGTAATGGAACTTAACTCTTTGTTTTTGACAACTTTACATTTTCTTATATATTTGAAAATCAGTAACTGAATTAAAAGTTTTAGTCAATTTTCACTTCCTATAGTAGAATTTCAGAATAGCTGTTAAAGCGCTGAAGTAAAATTTATGTGTTGATGAAAGCAGTTGATCAAGGAGTGTTGCTAAATTCAGACTGGCAGAATTCCCCTTTTTTGTTATTTCTGTCTCCTTTTTTGGCCTGAAAACCTCAGCACAATTTTTATAGCATATTTCAACCTGAAGTGCTACCCAGAGAACAACAAACATAAAGCTCTTTTTTCTGCTGGCACTCAAATTTAATCAGCAATATACTAATTGAAATAGAGATACCATAACATAAAGTCTTTAAGTAATTTATAGAAGCAGATATTCGAAACAGAAGATGCTATTAGAGGGTGTATATCACTAAATCATTGTGATTTGCTCGCAGTTTGCCTTCAGAGTCATAGTCATAAAATCATGGAATCATTGAATGGTTTATGTTGGAAGAGACCTTGAAGACCATCTGGCTCCAACCTCTCTGCCATGGGAAGGGAAACCTTCCACTAGACCAGCTTGATCAAAGCCCCATCCAGCCTGGCCCTGAACACTTCCAGGGATGAGGCATCCACAACTTCTCTGGGAAACTGTTCCAGTGTCTCACCATCCTCAGAGTGAAGAATTTCTTTTAATACCCCATCCAAACTTACTCTCTTTGTTTGAAGCCATTCCCCCCTGTTCTGTCACTCCAAGCCCTTGTAAAAACTCCCTCTTTCTTTTAGGCTCCCTCCAGCGACTGTAAGGCTGCTCTAAGGTCTCCCTGGACCCTTCTCTTTTCCAGGCTGAACAACCCCAACTCCCTCAGCTTGTTTTCATAGGAGAAGTGCTCCATGCCTCGATCATCTTTGTGGCCCTTCTCTTGACTCAGTCCAACACGTCCATGTGCTTATGTTGAGGTCCCCAGAGCTGGACACAGGACTCCAGGTGGAGTCTTACAAGAGCAGAGGGGTGGAATCACCTGTGCTGATTATACAATTTTTGATCCAGCCCAGAATGTGACTGGATGCAAATTAAAATACAGCTGGCATATTTAGCGTTGCAGCGTAAGTCCACATGGTATTAGATCACTCCTGTAGACTATTTCATTAGATCATTTCCTGTAGAGAACTAGTTGGCTGATTCAGGGTATAGCCACAGGTGTAGTAGGCTGTAAGTCAGCTTTCTTAACACCCAACTCTTCTGCCTTTTTATGGGAAAGAACAGTGCAGGGCTCCAGGGGCCACCTGGGAGGTGAACAGATCAGTGAGGGGCCTTATGTATGTACATATTCTTCACTTGTGGTTCCTCTGCAAGCAACATCTTCAAGTGCAACCAGAAAAGGCACAGAATTCTGGTTCTGCCAAGATAAACCCCTCTCAGCAATACAATTTAATTGGGAAAGCTGGAAGTTGTTTATGCAAAAGTTTGGGACAGAGACCACAGTTCAGTGTGCACACTTCCAGTCTGCTGAGCTGCATTGGCCCTCTGGCTGCTGTGTTGGATTAACCCAGGCCAGCAGCCAAACACCCACCCAGTCCATCACCCACTTCACTCTCCCATGAGGCAGAAAGTAGAAGGAAGGAAGGAAAGAAGACTCCTGGATCAAGACACTACCATTTAATGACTGAAGCAAAAGCCTGCACACATGAGCAGAATAGAAAGAGGAATTCATTCACTACTTTTTTTTTTTAATATCCCTAATGATATACCTGTTTCTAACCAGAAAACTTACAGAACATTTCTGTTTTGAAGGGGTTTGGGTTTACAGATACATACACTCATATGTTTAATTTCATTCAAAGATAGTTGCTATACTCATAACTGTTTTCTCAAGCGAATTCTAAGCTTAAGAGATTAAATAGTTCATATAACAAAAATGTACCAACTTTTTGATTCCTGCCTTGGGCACAGAACTGCTTTTCATTATTTTCAACATGGTAAGATTTATCTAAAATTTTCTCTGTTGAAAATAATGATTGAGTTCGAAATGTTGCAATGCACAAGGATTTTTGAATGATAAAATTTTTACTTGTTAAGAGGCATAACTGGTGTGTTTCAACTGTAATTAATGTTACATGAGGGCAAGAAGGTTAGCTTTATTTTTATAATTCCCTCCATGACTCTTCCAGATTAGATTTTTATACTAAATTAATCAGTACATTGGAATGTTTCCAGATGAGAGGAAATATATGCATGCAGATAAAGCAACTTAAAATCCTAATTATTATCAGAATTGGCTTTTGCAGCATGTGAATGAATTTCATCTGACTTCTATGCTCAATGAAAGTTAAAAAAAGATAATTTATTTTTATTTTTAAAAGTCACACTTTTTTCAATAATTGTGACAATGAGGTTTATCATGGCTGGTTCACTGTGACATTTTGCTAATGTAAGAATGGAGAGAAATACTAAGATGGGGATGAAGAAGCTCAGTGAGAGGGATGAAATACCAGAAAGCAATGGTAAAAACCCACTTGTCTTTGGTTAGGATTAAAAGGAAGTCCTCTTAAGTCTTTCTCCAGTTCTTCAGGTAAGGATAATCCATACGGTGTTTGATTTCTCAAACATTTTACTTTTGTTAATCTGTGTTTTCATTTTCTTTCATGGGTGATTTTATACTTAAAGGTATGATGTCTTATAACAGTAGTTTAACAAGTGCAACTCACAATTTTCTCCAAGAAAGAATTTTCTTTTTTCCTGAGTCATGTTCCATTTTTTTAAAATTTTTTTTCTGTCTCTCTTTAGTATCATGACCTTGCAGACATACCAGTGGATGGTGAGCACTTCAAGATCCTTGAAATGAAGAAATGAGTTCCCCGGAATGTAAAGGGTGTGGTCCAACCGTCTTCAAACTAGGAGAGCACAGAAACCTGATATTCCTCCTTCCTAAAATGACAACTGATAATTATGCCAAAATTCTACTTGCAGCATCAAAGGCTAGCTGTGAGTTGAAAATCTTCTGACTACATGGTGCCTAGGTCTTGAGCATGCTTAAATGTCTGTGTTCATGGAGAACAGAAACTGACCTTGGTTTAAAATCATAACAGGTGCACAAGCCTTCCCTTCTCTCTCCAAGGTACACTCTGGAGCCCAAGCTTACATAGCCTGGGAATGCTAGCATTCGAAATTAAGATGATTTGTATAATTGTTCAGATCTTCTTGCCAAGTTAATTCATTCCCTGTTTGGACACTTAATCTTCTGGTTATCCACACAGCTCTGACTTGGACCAAGCCAGCTAATTCTTTCCATGGGGAAACATGGGTGTTTTCTGCCAAGATGCTTCCTGCCACGGTCCTTGTTTTACAGCTTGGTCCCAAATTGTCCTCTTCTTTGTTATGCAGTCTTCTGAGATACCCAATGATGTCTTCTGTGCTCAGAGCCTGTGCCATGCCCTTATAAACACGCCCTGTACTTGTCACTGGGCTGTAAAACATCAAGTCTGGCAGGCTGCAAATTGCACTCCTGTTATATGTACTGCTGTACTTATTAATTGTGATGGCTTAGGACCAGAGGAAAAAATCCTGTAGTCCAGAGAGGACAGGAGTCAGGGTATGCATTTGCAAAGGACTTGCTCTCAGACAGAACTCTGCTGTATCATGGGGCCATGCTGGCAGCCCCGTGAAAAGCCTGCTGGGCAGTTCAGCACTGTTTGTTCCCAGCACGGCACCAAGCAAAGCTACTTTAAACTTCTGAATTTAAAGTGGCCTGTTTGAAGGTGCAGAACCACTGAACAGGCAAAAGATGCAACTTTGCAATGCCTTCACTTTCAGCAAGCTGCATCAGCCCTTTTCTAAAGTAGTTTCAAATACAAGCATATATTTGTGATATTCTCTACTGTAATGGCTCAAAGGATTTTTAAGTCCTGGTCAGGACTCTCTGCATGATAAAAAGGATAGTTATGAGAATTTTTATCCCATGTGATCCAAGTACCAGGTTGTGTACACAGTGAAAATGCTATAAATGTAGACTGAATATTTGAATTTAACTGCAGACAATGAAGGAGCACCATAACTGCAGGTACACCACAAATGTACCTAGCTCCTATTACTTTTCAATATCAAAATGTTAGACATTGTTTAAACAGTTCAGAGAAAACTAGGATATTTATCATTACTTGTCCTTGTAATCTACAGTATGGATTCTGTTTGCCCATTCATCTGATTTAACCCAATTTATACAACATGTCTGTTCTGTGAGACACACTGTGAGACACACTGTGAGAAACACTGTAGTGCTTACTTTCTGGGGTTTTTTTAGTGCTCAGAAAGCCTGCCAGTTCCCAGGAAGGACTCTTTTCTCTACTGACTGGAAATCATTTTTAAGATTTTTCAATTTAATTTTTAAAATAGTTTTAAATATTTCCTTTTTATAGTTCCAAGTTTCCTAGATTTCTTTATCAGTTAACAGCCATGACAAAAAATAAATTTGAAATATTATATTAACATGATCTGCACTTAACCAAATATTTTGATTTAAATAAGTTTTGAAGGAACAGTATTTATCACCTGAACTGTAGGCACAAATATTTCAAATGTGAGAGAACCCTAAGGTCAAATCAAATATTTTGAAGAAGTTAAATGGTGAATGAATCATAGCTCCAGAGCTACATGCAACTGTCTCAGAGGATGCTCCCATTATTACACACATTTTCATAAGACTGATACATCATTTTGGTAACTGAATTCCCAGTGATTTAAGATAGTTTCTTCTGTCATTCTGCATTGTTAATTTAATCTATCAGGTTCCAAATTGTCTAGAATATGAAAGAATCCAAAATATATGCTGAGCCATTTGTACCTAACTCAATTTCTATATTAATAAATCCCTCAGGTTTCAGTGCAATTACAAACACTCTGTGAAGATGCTCTTCCACAAAGGATAAAAATGTTCTGGAAAGACCATGAGAATGTTTTGGTTTAAAGACTTAAAGATTTTTTTTTTTTTTTTTTTTTTTTTTTGCCTAACATTTCACCATGGGCATGTCACCTACCAGAAAGTGTTCAAGTTCACTTGATCAGGAATGCATCACTTGTCATTCAACACTTCATAACAGACCATAAATACATTTTTAGCTAATTACAGTTGTGTTGCTCAACATATTGACTTAAATCTCTCTGGGGGTGCCTAAGGTTATGAACTGAATGTGGGTACATGAACAGCCAGTTACTACCTCCCAGATGATGTGTAGTGACTTTGCTGAACTGCTGGGACCTGTTTTTACATGATTCTGCTCTGGCTTGCATTGCATCATCTAAAAGAGTGTTTGTCATTTCAGTATCGATATGAGGCTTTCGCAGGTATGTTTTCTTCCTTCTGCTACCTGTGGAGATCTCTCCTTACAGCTTGGTGATATTCTCACTAAGTCCAGATGATAAATATATACACACATAAACTACAGTTTACTCTTTTTTTGGCTTTGACTTTCCTGTAGAAGTCCCAGTAGCGCCTGTAAACCCATGCAGAAACTGCAAAGCATTTGTGCTCCCTTATGATCCATGACATCTCATCTCAGAAAGGTCAGCTTTGAAGCAAGCCTTTCACCTTGTTCTGAAATAGGCTCTTCAGCGGGCTGATAAAAATAGATTTTTCAAAAAGAGGTTTTGTCCTCGGCCTCTACTCTTTTCCTTCCACCAAGCAAAATCCCTTCCAGAAGCCAACCAACGGCCATAATGCTCTACTGTTTATAATGATTTAATTTGGAAAATGTGTATCTATGCTGTGTAGTCAGGAGAGTCAGGAATTTCACTAATTTGGGAGGGAGCTAGTGAAAGGTGTTTTGCTAGAGATGGTGCTGGATGAGCTTGGCAATCGTAATTACTTCATAATTAACACTGTTGATATTTTAGACTGATATATTAGTCATTATTTCAGTTGCAAGTATGAGATAACATCTTAGACTGGTTCTTAAAAAGAGCTTTCAAAATTGAATGGGTATTGCCACAGATTCCCATGGTTCTGACTCAAAAAGCAAAGGATTTAATTAAGTGGTATTTTAGCAGTTAAGTGGACTGGAGATGCTGAAAATCTGAAGCATTTTTCTGGCATTAGAACTAGCAAGGTATACATGATACAAAATTAGGCATGGTAAAGGTTTTATCTTAGGAATATGAGAAAATAGATTTTACAGGAAGATGATCTCAGAGAGGAGGCTAGAAGTCAGATTTGCTCTTCACCGATATGAAAAGTCCAGGAAATTTTCAGACTTTCCTCCAAGAAAAAACTACTTTGCAAAGATAATTAATTCAATACATGGGTGGTGACGATCCATAGAAATGAGTGCACAAATCAATAGAAAAGTTTTAAAGGAAATGGTTCAATACTTAGGGAAACCATGAAAAATTAATGAAAAAAATTCATTCATTTTCTCCCTTATTACCATTTAGATGAGCTCAAAGCGAGCAGTTAGCACAATAAAATATGATTACTTTTTAAACTATTCAAAAAGATCTGAATAAAAGGCAATGTCTAAGTATCACATCCCAAAGTATTTAGAATGCAATTTTTACTGTGAACTCATTAAATATTATGTCTGAATAACAGATGTTTTAATGATGAGAAAAGATTATAAACGTGCTAAAGATTAATTTTCACTTTGCTTGAATGAGAAGTTTTATATTTTACTTGTGAAGCAGTAGCAATGTCACAACTCAAGTTTTCATGAAACTGTCACGATATATGACACAGAGATTAAAACTCCTCTTGCTTGATTGCATACAGTTCTGAGGTTATTTTGGATTTCATTTCTTTAAAAACAATGCTTTTCCAGGTCTTACAACCACATCAAAAAGTTGAAAATACTGTCTGAAAAGCCCATAATCAAAGAGCAAATAACAGAGAGAGAAAAGCTAGAGCCTGTATAACACCAGACAGCTCTCCCCTATTATGACACACTTCAAAACAGCTCATGTTATGATAATACCATACTAGTGAGGCCACTCTCAATTCCCTTTGAAAGGCTGTGATGATCAGAGAAGCTTCTTTAGACTGGAAGACAGCAAATGTCACTCCAGGCATCCAGAAGGGCAACAAGAAGGGCCCAGGGAAATACAGATCTGTCAATCTCACCAAGGAAGTGATGGAGCAACTAATTCCAGAAACCATTTCCAGACAGATGAAAAAGAAGAAGGTGACTGGGAGCTCCCACCCTCCCACCATGGACTTATGAAGGGAAAGTCATGCTTAATCAACCTTTTCCAATGAGATGACAAGTTTGGTGTGTGTGGGGAGATCAGTGGATATTTGTTACCTTGTCTTATCAAAGCTTTCAGTGCTGCCTCCCATAATATCTTGTGTTAGGTTTGTGTGGCCAGGTTTTAGTAGCAGTGGGGCCACAGGGGTGGATTTTGTGAGAAGCTGCCAGAAGCTTCCCCCATGTCCAACAGACAATGCCAGCCAGCTCCAGGACAGAGCTGCCACTGGCCCAGGCCAAGCCAATCAGCCATGGTGGCAGCACCTTTGGGATTGAAGTATCTAAGAAGGAGAAATACCATCTGTGCAACTGCAGTCAGAGAGAGGAGCAGGAGTGTGTGAGAGAAACATCCCAGCAAACACCAAAGCCAGTAGGGAAGAAGGAGTGGGGAGGTGCTCCAGATTCCCCTGCAGCCCATGGTGCAGACCACGGCAAGGCAATTGTCCCCCTCCAACCCATGGAGGCCCTTGGTGGAGAAGAGATCACCTACAGCCTGTGGACAACACACCAGATCAGGGGGATACCTGAGGGAGGCTGTTCCCCCACAGGAAGGCCATGCTGGAGCAGACTCCTGGCAGGACCTGCAGACTCATGGAGACAGGAGTCCATGCTGGAGCCGGTTTGCTGGCAGGACTTGCGACCCTGCAGGGGACACACACTGGGACCCCTTTTCCTGAGGGACTGCTTCCCATGCAAAGAGGCCCACACTGGAGCAGTTCCTGGAGAACTGCAGCCCATGGGAAGGAGTCATATTGGAAAAGTTCATGGAGGTCTGTATCCTGTGAGAGGGATCCCACACTGGAGCAGGGAAAGAGTGGGAGAAGCCCTCCCCCTGAGGAGGAAGGAATGGCAGAGACAACATGGGGTAAGCTTACCACAGCCCTCATTTCTCTGCACCTCTGAGGGGTAGAAGGGAGAGAAAATCATAAGTGGAGTCTGGGAAGAAGGGCAAGGTTGGGGGAAAGCATTTTCAAGGTTTGGGTTTATTTCTTATTACCCTACTCCAATTTGACTGACAATAAATTCAATTAATTTCCCCAAATTGAGTTAGTTTTGTCCATGGCAGCAGCTGGTACGAGAACTCTCCCTGCCCTTACCTCAACACACAAGTATTTATGTTTTATCTTCCCTCCCCTGCCCGGCTGAGGAGGGGAGCAACAGATTGGCTTTGGTGGGCACCTGGCATCAAGGCACAGGCAATAAACCACACATTCTGACATAGACAGGCTAGTTAAGTACACAGGGAAGTGTACTAGAAACTGGCTGAACTGACAAGGTTCAGAAGGGCTGTGTTCAGGACCAAAAAGTTCTGCTGGAGGCCATTCAGTAGCAGGGTGCCCCAGGCCTTGGTAATGGGTCCTATCCTCTTTGGCAATGACCTGGGCAATGGGACAGAGCACATCCTCAACTAGCTCGTGGAAGAAACAAGCAGTAGAGTGGAGGTTGTTTGTGCTGCCATTCAAAAGGACTTTGAGAAGGTGGAGAAATCTGTGAATAGGAACCTCATGCACTTTAAGAGAGGGAAATGAAAGCTCTGCACACGGGGAGAAATTACCTTATGCACCAATACATGCTGGGAGACAGTTGACTAGAGAACAGCTTTGCAGAGAAGCCTTTCTTAAATGAATCCAGTAACTCCATAAATTGCAGATCCTTGTTGTAGTAGCAACATGATAGGATGCAAGTAGTTAAGGAAATTCTTGGTGCATGTCAAGGATAATTTATTCATTAAAACACTTGTTGTGGCAAACAGTTGGATCTGATATTCACTAGTTGGATCTGATATTCACTAACAAAGAAGTGTTGCTGACTGAGACAAATGTTTTACTGACAGCTGACACAAATTCTGAAGAAGAGGACAACAACAAGATACAGCCAGGCTTTTCCTGGTGTTGTATGCTGGGAGGCCCAGAAAAAAGGGCAGAAGTTAAAATGAAATATATTCAAAATAGTTAAAAGGAGAACTTTGTTTACCACTAAGATAGTTATGTAGTAGAAGAAATTGCCCAAGCTTTGGCAATTTCTGTCTTTGGGCATTTTTAAGGTCAAACCGGAAAAAAACCCAGCTGACCCTTCTTTGAGATGGAGGTTCAACTAGATGACTTCCTGAGTTTCCTTCCAGACTGAATTTTCCTACAGTCCTACCATCTCATTTTTCTATTCTTTTTTCAACAAAATCTTTCCTTCCAGAAGAAAGAGTATGACTACAGATTATTTTTAACTGCTATTTTAAATTAATATCCATTATATAAATCACCCATACAAGGCCTCTGTATTTCACAGATACCTCATTAGTCATTTTTCCCCATGGTATAAAGTTGAAAATGTACCACTATTTATTTCTGTAAGTCACTTCTAAGTCATGCTAATTGATGTAAATAGCTTTAAATATATTAAAGAAAACAGTTGCTATCAGTGCTGACCTTGCAGCACGCATCATCTTTTAGATATTCTGTTCTGTTACATTTTTAAGGAACCAGTCAAACATTATGCAAATAACCTTGTGTTTCTGATTATTTAAAAACTCTCAGCTTTGAACTTGTTTTCCTGCTCTGCTTCAATTAGAGCATGTTGAAGAGATTACTTCATCTCTCAGAATTTTGTTCTCAGCTGTACATGATAAATTTCAAACTTTAGACTGCACCTACACAATCTGTTTTTGAGCTGTTCAGTTAAGACACTGGCTGTTGCATGTGCTCCTCAAAGGTATGAAAAAAGCTTTCTGGACTGCTCCTGGTATTGATGATAATTTTAAATGCAGACCAAATAGTATTTATTCTACTGCAAATGTTTCAGATTTCTTCAAAAAAGGTCTTAATAGAAGAGAAAGGATGTACTTGAAAAGCTGGACACTGCATTACTTTCTGTCACATTAGCAAGGCACAGAAGTAATATCAGGAATTGTGGAAAACTTTGTTTATAAACCTTATTGTGCAAATATTTTCTTGAAGTGGGATTCATTATGTTTCTATCCAAATTTCACACACAGTATTAAAAACATGTGTGTTGGGATTTGTTTGGGTTTTTTTTTATTTGCTTGGTTTGGTTTGGTTCGGTTTGGTTTGGTTTGGTTTGGTTTGTTTGGTTTGGTGGTTTTTTGCTTTGTTGCTTTTGGCTTTCGTTTTGGTTGTGGTGGTGTTGGGATTTGCTTGTGGTTTTTTTTTTTAATTTTGCTTACTTGTCTCTAGTAGAGGCCATGGCATTTGAGGTTGAAACAAGAAAGTCTTGATAAATGTCTGCTGCTCTGCTTTGCTCCAGTTGGGTTTAGAGTCACTACCAGGAAAAATAAGGAGAATCAAGAGAAGCTGCTAGAAAGGGGTGCACAGTGAGAAGACCTGAGGAGAGAAGGGTAAGGATGATCATAATTTGGGATAATTTCAGGAGAGTTCAGTGAGAAGAGAAGGTGTCTATTTCTTGAGAGAGTGCAGAAAAGGCACAGCACTTGCTCCCACTCCTGAAGCTTAGAAGCTTTTTTAAAGTGTCATCTTAGCCAGTGAAGACAGCCACTGTGATCTGCCAGAAATGGGGAAAAAAAGGTGCTCCCTGGGAAAGTGCGTTAGTAAGGTTGGATGTACGACATGACCTTTGTAATATACACTCTTTAAGCATCTGAAGTGGAATTATAAATTTCAGCTCTTTCTGGTTTAATAGCAAATGCTACTAATTATTTGAGCTGGGAATCTAAAAACTGAGCGAGGCTTTTTGCTGAACATATGCCTCTAAGATATGCCAGCAGAATATTTTACTGCCATGACCAGTTTTGTTGCCTGAGCAGAAAACAAACATGAAAGGGCAGCCTAAGGCACAGTTGGAAGGTCTGTTTAATTACGGTTGTTGGCAGAATTTATTTCCAGAAATGTTATCACAGAATTGGAAATAAAAAATGTCTCCTGGCACCACAAGAGTTTTTCAGATATCACTCTCAAATGTGACACTTCTGAAAAAGTTGAAGGAAAAAAGAGAGAATATTGTGCCCACTGACTTCTGACAAAATGCTGTAACCTCAGAAACTAATTTTTACTGGAAACTAGTTTTAAGAGAATTTCCATATCATCAGCACTTACAGTACAGAAGCAATCCTGAATCCCTCAAGACCCCTGCTAAACTATGAAGGCACAGTCACATTGCTTCAGCTTCTGCTGATTTATTATGCTTTTTTGATTTCTGCTCTTGGACATGGAGAGAGTGCCTAAGGCTTCTCAGTACTAACCTGCCTAGCTTTTGTTCGTGCTGTGCATAGAGAAGACTTGAGTGAGTCCCTTTCAGACTAAAACTAAGACCAGACATAGCCAGTGTCAGGTAAGGTAAGATCTAGAATTTAAAGAAAAGCATCTCTGAAAATGCTGTGAGAACACACTTCTTCCCAGTAGGCTGCTGCAGTGCTTACCTGGCCGTAACTCATTGCTGTGAGAAGTCCCAGCCAGTGGTACTTGCTCTGATCCCACCTGGAGTGTGCATTCCTGGTAGAAGGAAGGGAAGGGAAGGGAAGGGAAGGGAAGGGAAGGGAAGGGAAGGGAAGGGAAGGGAAGGGAAGGGAAGGGAAGGGAAGGGAAGGAAGGAAAGGACCCCAACCAACTAAAAAAAAGAAACAAAAACCAACTAACAAACCAAATGGAAGAAGCAGGGTGGATGAGACTTAGGTCCCATTGTAAGAAGGAAGATTCTTGCAGCTCCAAAAACTGATTCCAGATCTTCTGCTGCATCAGGTAATGCCTGCAATGAAAGATGGCTCCAGAGCACACTGCAGTGGAGAGCCTTTATATTGTTTTATATTGTTTGAAATTCTGTGGCAAAAGAATTTCAGAGTATCAAATCCATTTATAATATCAGATTTTGAATGCTGTCCAATTGTTCATCATTAAAATTATTAGAACTAAGAAATGAGAAGATAGAGTATATATGATATTAATGTTAAAGGACATTTATGAGGAGTCTTCCTTAGCACACATTCCCAGATTTAAATAATTTGAATAGCTCTTGTCAATGTTACAGCTTTATTATCTTGGATCAATACTGTAGTCTGTTCCAGTCTGCACGTTACGTTCTGATGCCATGAATCACTGATGTCTATTACAAAATTACAGTCATATTAGCTCACCTTTACTATAATTCTCCAAATGTAGAGCCAAACAAAGCACCCCCTTAGAAGAAGAATGTGAAACCTGCTGGCTTTGCCAACCCAAGGGACCAACAGTGTTGCTGCAAGACATAACAGCCACATACCGTGCTCAGAAAAACAAGTCATAGCAGTGTAGAGAGTACTGCAGGCAGGGACACCTTTGCAAATTATAAAGTGCTACCTGCATCTATTAACTTTTTTTTTTTTTTTTTTTTTTTTTTTTTTTTTTTTTTTTTTTTTTTTTTTTGCTGCCATGTAGAAGAAAAATCTGTAGAAGAAGAAAGTCTAGAAGAAAAATTTTTAGTACCAGCAAGACCCACCTTTATCACAGGGCTTGGAGAAAGCTTTCCTATGAGTCTCAAAGGACTCTTCCTTACAGGCATCTAATCTGGAGAGACAAACAAAGAGAAAGAAAGACAGCAATAAATTTGATAGGATCTTACCACTGCCTTGCTTATCTTGATGTTCTGCTTTTCTTGCTCACCTCTACTACAGAGATTCACAGAACAGAAATGTTTAAGTACCTTTCTGGGTTAATATTTCGTGTCCTAAATGCAGAAGGTGCTGCAAGTAATTAGTTTGTATTTCAAAATGTAAATATTGGAATGCACCTTGCTTAGTATTACAGAAAAGCAAATGTCATAACTTTTCTATACAGCTATCTAGGTATTATTTTACCTCAATAATTTACATCATGTCTTCCCTGTAAAGAAAATTCCACACATTAATCCACAGCATGTGAAATAATTCCACGTATTTTCTGAACTCAGCAGCCATCGTTGCCACAACATGCTCCCTCTTCTACTCCTTTTCAGTGTTTCTTTTCAGGATGCAACACATTTTCCTGTTTAATCCTCATGCACTCTTGCAGTCCCATGCCTTTTCTCAGAAAATCCAGTAATTAGTCCTGTTGTTTTCTGATTACTTATAACTTTGTGGTATAACTGAGATCATAGAATAATAGAAGTATTTAGACACAAAGGAACCCTGAAAGTCTTCTGACTCAAGCACAGTTCCAAACAAGTCTTCAAAGCTAACTCAGGTTACTCCAGGTCTTGTCCACATGAGTTTTGAACATCTCCAAGGACACCAATTCCACAGCCTCCCCAAACAATGTGTTTCAGTGATTCAATGCTCTTGTGCTGAAGAATTTCTTGCTTCCATCTATTCAGAATTCTCCTTTTAAGTGCTGCTTCTTCCCTTTGCTCTTTTGTGCTTGTGAAAATTCATGCCTCCTGTTTTCTCTAATTCCCCTTTGGGTGATACAAGCTTGGATCATTCATGAAGAGTGAAAACAAATATAGAAAAAGTTACTATTCTTGAAATATCTTGAAAATAGGAGTCCCTATTAGTGTCACTATTTCTGATTTCACAGGTAAGAGTTGTTCCAGTGGGTTTTTTTTGCTTAGGGAAAAAAAATGTAATGTAAACAATTATTAAAATAACCCTTGCTTCTTCTTTTTCATTAAAATCTCTTATCCCCCTGTACCTGTTACCTTCCTACAGGTTCTGCAAATCTCTGAGTGAATCGCTCATTCAGAATTATTTTTGCACCAAAGTCTACTGCATAGGAAGCTGGCAAAATTACCCCTTCTGCTTTGCATTCTGGTAGTATTTTCTTAAGGGGATAAAATAATTTGCAACATATATTTATATGCACAATATTCAACTATCCAAATGTCTGAACAAAGTGTATCATGAAAATGTATGAGCTTTTCCAAACAAAAAGACATCCGGCTTCTCTAAAGAAATTATGCTGTACATTCCCAGGCCTGGCATTTATTTTCAGGAAGCTTCAATGAATGTTTGGATACTAGAGGTTTGCTTTTTAGGATTAGTCAATTGCAGAACTATTCTGCAGAACACTTGATCACAGTCTGATCTCAGAAGAAAAGTACAAAATTTCCATCATTTCCATGGAGATACCATATAGTCTTCTGGCCCTGGTGTAAGAGTCCTCAACCCTGCTGAACTCAGTTCAGTCAGGAGTTTGCAGAACAAGACACATGACTTCACAGGGGAGCTCAAGTTCACCTTCACCTAGGAAAAGTTTATGTAAGATTTCTTACCTCCTTGATTTATTTCTCTTCTTTATTGATGAGGAACTGAAAGAGAAGTTAAATTTCAGAGAAAATTTTGTCTTTTTCTGGTTAATCTGAAAGCACAGTCTGAATAGAGAAGACTGAGAACAATCAGCTAAGACTTGGAGATGTCAATATATTGTATCATCCAATCTCCTCAATGATGAGAGCTCAGCATGAGAACAACCTACCACCGAATCAAAAGTAAGTCTCTTCTTAGCAGGGGAAAACACAGAGAACCTAGGCAAAAAATGGAGAGAGGTAAAGAGAGAGAAAGTTCCTTTAAGTGATAATTCAGTCTCCCTGGGCTTTTTTTTTTTCCCCTGTTTGTTTTATCTAGCAGGCTGAGAAATATAGTAGTCTCTCTAGATGAGAAGGTGAAGACAATCTTCACTGGAATTGAAAGAGATATTTAATGAACTCCACTGATGATATCCCTGGTAACAGAACAAAGGATTGCAGTGAAATATCTGACTTTCTTTGTATTCACAGGAGTTCAACTCAATAGTAAAATTTAATGCTTTATAAGTACAAAATAAGTGACAGGAAGAATAAAACAAACAGGCAGACAGTGCAGCAAAAATGTTTTGCACTTATTTTGTTTTTTTAATTATTTAAAGAGCTGTACACAATGCTAAGCTTAGATGCAAATGCTGAAATGTTTTCTCCATGGAGTATGATGCAGCCTTCCCACAATGTCTTGGATCTATTTCCCTTCAGTATGCAAAAAGATGCAAAGTGTCACGGGGGAGTGGCATGACAACACATATGTTTCTCACCATTCCTTCACTGTACAGTTTAACAACTCCATATCACAGGAGGCACTCTACCCTTCAAAACCTTAAATGACATGCCCTATCAAAGTTCTTAATGTAAACAGTATGAACTATTTTTATGTTTCATAAAGAAACTGCTAACTCCCCTCCTCCTCACTCAGCTGCACAATTGCTGTGTTCCAGGAGGGGGGCAGCATTCTTTCTGGATCTCAATAGGAAAGGCATAACAGAAAATGGTGTAACAAAACTGCTTTAATAATAATTTTTAAAACACCACAAGAGAAATAGGAAGATAAATACAAATTAGCAAGTAAACCTTATGCTTCTTGAGGTGTTGGAAATCCTACTCTTCCACAGCATCAGACAGGTCTGATCCTATCAGTGGAGAGGTTTCTTCCCACCCAGTACCATGTCTCCTTATACCTAGTGTAACAAACAAAATTATTCATCCTGTTTTGACATTTGTTTCTCCATACTGCTCTTTCTTTATGCCCACCAGGACATGCCTCAATAAACATATATGGGAGCTTTATCCAGTGGCAATATGCATCCAGAGCCTTCCAGCACCTGCCCTCCACTGCTGTATACCTGGGGCTATGCAGCAGTAGCTCACGCAAACATATGGAAACACCAAGCCAAAGACCCAGTATGGCTGTCAGAGTTTGATGAAGATAGTTGTCTCTTGTACATAATGTCTTCCCTAAGCCTCAAAATGCAATGATATTTCTTGTTTTCATCCCTTGGGGAGCTAAGACAGAAAAAGGTATACAAGAAGGGAGCACTGACTGGAAAAAAAAGACTGTGATGAGATGACAGCCTGTGGCAAATAGTGTATCTTCCCACTCTGGGAAGTCTAATGGTGCCTACAACTCTGAAGTTTTATCATTTCTCTGCTGTCAACAAACATCTGTGAAATAAGGGGTGATTTAAGTAGAAGATAACAGCAGCAGTTGATGTTTGTCTTTCTGTTCACTTTAATGACACACAGGTGTGCAAGAGATCTACTTATGATGGACTCTGTGACTGCTCCTTCTCTGATGGGATCTGTGCTCTTTAAAAACAGATTAAAGGCTTCTAGATGTCACACCAAGGAAGCAGTAGATTCACACACAAAATTCAAAAGCATGAATATCTATATTCAGTGCAAAAATCCTCTTCTCTTTCTCTTCAATATCCAATTCAGCACTCTAGATGTATTTGCCTGGTGGATGAAACAGAGCTGTGTAACAGAGACAGTAGAACTGCCAGAATTTGGAGGCATGGTGTCACCAAGGGCATGGGGCCATGTGAGACCACATTGGTCTCCCAATTAAGGAAATTAAGTGTTGATTAGTAGCTTAGTCTTGTCTCTTCAGTGTTCATGTAAGGAAGCTTGTTAAATTAGTAAATTAAGTTACCTGAAAGTAATAACTCATTTATGTTCCTCTATTCTTTGATTCCTTAACTGAGGCTCTATTGCCTGATTTAAATTGATTTTTCTGATTTGTGACTGCACCAAGTACTTGCAGCTTTAAATGAAAAGAATGGTACAATTTCTCTGACTCTATGAGAATTTCCTTCCCCTCAGGGGTACTGTGAAGATACAATAGTAATGTATTATGCACGTTCATAATATTGTGATAAATTTAGGACAATAATATATGAATAAAAATATTTGGGTTTTTATCAGAGAGAATGGTACATAGTAAACAAAGTACCATTGAAAAATAAGGAGAAAAAGCAGGTAATGAAGACAATTGCTTAAATTATCTCCAGCTAGGCTGCACACTGAAAGGTGGAGGATGACAGTGGGATCCATATAAAGAAGTTCTAAGGCTTATGGTGAACTCAGAGAAAGTCGGCTTCATGGCCCAAAATCTCATTTTCTTCTGTTTGTGGAATGTTAGTCACAGTCCCTGAGAGTTCCGAGATGTGTCAGATCACTGAGGGTGATCTGACACTCAGAGTCCTTGGTCAACCTCACCAGTGGGCCCCATCCACCCATTCTGCTCATGAGTCCAGGCCATTTCAAGACCCATCCTGTGGAGTTAGTCCCTGTCAGTCTGATCTGTGCTGTAGGTTCACTTGTCTCTAGCCATGTCATGGCACGCCTGTGTGCCTGGCCATGAACCCCATCACTGTGCCTGAGCTCTGGAATGACGGCCTGGTTTGACCTCAGACTTTTCTTGCCACCTGCCTTGAAACTTCTGGAATGGATCTGATGAGTACCACTGGCGTTTGTTCATGGGTAACTCCTTGCTTCAAATATGATCATGGGGTTTTTTTCAATTTTCAGCTCTGAGGAAAGCATAGTTTTCCTGGGGCTTGGAAAGATCTGAGAATGAAAACAACATTGGGTCTCAAAAATTATTTGTGATCAAGACCTCTTTATATCACAGTACCCTTTATTGAACTGGAGGGCAAAATATTCCTTCTCGAGAGATGCATCAGTCACATCAAATCCTACAGGAGTCAAGAAATTCCAGATTAGACTTCTGAAGACACCAAGAGGTTGGGGAGGGGGGGGGGGGGGGGGGGTGGTGTAATTTACTTTTGTGGCTTTAAAGGTTTTGCACACTATCTGAAAATCTTCAGTATGAAACTGGAGTGTTCCTCAGGCAAAGGAAAGGAATTGATCCAAACTTCAATATTAATCAATCCTGGTGTTTGTGTCTCAACCCAACAGAATCTTATTAGTGCAAATTATTTGGTTGGGTTCTGATTTTCTAAAATTTTTATGGACAGTTATTGTATGTCATTTGTCATGATTCTCAACAGCTGCAAATCTAGTCAACAGGCAGCTCCTGCTTCAGCCAGTGACTTTGTTCTTCTCAGATAATTTAAAAAGTGGACCGTTAAAAATTTATTTCTCCTTTCAGAAACTTGGCTGGGATAAGAACACAAGGTAAAAGAGACAGCTTCCATAGCCCACAGATGAGAACATTTTGTTATTTAAATCTTTTATTTTTATGGAAAAGTAACAATAGGCATAAGATCATAAATTTTGCTGTGAAAAAACAGTTTGTTTCTACCTATGGATTCCATGAAGGTAACAGTCACAGGCAGAACAGTCCAAAGGATTCTTTAATGTAAACAGAATGTTGACACAGGACTAACCTTTATGTTGTTTCTCATCTCAGAAATCTTTAAGGATGGATAGTTCCCAGGAATCTGGTTCCATCTTCCCTGTCATTCCCTAAGGTAAAGGAAGACTGCAGAGAGGTTTCCCCCTCACCCTCCAAACTTCTTTTCTCCAGACTTATAAACCCAGCTCCCTCAGCCTGTCCACACATGTGGCATGCTCCAGCCTCCTCACCATCTTCCCCAGCGAGAGAGCTCAGCTCAGTAGCCAATGCCGACAGACAGTGGCTGCATGTCGCTCTATCCCAAATGGCTAGCTCCCAATCCACATTTGGATTGACTAGGAATTTCTTCACTCAGCAGCAGCTGAAAGGTGGGCCTCTGGACGCAAAACAGCACAGTCAAGCTGCTGTTACAAATAAAGAGCAGGCAAGGCATTTGGTTTTTCAGGGGTTTTTTTGCATATGGACACAGAATTTATTACTAGAATACCACTTTGCATTCAAACAGCACAGAGTGCCCAGAAGCAAGAAATTGAAGAGAGCTGCTCTTAATGTCTTAACAAATTGCAGAAGGTATTTTAAGGAGTATCCCACATCTAGCTTTGAAGTTAGCCCTGCTTGAAGCAGGAGGTCAGCCTAGGTGGTATCCAAAGGCTTCATTCAAATTAAATTACTCTTGTTTTATTCTGTACCTTGAAGCACTTAGGAAAGATCTACAACATACTTAAAAGAATATTATCTGTAAAGGCAAGAGCAATTGACTGATTGGATGCAGTAAAGAACTCTAAAAACCTTTTTTAAATGGGGATAAATGGAGGTAAAAGAACATATAGGTACTTGTGTTCAACATGTAGAAACCACAAGAGGTTTATAAAATACCCATTAGCCTCTTACTTAAAGCTCTCTACCAGCCTGTTTTCTCTGAATTATCAATTCAACCCCAGAGTCTCATTTGCATCCCTGCCCCTCTCCCTCCACTGTCAGTCCACGAATGCCAGTGGAGTAACACAGTAGAGAAGCCGTCTCTTCCAAAAGGACAACTTTAGTTTAAGATGAAACAGACACCTAGGCACTTGATGAGCATCTAGTTGGCAGGTGCCTGGCACATGATGGGCTTGTGATTGTCATGTGCTGGGCACGTTATTGCTGCGTGGTGGATGCACACCTGTGATGTGATGCATGTGATCAGTGTTGGACCAAAGGCTTTTACTCAGTCCTGGCCCCTCACTCCTGTGATTGCTGACCACCGGTCCAAGTGACACAACTGGAAACATGGCATAGATTTTTGAATACAAAAGCCCTTACCTGGAGCATTTAGGAAACCTTCCCACTAAGGCTCCCTCTAAGAAGCGTCCCAAACTTGTTAAATTCAGCACGTCTCCACTCTACAAAATACAGCAAAAGGATCTAGACTGCAAGAAATGTGTTGCAACCAAACAAAAGTTTGTCAGCAGAACACCACTAACACTGCGATGTGACAGAATCATCAATACAAAGATGGCCATGTTGGGTCAAATCTAAAATATATCTTCTTAGTGCTGATTCTAGTACCCTGCTTCTCCTGCCCAAGAGCAGCTGGAGGACTGAGCGTGCCCCTCTCACAGGGCTCCATTTGCTTTTCAGCCATCTCAGACCACTGAGCTGGCATATGCATGTTTGCTGCAAATTCCTCCTTCCAAGGGGAGACAGACAGCTTGGAGCCATGGACTCAATAAAGATTCTTTTAATGGCACATTATAGCCTACTTCCTCACCCTCCAAAAATTTTGTGCTCCAGAGAAGACAAGACTTCTCTCTCCCTCTTTCTTTCCCCCTTGCACAAATATCCTGTCTGCTCCAAAAACTCCTTTCCTTGTAAAGTTAAATAATTCACTGATAAGTGGTAACTTAATGGTAAATAACTCACCTCAGAGGAATTAATCTTAATTTCTAACTATGTCCTAGGGAAGGGATTGTCCTCTCAGAACTTGTCTGCTTTTCTCCTCATGATGCCATATCATATAGTTTAATAACTTATTGCTTCCTATAGGCCTCATTGTAACGATATCTTTAGACCATCATGTTTACAACAAAAGGCAGTACTTTATTTTGGTTTCGCTTGTTTGATGTTGGTCTTTTACATCCACAGGGGATGCAGATGGGTTGTCAGATCTCCAGTCTTGGATACTGACCTAATATTTCCCAAATATATTTACCCTGGGTAATAGCTCAGCACAGTGCACTGATCCCAGGCACTGATCCCAGGCTACGCCAGCTTAGGCTGACCTTCAGCATCTGAAATACTCCCTTTTGTTTTGTGTACATATGCAAAAGCCATGAGCTGGCTTAAACATTTGGCCATCAGTGAATATTAAGCCAGTACTCAACACCAGAACCCAGATTGTGTGGTATCCAGAATTTGAATCTTTAATCAAGGAATCTCTTTGCTGCCTTTCTCATGATTATCTGATAGCAAGTGGAGGCATCCTTTTTCGAACAGTCTGTGAATGAGAATGGAAAATAATACTCTTATTGGATATAGAAGAAGACAGAATGGAACTGCAAGTTCCACATGCTCTTCACGCAACATATTTTTTTAATGGCCAACAAGAAACTGCAAAAGGAACACATGACAAAAAGGATGTTGATCTTCTGTCCCCTTTTGAAAGAGTTTTTGAAAAAAACAAAGTTATTGTAATTTTTCTTGCTTGCCTTCACTCAGAGCAAATGTGAATGCAGCCATATTCAGGTTACACATCAGTGCTACAAGTGCCAGCCAGGAAATAAATTATGCACAGCAGCAACCTAGTGCCTTCCAGATTCACAGGAAACTGCTGTCCAGACAAACACACATTTCCTAGCACGGTCTGAAACTAAATGAACTGTCATTAGGGAAGATAATATCAGTATAGGAAGTATTCGAGAACAAAAATTTCCCTCATAATCTTATTAATTCACATCCCATTAAAATGCTATAATTGGGAATTCTAGGTTTTCATTTTAACAGTGTTATGTAAAGAAGTAACATGTTGGTCTTAAACACTCAGAAATGCAGGAATTAAGGGCAGATACAAAGGAATGTTCAAAGACCTATCATCCTCTCTAAGCAGAATTTCAGAAATTATACCAAAAAAAGGGGGAATGTTGGGTAAGCCTTGGACCCACCTTTATCCTGAGCCAAAAGTCTTTGTTACACTGCATTTACATTTTTGCACACACAAGTGAACTTATTTAGTCTACATGCCCATGAAATGAAGCAAGAATATCAGTCCTGTGCTGAGATAGCTCTCTCACAACTGAAATCAAAATAAAATCTTCATTTTACTGACAAATTAAAGTAACAGTTCGGTTGTTTCCTACTTCTTTCCCTTTTCAGCTTCAAATATCATTTATCTTCAACAGGCAAGTTTATTTGGAATATTATCTTTTGTTTTCTCTCCTGTAAATATAATTTTTCGGTTTAATGCACTTTAAAAGAATATTTAGGCAATGAGTAGCACTGATAACATAGGAAACTGTGAAAAGCCACAGTCCTTTATCAAACAGTTTCACTGGGATGGGATCAAATTATTGTGAATTCAAGGGAACTAATTTCCCTTTAACATGTTTCTGCTACAATGCTGCCAAGTTCCTAGCTGCCAGAACAGAGTTACAGCTCTTTTCCAGACTTCTAACCCCAACAGTTGGTACAGGAAACCATATATGTCTCTCACCACTTACAGTTTGTAGCAGCCCATGTCAGGCACGGAAATAATTAGTGTGATAAACATTTAACGGGAACATGTCTGGAATTTCCACCACAGGAAGAGTCTAGGGATCAGAGAGGTAGGTCTAGAATCAGGCAGTGAGGTTTTCTTTCCTGAGATGCCTCTTGGAGACAGAAGAAAAAGGAAGTGGAAAAGGACACAAAACTTTAGAAGAGAGATGGATGCAATGTACCTTGGCTTGATGTACTTCCTCCAACAGCTTACTCATTTGAAAGCTGAATGTAATGGGTAAGACTGTTAAAATTGCCTGGACTAAAAGATTCAGTAGCTCCAGCTGGAAGACAAGAGTGAATGAAGCAGAGATTTGTACCTCTTTCCCTGTGGTCCCACATTTCCATCTGTGGCCTGGATGGTGGCAGAGTCCATCCTCAGCAAATCTGTAGAGCACACTGACCTACGGGTATGGCTATAAGGATTTGCCAAACTCAGTAGTCCAGGAGTGGAATTCTATCACCACTTCATGCCTTCAGGACCAGCTGGTGTCAAGGCTGAGCAGGTTTTGGCCAAATGCAGACACACACGTACACACGAGAGCAGCACGTGTGTCCCCACACACACCCAGCCACACTGCAGGCTCTCAGCGCAGGCAGGCACACACAGCCAGCACCCATGGCCCTGTCCTGCTCTCCTCTCCAGATGAGCAAGAGAGGGAAAAGACACTGGAAGGGTCACACAATCACTGCCTACACTGCTTGAAGAGGGAGCTACACAGGCAAGGAGAAAGTTACATCTCACCATGGTGTGAGGCATTGTCATCCACAGCAACAGCTGCATCCGGCACCTTGGGGCTTCCCCAGGAGAGCACCAGAGCAGAGCAGCTGCCCAGGGAGAGGTGCAGGATGCACAGCTGGAGGCTCTCAAGCTGGAGCTTGCTAAAACCCTGACTGGCACAACCACCTGTTGTTCTGCTCAAGAGGAGGAGGTTGAGGAGCAATCTCAGCTTGAGCTGGGTTTCCAGGGCCATGGGCAGTGGAGGGGAGGCCCCAGGTGTGGCAGGTCAGGGCCAGGAGTCTGGACAGCACCCACCCTTCTGATGGGATGTGGGACTGGAGCCCTCCAGTGGTGTCCTCCAAACAGCATTTCTGTGGTTCTTCAGATGGAGCTCGGTTAATCAGGCCCAGCAGCTGCATAACCTCCACCACTATTCTCCTCATCTACTACTCATTCCACTCATCTATTCATGTTACTGAATCCATGGAGTGACTTGGAGAACCAGATTTCCTTTACCTTTTTTTTTCCTACCCCCCAAGATAAGCTGGAGAGGGCAGAGAGACTGCCTGTTCTGCTTTTCATAAAGTAAATCTGATTCTGAAAGCAGTAAGAGCTTGCTAATGCAATCAACATTTCAAAACGTGTACAATTTCAGTGAAAAAACCTGACCAAAGTTTCCTAAGTACACTTTTAAGCAGATGTTCCTCCTCAACTTTCTATATTCCCATACTGTCTGCAATGTATGTTCTGTGCTGACATCTCTGTTTTCTGTTGTATTGCCACTTAGGCTGTTTGTGTGAACCAAAGTCACTTAGTCAGTAGAAAGAAAAGAAAAGAAAGAAGTATCAATTTACTTGGTTTTGCATACACAAGTAGCAACTAGAAAAAGAGAAGGACCAAGCAAACCGTGTGAGGAAGTAAACTTTGTTTTCAGCATTAAGTAGGTATAAACCTAGGCAAAAGAACTCCCTCTGAGTGATCAGCTACTCAAAATCATTGTGAGACAGAGGGCATGATAACCAATGATGAGATGTGAAAGGCAGATCTGTGGTGGTGGTGTGTGAAAATCTTGCATAATGAAGGGCAGAAAGGGATGATGAGATGCAGGCAAGCTCAAGTGAAAAAGGAGGAGTATATGAGTTATACCAACAAAATCTACTGTGCTGCAGAAAGGAGCACATTCAATAAGAACCAAAATCAACAAGATGTAGAATGAAAGGTGATATATAAAAATGATTGCTTATGTAGAAGCGAAAAGTAAAACCTTTAAAAGTCATAGTTGAGGAGGAAAAGTCATGATGAAATGGAAAAATCATGACAAAATGCTAGCATGTAAGCAGAGGAAAAAATGCAGAAAATATTGCACACTGATGTGTAATAAAAATGTGTAAACAAAAGGAAACTCAAATGAAAAGACACATAATGTTATATAAAATAGGAAATAAGGCATCCTGGGGAAAACAATAGTCAATGTGAGGCAAACAATTGAAGATAAAAAAAGAGGTAGAAATGAAAATCTGTAATGTGATACAAAGAAGGCACTTATTCTTTGAAAGTAAAAATTAAATGATGCAACATAATGACAAGTGGGAAATAAGAGATGCAAGAATACATGCAGGGGAATATGAGTCAATGTGCTAAGAAAGTTAAAATGAATGTTGAGTTACAGAGCTAAACATGTCTTTAAAGAGCCTGTGTTCGAGGTGAAAATACATATGGAGTCAAAAAAGTGAAATGCTTCAATGAGAGGTGAGTGGAAAAATATAATGAGATGTGCAATTTGAGACCTAATAAATGGTAAAAAAACCAACATGCAGTAAGAACAAAGATTTAAAAAAGGAAAAAACATAACAAGACAATAAAGGAATGGATTATGAGATGGGCAAAAATCACATCTGGAGTACATGAAACTTCTCAAAAACACAAACAACTACTCATAAGTAGAAAAACATAATATGAGAAACACATAGCGACTTGCAAAATGGAAGTGTGTAATGGCATTTTAAAGAGAAATGGGGAGCAAGATGTGAATAATAAAGCTCAGAATGAAATGCAGAATAGTTATGACCATTAAAAGAGGAGGCACAAAAATCTAAAATGGGTAATGTTACACACCAAAGAATGTAAGTTAAAAAATCAAACCAGGTTATTCATTCAGAAAACTTACAAGAAAAATTACCAATTACATTTGGTGAGAAATATAAAAGGAAAATTTATTCTGAAAGGGGAATTCATAAAAAAACGTAAAAATAGAAATTCATAAATAAATAAAGAAGGAAAGCTTGACATATTCAAAATCAGAAATGTGTCATGACCTACAAAATATGAAACATCACTAGAAATTAATCAAGCTGTGAAATTGCAGGCATTTGAGAAAGTGTAGAAATAGCTCTGAAAATGAAAACACAGATAAAGTGCACAATGTGAAAAGAAAACATGGGAGGATTTGCTGATATTGAAAATGTATGGTAAGAGGCACCACCCCCATGTTCAAGTTTCAAAAAATACAAAGATGGAAGTTCATTATGCATTCTTTTAATGAAAATCTAGCATGAGATACAAAAATGAAATTTACAACATGATATCATTTAAATGCTAATGAGATATTAAAAAGATATATTTATTGAGGTGCAAAAGAAAGAGTTTACACAGGAGCAAAAAAACTACAGTCTTGAAAAAATCATAGTAGGATGCTAGTAGGAATATATAAAATTTCTCGTAAGATGTAAAAAGTTAACTAAAGAATGTGAGGAAAGGAAAACGCACAGAGATCTGAAAACTCAGAGTCAGAATACAATGCATAGTCTGTAATGGGCAGCAAAAAGGAAATTGGCTAATAAGCAATGATACATGAAATTCCTAATTAGATCTAAAAGCACATAATGAGACATTGAAACAAAACCAAGCAGTGAAATAAAAATGAACATGCGCATCAAAAATCGAAACTGGAAACGAGATGTGAAAAAGCATTCATATGGAGATCCAGCACCAAAAAGTGGGTAATGAGATGTGAAAGGAAAAACTCATAACAGGATTTGGCATCAGGAATACACAATAAGTTGAAAAATTGTAGTAAGTCAAGAAATACAAAATCTGAGAGAGTAATGATAGGCAAGACCAGAAATACACCTTTAAGATCAAAGAGGGAAAATTAAATAAGGTTCAAACTTAAGCAGTGAATCCTGTGCTGCAGTAGGAAAAATGCAGAACGAATTAAGAAAGATAAAGTCCATGAAGAAATACAAAAAGAAAAATCAGTAACAAGTTGTGAAAAACCAGTGTTCGATGGGAAGCAAACTCTCCAGTATATATTGTAACATGAGCACTGAAATCCACAGCGAGGGTCTGGAAAATGAGTAATGAGATGTGAAATCAGAAATAAAATGATTTGTGATAACAATCATTCATAATGACAAGCAAAAACAAGAAGCGAAATGCTAATGCTGCATGGCATGGGAATTGCTGAAGGAGATACAGGAGCTGAGATGCAAAATGGAAAATGAAAACAGAAATATATAATGAAGTGTGAAAAGAAAACATGTACCATAATAAAACTTGCATTGAAAGCTATTTTATCTTAAAAGGACTGAAGCCCACAAAGCAGCATGAAAATGGAACAATGCAAGTGACATGGTCAAGGGGTTCAGAGCAGGAATTTTACTTGAACATTTGAACACTGGGGTTAATTACAAAGTCACTGTCTGCTGTGTGTTTATTTTACCCTTTTTTTGGTTTTGACCTTGCCCCACTATCTGATGGAGAAGGCATCTGCCTCTGTGCACACAGGAGTTCCTGACATCCAGTGATGCAATACTGTAATGTGCCAGCTCCACTCTGTGTGGCATCATCTCTTACATGTCATATCCATAAGGTGCAGCGACAGGTTATGTAGGAGAAGCAGCCTTTGGGAATTCTCCCTCAGGCATGTCAATGCCATGGAGCAGCATATTAATTGCACAACAGTTTCAGCCCTAAGGCATTTGTGCCAAGCCACCAGCAGAAATGTGGATGACTTGGTGAGGTACAGGTTTACAAAGAATCAGCAATTTTGGGCATGTTAATAGTACATATAAACAATGGGCTTAAATGCTCGAAGAGGAAGACAAACAATTGCAATACCTTTTTGCTACCTCACACTTTTGTCATGCCACATGATTCGTATAAGGCCAAATTCCCCAAGCAGCAGCAGCAGCAGCAGCAGCAGCAGCAGCAGCAGCATGCTTGGTCTCGAAGGATGCTCACAGGCCTGGTGAATGTGCTCTGCTGAAATGCTGGAGCTGCTTGGCCTTGGTGGTGCCTTCTGGGCTTTCTCAAGCCATTGGACTATGACCTTGATTCTCACCTTCGGATATTTAATGTTGAAGCAGGTCTGTTCTCCCAGATATATCCCAAAGGTAACGTGATATTCACATCACCTCATGCCCCCAGGATATTCCCATCCCACAGACAACTCATTTTTCCAAAGACTCTTTAGCATGGATAGCAGGTACTGCTCACACAGGAGGCTCATCACACCTGCAGACAGTGCCTGTAAAGAGGGAAACCTCTGAATCACAAGCAGGAGCAGGACTTGGATCATGCAGGGTGTGTGCTGGGGAGGCTACAAGTCACAGGCAGGTTGGGAGCATGCTTCATCTTTCCAATGCTGAGCAGAAGGTTCTCTGGGATGAACACAAGGGTGCTGAAGCAGCAACTCCAGCTGTGCCACACAAGGCCATCCTACCCCTAAGACAGGTCCTTCACAAGCTGGTCAGAGAAGGCACACCAGAAATGCAGAGTGGCACATGCTGTCACCCTGATCTCCTCAGGAGGGGTCACTGCACAGGACATACTCTGCTTTACTCCTGTTCCCTGTCATCCCAGTCACTGAAAAGTCACTGCTCAGAAAAGAGCTGGAATTGAGGCTGCCAACATCCTTTCCATTTGGAGTAGCTTTTTGGAGACAGGGTCTCAAACTCTTCCAGTGAGCTGTCTGAAATAGAAATGGTCAATGCTGGCACTGACCTGTCTTTGGAAAACCTTGCTGCTATGGTATAAACAAGCTGAGTCATCAGTCCTGTCTGTACAAGGGATCAGCCTGGCATGCTCCTGGGGCTACAAAGAGTCAGCTATTAAGCAGAGAAAAGTGCAAAGCCCTCTTATGATACCTCTAGGACATTTCCTTGGTTTTTTACTTGCCACTAAGAAGAGGTGTTCCATCCACTTTGGAACTGCCCACTATGATACAAGGAGTAATTAGATTCTTCATCAGTCTTGTCTTTTTCTCAACAACATCTCATGCTTCCTTAAGTCATGTGTTATGGGCCACTGATCATCTTTATCTAATGTTATCATGCAGCCAGATCTACTCTGTCTCATGCTAAATGTTGTGTCAGGGTTACGGAGAGGGTTGCAAATAAATGGCTGGCACACGTTTCTTTCCTTTTCTTTCTCAAAAATGAGAAAGCTGTTAGAAAGCTGACTGTCATCTATGCTGTGGGGAAAACCCCAGCTGACTGCAATAAAATCAGTATTTCACCAATAAAATTTTCTCTGCTTCAGAAACTCTGATCCTTTTAGTACAATAACCTGTAAAATTTGATCTGACAAGAGGCAAAACCCTCAATGGCACTAAGCTTATTAGACTGATTCAAAAGCTAAAGTAATACTGTGATTAGTGCATATTGCATGCATTAAGGCCATAATAAATAAGAATACAATCAGTTGCCAGCAGCAGCTGGTAACTTGTCTTATGCTGTAGAGTCAATCCAAATTACTCACTGAACAGCAGAACACTTTAAAAAATGGATAATGTTTTGGATGAGAAATAACACCAAAATACAGGCTCTGATAGTACAGATAATAAAGCTAACAGCTGAATAGAATGGAGATACTGAATGCACATCTAGGCTCCATTATGTTTCCACAGCATGCTTCCCTTCTATATATCCTGCAGCCTCCATTTATACTGTCTGGTAAAACACTATTAAAACCTCACTCAGCTAGCTACAGAAAATGCTCACAGATTATTTAAAATAAATAAGCATTCAGCAGAACTTAACTTTAATGGTGCAAGAAGCATTTTGTCAGAGCTAAAGACCAACATGAGGATTGTCTATCTTTGGTACAAAATTTAACCTGTCAGTTGGTTACTGAGTGTTCCATCTCATGAAAATGTTAAGCAACATCCCTCTTTTGAGAAAATGAAGATGTCATTACAAAATATTCTCCTTCATTACTTAAGTGTTAAGCCATATTTATGCATCCTCTGAGCATACACTATTTCTCCGATAAATAAAACAGGCCCAATTCTTGGAAAGACACAGGCACACCTTGCCTAAACCTCCAAAATGTTAAGGGCTTGTTACAAACTTTGCTTGTAACCCCTCTCTAGCTCACCATTTTGTTTTACTTCTGTATGATGCTTCAGTGGCTCTCCTTCTTGGTTGGTATATTGCAGCACTCCAGTGAATTGAACCTGAACAGGAAGTTGCACCAAGGTTAGAAAATGCCTCAAAGAAAAGTGGAATCTTTGTCTGGGCATTCCTGACTGAAACATATGGAACATGTTTTGCCTTCTTCAGTATTTTAAACTGTCACATTACCATGAATCTAGGATGCAGGTGAGAGGAGGCTGGTATTAAACAGCTCATCCCCTGATGCATAACCCAACAATGTTCCACGTGAGTTTACACTGGCTGGCAGAGACAGCTTTGACTCTGATAAGAGCTGAGTGTGAGGGATTCTCTAGAGACTGCACTGAACCGTACAAGTGAAAATCAGAGTTCCTGTTGAACTCATGACTCCCACACTGCACATTGAATGCATCCACTAACACTTTATTGGAAGTGGGGGCAGGCTGTGTTTTTAAAATTGCATACTTATAAGTAAGCAACAAATTGGGTATTTAGCATACAGTTAAGATTGCCTAACAGTTTTTTGTTATAAAACTTTGTCTCTGCTAATTACAATTTTGTGTGTCTTAAGCTGTTTGGGCTTGAATTCCCTCATTTATGTGTTTGCTGCAATTGGCTGTTACCTTTTTGGGTTTTAGGTCATGTAATACAGATGTTTCCAAGACAAATGTGCCAAAACACATTTTCCCCAGTCTGAAAATAGTAAGAAGGGGGAAAAAAAGGCCAGAAGAAAAATCCCTTTTATGCAATTTTCATTTAGAAGTTTTAGTACTTTCGCAGATGAAGGAGTTGCTACAGTCACTACATATGTAACAAGAGGGCTTTATTGGCTCCTGTGGTTGCCTAATTATATTAAAATGATAATCCTTTGGAAATGATAAATCAGAAGTTCACATACTTTCAAAGGCCACCAAATTTTCTAAAGATGTGGCTTTCACTGAGGGTGGTCCATCCCTTTGCTCTTTTACATTAAGCAAATGGCAGCTGTTCATGAGCCACGGAGCAGATCCGTAGGCATCTCCTTCCAGTGCTGGGCTGGAAGGACCTTGCCTGCTGATCCTCCCCACCACAGACAAAAGAAAAAGGCCTTCTTTGAGCTTCCCAGCACTCCCTCCTGTGGCAAAGAACATGAGGAGAGACAGACTTTTCTTCTAGTGGTCCTTTTTGTAATGGGAATGGGATCCTAGAAGCAGAGACAGGAACAAATTCTCAGCATCTCTCTGCGGACATACGGGAATACCACCAGCAAAATGTGGGGTTTGTGGTTCTTTTGTAAGGGCAAGCTCTTGTACCAGCATCCCTTCTAACAAAGGGATAGAGGACTGTGGCTCTTCAAGCCCCCAGACAGCCGATGAGTCATGTTTTAAGGAGGCCTAAAGTTTTTTTAAACGTTTCCCACTAAATTCTAAGGCAATAAGTCTAATTACACTTTATGCTTTAGCGCACTTAGAAGAACAGCATGATTTGGAAACGGCTCTTTTCAGAAAATGGCTTTGTAGAACACATTTGAAAGTGACTGCTTTTCTGAATGCAAATGCCTGAATTGCTCTAATTGTCTAACTGGGAAAAGTAGTCTTTTTTTAGACTGCCAATATTTGAAGAAACTATGAAAGGACAGGACAGTTTCTCCCAGTATGCCTTTTTAATAAGCTTTCTATTCTAGTTCTAAATACAAATAACCAGTGAGATTGCCAGTACTTTCATTTTATTATGTAGTAATTAGATGTCTTTTTTAAAAAAAGTATCTTAAAAAACCCCACAATTTTAATTTTCAGGCTGTAAATCCTAATCGTGCTAATTGTCACACTGAAGTTTGGAGTCCCTAAAAGTAGAAGTAATGTCTTCAGGACTTCCTATTACCAACCTTGTCTTTAGCCTGACAGGTAAATAACATCCCTGTAGTAAGTACAACACCTGTTTGCATAAAAAATAGAACAGAAAGTGTATTTTTAGTTTCTTTTAATGCAATTTCACAGCAGGGAACTCGAAAAAGAAGAAACACTGCATCTGATTTCCTTTAGAATATGATTTAGAGACTAAACCAGCTTCTATCCTCACTGCTTACAGGTGGGAGCATCATCAGGACTGCTTCTAGAGACTTCTGCTTGGTTTTCTGCGGCAGATATGGCTCAGGGGAATCCACTGCAACTTTTATTTAAAATTCTGAAGCAAACATTCAGCTGCAGTAAGCCAGCCCTCACCTATGTCTCTGAGCCTTCTGTTGACAGTATCAGGCAGAAAAAGATGGCCTGCATGTCTTTCCTAACTGCAGGAGAAAACATGGCCTGTGGGTATCAAGAACTGGGTCTTGATGCTTATCCTGTGGGTACCCACAAACACAAGCAGGTTCCTATTCTCCTGATTTGCACTCCTAGGGAAGCCCTGGTCCCTCAGCCAATTCCTGAGATGGCTGCAGTGGGAATCTTAGGTACAGATGAATCTGAACAGCCCCTAAAGGGGCTGCCAATCCTGCTCCTACATCCTTACCTTCTGCTGCCTCTCTTCCTACTATCCCATTCTTGGCTGTCACCTGCACACCTGAACTCCCATTTAAACTGCCAGTCCTCAACTCTGTCACAGCTGGAGACCAGGTCTCTGCAGGTCCCCAGGTTAATCCTCTCTGATCCTGCTGCCTCACTGTTTTGCAGCCAATAGGACAGAAGGAAGAAGAGCAAGGGCTTCTCTCTGCAGCTCAGTCTTGCTCTGGTACATGGTACTGGATTTGTAACAAGGGATTTTGGTGCTGGGATTTTTAACAAGGGTTCCTCGGTGTTTAAGAGGTCTTCCCATACAGCAATCAGTTGGATAATGGAAAACCATGTTCTACACCACTGTATATAGACTTCAGTAAATTAGTTTCTGCGCTTGCCTTTCTTCCCCCATTCACTGGTTTGCTCTGGATTGGATGAGGAGGATGAACTAATTTGTACACGGCAGGCATAAGGGGAAGACCAGATCTCTGGACCACCCTGTGCAGACAAACTGACATCATAGTGGCACTGGAAGCATGAGGGAATTCTGGTGAGTCCCACAGGAGCTGTGGCAGGAGCAGTACATGGGCATGGCAGACACAGCCCCACGCCTCCACGTCCAGCAGCAGCAGCAGGGCTGAGCATGTGTTCCCAGTAGCTCCAGAGCAAAGCCAGGGCCACATCCAGCCTGGAGACAAGCCTAGCAGCAGGACTTACACTGAGACAGACCCCTCTGCCCTCCAGGGATGTACTGATGGTGCTCATCCAGGAGATCCCTGGAGTGTGGCTGGATCATCCCAAACTCTCTGTAGTGGCCTCTGGGTCCAGGGACAGTCCCCAGCACCCATGGGAGCTTGGCCAGATTCCCTGCAGGGAGATTGAAGAGGCACTGTAAGCACTGTTTGCCTCATTTATAGGGTTAAGTTCAGTCCCAGGGATGGATATAGGGGCACAGAAGTTAGGAGAGGGCTGAAAGCATCAAATCCTTCATATGCTTCAGCATACTTAGCTTACTTTTAGTAACACTAAGAGGTGCAGCTCTTCAAAATAGAGAATAGAGGCCAATGGTGGGTCTATCAGTACACTAAATTTGCAATAAATCAGTGATCAAAACAAGTGATAATCATTAAAAGTATCTTCTGGTTTGCACAAAGTAAAGATTTGGGGCTCAGAAGTGATAGTATAAAAACACCTGAAGGAAAAGTCATCCATGGTTCAGCGAAAAATACCTATATACTTGTGCAAGTCAACAAAACATTGTCCCTGGTATAAATCATCAC
Organism: Eopsaltria australis; assembly: GCA_034509425.1. Taxonomy (NCBI): domain Eukaryota; kingdom Metazoa; phylum Chordata; class Aves; order Passeriformes; family Petroicidae; genus Eopsaltria; species Eopsaltria australis. The sequence continues at coordinate 3,724,382 of JAVTVJ010000072.1, forward strand.
ATAAGTGTTCATTTTTCAATATAGCTGCTGCTGTAAGTTCCTAAAAACATGTCTGAAAACTGAAAATGGGAAGGAGTATTTTTTCCCTGACTCACTTTCTTGCGTCTTCTATAGCACTGCTGAAGATGTGGCTTATTTCTAGAATGGTTTAAAGTAGTTATGACACAACCTTTGGGTCCTCATCATCTCCAAAGATATATACTCCTTGAGTATGACATAAAAGGTCCCTTCCAGCATGTGTTTCAGACATGAATAAGACACAAGATAACTGATGTTGGAAAGTGGAGTTTTCTTAATCTCACATAATACTGTGAAGAAACCTGGAAACAAGAAAACTTTGATATAAAGGCTTCCAGAAGGGACTTGAATTTCAAGTTAACACTGGCATTTCTAAAGGAAACACAAACACAGGAGAAGGGTACTTTTCCTAACATGAACTTTTCTAGTGCTTTCCTGTCCATTTCTGCCTAGCAAACTGAAAATTGCTTAACCTGAAAACTTTTATTAGGATAGCAAGGGAGATAATATATTAAATTCACCCAGAGACTTCTGTGACTCCATCAACTTCTTCTCAGAATAAATTATTTTAAAAATACCTAGTGACTTGGAAAGAAGCTTTATTTTTCTACACCGGTACCCTTAACAGTTGAATTTTAATCCCAGTATGCAACTGGTACAAGTGACAACACTATCAAGAAATTTACACTGGGGGTGTCGATAGGTGCACCCAAAGAAGAATCATTCTTTCTAGCTTGAATGAGAGTAATACATAGTGACAGAAATTACTTTGTACCAGATGAGACCTTACTGAAGTAGTTCATGAGATTATTGCCCTGACTCTGTATCTGACTTTAGCTTGATTTATTTACCCCCTAGCCATCAGCTGAACAGAATATGCAGTGTTGCAGATACTGAGGATCAGCTTAGACTGCTCATAAAACTGGGTCTGCTCTATGGCATCCAAGCTAGAACTGATCATGTCCTCATTACTCCCATTTCCTGCATTAGGTAAGTGAGAAATTGTGTGCGTACGCCTCCTCATATTTTCATTTGCTCCACAGATTTCCCCTGCATGTTGACTTCACTGATAACTGAACACTGCGGAAACAGAAGGGCACCATAGATTTATTCACTGTTTTTGCATGCAGCAAATTTCTGAGGCATTGGTAAAATACTTAAAAGAAGTGTTTTAAGCCTTGTAATTTAAAAAAAAAATATTCTCAAACTTCTCTTTTTAATCAGTTTGCATTTCACTGGAGGAAAAATGTCCATGGCAACACTCCACACATTTAAAGATGCAACATAACCCATGAAGATATGTAAAGCATTTTGTGCACATGCATTGTGTTCAGCTAATAACTAAAATGCCCAGTGTTGGCTCACTGTATCCACTAAAACAAGATTATGATTTTTATTGCCTTTCTGTCAACTACAACCACATGGAGACAGTTGATAGAGATGGCCCTTCTGAAGGAGTCACCTCTAAGGGAGCAAACAGCCTCATTTGGTGGGAGAGTGCTGGAGCAAACAGGGCATTTAGAGAGACCTTTCACTGTGAGAGCTTCTGCTGTCACTGGTCAGATCAGTGTGACCAGGTTGTGGCTGGATAGATGGAGTGCTGCTCATAACCTGTGTAGGGGCAGGTCTGAAACCAGGTGCACAGGTTTGTATCTGTTTTCAGACAAATGAATGGAAGGATAGCCAAGAGAACAACCATTAGTGCAGTAAGTAAAATAACACCTCTGTTTCATGAACTCACACTGGTTTGCTCACTTGAACTTACCTATTTTTGAATGGTGCATAGGCTGCCTTGTAGCTATGTTCCTTTGGCTGATAACAACTTTGGAAAAGAACATTAAAGGACAATAAAGGGAATATGTTAAAGGTTTCACCCTAAAAATAATCGTTCTATTAACAGAAGACTTAAATTAACATTTCTAAAAATAAAATAGAATTAATTCAGTTCACAAATAACTTCACAAACAGATGAACTCCAAATATAGCCAGAGAACAGCTGAATATTTCAGAAATAATGACATATTTGTTTAAGAAAAAGCACTGTTGTCATAAACACATCTCATGGAATACAGATCAGCAGAACGCCATCAATACACAGCTGCACACATGAGCTGGTATAAACAAAAAGCCACTGCTGCTGGGATTACAGCAGCTAGAAAAATATAACAGAGATGAACTCTCCTTTTTTGAGAGGAATGGAGAAGAAACTCCCAACACATTTCCTAAAGTGAGTGGACTTTTTTACTAACATGGGGACAATTGCTATCTGATGTAATTTCTGACAGAAGGCTCCTTCGTATCCTTTTAGGGAGGGACTCATTCTCTTGAAAAGATTATGTTGTTTTGAACCCTCTAAAATATTGCCCATGCTTGATGAACCATCAGTTCTTCTTGCTGTAGGGTCTTTATGTCTCAAGTGGGACCAAACATGTGTAACTGCATCCTTGGAGCAATCTTCATCACCACGAGGCAGCAGATACTCCATGCAGATTTGTGAGGATAGCAGGTACCGTAAACAGCTGCTTTTCAGATCTCCATGTGCTGATTTCCTAATCTAAGAATGAGGAGAAGGTAAAAAAATTGTAGTAAATAGATAGCCTTAGAGGAAAAAGATTAAATCAGTTTAGTCACTAAATTACCAAAATATCACAGCAAATAGAGATTCATTTATGGCAATATTAATGAAGAAGGCAGAAACACCTACAGGATTTAGCTAGAAAATTTACATCAAAATCTAACAAAATTTTTTACTGTTAAATAGTTGAACTAGGCAACTTTAGGTCTTAAAACCATCATTCATACCAGCATGTCCTTAGTATAGCCAGGAAAAGAAATATGCTCAGTCATTGACTAGCTCAGATGCTAAACTTGCTCTATTTACATGGAAATTTAGATGTACTAAACCATGGTTTCTTCACCTCAGGCAAATATGCTGTTCACTAATCTGTCTTAGATAAATTAATTAAGGCAAGAGGTCTAAGAGTTAATCTAGAAACAAAGTCTTCAAATTTTGAATGAAGAACCAAACTACCGAAAGAAGTGACAGTACTGTACCTCCATTTCCCCAAGTCCATCAGCTGCAAGGCTGGGATTAAAATTTAACTGTTAAAGGGTATCCATGCAACTTGTTCTTAGTAGAATTGTTGGGACAAAAAATTCTGGGAAGTGTTGCATATTAGCAGTGATGTTGTGCAAAAACTTTGGGGTTTACAGTTTCAAGAGACAGTACTAAAACTAGAAAATCACACATAGAGCCATTTCTTTTAATGGATTTTGTTGAAGAAAGAGGAAGCTAGTGATGGAAAGAAGCATGTAGAAACTGCAGTCAGGTAATTGTTACTCTTCGTGGACTTGAAATACTTGCTCACTTTATCTGCATACCTGAAACCAAACTGCTGATCTAAAGCACATTCACATTTCATTCAAAATATCTTTGACCCACACCTAGTCATTTTAATATTAGAAAACTCTGGATACATTGAATATTCTGGGTGTCTCTCATAGACAGGACTAAGGGACCCATGGGTGCCTTTTGTGCTGTAGCTATTAATGCCGTTTAAAGCATTAAAAAACTACTTGAGACAATGTTTGTGTGGAATAATCCCTGCTTGCTTTGATTTACTACTGATACTTCAAAGTGAAAAACATTTCCACTTCACCCAAGATGGACCTTAATCAGTCTTTTTTCTGCCACACTAAAATCTCATCTAGGCTAGGAGAAAGCATGGAGCTGTAATTGTTGTGAATAGGAGGTGAAATGTATAAGTAACATGTCAACATTATGTGAGTGCATAGCGACATGAAACCCTGCATAGAAGACCACCACACACCACCTAAACAACCACATCCTAAAAACCTTAATCAAGCAAGACTGACTATTGGAGATGACTGAGCTGGTCCATGATTAAATGTACTCTACCGGCTCACATTCTTTAGTTTTAAAACGATTAACCCCCTGTTAGAAATTCATTAGCTGACATTCAAGTGCACCACAATTTTATTTCATTCTGGATATATAAGCCATAGAACAAGAGTAGATTCAGTGGAAAGAAAAAAATTTGCATTCTATTTTAGTCGTTCAGATTTCTTCCATTAAAACTTGGTTTCAAGACTTATTTTACTAGAATTTTCCCAGGTCATTAAAAATAAGCAACAATTGTATTTAGCTTTGAAGATAAATATGTGCGTATGTTGTTTTTGTGCCAGGAGCTTGCCCCATGTCTAACAGAGCTAATGTCAGATGGCTCCAGGAGGGACCCACTGCTGGCCAAGGGTGAGCCCAGCAGCGATGGTGCTGGCACCTCTGGGATAACATGTTTAAGGGTAGAAAAGTTGTTTTACAAGAGCAAATACAGCCAGGGAAGAGAGGAGTGAGAATACGTGAGAGAAACAGTCCTGCAGACACCAAGGTCAGTGATAAAGGAGGGCAAGGAAGGGAAGAAGTGTTCCAGGCATGGAAAGGACCAACACTGGAGCAGTTCAGGAAGAACTGCAGTCCATGGGAAGAGCTCATGTTGGAAGCGTTCATGGAGGACTGTCTCCCATGGGAAGGGCCACATGCTAGAGCAGGGGAAGAGTGTGAGGAGTCCTCCCCATGAGAAGGAAGGAGCAGCAGAGACATTGTGGGGTGAACTGACCGCTGCCTCCATTTTCTGTTCCTCTGCACCACTGTGGGGGAAGAACTGAGAGAAAATTGGGAATGAAGTTGAGCCCAAGAAGAAGGGAGGAGTGGGAAGAAGGTTTTCGGGTTTGGTTTTATTTCTCATTATCCTATTCTGATTTGATTGATGATAAGATCAAATAATTTCGTCAAGTCAGTTTTGCCCTTGATGGTAACTGGTGAGTGATCTCTCCCCATCCCTATCTTGACCCACAAGCCTTTTGTCTCCCCTGCCCAGCTGAGGAGGGGAAATGACAGAGTGGCTTTGGTGAGCACAGTCAGGGTCAGCCCACCACGGTGCATTTGTTAACACAGTTTTTCTTTTCATCAATACAAGGCTGCTGTTTTAGAAAGCACAGATCTCTTCTGCATAAAATTTCTGCCTTTCCAGAGGAAAATATATGCACGAGTGAAGAGAAATTTAGGTTTAGAACACCATGTAATCAAGTAAAGGGGAGAGAACTCAGTGAAGTCTACTAAATAGTGATAACAGTTCTTTCTCCCTTTCATTTCAGAGATTTGCTAAAGCAAATGCAAATTTGAGAGAGAAATATGGGAAATTAAAATTAACTGGAAATCAGGATAGAAATGGTGTGGGGGTATTACCTTTCATTTGATTTTCTGCATGCAGAACTTGTGCAAATTCTCAAGAGATGTAAGGTGTCTTCAGTTTGAGTCTTCTGATGGCAATGTATCAGGTTGAAAAAGAGATCTCTTCTTCCCTATGTGGTGGCTAGACTCATCCAACCAAACAATTACAGACAAAACTATTACAGCAGTAACACTTATAAGGCAGGCAGAATGTCTTTATATCTGCAGTTTCCCTCTTCAGGAAGCTCAAGTAAATGAAAAATCTTGTCATCAGCTACATGGGTATTCAGTGCTCTGATGTTGAAGAAGCTCCTTGACTCAGTGCATGCACCTTCAGTGCTTCTTGCTTGTGGTTTGAACTCTGAGCACCAATATCCACACATTTGAGATACACCTTTGGATATCCTTCATTTTGAATAGTAAAGTGAAAAGTCTTCCTTGTAATGTTCACTCATGTCACTGCCTCTATATGCAGCACTTCCTTACTTGACTCCATGTTGAGGTCTCTGTTCTTGAGAATTCTTTGAGAATGTCTTATTTCATTATTAAGTCTGGTCACAGAGATCTTCTCATCATTAGGTGGATACCATCTTCTAGTAGATCCTCATCTTCACCTAATGAAGTGCCATGATGAAACAAAAAAGCTTTCTAAAGATGTCAATTATCTCACCCCTGCAGTAGTACAGGCTGGGCATAATAAAATGAATGGCAATTTTAAATGAATTTTTAAAAAATTACAACTAGTTCTTCTACTAGTGTGACTGTATTGTAAAATCCATGTCAATTGAATGCTTGTGGAAGATCATGAAATTACAAACTTCTAGACTGGACCTTTGTATTTATCCCCAGAATGGACAAAGCATGTTGCTGGGTATCAATGCACATTTTCATCCATCCACTACAGGCTTAGGCAAGCCATTCAAGGCTCCAGGTGAAGATAAGTAACACTCCATTTATACATATATTGAGCCTCTTGCTTGTGTGGACTGAAGTGTGGTCACTAAAAAGCAGATAAAGAACTGGAGCAATGTTCTCTCATTCTTGACGCTAACCGAGGCTAATATGGTAGCTGGGAGGTGAAAAAATAGGAATTTCAGTTTTCATTTGCACAATCAGATTTGAAAAGCTGTTTTCATCATCCTGTAGCAAATGAGATTGTGTGAGGTGGGAAATCTAAGAAAAAGGAATTAAACACTTTGTTGGCTGAAAAGCTCTTTCTGAATATCTCAGTCGTGTGACATTAGTCTAGTACCGAGTGATAGAAATGTTTTGACCTTGCTGATTGCAAAGTTTTTCAATTATTTTTAAAAATTATCTGCATAAAAATAACCATGATCTGGATGTTTTTTAGGGATCTAAATTAAAACCACAGTCATTCATTACTAGTCTGCTAAATTATCACTTTTAAAAGAAAAAACAATCCATATTAAAAATGAGCATGAAATTGATATTGAAATTAATACATCAGAACACAGAATTCAAACTTTTGCTTGGCTCCATTTCTTTGTGTTTTCCTCCTTTAAAACATTTGCTGAGCCAAATACTGGATTTACATATTTCATTATCCAAGTCATTAGGATACTAGCTTGGGAGAACAAATGGGATAACATAAGTATGATTACATCTTATCAGATAACACAGCATCAAAAGAGAGCAACAGAAAATTTCTGTGCAACACAGTATGCACTCATCTGCAACACCAGTTGAGAAGCCTTCAAGTTGTTTGTCTGCATTGAAATCTGAAAACAATCAAGGTGTTGGATTTCGAGTCATGTGTTTGACTTCCCTTCTGAGCACATCATTAAGGGACCACATTCTCTGCTGTGGTTTGTAAGTTGGGAGCACTTCACCTTTTGCTTCCCCCAAAATGAACAACTAACTTTCCTGTGAATCAGTGTAGCTACCAAAATGTTGAATACTGACTCCACTGACCCCTTTGAAAGTAGCTTGTTAGATACAGAAGGAAAAGTATTCATCCCAATCAACAGAGGGAGAGAAAAAAAGTCCATCTTATTGCAGCTGCTTCTTTGTAATTCAGCTTCAGGTAACGGGAAGACACAGATGTCTTCCAGTCATAGCCATTGTAAACTGTGATGTAAACCAGTAACAGGAAAAGATGATGAGGAGCACACAGGAAAGACTTCATCGGTGCTGGAGCTGGAGAAGACTGAGCTCCAGCCATTACTCCTCATACCCAGTTAATAAAATTCCTCTGCATATGAGATTGCTCAGTGTTTCATTTCTTAACATGTGTAGTGATGGTGTGTTGAAGGACATGTCTATGCCGCAACTCTTGTTAGAAGACATTATGGTCCTGGTAAAATGGGAATCTCTGGGGGTATGAATCACCTGATTGGAGTAGCTAAAGCACCATGTGGCTTGCAAACCAAGAATCTTAAAGCTTCAGCAAGGCAGCAAGTAAAAACTTTAAGGTAAACAAGGTAGTTGTGGCAGAGGTGGAGGTACAGTGGCTGCCCTGGTGGATGTTGCAACAGTTTTCCAAATACAAGGTTGGTATTAAGTGCATCTTCAAGGTGACAGGTACATTGTGCAGGCCACTGCATAATAGCCAGGGTCAAAAACTTAGAACCATTTTTACAGTGGGCACATCACCTCAGAAGCTACAGACTGCCTGGGAAAAGATGCTTTAAGTTGGTCTTCAAAAAAAGGCTTTTAAAGCTGTATAACCTTTAACACTTGTTACTATTAGTGAAGAAAAAGACTCCATCGTAAAACACTTTAACTGAGCTCTCTAAACCAAATAGTGCACAACACTTTTTGCTACAAAATACCTTGTCAGGCTATATAAGCACCACCTGTCTGCCAGCCTGCTGCTGTGGTGTGCTATCACAGCCGGGGTTAAAAGAAAGACTGACCACAACAAACACACTTTGTTCTAGGAGGCTGATTGTAAAGTAGAATCTGCACCCCTGAAAGTCTCTGGCATTTTGATAAAACAAACCAACATGATAGAAGCAAATTGTTACAGGGATCCAGCCTTGTAAATGAACTATACTGTCCAGGCTAGCCATGGTGTACCTGGTATTCCAAGCATTCCTGCATAGGTGGTATGCTCTGCAGCCTGCCATGTATTCTGTATATGAAGGAGGTATATTCCATATACCATGTGGAATTCCATATACTTCAGCTGGAGAAAGGCCAGACATTTTAAAAGGCTTTGGGAGCTATAAAGTCACATGCTGAAAGTCTCACTCAAGGTACTGCAGAAAATATGTTTGGATGAATTTCCAAGCCTATGCTGGGGAAGTTGGAAGCAGCAAAAAATCAAGGAGGGCTTGTGGATTATTTACATTCACAGGAAAACTTTAAAAGAAAGAGAGACTTGTCATGCCTTCTGGCACGGGGCAGCCTGTGTCTGTCCTTTAAAAAGATGAGGACAGGAGGCACCAGACAACAGTTTGTGAAGAAGAAAAAGAACAACCCAGGCCAAACGGTGCAAAAGAAATTGAAAGCCTAGAGGGAAAAAAATCTGTTCTATGACTGGAAAATGAGATAGATAATTTAAAAGGGATGAGTTACTTTCAAGACTCCTCAAGAACAGTAGTACAGCAAATCAAAGCTGGATTTCTTTGAAGCATTGAGAAGATGTGGAGGTGACTCCGCTTTCCACCATGGCAGTCTGCACCTCTGGGCTTCTCCATAGCCAGGACAAGGGAAGATTAGAGAGATCTGAACACATGTAAAAATTAGGCTCATGTGCAGCAAAGACAGCTTTTCTTTGATGTGCTCCTTGGCAACAGGGGCCTGCAAGCCAGTCATTATCCATGGCCTGCTGTGTGTGAAGAGAGCACGAGTGGCACAAAGGTTGAGTTTGGGACATGCTGAGTCTTTACACAAAGCCACCACTAAATTCCTGGTTGACCAGGTGGACATGAAAGGATTCAACAAAATAGGCAGGCAGCCATGTCAGCAACCAGGAAAATTTTTTTCTGAGACAGCTGCTCAAGCTTCTTGTTATCATAACAAAATAACAAGGCTTTTGGCAGTAATTATGCTCAGAGCCCTTTCAACCTCAAAGAGTAAGACATAAATGTTGTGGTTCTACATGTGGATGATGAACAAACCCCAGTGAAAACCCCAGTGGCTTTAGAAATGGCTGTGGTGTGAGAGAATACCTGCAGCTCATCCAGAGGATTGGCAACCATAGGAAAGACCACATACGGTCTCAGCTAACAGGGAAAAGCTCACTCCTGTCTATAACCTGCTTCCCTTCAGCCTATCTTCAGATCAATATTGTGTTGGTCCCTATTCCTTGAATAAAAGAGAAAAAATTACAGCAGAAATATGTTTTGCCAGGGCTTTGGCAATCACTGTTAATGTGATTGTGTACAGCAATATTTGGTAATGTGATAGAGACGAACCAGAGGAGATACAAACCTTTTGACTGAATGTGAAGACGGAGCTCTCACTATTATCTTTTTCCAACAAACCCCTATGCCAGAGAATCTTTTCTAGGCGTGCACCCAAGATGGCACATCCCTGAGTGCACTATCAGATCACTGCTCCAGAAGGTACAGGTCACTCTTTAGATGGTGGGATATCATGCTTCTAAGCCTGCCCTGACAGAAAGACAATATGTTGGCCTAGGTCCTTCCTCTTTAGCACCTAATTCCAGCAGCTTTTTTCAGTATGTAAATAAATAGATGCACTGACAGAAAAAAAATAAGTTCTTATACTAAAAACCTGTTATTTCTATATGTGACCGTTGTGTCCTGTTCATTCATGGTATAAAACCAAGAGTCTGGCCCCATCTTCTTTACATTCTCCCATCAGGTGTTTATACACACTTAGAATTCTTAAACCTAATCCTCTCCTGGCTGAGCAATCCCAACTCTCTCAGACTCTCCCCATACCGAGAGTCACTAAGATCTTCAGCTAAATCATCCACAAATTTTATTACAAAAATATTTGCAGAGCAGTCCTGAGGTTTTTTTTTTCTTTTGTTTCTTTTTCTTTTCAGATTTGCTGTTCTGGTACAACAGTTGCCAGCAACTTTAACTAAACATGAGGCTGTCAGGCAGAGCAAAAACCAAACAGTTGGCATTCCCCAGGACTTTTACAAAGCAATTTTTTCCACAGCTGCTGGGCCTTGTCAGAATAGCAGTAAAAGGATGCTCCTAACAGTGACCAAATGCCAAGTGATCCAAAACAGTTGGGAAAGCAGTCAATATTTTTAATTATTACCTTCTTATCATGTAAGTCTCTACATCTTCTGGACGTGCTTTGCTCCTATGACACACTTCTTGTTCCTGACAACACAGCACTGTTTGCTCACATGATCTGTTGGGGTGAATGACTGTCTGTATTTGTGCCATACTCCAAGATGGGGTCCCACATCAACTCAAAATTCATGTTTTCTCTTTGTTTCATTTGGAGCAATGCCTTTAACTATCATACACATCACAGATAGCCATTGGATTTGAGTGCTGGTACTGCAAACTCTGCAGTAAAGTGCTTGTCTAGCAGCAGCTCACTCATCAGGTCACCTAATCAGTCACCAAGCTGGGGGTGTTTGGTCCCCTAAACAATTCATGAAAATCTTCAGAGGCTGTGTCATGCTAAAATTAGTGACATGAGACAGTACCTCATAAAGCTCTAAGCCTAAGTATGCAGGGTCAAAGCAAATTACCAAGATGTTAGTGCTGTGTTCTAGGGTCACACCTCTTTTGACACGTTGCCATGCACATCCTCATGAACAAAACCACAAGTGAACACAGCGTAATTCAGAGGAAAGAGGCAGTCATAGCATTGTCTTGGTTCCAGCCAGGACAGGCTTGATTTTTGCAGCAGCCATGGCAGGGACCCAGAGGTTATTCTGTACTACCTCACATCATTTCCTGGCTGGGGGGAAAGGATCTCTTCTGGATCAGTGCAAGGGGGCAAAGGAAATGGTCAGGTATTGTTTTCATGTGAATCATTCACCACTTTCTTGTACCCTCTGTCATTAATATTGTGGGTGTTTCTGTTCATTGTCTTATCTCATGGCTGCTTCCAGTAAATTGTTCTTATCTCAACCCATGATCTTCACCTGTTTAGCCTCCAATTCTCCTTTTCAGCCCTCCACAGGGGAGAGGATGGAGGGAGGGAGTGAGGGAGTAGTAAATGATTTGGAGTGCTTTCAGTGGGAGTACTAAAGTGGAGAATACCATTCCTAAACTACAATAACTCATCTGATTCTTTCCCCACTAGTAGCAATAGTGTTTGCTTTGACCAACCCAAAATGCCATCAGGGTATTAGAACTCTCAGAAACAACTTTGGGATGTCCAAAATAGTATTGTTCTGTTGATGAAGTGATGATGATTAGTAAAATCTAAATAACGTATCTTCTCACCAGAGTCTGCTCCACCATACAGAGAATAGGCACAGGTCCTTCTGTCCAGAAGAACCCCCAGGGATCAGCAGCAGTGGCAACTCAGCTCTTTCTGAAGGTCACACATCTTCTCCTTACTAGCAGTGCAACATGCCAAGAATTTGTCAGGGACTGATTTGAGAAGGCACTAGTAATCCCTAATGATTCCAAGCACATCCACAGCCTCCACTCATGCCCATAGCCCAGGAGCTCCCTTTAAGCTCAGTTCTGGGCCCTCAGCCCTTTCCTTAGCTATGTATAAAGAATGTTTGTCCCTAGCCTTATTTCTGGAGTGATGTTTGTCATTCTTGACTTGACCTTGGACCTGTCTTGCTAACCTTGTCTATGCCTGTTACTCAGAACACGGGCTTGTGCCTGCTCAGGTCAATTGTTCTGTGGATCATCACTTGCTCGAAGGATAAAAGTCTTCTGACTAGGCCTGCTGCAGTCACCCCAAACTGCACACAAACCACAAAAGAAATATAAAAAAATGTTAAGTCCAATTACGAACCAAAACCCAGCTCCTTTTCCCTCAGTATCTACATATGGTGATTGTTGTTTGGAGGTGGAGTTGTTTGGAGACAGCAGGCACAAAGTGCAGGAGGGTGCCCCAGTATTTTTAGCTTCTCTGCCATGAAACAGTTTGTGGTGCAAATGCAGTTTATGGATGTTGGAACATTGTGCTTGCAGGGGACTTCCACTAAAATCAAAATGAGGTGGTATTTCACACTGGCCAGCCGCAGTGAGATGGCTGACACCCTATAAAAAACAGCCTTAGAGGCACGTATAGAAGCTCCCATAATTTGCATTAAATGGATTTGTTATAGTAATTTAGGAAAACACTGGGAATATGGGAACCTATTAACTGATAAGCTATCATTCATACTGGGGGCAAAAAGAACCAATATGGTGCTCAAGGATTGTGTGAGACAAAGTTCATTTTTCACAGGGTTTTTGGTAAAAATGTACATGAGCCACTTGAAATGAGAAAGGCCACCATAACCTCACTGAACACTTTTTAACTCAAATTTTATTTTGAAATATCCCTTTATACTTTTGCCTATTAGCAGTATAGTCTTAGGCATGAGAAATAATCAGGAGCATGCAGATGCAGAAGCCAGCATTGCTTTCCATCCAGCAGTCTACTCACACATCTTCATCACCATCCCTCTCATAGCGTGGGAGATGACCCTCACCATTGTCTCACTCCTGCATCCTCTGAAAAGTTTCACTTCTTGTAGGAGACAAGTCAGTTCTTGCACATCAAAAATTTTCTCCTTCACTGCTATGGACTGTTCCAAGAACTGTTTTTTCTCATCAGACAACAATCACTGGGCCGTATCTGAACCTGATTACACTCACCAAAGCTGACCCTGGCCTGCAGATTGGCTTCCTGTCTCCACCTGGACCTGACTCATTGGATTGGACCCCTGGACCTGACTTACCTTATGATCTGGACTCAGTTCAGCCTGGTTTCCACCTCTGGGGCTGCCTTGCTCATCTTGCTCAGGTAGTGCAGGGCTGTGATCTGGACAGTGAGGCACAAGCCCTGCTTACTCCACTGTCTTGCTCAGCTCATCCTCCCTGAGAAAGAAGCCTTTCATCACTATTCCTTGACACACATAATATTATTCATGTTGAGAAATGGATTGTGTAACTTTGGTTTTGAACAGTGTTAAAAAAGAGTAGGAGGAGGAGTGACACTCACAGGTCTAGGACCACAGTGCTTGGGAATGGTTGCTTAGTGTCATGAATTAAAAATATCTAAAGATTCTAGGAAATGGGTGCTGGGACTGGAGACTTCCATGCACATGGGTTAGGACACCTTATTCTTGTGCCCATCTTATCCTTACAGGCACTTGGCAGGTAGAGCTAGCTATAATATTGACAATCTTAGACATGTTTGCACGACGAATGACAAACCTCACAAAAATGTCTTGGCCCAAAATCCTTCCTGACATCTTAGCCCTAACGATCACTGTGTAAAAAAGAGGAAATAGGGCTGGGGATATTAGACATGAGGACAGCCTACCATCATTTTTCCTGTGACACAAGGTGATGGTATACATAAACACATAGCAGATATTTCAACAAGGGAGTACTACTTTGTGTGCCTTTCAAATTCATGGGCCACTCCACCAGTCATGTAGAATTTCAGTACCACTCAGAGTTCTGGAGCTGTCAGATCTGTCACTGCTGTGAGACTAGCAGCAAAAATGATATTAGTGTTCCTTTTACTTATCACTAACCTTAGAATTGAAGATAGACTGTATAAAGTATCCTGAATGCTTTGACAACAGTAGAAGTCAAACACGAGGTGGATAAAAAATACCTTATCAATATGCAGATTAGTAACCCTTTAAAAAAATGTCTCCACATTCATAGTGCTTAGATTTATTAGGGAGCAGGATAAAAAATTGTACATGCTGACAACTTCAGGACAGAACCAATTACAGACTCCATGCTCAACGATTTGATGTATTCACCTTACCACAACCACTTTATAAGCATTGAAACAGTGCCTGACCAAATCTGTATTCTTTTATCTGTTCTTACTGTCCCCTAGCCCTGAATTTCTGAACTGCTAATTCCCACTGACACATATATTCCATACCAACCATGAGCTGTACTCCTTCCTTCTTCTCTGCCGCATTTTATGTGAGCAGTGAATATGGAGTGTATCTGATGGGTCCTTAAGTAACCACCAGAGTGTGAGAAGATCATAAGAAAAATTAGATCCAAAGGAGAAATGTGGTGGGATGTGGGAATCCATTAACCACTACCCTCTGGGCTCAAACTTCCAACCTGTTCTTTACCTCTCAAGGCTGTGGGAGAGAGTGTTGAGAGCTTTCCTGAAGTTGTGAGAGATGGCATTCACTGATTCTCTCCCTTCACTCCCCAAATTCCACACATCCAGTCATTCAATCACAACAGGCAAGCTGTGGGTAAAGTATAACCTACCCTTGGTAACTAATTCCATTCTCACTGCTCCCAGTGATCTTCTGCATGTTTGAAGAAGTTCCAAGGTGACTCACTCCATGACTTTTACAGAACCAAAGTGAGGTTCTGTTTCTCTGTGTTGAGTTTTCAGGTCTTTTTGAAGTTGGGTGCAACTTCCTTCAGTTATGTCAGGAATCTCCCCTGATCTCCTGAGCCTTCAGAACCGTGGAGCATGTTCATGCAAAGACATTGGCCTGTTGTCTTGGTATCCTCAGACAGAGCCTATCAGGGTCCCTTGGACTTGTGGTAGCTGAGTTCTCACATAAAATCCCTGACTCAATCCTCACCTACTGCTGGAAGTTCCTTTCCTTGAACACTTTCATTACACTTAGAGGACTGGCAGATATTTTTGGTGAAGAGTGAGGCTACAAGTACCTCAGCCTGTGTCTATTTTATTAAAACCACTGACCCACTAAGCAACTGGGCCAAGTTTTGTTACTAAAGTAGGATTTAGGATTAGAAGTTCATGGTACCCTTGATGCCCTTCACTAATTTCAACTGCAGCTGTGCTTTGACTTTTCTACACCATCCCTGCATTCCTGGGCAATATTTCAAAAGCCATCCTTTGTACCCTGTAGCTACTTCTTCTGCCTATAGATTTCTTTTTGCACTGGAGTCCCCAAGTGAGCCTGGTCCTTCTTCTGGTATCTAATTATTAGAGACCAGATAGAGGGGAAGAATTATTTTCTTCAACCTACCTTCCTCTCCAGAGGAGCTCCTCCCCTCTTCCAGAGACCACAGACTGCTGGTCTTTGTCACAGCTGCCCACCACTGGCTGATGTTGTACTTGGGCTACCAGTTTTGCAAAGCTGCTGCCCAGCCTGTGGGAGCCCAAAATCCCTTGTTCCATGGGATAATGCTGCTCCTGGGGCAGGGACCAGTCTTTACCTGTGCAGTTGATGAGGTTCCTGCTGACCCATTCCCCCAGCATCAGGGCAGACTGCCCTGCAGCATAGCACCAGGCTCCAGTTGGGTATCTCCCAGCAGCTTCCTGTGAGTGCCATCTGTCTCATCATCAGAGGATAATCCAGGATAGAGGATGAGGAGACAGAGGTTCATGCAGTCGACTCTCCAGCTCAAAGTGGGTCAGCCATAAGACCAGGCTGCATCACCAAGGATTTGGTCTGATCTACAACATGACTTCACAAACCTCCAAGGATGGAAGCAGCAGACTTTTCTGGGCTAGCTGTTCCACTGATTTTTTGTCCTCATGGTGAAAAGGTTTTCCTTCTATCCAGCTCTCTCCTTTTAGGGGTACTATTTTTAATGAAGCTTTCCTGTATTCAAGTGTAAGCATTATTGTGATTGCAAGTAATATTATAACTGGACTGATAATAACCAGTCTGTGCTATTTTCATTTGATTTTTAATTAGTAACAAATAAAGGTGAGCTTGTGTTTGTCTCTAACATCTTGAGTGGAACAATAGCTGGGAAGGAGCCAAACAACCTGTGCTGAGGGAGGGTCAGCATGAGGAGGGTGCTTCTCTGCTGCATCTATGGGAGCAGATCAAATCAAGCACCTGGTGAGGGTATTACACCTCCCTGTTTTGCCTTACCCTGCATGAGAAGCTGCAGGTGTCCATCTCACACTTCTGACACAAACCTCCTCACACAGCATGTGAGAGGAGATCCTGAGGAGCCCAGAGAGGGCTGGCTGAGAAGTAGAGCAAGGGTACTGGAGGGCAGCAGGGATTTGAAGGACCTGCATGAGGAAAGAGCAGGCAAAACCAGCTGAGGATGCTGCCCAAGGCTGCCTTGGGACTGTGCCAAATCTGCAAGTCAGGTCCTCTCTGGGTGTGAGAAGAGGCAGAGGGAAAGTATTTGCCATGGTAGTTCCTCCACTGGGTGGAAGTACCTCTGCAGATTAGCCACAAAAGTTCCTTCCAGGAGTGCAGAGGTGAACCTTTGCTGTGTGACCAAGACACAGAACACCAGTTTTGGTGGTTTAGCAGTGTCCTGTGTGCTCCAGCAGTAAAGGAACTGGCTGGAGTCCCTGGGCATGGACAGCCGTGTCAGTCTGCTTAGGAAGACAGGCATCTGAACATCTTTACAGAGGCTGCATTATCATTTCTCAGGAGGCAGTGCTCCAGTCTGTGAGGTAGCTGGTTTTGGTTTATCCATAATCCCCAGCAGCAGCTGCTATGACTGCTGTGGTTGCCATGGGAGACTGTCATTTGAGGAGATGGTAGCTCTCCACCACCCACAAAAGCATGTGCCAAGTTTCTGCATGTGTTGTCCACTGTGACCAAGCATCTGATGCTAGAAAGGCTCCATGTTCTACCCCAAAAGCAAATGTAGGAACCCTGTTTAATGCTGTCTGGAGTTCTCTTCTGGCCTGTAACCCAGTGAAGCCTGGGGATGCAATAGCAGGTGGAAAATCACTGATTATCTCTACACTTCATACTGCCACTTCTTGTGTACTTGGGAAGATTCATTTGATGCTACACACACCTTCACCCCCCATATACACACACTCCTGGTCCATCTTCCCACACAGGGTCCTCAAAACAAGCATTTGCACTCCTTCAGGATCCCACATAGCTCTAAGCTGTTTCTCTTGTCAAAGACTTAAAAACAGGGTTTTCACAGCACAGCACAAAGGGGGGGTTTTCATGACATGCAGATCTGCTTGGGAGCACAAGACCTAACGGGAAAGATATGGATGACTGAAGCAGAGGGATTTGTGCCAAGATGGCATGATGTCATTAATCCTGGGAGCTAGGCACATTTCCTGGCCCAAACTGTGTCTGGGTATATTTTTAGTCACAGTTTAATTCACTAGTATAGTCATAGTCTGAGTGTCTGTCCTCCCAAAATTATATTTATATTCCCAGCAAGAATCAGTAGAGGGACTTCTTCTATTCAATATGTTTATAACCAGTTTAGAGAAAGAAATCCACAATGAAATCTCTGAGTTTTTGAATAGTACTAAACTCTTCAGAAGTTCAGAGACTGATCTAAGTGTTTGGGTTGCTTGTAAATTGTCCCAAAACAGCCACCAGTGGTGGTATCTTGAAGGGGGAGGACTTGACATCCCAAAGCCCTGCACTCACTGCTATTCCTCCCAAGCTCACTGGGTACTGTCCTGTGCCTTGTAGGGACTGGCCCACGTGGCACCAAGATTCATCCTCTGCAGATTTGATGTCACCAGGGACAACCACAGACTGATGCTGTTCATGGAATTCCACACTACCTAGAAAGGTTTGTCCATGAGCCCTTTTCCTCTTCACATTTCCCAGTCAAAATGGCATGGATATTCACATACTCTGTTTTATGAAGTTGCCTTGGAGTTCCTTGCAATTTAAACAGTCTTTGAATACCAAAAGGCATCACTTGCAAATTTTCACTGTGAACTGCCATTTCTAACGAAATGATGAAGATGATGGACAAATCTCAGATATTGGTCTAGTAACAATCCCTGGGATGACACTGCTGATACTTCTCTATCCTGGAAAATGACAATCAACCCTGCTTTTATCTTTCTTACTCTTTTAAAGAGGTTTCAAACCATAAGAGGACCTTCTTGGTAAACCTCTAGCATTGTCATTTCTGTCTGTATGGGTGTCTCATACTCCATTTATCCCCTACAGAGCCATGAAGAAATAATCTTAAAGCAAACCATCTTAAAGCAGTGTTAGGTTTGAGGTGGCATTCAGAGAGACAGTGAGGATGGAGTGCTGTACCTCTTCTTGATCCTCCAGAGCCAGAGCAGTCACTATCAGTGAAGAGCACCCAGTTCCAAGTGCTTGCTTTGCCAAAGGCGCAGCCCAAAAGGTGGCATGCCACAGAGTGCCCTGCTGGTTCTGGCTGTGCAAAGAAGGCAGTGAGCAGGCCTCTGAAATCTCATGGACGTAGTGTGTGTAAGGAGCAGTGCCCTGCTCTGTTCCAAACTGCATTTAAACATAGTAGGTTGCCTCCAGTGAGGGACAGAGAACATAGTTCCATATGAATTGACAATTAAATAAACACTTAATGAGGTACAGAAGGATTGACTGCTGTTTACATCAGTGACCACATTAGAGTCAGCAAAATTAAATGTCTTTTAGAGAAAATGCTCAAAACACTGCATCCCAGAGCATCATGTACCATCCTCCTCTTGACATTATGCCGTGAGTCTGTGAGATAGGAGCTTATCCTGGAAAACAAAAGGGCTTTATGAACGTCCATCTCTGAAACAGGCAAAGGATGATTTGTACTTTGGTTATCCCAAAGCAGTGTCAGGGAGCAGCATGAGTGGGACTTCTCAGAGAGAGACAACAAACCAGAAAGTGAGAGTGACCACAGCCCAGCAGTGACCTCACCAGTAGGGCCCAGTCCCACAGGACCTGCACACAGGGACAGGGCATGATGCTGGCAGTGGGCTCTATCAGCAGCCCCAGGAAAAGGAAAGCCATCAGTCAGGTTTGAGAGTCCACTTAGGACTGGCAGGGCCACAAGCAGGAGTGGAAATAATGTTACCTGATGCATATGTCCAAGGTATGTTCTGAGGAGGAGCTGGAGACCACTGTGTCCATGACATAGCTCAGGCAGCAACTGAGGACCAAAGCTTCAGCTTAAATGAGGGCCTGGGTGCCCAGGTCAAAGAGGTGAGTGGAGTCCCTGGGAGAGGCTGGCAGGGACCATTACAGCCTCCTGGTGCTCTCAGGGTCTTGAACATCCAAAATATCAGATCTTCCTGTAGCAAGGAGAGCACTGTTTCCTCTTCAAGTTTAGGCAACATTTTCAGACAAAACTATTCTACACAAATTTTTGGCTATGTTGAGGTCTCTTACACATGCATATTTTAGCAAGTGAGCTATTTAAAATCATCTTCAAAACTACTCAGTTCTGTCCTAAATACAGACAGATGGCTTGGATGATGATAGGGTTACCACAAAATTAGATTGTTTAAATTCAATGAATTTTGACCGTGGCTCTTTAGATGCTGAGAGCTGTTTAGTGAGTGGCTCTACTTCCCTCATACTTCAAAGCTTGTTGCTTTTTAGAAGAGGTCTTACCTACTCATTTGTGACATCTCTTCAATGAGGTTCCAGATTGGAAGTTGGAGGTGATTTTCTTCACAGTTCAGTCCCAAATATTTGAAAATTGAAGTATTAATTTTCTGTTCTCCATGGCTGTACAGGCAACAACTGGATAATGAAAAAACAAGTATTGCTTCTGACTTAAATTTCCAGGCATACATATCACCCACAAGGAAGCCTGGGGCTAAGTGCAGTAAGGCAAAGATATTTGTCTTACTTCAGGGACACACAAACAAACCTGCTGTGATTTATTACTACTGACAAATTAAATGAAATAGATAGGGAATATCCATTCAAGAGGTACTAACAAGTGCAGGAGCAATATACCAATGTGTGAATAATACAAATGGTCTATCAAAATTGACTGCATGATGTAAAGGCAATTTGTTATTTGGTACAGTTTAAAAGTCCAAGTATATTTTCCTTTTTTCACAGAAACTTTTGCAGAGTGAAGTATACAGAAATCAACAAAGAAGTAAGTTTCTGTCCTAATTATTATAAACTACGTTTTCAATGAATTCTGTTCCATCAAGCAATCCAAATGTTAGCCAAAAAATGTTTACTTTTTCAAAACCAGAACATTGAACTCCATTGAATGATTTCTCTACTAGTTCTTCACTGAAAATATACTGTGAGTACTTCCTTCAGGTATTTAATGTCTGTTCACATTTTTTATCTTTATTATCCTAATTTCTTTCTTCTATAGATGTGTACTCTGAAAAATTCACAAGTCCTGGGTGATGCTTGCAAAAAATATTTTTTACAGCTTATTTGGTTCTCCAGTTTTCCTACCTGCCTATATCCAAAATCATCACAACATATGATTGCCTTTAGAATACACTCTCTTTGACCAGTACATTTGGTGACTTTTCTCCTTTTCTAGCACACTCTAGCTGACACATTGATCAAATAAACTCTTCCCAATCTTTTTCCATGAAAAGGTGGTGACACAGATGCAAAGGCACCTGAGAATCTGGACCTACAATGTTAATTCTTGCCCCAAAGGCTGCTTCCAGTCAACCCAGCCATGCAGAGATCCTCTAGATAGCATCAAAGGCCACAAGCAGTAAGGCTACATGTAAAGCCATCTAGACTTTCACTACAGAAACTGGATGCAAAGAGCCACCTGAGCTTGGACATACCACTGATTTGTTCTGTTTGATCCCTTTTATTTCTTCTTCCACCTATATTACCTCTGCCCTCTAATACCAGTCCCCACCATTCCAAATTCTATGGGCATGCCTTGATGCTTAAGCCTTAGACCTGCTGCACTATTTTTACAAATGACAAGGGAAGATTTGCAGGTGATACCACTCAGACATCCAGAGGAGGAACAAGGAACTGCAGTGTAAAGCTTAAAAACCAAGACATTCATGCAAAATCTATGCATCAAATTACAAAACACGTAATAAATTTTTCATCTGTTTTAAGCCTTCCTGTACCTGATAGTGATTGTTTTTTCCATGCAAAGCTCTGAATGGTACTTAGGTGACCAGAGACTTGAGATTCAAAGTCCTATATCTTCAAATTCACAAGTGTTTGGCTGGATTTTGGGAACCATAATGGCTCCCTTATGCCCCCCAGTTAAAAGAGATTTCTTCCTCCTTTCTGGGTGGGGTAAATATCACTCCCCTTTGCCTTCTCCCCAGTCAGTACCAGTGAATCTATTTTTAATGGCTACCCACTGTAACCCACAGCAGATACAATCCTGATTCAAGCACTGGTTCTGCACAGCACCTGTGAAACTGTACGAGAGATGTTAGTCGTGATGGGATTGTCACAATGGAATTCAATTCCTCTGGTTTGCAGTTTTTCTCGCTATTTCTTTTTAAGGAGAATAAGTCTTCAATAATTGAACTCAGCTTTTCTTGCTACTTGTACCAACTGGAAAGACCACCCCTTCTTATGTCATTAGAGTTGATTTGCAGGTTTTCTTTCCCCTCCTCCCATAAGGAGAAGGATGTGATCACTCTAGCTGTTTCTTGGGGGCAAAAAACTTCATAGGAAGTGACTGCAATGTTAAAAATCTGTCCCTTTGATTTTGGCAACACTTGACTTTTCTTGTGTGCAATAAATCTGGAATTCAGCAGGACACAATGAAGCACTCAAAAATGCCTCATTACTGAGTTCTGGTTTGTAGGAAAAAGTCTCCTTCAGAATGCGTAACTAGTAAATCCCTGGATAAATGGCTAAGTCTCGAGGTTTTATAGGATCCTGGTTCTGTACATTATCAATTTGTACAAAGCTTTATGTCAGATGTATACAGGGAACAAAACACAGCATGAAATTAGACAAGCTTAGCTCTGGTTACTGTTAATCTGAAGCTTGTCATGACAAATGACACCTGCAGTCATGGAAGTTGGACAATTATTTGTGGATACACGGGTGCCTGGCATGTACACTGGAGAGTGACTGAAGTAAATCAGTAGTTCTTTTTTGTGTTTCTCCCATCTTTTCTCACTGCAGAGCAAAACCAAAAGCTTGTTGTGGTCCTTAATAAGAAGCAGAACATTTTGTTTTTAGATTGAATAGTGTAGTTTTTCATTTCCCCGCTATTTTAAATGTCTATTACTATACAGTTTTTCATCTCCATTTGAATTTAAATGTACAATTTCTCAGCTGTCCATTAAAATCCTACTTTACTGCCAGCTTATTATAGATAATCTCTTCCATTTATGTCATCTTCATAACTAATAGCATACATTTGGAATCCCTCAGGAAATTTACGGAGAGTGTCACAGTAGACACTGTTAAACATTGTCCTCAAAATGAACCACAGCTCTTTCATCAGACCTAAGGAATAATTTGTCCCTTGTGGATAAATAATAAAGAAAGATGGGCAAAGTCAACTTCTGAGCATTTTCTCTTTGTGAGCTGAACAGTTGGACCACACCAACTTGATAAAGTGATGGTTTAATAAAATCACATCTGCTGTGGTAAATTATTTGGGTGATACACAAAACAGCAAATTGAATAGTAAATGTGTACATATTCTAAATTCAAGCTCCTCAATTGTGGTTTCTCCTGAACTGTGATAAATGCACAACAAGTTCATGTCTACTTTACATTCATATAAAACTTCAAGCTTAGTCTGGGGTCTGGTTCCAATTCAGTAGAGGTATTTTTACCAGATTTGCAGCCATTTGACATAAAATCCATAGAGAAATATTCATGATGTTGTAATTTCCTTTCTTATTTTCCTAAATATAACTGCAAATTCTCCATATGTATTGAATTTCAGAAGGGAAAAAAAGTTGATTTCTATTTTGTTTTTTGATGGATAACCTTCATGATGGCAAATATGATTTGTGTCTATTTTAAGATGTCTTCAGTCTTCATAGTTTCAAAAGCTACCTCCTCCTCGGGTTTCCTAAGGTCAGCAATTTAAGAGCCCTCATTTTATAGCCACCATTTGTCAAACTGATCATTTCTAAATAGACAAACAGTTGGTAATAACTTATTCCAGAAACAGATTGCCAAAACCACTGATGCACACACAAATCATTGCTGAAGCCTTTCTGCTGCTGGAGTTTGCATTTTTGCATGGTGTTTGTTACCCACAGCCTGTCACTGAGAGGCCCCGTGTGACGCCAGGGGTGGGTTAAGCAGGACACAGCAGAGATGTGGGAAGATAAAGCTTCCCTTTCAAATAATAGAAACACAGAATAATTACGGAGGGCTAAGACCTCTAACATCATCACATCCAAACATTAACCCAGCATTGCCAAGTCTACCTCAAAAACACATCCCCAAGTGCCATATCTGCTCATCCTTTAAATGCTTTCAGTGATGGTGACTCCACCACTCTCCTGGGCAGCCTGTTCCAGTGCCTGGCCACCCTTTCAGGGAATAAAAGGCCCAACCCAATGGCCTGCTCTGCCCAGGCAGGAGAGAGAATGGTAGGAATGGTCCCTTCGAACACTCTTTCAACAGGCTTTTGTTGCTCTTGAGCTGGTTTTCTGCTAGCCTTGGAAGTTTAAGCCTCTAGGTTTTGTATCATAGAGCAGTGAACAGATTTGCAGCCCCCTATTATACCCTCCTGTCTTTGCTAGGCTGTCAAGTTGCATGGTTAGTGAATAGAATTATACAATGGAAAAATAGCTTAACTGTTTTTCTAAAAACTCCTGTTTGGTTTCTATTTGGACCATTACTGGCCTATGAGCCAATGTCTTCATGGAATCACTGAGCACAACCCCACCATCTTGCCCCTGAGTTGTGCAGATCAGCTCTGAGCCCACCAGTTTACAATTGGCACAATGCCTACCTTCCCCCAAAGCCCATTGCTTTGCTCTTGCCTCTGTTGAATTACATCTCAGTAAGCTTATTAAATGATTGAGTGGTTTGGAAATGTCCTTCAAATCTTCACAGCCTGCTCTAAACCTTACTGCTATAAGTAACTGTGTGCTATCTGCAATGTTCTTAACCCATCACACATCTCCTTTCCTGGTGAACAGCACTTGCAGGCAGTTTGGTGACCTCTCCTTAGCCAGATCCAATCACACACTCTCTGTTACCTCTGTACCAGTCATGGACTGGTGAATGGACCTGCTGTCCTATGCCACTGCTACCTGGTGTCCTCTAAAGCTCTGGCAAGGGACTTTGTCCAGAGACGCTGATCTGTCCTGCTTATTTGCCCAAGCACTGATGGACCAGGTGCCCCGGGATGGATGATCCTGCTTACAAGGCTTGTGCCATGTAGGGAGCAAACACAGCACTTCAGGAACACCAGCAGCAGCCGATATCAGCAACAAACACGGTAATGAGCTGCTGGCTGCTCAAAGTGAGGCACAGCAATGCTGAGCACAACAAGCACTGCAGCTCAGTGAAAAAATTGCATGCAAAACTCGCAGGATGCTCACGGAGGCATGGGTCTAAGTGCCACCCTGCATGAACAAGGCCAGTCATTCATAGGGGGAGGTTCATTGTGGACAGATCCCAACCATTCTGACAGAAGCTAGCCTCCAAAAAAGGATCATTACAAAGTGATGTAACAATAACTATGCATGCAATTATGTACTTATGCATACATGTATATAAAATTATAACAGTATGTCGAAAAACACAATGTGCATGGTAAGAATTTCTTTTAATATTCTAGTATTGGATAATATTAAATGGTTTCTTATTAATTGAATCAGTAGTTATTGATTAATAAAAATTACTATTAAGTATTTACATATTTCTTTTAAATTATTAATTTCAAAAAAATTTTTTAATTATCTGTCTGGAACTTCCATACTCTTTCATACCTAACTTTCACCCCTTACAGGCACTGTCAAGAAATTAAATATCATATGAATTTTACAGGTGACAATGCAGAAAGAAAATCTACAACCAGAGAACTGCTCTTCCACTATGACCAAAGAGATTCATTTCTGTTGTTACCCTTTGAAATCCATGTGCTTCCAAAGGTCGTGGATTTTTTAACTCAGGGCAGCCACAGGTACCACTGTGATGGATATTATAAAACATCCAGAAAAGACACATTTGGGCAGGGACGTTACCCAGATCCTCACATGTTTTGTAATAAAATCATATTTGTTGGAAAAAAGCAATGACTTGAAAGAAACTGATTTAACAGTGCAGTTCAAGTCAGATGATTATTTTCTCCTACATAAGCATTTAGAGGCAAATTTTCCCCTAACTAGCATTTTGAAAACTGCATTTCAGATCTGCTATCCTAGAGTATAGCAATGCATATTGGCACAAGTAAATGCATAAAACTGACAAACTGTACAGAAACTTTTCAGGCAAGATTTAAAATAGAACTCAGAATATATGAACAAGAAAACATCATTATCATAAAGAATCCTCTCAGATGCAGAGTCTCTCCTGCAACGTACTGTTGCAAGACAGGAGAGCTTTTGCTGGAAAAATGCTTTATGTAAGACTTTTCATTTCACTTCCTCTCGCTTCTATGAAAGACAGGAGATGATTTTGCAAGAACTTTGTTGTCAGCACCAACACTGTGAAGGAGCAGTAGGTAAAACCTTGCTTTGAAGATGATCAGTGCAAAGCTTTGCTTTGAACATGGCCAGTGCCTATCACAGAACAGGCACAGCTGCTCTGGTTTCATAAGCAGAGAGCCAGCTTCACGCTGGCTTTACTTTCTGTGCACAATACTGGGACACATTGCTTAGGTATGCCCACATAAATAGCTGGTGTAATACAGCACTAATAAAACCTCAAAACAACCAAGAATAAAACCTTAAAATCTGTCAGCAGAGGTATTCTCAGTAGATGGAAAATTGCTCTCAGTTGTGGATCCAGGACCGATGACCTATACTCGAGAGAGACAAATCTCAAAAGGTATGTGGAGAAGGCTTGCCTGAGAGATGAAAAGCACAGGGGTTGTTTAAAGAGAAACTGTGAGAAAATATTTGCTGTTGGGTTCCAAGCAGTCCTCCTCTAAAAGGCAAAAAGTTATTCTAGCCTTGATACCTATACATACAATGGCAGATATTTCAGTTAACATCAGAGAAGGAAATTAACTATTATGTGTGAGAACAAATCACACTTAATGAGCTGTGAATAAAAACCCATTTGTAATAAGAGCAGGATATCTACACTATTGATGCAATCATGTTCTGAAAACAGATTGTTATAAGAGAATGATCAAAAATCCCAAACAGTTTAAAAATAAGTCTCAGTAAGTTCATGCTTGCAATACATCAGGACTGATATGGCCGCCCAGGGGCTGCTCACAAGTTCCATTGAACAGGGGCAATCTCATTTTGGGTATGACCATAAGCACATTTCATGGATGTTTCCCTGTCTGTAAATTACTTTCAAGTTGAAAATGAAATAATTTAAACTCATGAGAATGGACTTTGTGAAGCGGGAAATGAAAGAGCCAAGCTAAAGAAAACTCTCAGAAAATGAAGTCTGCCATTTGCATTTTAAAACATGTTTAACTACCTTTATATTTAAAAGTTTTATTCTATTTATAGACATCTGCATCTAAATTCATATTCCAGCTGCATTTTAAACAACCTCTAGAGATAATTTTCTATTCCTATCCAGCCTCATCTTTGCTCCTAAGTGACAGATTTCTATTCAGGTCCACAACTAGATGCAGCAGGCAGTAGCAGACCCTTCCCAGCAGACTCTCCCAAAGGCTGTGTCTTTAATGAATGTTAATTGACTGACAAGATATTGAAACACTCAAAGCCTATCGGAGAATGCCCGTGGGAATGATTCTTCCCCTAGACAAGACAAAGAGTAAATATACAGTGACTAAAATGTACAGATAATCTGAAAATGCAAATACTAAGTAGCTCACCTGCACTACTCTTAACCTGGTGTGTAACAAGGGCAAAAAGACACAAGAGAGAAAACACAGACAATTCTAATTCTGACATTAAGTACACTATGAAACCTTGACCTCAAAAGTAGCAATGCAAGAAGTTTCTCTTGATATATAGAGGAGAGATGCTCTCCAGCCTATAGTAAAGAAGAGGCTGAATGAAAAACACTTCAGGGTGTTTATACAGTCCAAGTACAGAAAGTACTGCTACAACTCAAGAACTATTATGCATGAGAACAAATGACTCTGACATAATTTGCATCTTAAAGATCTAATGCTATATAATAGGCTTTTCCTGGAGCCTGACATCATGGCTATTAAACCAAACAGGCCTAGTTCATTATGACAGAAGTAGTGCAGCATCCAAATGTGGTGATGTTAGAAGCCAGCGAGTTACTATACTTAGGAACTCTTGTTTCTTATGCATAATTCATGTGGGAAGAACAACAGATCTGAAGACACTGAACCAAATCTCAACTTACTGGTACAAAGCTAGAAAATCTGGAATAAAATTATAAATAGTTTGACCATATAACTTGTTACACAGTTTTGCCATGGCCACTGACAGGCCACAAGCTTTGTAGTAAGTTTAAAAGGCACCAGACCTTAAGTTTCTCAGATGTGTTCTGGCTCAGTTTTCCTGATCTGCCTATAAGTTTGCTTTACTTGATTGTTCTAAATTAGTTTACTTGGTTACCACGTGTCCATGGCTAATTTGTGTTACTTTCTTTTATCTTTGTATTGTACAACCATGGCTTCATATAGCTAGCCTAGTAGTTACTCTAAGCAAATGTGATATTTATGCCTCGAACATAATGATGAATTACAGACAAATATAGGCCTCAGAAGACAGTTGAACAGTAATAAATTTATTAACAGTAATACATAAAAGACACAAGATAGAGCAAATGTTGATGCAACATTTGAGCTGAAGACAAATTAAGAAAGAGGAAAGGTGTAGAAATGTGTTAGAGAGCAAACAGAAATGACTCCAAGTAGTTCCTAGAGGGAGGAAGACAAAATTATCAAGGTGAACATCATATTCCTCCTGGCAAAGGATGCCAGGTGCTGACAACTCATCATAGCACCCAGCATCATCACCAGGATAAAACTGCAGACAGCAGGATCCAGAGGAGCAGGCAATGGGTGAGCATAATGTCAGGAGATGGAAAAATTAATGATGTGGATGGCAAGGCAGAGTGCTCCCTCAAAAACCTTGCATATATCTCAAGGCTGGGAGAAGTGGCTGAAATGCCAGAGGGTCCAGTTTGTCATCCAAAGGGACATTGTCAGGTTAGAGAAACAGCTTGACAGGAACTTCTCATGAAGTACAACAGGAAGAAATGTAGGATCCGTCCAAACATTCCTCAAGCCTTTCCCTATCATTAGCTGGATTGAAGCGAAAAATCAGCTGAGTCTCCATGTACGTGATGCTGAACACCAGCGATGTGCAGTCACCCTTGACACTCAAGGTTTCCCCAGCAGTATTACTGCTGCCCACAGGGGAAAGCAGCTGGGTGGGAATAGCTTGGGTCTTTGTGTGACATCCTAAATTCAAGCCCCCAGGAAGCAGCAAACCTTCCCAGAGAGCAAGGCAGGTTGCAAGTGGGGGCTTCACTTTCCTGCAGGGGGAAGTCTCATACTGTTACCATGCACTGCTTCTCCTTGGTGCTGTCAAATGGATCAGGCCCTGATGTTCCCAGGGTAGCATCTTGCTCCAGCATGTGCTGGAAAACACAGTGCCCTGTGGCATCAAGCTGCTGTCACATATGACATCTCTTTCTGGGATTAGTGAAAACTGTGCCCTTTCAAGGAAAATACATGTCTACTATGATTAAATTCTGGGTTAAAGGTATGAGTAGTAACAGTTTATCAAACACAGTAACCTAAAAACTAATAGGTAAATTGGGGAAAAAAGAAAACCTCCTTGCTAATACTACTTGAAATCATGAAAATAGCCATCTTTTCTCTCCTATTAGCCTTTAAATTAAATCCTGAATAGTACCGATAACATTAAATTAGCCTCTTGTTTTTCAATTATTGTTCCTTTCAGAAAGTGTAGTTTTCAACTTCTTTGAAAGTATCTTCTGCAATACTCTGGCTATTTAAATATACCATGAACAGTTAAAGCTGGTCTTTCAACATACCTTCTCAATGAAGTCAAACTTAAAGCATTAATTTTTCATTTGTAACAAGAAAACCTTTTGTTTAGCTTAAACACTGAAAATGTAGCTGGCTGATTTTGTCCCCCAGCTCTTTTTCCCTGAAACTCCTCTGATGCCCCAATAATTTCCAAACAAATATCTTTTCTTGTTTGGCTGTTTTTCTCTCAGTCTTATCTAATGTTGTAGTCCAGGTTGCAATCAATAGTAGAGAGACAGTTCTGAACCTGTTTAAACTCTTGACTTCATATCATGGCTGAAGGGAAAATAATTCTACCAGTTAATGACGCAAAAGGAGAATTTCAATCATACCACAGATGTAACAAGCAGTCTTCACAAAGTCTTGAGGTTTTTTCAAAAAGGGCCCAACAACTGCTTTGTATCCAGAATAACCACAACAGGATATAAAAAAGAACAGCAGTCACCACACCTCAGGAATGCTTAAGACAGGTATATCAAGTTCATATACAAAAAGATAACCTCAAAGAAAAAGCCACTGTCGGCCTCTGAGGCTTTCTCCATATTGAAATGAAGCAAAAAGACAAGAAATATGGGGAATATTCCTAATTAACTAAGCTGACTCCTTCATTTCATGATTTGGGACACACTTGCAAACATGGCTGTAGAAGTGAAAAGGCTCTGTAAGGTGTCAGTGTAGAAAGCAGTAAACACTCCTACTAAGAGAAGGAATTATTATAAGAGGATTAAACTTTAGTTTCTTATTCCTACTATGGTTAAATAGCTGTTGGTTTAAAGACAAATTATATAAACATATATTTGAACTGTTAAGTAGGTGGGAACAGAGATGCTCACATCCATTGAAATTCCTTGGCAGACAAAAACTGAAATACCAAAGCATAAAAACCAGCTTTCTTCAGTTCACCCTGCACATCCTGTTTTAACAGGGAAGTTTTCCTCACTTCCCTTGACCTGCTAAGGGTATAGGATGTGGTGAAGGAAGGGCTTCCCCTCCAAATATTATGAGCTCAATGTGAAGAAGAAAAACAAAATGTATACCTTTTTTTATCATAAGCAAAATAAAGGGGTCTTTTTAAGAGGAAAACCACTCTCCTGTTTATGCAATTCCCTATATATTCCATGCAGCTATCTCACAAAGTCAGCCAAATTGGGTAGAAAAACAGGGTCATAGAATAACACAGACTGGGAGGGACTTCAGCCTCTGAAGGTCATCTTATACAACCTCTGATCAACACAGGATCAGCAAAACAGTCCCCAAGGTATTCTCCAACCCGGTCTTTAGATCAGAAACAATGCAGACAGACTGGAATGGATTAGTTCTGCTGCTCATAAAAAAACCTGCTTCTATCGGGTTTTGTTTACTTCAGATACAAAATTAATTCAAACTCATTATGTAAGATTTATATTTGCCATCACCCTTTGAGCATGTTGCTTCTGCATAAATGTTATATTTAACCACTGTTCACCTCTCTACAGTTAAAATGGAGCATTGAGCAGAGATCAGCTTGAACAATTTCATTCTCCATTGTTCAACTCAAATAATCAATATGTGACTTTCTCAGAATTATGATTGTTTTCCAGCTTTTGAGAATAAAAGTAACTTCTGCAAACTGAAAAGAATTCATAAGAAAATGAAAATAGCTCCAATTGTTTCGAGTGAAAGGATACACGGTAGTTATTCCTGGTAAATTACAATCCTGTATATGGACATTTTACTTTCTGTGACTCCCTGAGGTGAGCTATATTTTTTAAGAATATCATATCAAATAGAGAACAACTTAATTAGCAGCAGGATTTATATTCTAATACACAGAATGTACCTGCAGCAACAAAGGAGACAAATTTAATCAAATTGTTCTCTGCTTCCAAATCTTGGTATCTGTCACACAAGAAAAACTGCAGTTCAGTGGGATGCAAGACCCATGAATAGGTCTAAAACACCGTATGTTTAGGGTAGTTTCCTAAGAAAACTAAGCTTATGCAATTCCACTTTCTGGTTGTCCCATCTACATATCTTCTATTAGAAGATTTGATTCTGTTGGCCAACTTCAGACACGCTCAAAAGGAGTGAACATCAGGAAGATGATCGTGTTACTCAAATTCACAGGAGTGTGAGCAGCCACACCAGATCACAGCAGCCTTCTTGGGAAGGGAAAGCAGAATTCAGCTTCCACACACACTCCATTTATCAACCACTGACAGGATGCTGACATTTAAATCCTATTATCACCCTTTCAGATTTTTAGAAGGACTTACTAATTATTTCAGTATTTTACACTTCTCAAGACATTTTACAAACATTATATCCTGCATTCAAATTTTTGAGAGCCCTTTCTTAGCTGCTGTAAATCAGTTAATTCAACCGTGACATTCTGACATGCACCAACAGAGGAAGGAGTCCCACAAAAAATAAATCCTACAGATGAGGAGAAAAGAATTACCCTGATACAATAAATAGTCTACCTAATATAATTCTTCTTTCCATACATGGGTATACTAAATGCTTTTAAAATGAAGTAACAAGTCATCTAGATTTCATCCCCCGAAGTCCATGTATAGACAGAGTACTTACGGAGTAAAAATGGAGTCATTCCCTGCGTGTGAAATCATTGGAAGGGAACTGGTTTAGTGTTAGACATTGCTAAGCACAAGGGTAAAGAATATCTAATAAATATTGTGTAGTATTAACTAAATAGATGAATAGAGGGGACATAGTTCATATTAAAATCAAAAAAACTCTTTAAAAGCATGACCAAGGGATTACCACAGAGGTTACATCAGCTCTCAGTCTGTCCAAACCTGTACCAAATGAAAACAGACAACAGCCTAAGCCAGAGGGCAGATCCAGTAGACAACACTCCAAAATTTGGTACAATTAAGATAATCAGTGGTACATTGAAATAATTAGGTACAGACTCCTACAAAAGAGGCTTCTACACACGAGAGGGAGCTTGTTTTACATATATATAAGTACATTAGCCTTAATAATAAACTGCTGGCGTGAACCCCACACGTGACCAGGAGCAGAGCTAAAACAAATCCTGGGCACCCAGTGGAGTGGTGGCAACAGAGACAAATCAGAGAAGAGATGGATGGTAGAGAAAACAGTAACTGGAGGCTGCAGAATCACTGCATTTCATACTAGGTGGGCAGTTGGGGCACAGTGGACAAACAAAGCATTTAGCCCCATAAACAGCTGGTAATTTTCTCTCTTTTTATTCTTCCACTTTTTCCTCACCTGCCACAAGGTCCACTTATCTCTCCTCACCCCCCCCCCCCCCCACTTCCCCTCTCTAGCACCTCTGTGCAATTAGCTTATTCTTTTCTCTTCTAAAGCCCTTTACTGCTCTCCACTCTCCCGTACAGTTGAAGAAGTAAGCATCACCAGACTCTTTTAATGCAATTTTCTTTAATTTAATTTTATTATGCTTTTTCCTGGATCCTTTTCACTGTAGAAACTCCTTTTCTCTTCTGTCCCTTTCCTTCTCCATACAAACTACTTACAGCTTATCTGGAGACAGTTTACTTCAACTTGAAGCCAGCCAAAGCTCTGGAAACTGTTGCCTCCCTCTGAAGAGCTGCTTCCATCTGCACCACACAGCTCCTTTTCCAAACCAACTCCCTTGCAGCTCTGGTTGCTGCATCCAGAGGCGTTATCTCACATTTAATAGCCCTGAATGAGTTTGTTTTCTTGGGATTTGTCCAACTGATCTTCAAACTCAAGATTTCACATACAAGAATCTTTCAGGAATAAATTCTGCAACTAAAGCAGGAGTTACAAATGTTGTTCCCTTTGCCCTCTTTCAACCTGCACCTACATGATTTATTTGATGATGTTCAGCTGCTGTCAGAAGAGACTGGCAACTATTCCCTCACCTGATAGTTTAGACCTTTGTCAAATCCATCTTCATTTTTCTTTTGTCATAGGTGAAAAGTCCTATCTGTGTATACAGTTTACATAGAAACTAAACAGGGTATTATCTTGGGCATCTTCAAATTTGACCATATTTTAATAGATGGCTTATATTCTTAAATTCATCTGAATTAAAGCATGTATGTAGTGACTGAGAACTATGTCAAGTTCTGTGGGGAAAAAAAAGACATCTGCTCTAGGCTGCACTGCTGAAAGCTTTTTTTAAATGTATATTGAATTCAAATTAAGAAATACAGTAACCAAACCAGAAATCTAAAATATTTTATGAACATTCAGCATACAAAAGTTTGGTAAAACACAGAAGGATTGATACACAGGAGTGACAAACCATGATATTTTCTAAAGGACTACTCATTATACAGCATATGAAGTAGCTGGAGAGAGAAACAGGCTCCAGGAAAGATCAAGTCCTTCTGCTATAGCAAAACAAATGCTTACTTCTGACAGGGAAAGCCAAGCTCTGCAAACCCTCCTCCCATTCCTCACAGTGTTAACATAAACATAAGAAAATGAAAGTCTTAGACACTCATTCTGGATGTGAGTATAAATGGAGGCAATACCCCAGAAAAATGTACAGGAGAGAAACAGATATCAGTACTCTTACCTCTAGTAACTTCCAGGGAGAAATGGGGTGGAAGCTTCTGGAGTGGGGAACCCCAAACATAAAACCAACACCCAAACCTTGATTGAAATAAATCTAATCCTAATCTGCAAGAAAGGACAACCTTGTGAACAAACACAGTTGTGTTTAGAAGTTCTTTAACTAAACATA
The DNA here is from genome assembly GCA_034509425.1 of Eopsaltria australis. NCBI lineage: Eukaryota > Metazoa > Chordata > Aves > Passeriformes > Petroicidae > Eopsaltria > Eopsaltria australis. Next base: position 3,758,196 of record JAVTVJ010000072.1, read on the forward strand.
AGAGCCTATTTAAATACAATGCCTACTGATGCAACCTGTTTCACATGCAATTCCAACTCTTCTTTAAAAGCACTCATTTCACTCTTAAAATGATGGTAACACAGACTCCCTGCATTCAGCCTGAGCTGCACAGAAGAACTGAATAAAGTTCTGGGTTGCAGATCTTTGCTTTGTGTTAGAAGTCTGATTCCTATTTATTCTTTCCCACGCACAGTTAGTGAACACAAACTTGTTTGCCATGGTGATTGCTGATATTATGTTACTGAATACAGATTTGGCTCTACCAACTTTAGCCTTTAGAAAATACCATTAATGGTAAATTGACCACTGAACTAAAGCTGGTTAGCACAAGGGACTGTGTCGTCTGAACACAAATACTGGTTTGCACAAACCAAAGAATCTCCAAACTGGATGATCCCTGGAGCTATTTTCAAGAGTGTCTTTTATATCCATGCTGAGTATATTCTATTTTCAGCTGACATCTTAAAGTTGAAGGGAGGGGAAAAAAAACCCAGCCTGAAACAGCCATTTCAGGCTAGCTGGAGAAAACCTGTCAGTGTCCCAGTTCTACTTCCAAGAGTACGTAGGAAAAAGAACCTCTTCTGCATGCTAAAACGATTAGGAGCTCATGCACCTGAGCTGGATGTGCGTAGTTAAGGGACCAAGAGATCCCCAAGAATGAAACAACAATTTAACACCTGGAAGAATTAAACATTTTTCTATTGGCACAGCTGCACAGTGCACATCAAATGTGAGCTTCCCAAGCAGAATTTTATTAGAAAAAAAATCTACCTTGCTCATTATATTATTGAACATAAGTGAAGTGTTCTGAGTCTTATCCGTATGAAACGAAATGAAATTACCTCTAAAGCTACCCTGTGCCTCAGGGAAAGTTTTCCCACCACGGTAGCACCACCTCCAATCCAGAGATGGTCGAGCTGTTGCTTTTGCATTGGGAAGTAAGAGTGATGCAAGAGCGCACCCTCCCTGTCACCGCAGCAAATTGAATTTAGCAAATCGCATTTTCCTGATTAACAGCAGAAAAATCTTGTCATACTCAGTAAGAAGATAAATTTTTAAAAATAAATCCTATGCCTGAGTCAATTTAAAGTCTTATTGCTAGATGAGCAACATTCAGTTCCAGGACTCCACAGGGACTTTTACTTAAACATAAAATAATAATAATGAAAAAACCCTAACCCTCTGCCAAATGCACAGGAAAAGAAAGCTTTTTTTTTTCCCTCCAGATTCAATACTCACCTAGAAAGACACAAGGACAAGCTAATTGTGAAGCAACTACCGACAGCAATCTGCTCAAACAATGCTGGAAAATTATTTCATGTTCACCACAATCCTTTTCATAAAACATCCTTAGAAAGATCCTGCTGAGCCTCTTTCTACCTCCTGCATCAAAAGGGTCTCTGAAATTTAAATGCATAATGAAAAGTGCATTTTGCCTTGGTAATTTAAATAGGATTCATGCTCAGAGTACTACAGTCCTCACCATCAGATGTCTCCCCGCCTTTCCTCCCCCGTAGCCCTCTCTCCTCTCAAGAGTTCACCAGAGCCAGAAAGCACAGGTTTTCAGTTCCTACAGAAAATAAAGGCTGTAGGGAAAAGGAGAAGGAAGCGTGAGGTAGATGAACAGGTGGGTCATTTTGAAAAGTGTTTATAAACCTTTTCTGTCTTCAAAGTTTGGCTGCCATGACTGTTTACAGCCCCAGATACTCCAGGCAGCATCCTGAATCTTGGCGTCCGCCCAGGCATTTCCAAATCTTCCAATTAATTAAGTATCTTAGCACTGTCCCACAAAATGCAGCTGTACGCTTGGATGTCTCGGCATCTCCATAATGTTTGATGAAGACACACATGGACAACCCATCTGGCTGTTCTGAGCCCATTGGAGGTAGAGACATTGGTGGTAAGAACCACCAAAAGTTCTGCTTCATAAAGCTGTAAGATCATGCTACAATCTAAAGGCACATTGATGACAGATTTTTCTTTTAAGCATCAAATTTAGAACTGCAAGGAATGTACAGAGTGAAAAAAAGAAAAACCCTCAACCATATCCTGCATAAATCTGAGAATATTGGTATAGTAACAAGTCAGCCTAACAGAGTTATTGTCCCTTTGGGACAGTGTAGACTGTATTAGGACTATAGATTCCAAGTGAAAGCAAATACACTAAAACAGTGGAGAAGAAAATTCTTACATGTCACTAAAACCAGACTGTACAAGTAGATAGAAGTGACAGCAACATTTATTCTATTTAGACACAGCAGTCCTGAGGAAGATCTCTTCCTCCTTGTGGGAAGACCCTCCTCACTAATGAAGAATTAACCATTTTCAAGCCATTGTAGACAGCCAGGTGCCACATGATGAGAATTTAAATAGTTTTCATGCCTACAGGATTACATTCCTCAAAATGTCAGATGCCCCCACCCCTCCTCTCTACTTCTGAGTTTGGGCCCATCTGTGCCAGTAGGCCAGGAATGGGGAAGCAAGAGCCATCAGGGACCAAGCTAGGATGCCAGGCTAGGTCAAATTGTGTCATGAAATTCACATCCAATTTTATCCACTAAAGTGGTCAGTGTTATTGGAGCAGTCTGAAATGTTGCATTCCTTTTTATTTCAGATATCACAAAAGCACCTAACAGAAAACCCAGAATAAAACCACTTGTGTTTCTCCACTAAAACTGAGAAAAGAAGGCTGACTGCCTCGGTCATACCACATTCCCTAGACAGATTATATCCAGTCAGTTCTTTTACTTGCCACCCAGAGACGTGAAGTGACAGCCAGCTAGCATGTTCAGCATCCCCAGGAGGTAAGTCACCCCTACATCAAAGCCAAAGATCAAAAGTTTGTCAATACAAGAGCAGTGCAAATGGGTGCAAAAAGCTGGGTGATAGTACCTGTCATCCCTAGTACTTCACAGTATTTTCACATGGCATCATAAAAGCTAGCTTGTGCTTTGATGAATCTCCAGCTCCACTCAGAAAATTCTTTAAACCTATGTCTGTAGCTGCTGCCATGACTGAATAAAGAAAAAAAGAGGATTATGCTTCTTTTCTTTTTTGTCTATTTATTTTTCCTCCCTGAAATGAGGAAAGCCACAGGTAATTTAACCAGTAAAACTCTGGACTTGGAATAAAAGGAAATCGCTAATGGAAACATTTCATCTGTTTGGTTTCACTTATCAACTCTGTGAGGCAAGCTGGTGCATTTAATCATACTGTTAACAAATATGCCCAGGTGTCTCTCCTCCTCATAATTTCTAACCCATCAGCTTTCACTGTAAGTAGCTATAAATTCTCATTTTCCAACCCTGCACTTTTTATTTCGTCCCATACCTATTTTACTCAGTACTGCGAAACTCCAACACTGTGTACAGGCCACATTTCCCTTATTTGTCACATCAGGACACTCAGCCCACATGTGGTAGTTCTTGTGTCATAATCATTAGCAAACACAGATAAAATAATCTGTTTCCAAAGTTAATCTTCAACTAACTGCACCACTTTGGCCCAAAAGTTTGCACTCAGCGCCATCTATTGATGCTATTCGGGTTCAGAACACCCTGGGCTCAGTCACCACTCAGCACTGAACCACACCACAAGCTTTATTGAACAATTTAAACACATAGCTATCAATAGCAGCAATACTGGGCTAGGCATTAAAAACATTTGACAAATTAGTATTAAAATTTGCCTCTGTTTCTAATTAGCTCTATTCTGTTGTGTGACAGAAATAAAATTGAAATTCTGGTAGGAGCTTTCCAGATAAGGACTTTTGGCATGCCTTGGCCTTATCAGTTTCTCAGGGATCCTGGAGCTATGTTTCATACATCCTACTACTAATAGTAGCAGTAATAGTAGTAGGGGGTGATTAAGTCCTTATTAATAGATCTGCAGCTTGGCATATCACAATTCCCATTCTACTGAAACAGTTATTTATATTTCAAGTAAAGATCGTTAAGGTCTTGGATTCTGCTTCCTTTTTCTTGGTGGAAATTTTCTTTTCTACATACCCACTCTTGATAAATAATCTTCAGTCTCATATTTCTATGATGCATTGTAAGGAACAACTCTGATCTAGACAGATAAAATCTTCAGTTATTGAGGTAAAACTTCAGCTAATAGCAGCTTCCAAATCTTACCTCTAAAAAAGCATTTTCATGATGCTTTCAGCTCCATCAGTACTGTTTTACAACTTCTCAGGGAGTGTAAGTAATCTACCTACTCCTGTATTGCAGAAGAGAGGCAAAGAAGCAAATTTCAATTATCAAAAGTTTACATGATGAATCTGTACAACTCACTGGGGAAAAAAAGGTGAAGGACTTGGCAATTTGGAGTATTTTGCTGACGTCCTACATAAACCACTACTCCCACACATCTTCATTGTGCTCCCACTGCAAATGCAAGTCGACTGAACTCAGAAAACATTGTTACAATAATAATCATCATAATACAGAGAAGATACAAAAAATTGTATTTCTTGATCAGTAATTTATGATCCACTCATTTCCAGGGATTATCAACTTCAGAAATCACTAGGTTCTTACTTGTTTCAATCTATTGGTCCTAGAAGATGCAGATATATTTTACCAAGTGCAGAACAAAGCAAAAAACCAAACAATACCTACCTGATTTATGTCCCCCTTAAAAAACTTCATAAACCCAGCAGAGATAAAGTAAAATTCAAGAAAAAGTTCTCTTTTTTGTGGTGTCATAGAAAAATTTAAGGAGGAAAAGCCCTACAGAGGTGATCTAGCAGGACTGACTGATATTAAAATGAGTTACCTGGGGCTTTGTCCAGCCAGGTTTTTACAGTTTCAAAGGATGGAAATCTCACTACCAGACTAGAGCACTTGTATCCCAGTGCTTAACAACTCATAATTCCTAACGCTCACACCCACACAGCACATGCATCTCCCATAACCTTCCATTCCTTGACAATTCCCTCTCAACAGAGAATTGGGAGGAAAACAGCAAACCATTTTGTTTGTCCAGTGTATCAGGAACAGGTCAGAAAACTGTTGCACAAACCTGCTCTGTTATCCCTTAATCTGAGGGGCAAACACATCTGCTGGGCTGCCTGGCCTCCCTCCAGGGCCTTTGTGAGGACTGATCAAACCCTGCACTTGCAGCTGGGAACCTCAACACTGCTTTGCTCATCTACAGAAGACTGCATGCACACGTATGAATGACTGATAGAATAATCTTGTATTTTGTTCCTGAGTCTGCTAAGAAATTTCCCCAAGAGAACAGAGATTATTTGTTGATCATCTACAACTACACAGTAAGTGATACTCGAGTGACTCTTACGACCTGGACATGCAAGCCTTAACAAGGGTGAGATTACACCTACTCATTTTGGTGCCTGAAATCAGCCAGATGCATTCAGTGGCAACCCTGAAGGAGTGGATGTAGCCCATCTGAAGATTCAGCTTTTCTTCTCTGGAAAGGAGGAGCACGAAGCAAGAAATTTGCTTACAAAGGTTTTCTCAACAGAACACGAATGGAGGATCAGCACCAAAGTTTTCACTAATAAAAAGTGGAAATTTTAGTACAGATGTTACAGACTTGGTTTAAACATTACTTTCATTCTCTCACACTAAAAATCCTGTAACAGGAGCTCCTAAATCCTGTTTGGTTTAGGTCTGAATATGAGCCAGTAAAGCATTTATTTGGGAGCCATGTTTTAGTAAATCCAAAAATCTACCTACTGTTCAACTCTAAGTTACTGAAGCAGGGAGCAGCTTGCTGCTTCGTAAGAATTCACATGAGAAGAACATGTCACATTTTGGTGGAAAAGGGGAAAACAGCTGCCCTTTGTCTTTCCTGACCTCACACAGAGACATGCACATCATCAGTATACGCTGCACGTGAGCCATTCAGACTTTCTTTTTATACTCAGGCAACAATCTGTCAATAGAAAAGGATTATGAAGTAAAAGCAAATGCTTGGAGAATCCTTAACTGATTTGAAACCAAAAGGCTACTGTGGCATAGGCAGCTCTAAGCCAAAACTTTTGCAGTAGCACAACACTGAGAACTGCAACCAGAACGTTAGACAGGCACTATCAGTTAAGGTTCTGAGGCATCTTCTGGTATTTTTCTTCACACATCTTTGTAATCTCCAAGCTGTTTCTTTTCAGGCTTCTCCTCTAAGACTAGTTCCAAAACCCTCTTTTTTTGGTGCATCTGCTTTCCACAATGCTTCAAGCCCCAATCAAAACAGTGGAAGTGCACAAGAGCAACCACCTAATCAATGGCTCTGTCATGTCTTTCAATTGAAGGGTTCAGGTCATAACTTTTGTTTAGTCCAGGTATTATTAAATTTATAACCAGACTATACTGACAGCAGTCAGCAAGCAGGCAGCCTCTTGTCCTTGAGAGCACAGAAGTTGATACATTTACTTCTCCACACCTGTACACTGAGTGATCAGTTGCCTATTAGCTCACAATGTAGGCTTTTTTTTGTACCCACAAATGATGAAGAGCTCCCATTTCTTGAAGGCGTGCTGTATTCCAGTGCTACTCTGACTATTGCTGTGCCCATTCTCAAGAGGCTGTTCCCATGGAAAGAAACAGTGCTGAACCAGGAACATGGTACCAGTCACATTTGTCTTCTTACCCTGCCCCACTGCACAGGAATGGAGTTGCAGGGAAAGTCCAGTGCAACACTGGCATTGACATCTCTTGTGAACAGGAATAGATTACAACTGCGCTCCTTCTATGATGGACTCTCTGGGTCCCAGAGAGTTTCAATTTGCAGTCTCTTCCATCTACATCTGAAATCCATGACTAGTTTTGCCTAGGAACAGTGAACAAAATAGTCACTAGGGCTGGGATCAAGGGGATATCTCAGATTTTTATCAGAGAACAAGGGTTCAGGGGAGCACTAATGCATTAAATGCAGACTACTAACACGGATAGATAGTTGAGCAGAATCTGTGGGAAGAATAAAGCAAAATAATCATCTGGACAGAAAGAGGGAAAAGGTGGAGTCTAGGACAACAGAAGTTACAAAATCAATGCTGCTGCACTTAGATGTTTTCATCTGCAGAGATTATGTATCTCTGTCAGCCATGTCCCACTGTCTGACTTGACAGAAAAAATAATTGTTATTATCCCAGCTACTACTGAGTAGTTATTATTTTCCCTTCCCACCACCTCTCTGCTTTTCTCCAGCAGATACTCATGAAGACTGACCAAGTACCACAGACCTCTCTGATTGTCAATCCCTAGCCCCATACTGCTGTCTGTTAAAAACAATTCAGTTCCCTTTCTCAGCGTTCAGAGATTTATACTCGTCCCTTCCAAAGACTTATTTAAATTTTGAACTCGAGTCAGCTGCTGACATTTCAGAGTCCTCTCAGGGAGTTAACACAACTCAGCGAAAGACAAGATACATCCAATCTTTGAGGAGGCTGAAACCTAGATGAAGATTTTGAAAGGAATCCAGAAACTAGAGGGAAGGACTAGAAAAAAAAAAAGTTAATGAAAAGTTAAGGTATGCCAAGGAATCAGTCAGTTGATCTCCTCTTGAGAACACTGTGGGAACTACCTCCAGCTCCTCTGCTTTCTCATCATTGAGTGATCAAATTGACAAATACAAAAGTAACACCCATGCTCATTACTCCCTTCAGAAAAACATCACCATCATTTGAGGGCACCCATCCACCTTTCAAACTCATTCTGAAGGTGCTCAGTATGAACAATTTAAAGCAGATATTCAAAGAGTACATCAAAGAATGGGACAAGGTCAAGTGTCACTTTATCCATTAAGTTTCCCATTAAAAAAAAGTACAGAAGAGTGACTGGTCTCCAAAGTTTATTAAAAATCAAAGAATAGAAAACTTTACATAAAAATATGTCAATTTTAGCTTCCACATAGTTGTCCACACAAAAAATTTAAACATTTTTTAAACCTGTAGCACATAACCACAGTGATAGCCAGGCCAATTCATTTGGTTCACCATGACTGAAGTGTTACATGATACCACTTTTCAAATGAGTTTTGCTTTAAAATGGACGCTAGTATAAGACACCAATTAAAGCCTCTGAAGGCTCTTTAATGTAGTTATGCTCAATATTGCTAGTGTGTGAAGACTAAGCAGTACAGGCTCATGTAACAGCCCTTAGATATTATTTATGAATCAGCTCACAATTTTTAGAACTTTTTTTATTGTGATGAGTCTGGAGCATTAAGACGAACTTTCTGCAAACAGATATGCACTACTCTAGTTTGGAATGTTGCCCTCTCTCCCCTCAAGGACCTGTTTGTGTTTGACAGATTCAGTAATAACATGAACTACTTCTGCTTCAAAGGCATACAGCATATTAAAAAGCTTCATGCTTGACACCTCATTTCAATATTCAGATACCAGTTTTAAAACCTTCTCTATCTGTACACAGTATAGATGTCCTGTTAGCAGGATTCTTCAGCTTTCTTTGCTAGTGGACTTACATAACTTACCTGTAGTTTTCTGTATAGCTTAAGAACTCTCACTTAAAAAAAGGGAAGTCAGAGGGCATGAGATGTGACCTACTCCCAGGACAACTGTGGTGCTTTAAAAACTCAGGGTTAGGCAGGATGTACATTTTTCCAAAAGTTAAAGACAGTGTTTGTCATGGCAATACACACTTGCATAGTATACCTGTATGCATCTGTAAATTAAGTGCCAGCCACTCATACTGTGTACAACACTGGGCTGTGCTCTCCTGCAACACATTAAAAGATACTTCTTGTAATGCTTAGAGCAGCTGAAGTACTTTTTATATATTTGCTCTTAACAGAACTAATGCATACTACTATACAGATTCCTTAATGGAATCAACATATTTCCTTTCTCCACATTCCTTAAGCCGGGTACCTCTGTTTAATAGCATTGTTTCAACCCAAACATTAACAGGTTACGTTACTAAAACGCATCAAAGCATGTAGTTCACAGCTTTTTAATTCCATATCAGGACTTGGACCAACCTTTTTCCCATTCCTCTCAAAAGTTTTACTTCTGGTACTACAAATGTTGGATTTGTTGTCTAGTTAAAGAAAATTAAAACTCATTGGTCAGAGCAAGACGACTGATAGAGGCCAGACAATGAGCTAAAAAACACAGGGTCAAAATGCTTTGGAGCTTAGTAAATTCTTAAAACTGTAAGCCAAATCGCACTTTCATTGTGAATCAAGAAGCCTCAAATATTACCAAATGTCATGTTTATAACACTGCTCAGACAACCTGCCAAAACTATGACCCCAACTTAGATAATGCAACCTGGGAAAGGATCTGTAAATTAAAAAACCTCTTCCCCTTAAATATAACTTATGTGATAATATGAAATTAAATTAAAAATTCCAAGTTATTGCACAAATCATACCTCCAATATTTACACAGAAAAAAAAAATGGAGCTTGGGAAAAAAAAAACAAACAGGAGAGCAGCAAATGTACTTTTATGAATTCCCAACTTGATTTGCTGCAAAGAAAAAAAAATATTTCCAAGGGGTTGAAGTTTCCTTTACTTCTAAAATAAAAGAAAAGGAACAGATATAGCCACAGCAAAAAAGCTACAGCATTTGTAAATGTCCTTGCAGTTCTACTGTCAGAGCTGCTTCGGCACTGAATGAACCATTGTGGGAAGGCAGAAAACAAACTTCCACATTTAATAAGGCTTCACAGATAAGCACAACTACTTCTTGAAGATGGACTGAACCACCACACAAAGAAACATGCAAAGAAGTCAGCTGCAGATATTTGGCAACACCAATAAAACGATGTGCTGGACGCTGGTCTCCATCCCTCAAGTCGAGTGGCACTCACTCAGTTTGTCTGAACAGGGAAGGTCATTTTGGCATCTGCCATTATCTGCTCAGACTAATGGGCAAACTGTCTCTGTGTTTTTTCCTTCTCCATATATTCCGATTGTACTGGTGGTGTCCTCGGTTACCAACTGGTTGCCTCATGCCTCCACTGCTGACGGGGCTGTAGCTGTTGCCTTGGTTATGAGTTCCTTTCATGGAAAACTTCATTCCACTGTGCTGCTAAAAAAAAGAAAATAAAATAAGCATTCATTTAGGCATAAAAAGAGCAAATAAAACATATATTACCAGTTGTATTTCCTCAACATATAAGTCACTTCCACAAAACACTGCTTGAAGCAACCGGTCTTTTCATGCTTGTTCATTTGTAGCTGTGTGAGTCCCAAGGCACTAACAGCTTACTAAGTGTTTTCTGAAGAAAATGTCCTGCAAATGAAATGGTGTAGATTTCAAAGCATCTTTAAAACCCTCAGATCTCAGTATGAAATATACTCACTGTACAACTCCCTTATAAAACCAGAGAACTTCCACATTAAAAACTAATTGTGACAGATGTGTCTATTTTGGAGTACCTCAGCAAGAGCATGACCAAGCAAAATACTTAAGTCTTTCAGAAACATCATGGAGAAACATAAGGGCATGATCACATGAGCTGATTGATGCATGGGGAGTACAGGTCTGCTTTTCCCATAATCTCAAGTCAGTAACAGGCCAACTAAGTACGGCTTGTGAGGACCTTGTAAATCCTGCTGGTCTGATCATCAGGTTACACAGCTCCTAGACCATACCTCATATGCAGACCAAGGCAAAACAATTAAGTGAGCAGAAATACAGCATGAGACTTTCTTTGGGGGATCTCCAGTAACTTGGAACAAAAACTGCTCACAAGGTTTAGTAGCAGTCTGAGTAAACCTACCATACCGTAAGGTACTACAGGCATCTTTATCACTTAATGGCATACAGTAAGTTAACTTAATGCGTATGTGCTTAAAATAGATACAAAAGTTTCAAAAGATGAAAGACTTCCTAAATACTGATAACATCACTGCAAACAACCTTTCCTAATGTCTGATAGCAAGAACTCAACAGAAAACTGATTACCTGTAACAAAAGTTAATTCTAACCTCAAGTGGTTAAACAGGAACACAGCTAAAATTTGGGACAACTGCTTAGAACACTAAAGTAGCTACAGGTATTTCATATTCTGTATTTCCAAACAAGTATGATGAAGAAAGAAACGAGAACACCAAGCCACCATTACAATTGTGTGCACAAAACATAAACAGTTATTGAAAGCATAATTCCATAAGCAAGATTTCACTGTCAAACTGTAACTAGAAGAGACACTGAGCATCCAGAAAGACAAACTGGTGAAGACTAGTGCTGAGGAACAACCACAGTTAACTGCAGGGTGGCAAAAAAAACTTAAAAATTATTTTTGAGTTGTACAGTGTCCTACAGCAACCTAATCAACCTTCAACATGCAACTTCTAAACTCTCAAGATAGATACACTAAGTGTTATTCTCAGACTACCAGTGGCAAAATAATTCAAGGACAAACAGAAAAAGGAAGTGCAAGATGAGAATATTTCATTCTTAAGAGACACTACATCCCAAACATAATTTATTGATATACATATCATAAATAGCTTCTAGTAGATGTTTTAGCAAGTCAACAACATGATGCTAAGACAAAAATAGAATGTTTTATATTTTTGGCAAGTGGTCCTTCAAGCAAACACACCATCACATTCTCGTGCAAAGTTTTCTAGTTCAGTAAGTGTATCTGACTCAATTATATACAAACATTTACTTGAAACGACATGAAAATACTAAAAATGACCCTATAATAGTCAAAACACTAAAAGTAGCCAGTCATCACAGTTACCCTCAACTACAAGCTGAAGAAAGACAGAGGAAAACTTTAGTATTGCTACTGAACAACCAGAACAAAACTGATCAAGGAGTATACAAACTTCCAGGAAGCCTATCTCTCCACTTCAGCAGAAAATGTGAAAAATCTATCAACTTCTTCCTCAAGATGAGTGAGGATTCATCAAAAAAAATACTGGGGGTAGGATGGCAGGTGACCCCAAGATGAGACAAGCAGCACAGCAAGTATGACAAATGCATCTACCTCTATTGTAAAAGATGTCACGCCCCTTGTTTGCTGAAAAGATAAGCAAACATTCGAAGAATGATTAATAACCTAGCCAGAATGGGAACTCTAGCTTGTGGTGAAGCATTCTGCATTGTCTTTAGGCCAAGATAAAGACTGTCAATCTATTGGGGCAGGATCTGAATCCATCAGTCTTACAACTCATCAGCTGAGAGAGGTGCTTAAGGAAAGTTGACTCAGGGACCACTTCAGTCAGAGAAGATACCTTTATATTTACTAGTTCTTAACTACATTTTGTTCACTAGTTTGTTTTTTTGAAACCATCAGCTTTTACCATCCTGCATCTTGTGCTATGGCATTTCACAGCTTAAATGAGCATCACATTTAATTTGCGCTTACTACAGGATAATCTATCAGTCCTTGGAGTAAGTAACTTCTTGTCATTCCGTTCTCTTTTTCATATACTGCTGATGACTACACAGACCTAGTTCATATACGTCATCTTGTCCAGGTTGAACAATCATTCTTTCTTCACACAGAAGCAATTCCATGTGTTTGATCACTATTAACATCTTTCCCTATTCCGCTTCTATTTGTGTTTTGACTTTCCTCTGATGAAGAAAGAAATGGCAAAATTATACTCACTGTTGGTGCTCTGCAAGAACATCTAAATGTCATCTTCACAAGAAACTGTCAGCTCAGGGCCTACCACTCTCTACAAAGTTTAAATTATTTCTCTCCCTCCTGATGCATCACCTTAAAAGGTCGTTCTGCAATCCTTAAGGTGCTTCAAACCAGCAGCAAACTTCACCAGGCTTCATCCACTGCCTTTTAGACATTAGGCAGCACAAATTCCTGCAGGGCTTTCCTGGTGAACTCCATCTTTTACCAAAACTGAATTTTTTGTTCCTCATTTTCCAATTAGTTAATAGTTTAAAACAGGACACGTATCATTCACTTAGCTTCTTTCAGGATCTTTGATAAAAGAAATTTACTTCATGTTTTTGGAAATCTCAAGAGGCTGTACCAAACAGCTTTCTCTCGTGCACAAACTTCTGGACATTCATGTGCTCAGGACTCACACAACCACAGAGATGATGTCTGTAAGCAGATGATGTCTAGAGAGATCAGATAATCCAAAAAGAAAGCCCTTCATCTGTGACAGAGAAATCTTTGATTCAGAAGTTTCAACTTCTTTGGATCTATTTCTCCAGATAGAACAATCCCTCCCATCTTAAGGCCATTGATTCAACAACTGAGTGATAGAATTGGTTTGGTTTTCAGCTGTGTTTAACAATCTGCTAGATCTAGAGTGAAAACTAAAGAATCCACATTTAAGACAAAGCTGGGAGTGAGGGTAAGGTGAAATTCTGCATCACATACCAGGTTTAAAAAGTTTCCAAGAAAAAAACAATAGAAAAACAAAATAAACAAACAAACACCACAGAACTTAACAGAAAAAAAACCCAAAAAAAACCAGGGGGGGGAAAAAAAAAAAAAAAAGAAAAAGCCCTAGAAAAAATCTCAAGAAAAGAAATCTGGTTGCAATAGAAATACCAAGTAATTATTTGCTAAGGAAACCAAACTTCTATTCTTAAATACTGGCAAATTTACTACACATAACTGCTGACATTTAAAGACTGCCATTATTCAAAAAGAAAATTTCTAGCCAAAAATCAATCCCCTACAATTTGAAATAACACAAGTAGCATAACAGAGCTGCAGTCTAAATATAAACAGGCTTCTGAATAGTTTCAGTCTTTTATTTTGAAGGGTTTTTTGCCTGATAGCATTTCTAAAGTAAGGAGGAAAAAAAGGCAGAAAAATGTTGGCAATAAAGCATCTGTACTAACTTCAAAAGAGATTATACATACAGTGCACCAAAATGATTGGTAAGCACAGAAGTAAAGGAAAAGCTCAGAAAAGGCATAAGACAGTTTTTAAAGATCACGTATTTACTATTTTGTGAAGACTTACACGATTAAGGGCCATGATTGAATCTAGTCTGCAGGTGATCAGACTTGTAATCAAACTCATACACCACAAAATCATTTAATGTGAAATACCAGAGTAGTATTCAGAGCTACTTAATGTACCATTAACATTTGAAGTGTCCCTTAAATAACCTAACATGCATTCTCAAAATATTTCACAGTTTGCAATATTTTCAAATTTTCTATTTTAGGCCTGTAGCGCTCCCTTGCTCACTTTCTGAGCTTAACAACATCTGTGAATACACTAAAAATTTTAATTTCTTGTTCTTTATTTATGAAACAAATTCATTGTTTTGCGGAGAAATAATGGACAATGACCTAACCAACATTTTAGTCACAACTGCATAAGCAACAAGCCAAACATTAGGCAATCCAGCCTCATTACTTTAGATTAGTTAACAGGATTCTGTAAGATATTTCCATGTGCTACCTGCGTGTGCTCTTAACCTGGTAAAATTTCTATGTGGTTTAAATTTTTAAGCTGAAGTAGTTTACAATTCAAAGTAAGTTCTTCCAAAAGTTGTTTAGTACTGGCAACCTAGAGAAATAAGGCTCAAAGCACAGCAAACAAAGACACTTCTCCTCTTTTTGGGTCCTACAGGCTACTTTCAGCAGGAACTGATAAGATCTTGAGTCCTGAATAGATTTTTATAAAATGAACCGAAACTCTTTTCTGCTGTTATTAAAAGAGTAAAACAGTATTTTTGGAGACAACCATAAGAACAGCAAAGAAAAGAAAAACCAACATGGGGGCTAAAAAGAGCTTAAAAGCAAGAAAAACTTTAGATGTTTCTTACTTTCCAACACAAGAGAACTGGAAAAATTTAAGCTACAAGGGAGCAGACTGTATCAATCCTTCATATCTTATTTCACTTCATTACAGGCTACTGACAGAACTGCCACACAAAGACCAAGGCTCTCTTCACCTTTCTCAACAGGTTGGGCAAGACTAGTATGAGCAGCTCCAAGATAAACCAGTATCTGAGAGAGCAGAGGGCCTCAGTAGAGAGCACCATCAGCACCACAGCAAATACTGAACTACATTATGGTAAAAAAAGCAGAATGACACATGAAATAAATACCCTTTTTGATCTTGTCACTACTCAAGTTTCAAAACTTAGGGGCAAGAGTCAAAACAATGCTACCAGAAGACAGAACACATACTGCAACTTTGCGGCTGTTGTGACATGGGCCATGAAGTGTATCTGCATACTTGTCACTACAGGGAACAAGAGATAATAGCTTTTTTAGCACAAAGCTGACAGTTTCAGACCTTAAAGAGAAATCTTACCTCATTGAGAATTCTCACTTTTGATTTGAAACAGAAAAACTATTACTACAGTAAGAAAAACCCTTTCCAAGTGATGAGGAGATACCAATACAGTACACGTGAAAAAGTCTGCAGAGGAAATGCATATATGATTATTCAAATCAATCTCAGTTTGTGAGCAAAAATCTCATTACCAGACACTGAAAGATAAAGGAGTACTATGCAAACAAAAGGATGGTATGATTTTTACATTTCCATAAGTCTTTTGTTTATGGTGTGTTTGTTTATGTTTCTAAGAAACAACTATGTAGACTTTGTCTTTCCTGCAACTCAAAAAGCACTCAGGAAGCAACCACCAATGTGGCCAGAGGATCTCATACAGTCCGATAAACATCTAGACTGGATGTTTATATTGAGACCTCTGGAGATCACATAATCCAACATTCTGTTGTAAACAGAGTTAGATTAGGTTATCCAGGGTCTGGTCAGGCTAAGTCAGTTTCCATACCTAGAAGAACACCACATAAAGACTGTGCATATACAGGACAACCCAGACAGAAAATCTCTAGCACTGTTTTCAGCTGAACAACATCAGAAACTCAGATACACTTTTTCCTTAGGAAAGGAAATAAACATCATCTTCTCCTGAGTTTTGCATGTGTTAAAAACCAAACAATGTTCTCTCACACACAGAAGATGGGAATCTGGTATTTTGAATCAAAGCTGTTTCCAAAGCAGACAACTGAGCCTCCTTCTTATGAAAACACAGGGGCACTGAAAAATTATTCCACTCCAAATGAGAGCATTCTCAATTAAAAAAAAATTACAAAAATGTCATTTGGTTGAGTGAAGAAACCTTCAGTACCTAAACAGCTCAAAATGCCATTGAACAAATCAGATAATTTCTAAATTGAAGTTAACATACTGAAAACCCTGAAGTGTATCACACTGCATGAAGAGAACTCAGCATATTTGTACACTGGCTAGAATATGACACCTGTCTTCTCAGAAATATTTGGTAAAGTTTTGCACTGACATGAATTAAAATGTGTCTTTACAAACTTATTTTTTATCCAAATGAACTATACTTAACTGTTTGCACTCATCTGAAGGAAATACATTTTTGGCTCAAGTACCTGATCAATTTTGTTTGCAACACTGCTAACCTTTCAGCAATCATTTCAGAGATCCTAGCAGTATCAGCAGTACTCATGAGACAAAGTAACATCATTAACAACTGTTCTGGAATAAAGCAAACTTTGAAGTGAAGTATGCTAGCCACAGAAGTGCAAAAAAGCAGTTTATAAGTTTAAAAGTTCTGCCTTATTTGACTAAAAAGAATCTGAAAAAAAAAAGAACCTACTCCTACAAGTCCTTTTACAAGTTTTGACTGTGGTATTTCAGCACTGACATCAAGGTTTCATTTCCTAGTTATCTCCATAGCAGCAAACATATTCCCAATCAGACACCACTCATCTTTAGTGGAGGTTTTCTCAGACACACCAGAAGCCAGCCAGTGAAGCAGAGGGACTGGTGCTTACTGGCTTTAGATACTTTGGAATCAAAACACAACCCTTTGAAGGAAAAAAGAAAGCATCTTAAATGAAAGAGTTCTTCTGATCTAAGAAAAAGGAAGTTTCTTCTGTCTACATTTTGGTAACCTAGCAAACAGCAATCCAGCATGAATTAAACTTATCGTGAAGTAGCAACAGGGAATGTAGTCCCCTCCTCGCCTTGGGAAGTTACCAAGTAATTTCTTCCCCCTCTACTCATATGGACATGCGTGTCAACATCGGTTTTTCTGCTTATTTCTAGTGGGCAGCACTGCTTCATAAACTGTTCTGCTCCTCCAAGTGAAATTTCAAACTTCTGTCAGCAGACTAGAACAATGATTATCTCAGAAAAATGATGGATGATGGTGATCCTGAAAAGCACAGAGACCTGTGCCAGGAGCTTAATCAGTCCCTTAACTGTCTGGAAATTTTCCAATTAATTATGCAGTACATAAATAGAATTGGTAATCACACCAAACATATTTCAAAAATGAAAATACCAGGAAGCTTTAACAGCAGCAAGCTTGCCTAGAAGGCTGTAATTTGTTCAAAATACAGTTAAATGCTCTTGGCACCTCCTGCTTTTGAAAGTTGTACTCATACCTAGGTACAGCTTTCCAAACTGAACTGAGGTGGAAGAAGTTGCCAGGGAAAAAGCTGAAGACACCATGCAGACAAATGTATCCCTTTCAAAACTTTCTGAATATGAAAGAATACTTGCTGTTAAGAAAGTCTTGCACATATTCAAATCTATCAGGGCAGGAATCCTCTAAGGTGGTAGAATATGCCTATTAAGAGTTATAAGCTAGCTAAGTCTCATTAACTCAAAAGAAAAGCCATCAGCCTAATCTGACAGAGTCATACTCCAGAAAGTTGGAAGTGGAAAGGAGATATTTACAGTATTTTGGGTAAAATTATTTCATTTCCCACTTCTGAATCAATCAGAAACTATCAGAAAAAAACACTTCTACTTCACAAAATATAAGCTTTTGATAAATTCAATGCAAATAGCCCATTATCCCATTTCTAAACTACAGGTAGCAAGAAGTTCTTCTGACTTAATGTGATTCTCAAAGGCACATCTTTGTTAAGCAAAGCCACAAAAATTCCTGCTTTTAAACATGTAAGTACTATAAAACTACTAACAGAACAGCTAAAAATCACTTGAAAGGACAGCCAAAGAAGAGAAAGCCAGAAAAAGTGCTACAAAGCAGTTGTTTTCCAAGACTCAAAATTCCAGCAGAGATCCGAAATTCACACAACACATTGCCTCTTCACAATTGTGGCAAACACTCTGAATGCCAGCTTGTTTTGTACTAATAACTGCAGGGCTCCTAACTAGCTCCAGGGTACTTTCTCAGAAAAGCAGAGCTGTTAAGGAAAGAATAATTTACACTAAGTTTGTATTTTAGATGGAGTTTAACTTTAAATAACTCTCCAGTTTTATTCTAAAAAAACTTCTAGAGTTTCAGACTGGACTGTATTCACTAGCCAGTAAACACTCAATTGCAGACACTATAATAGAAATACATTATTCTATTAGCTTCTCACCAATACAACATTTCCTGTGCAGGTAAGCTGGTATTGCCTAGGTAGAACTGAGCAGCAGGGAAAGAAATGAGAGGAAGAAACTGTGTAATCAGTTAGAAGCTTAAAACCAAAGGGAAGTCAAGGGAAATTATCATTTTCTCCTCTACTCAGCACAGGTGAGGTCACACATGGAGTGCTGGGCCCAGGTCTGGGCTCCCCAGGAACAGAGATATGGACAAATGGGAGAGTGTCCAGTGAAGGTCCATGAAGATAAGCAAGTGCTGAATCAAATAAAAAACGGCAAAGTCATTAAGTTGAAAATGTCCTGGCCCTAGATTGCCATGAACTCTGAGAGAAGGACTTGGAGAAGAAGGAAAACTTCATGAGAACCTGACCAAAACTAAGTTGCAAAGAAACTAGCTCACTGTTTTGTTATCACAGGCCACCCTACAACCCACAATTTGCACTAAGCCTCATGTGAGGCGTGTTTGACTAATAGATTTAATTATTAGGACCAAGAGAATGTTTTCCCGCAGAAAGATGAACTGAGGTTGTACCAGAATGGACACATTAGGCAAAATACATTCAGGTCCCAGCACATTTATGCACACATTTAATTTTTTGGTAAAAAATCTTGTGCACATGCCCATAATTACTTTTCTGTTCCCTACCTTTAAAATGTATTACAGAATATTACAAGTGTAACCAAATCTGTTCTAATAACTCCAAGTCAAGATAACTAAATAAGCCTAGAAAGGTCAGTACTATTCCTTAAAATTCAAAAATATCTTACAGCTCCACCACCTATACAGTGGTGGAAATTAAATAGCCTAAAAATCTACAACTATCCCACTAGTTGGGCACCAGGACTCTCAAATACAACTTAAGGAGTCAAGACACCTGACAATCCTTTAACTTACTCCTCAGTGCCTGTGTTGTGGAGGGACTCTGCTACCCTAAACCCTTTCCCACCCTTGGCTTTCCCCACAGCTCTGACACAGCAGATAAGTACTTTGATGACCACATGAAGCTTAGCACATGCTCTATGAAGGTTACCCTCAGAGGTTTCAGACTGACAGCACAGAGCACACGACCTGCACTTGCAAAGTGACCGCTTGCTCGTGACAGAGTTGCTGGCTCATACCTGATTACTGGCGGCCATTATCAGGGCTCTCGGAGGCGCAGATTGGGGTTTACCACTTGGCAGGGGCAATGCGGGTGCTAAACTGGCCATAAGCTGAGTCGGTGCTTGAAGACTGAACTGGTAAACATTAGGAGCTGTGCAAGGTGGTGTATCTGATTCCTTTTGGCAGAGAAAAAGGGGAAAAGAAAAGCAACTTTACAGAAAGTACAGTATATACAGACTATGCATGTGAAAATGCACCCAAATATCAACTCAAGTGAATACTGCAAAACATAATGATTTTTTTCAATAGTACAAAAAAAACATAATAAAAGCCAGCACCATGTTTATTTTACGCATCTAGCAAAAGTTTAACTGAATCTCCATTAAGAAGGCAGTGTTAAAACGTCTACGGCAATCACAGCTGAGTTCCAGTCAGCACAAATCTAAAGCCAGAGTTACATCTCTACCAAATTCAAATTAAAAGATGAGAACTAAGACTGGGTAAAAACAGAAAAAGAACAGCAACACTGTAGGGTGATAGAAGGGCAAGAATTTTAGGTGTCACGACAGGTTCGGTCCTCAGAACAGTTCTCTGGTATGTAGGGATTTATACGGCAAAGTTACTCACTCTAGTTGTTACATTCTTCTCCCACTCTACCCAGCAACAGCAAAGTTAGGGCACCACCTACCAAGAAACAAGTTGATGCTCTGCCAGTCAGGACCAGTCACATGCCACTGCTCTTGGGGAATTCTGCTCCCCTCGCTTTCCATCTGAAATCTGGTGCCCAGCTCTTCAGGGAAAGCAAGACAGAAGCAGGATAATAGAAAAGATACTGCAGTGGAACTGGTATCACTGATTAGTAATCCTCCTCCTTCCAGCCCGATCACCAGGAATCTCAGATGCATCCTAAGCAGACATATTGGTGATGCTGAAGTACTGTGTGTCTGGAGCACTGATCAGCAGGGAGGCAAGCACAGATTCAGGACTTTAAAGGAATTACTGAAGTCCGAAAACACCTGACTACTTCAGTTCTTAAATGATGAATTATTTTCTAAGTTGAGAAAGGTGGAAAGCAAGCTACAGCCTTTTAAAACAACTCTGAACGCAAAAACTCTCATAAACTTACTTTTCAACCATAACATAATGGCAGAAGTAGCCTTCCTTATGTTTTACTGCTGTTTTTACCACATTCTTCGTTCCAAAGTATTCTGAACTTAAAAACAATGGAAAAACTTATTCTTTATCCCAAACCACTAGCATTTTTTCCACTCCCAGCTGTTAGGTTCAAAATACAGCAAGAGATGGGGGTTGGCGAATTAGTAGTTGAGAAGATACCACATTAAAAGGCATTATTGGCTCAGGTCATCACTGATCTTTACTGTTAAAGTAATTACTGAAGTATTCTATTGCTGTCTCTAAAGATTAATTGTCTGGAAGTAAAGACTCTTCACTTAAATCACAAAAACTTTAAATAGATCTCCAACACTACTGCTTGCCCTCACATGGCCTTGTTTTCTAAATTAGATTCTTCAGTTAGAGAATAGGCTGCTCAAGAACAGAAACAAGAAAATATTTAGAAGTTTTTCTTGGGGAAGAAGATTATATAAGTGAGACTGACAAGTGAATACTGAGCAGTCTAAGCAATGAGCTACTACAAAGCAAAACTTGCATCCCAGCTGAATTGAATACACACAGTAGAAAGAGTTCTCAATAAAACCAATTTGTTAGAACAACCAGTCTTTTATTGGTCTGTATAAAGGTCTGCTTACTTAAAAATAAGTTCTAGAAAGAAAGGAGCTGCTCTCCCAGTAGTTCAAAAACAGTTTACTGTGATAAAAGTTACAGTATGCCTTTGTGAAGCAGATAACTGCATCATGAATTCACTAGAGACACATCATGCTCGAAAAAGAATCTGTGCAGAAAGTTCTTATTTATGAGATCAGATGTTTATTCCTTAATAAACATGTTCATCATAGTGGAAAACCACATGCTGTAGCACTCCACAAAGGAGTTTCCACAAAGATGAGTTTCCTTGGACACTTTTGGTCATGAAATTATTTAAAAACTTACGAGAAGAGGGGGAAATGAACAGGTAAGTTCTAAGCATGCTCACAAGTACCCATGAGCTAGCAGATGGAATGGAATGGAAAAAGGGATCTTACTGTCCAGTCAAACCAACGTGCAAATCTACTGCAATACAGCCTTCATAAACTTGACCAAAGAATTTTATTGTCTCCATTCAAAGGATTTCCCCTTTTGCTTCTGCTTAGATATAATGAGATCCCCAAAGGTTCACATACCTAACCCAGACAGGATACTTCTCATTAATTAGATTTCTAAGGGGCTTTTGAGAAACAAAAAGTTGCTCAAAAGGGAAAAAGTAACAGATGGAAGAGAAAAGAGTGCCATATCATTTAACTGAGATTAGATTTCACCACAAACTAAGTTTGTGTTGCTTTATTTTAAATTTGTAATAGGTATGTTCTTCTGCCTCAAGTATTACTTACTGAAACACATCTCATACAAGCAGATTGAATCTTTTTTCTAAGGCAATCCTGAATTGCTAATGGCATTACTCTATGGAGTTGAGATCATGACTTCTCAAGAGCATCAAAATCCTTCTGTGAAGAGCAGCATTACCCTTCTTAAACTGAAAGATTAAAATCTGATCAGAAAATTGAGCTCAGTGTGAACTAATCTGACTTTCCAGAAGCACTACCTACATGGAAGCATTAAATCTTTCTTGGTCTTCTGGACCAGATTCTTAAGTGTAACATGCGAACTTGAAGCAAGACAGAAGTTCAGATAACCTGCAAGTAAACACATGGAGGTAACACTGTCAACACTTTAGGTACACATCTAGAAGACAAAAGCTCTGACCACTACTAGGGTGAGGGCTACAGAGATCACATTAAAAAAGATAAATGTTCACTAAAGGGATAAGATCCCTCAATTGATTTTAGCAGCTAATGTAGGGATAAAGCTACAAGACTGCTCGAAGAACCTGATCTCTGGAATGGTACTGCTTTGAATGCCTGTCAGAGTACCTCATCCTGCAAGAAAAATACCTTCTAAAGATATGCCTTTGGAAACCAACAAAGATTACCAGACAGAGGTTTATCCTCCTGGGACATTTCCATTGAAAACATGCTCTTTAACTAGTTTCACCTTCCTGATTAAGAACTTAGTAGCCAGAAGGAAGATTTCTACTCATAGCCCCAATTACTGAGGACTCTAATTTTCTTTAACACTGGAAAAAAAGGAAGTATGGAAGATACCTAGAAACACAAGTGTTACTGACAAACTTCTGCCTAGACAGAAACAGTGAAACACTGCAGTCATAGGAAAGATGAAGAACTGAAACAATCTTAAAATCCAGACTTCTCTTCCTGACATAGGACGAGTACATAATAAAATCCTTTACTCTTCTTCAAACCGCATCTCCCATTATAAAAAGACCCAGGACCTCACCACAAAGAGAATATTTACTTGCCAAAAACTCATTACTAACTAGGTATGGCCATAAGGGCTTATTTCAATTCCATTAATAACTCAATGCTTAAGATACCTGGTGAACTTCTCAGTTAACAACAGCTACCATTTCAGAGCCTTCCCTTTCCAAGACAGAACGTTTTTTTAAAAGCTGAAGTTGCTTAAGACTAATTCACTACTCCAGTCTGTTTGGCTCAATGCTAAAGGAGTCTAACTATCCTAAAGTCAGTATTCAGAAATTAAAAAAAAAAAAAAAAACCTAAAACAATAGAATGCAAGTTTCCTGATATGTGATGGATTTGGGTTTTCAACCCCATCTCCAAGAATGAACTACAAAAGTCTTGGCAAGAAGACCCTTATTGTTTCCACTCTCAAAATTTCATCCAGTAATTAAGCAATTTTTTTTCTCTTTCCCACAACATTCAGGAGCTAGAAGCTATGAGAGAACAAATGATTATTTCAATAAAAATTATGTTCCATCCTTGATAGCAAAGAACTGAAAATTGTTGTTTATAGTTAACACTTTACACCATACATTTTCAAGTGTTCCTCTCCTTACTTACAATTACAGTGATTTAACAGATGACTGCTGCCAATCTTGCTCCTTCTGCCTCTTTTCCCATTCCAACCTTCTCCATCACACCACCTGCATTAGCAGCTGACATTATTATGAGCTAATTCACAGAGGTGAACCACAGAAACAGTAATCCCCTTCTTACTAGTTTTACTTTCTGAATCAGCTCACCACAGGATTAGGTGAACACTAGTGCCGAAAAGCAGGAGCAGCTAATGAAAGGAAATTTGGCTGGCAAATATATCCTATTACTGAATTGGCTTAGTAAAGTGCAAACCCACACTCCTTTGAACATAAAGCTACACCAGAGGACTTCAGACATTTCATAGTTTGGGGCCAGGTGCAGGAGAAATTCAATGCATGCTCTCACTTGAATGGTTGTAGCCCCAGTGCACTTAACTGGGATAAAGCACCATGCTTCCAAAGGTGACTTTACAATCACCCCCGCCCTCATCCCATTTCTTCCACATAGTGTGCAATTTCCTTTCTTGGTAGGTGGAGCCATAACGTCAACTATAGTGCAAATAAAGTAGAATTGAGATGAACAAAATTTCTACTTCTATGGAAGGTCACAAGATAATTTGCATCAATACAGTTGCTGCACTTCCACTGGCCAGCCTATAAATGATTTTTCTGCCTTTTACTGCAAAAGGAAAATATCTTGGTCATTGTGATTACAGAAGGGGAGAAATGAAAGAATATAGGATACACAAACAAACTAAAATATGCTTCTCCAAAAGCATTAGTGCTTGTTTTACAGAAAAACAACTGAAAATGTTATCCAATTAGTATCTACCAGATTAAATACAAGCACAGTGCTCCTTCAATCACACCTCATTATATCCTAAGAGGCTTGACTGCAAACTTATTCCATGTTTTATCAATACTCATTGTATTTCAGATAAATCATCTTAAAAAAAAAAAAAAGGTCCAAAAAGTGCATCATTTAAAACTTCCTTTTTTGCCCCAATACTTTTATTTCACAGGCTTTCAACTGGTTTGTATTGTTAACAATATAGAAATATTTCCAGTTTGATTTTCAAGTTATACACTAAATTATAGGACTCATTATGAAAGCTGAACATGTACCATACTAGACTCTAAATACTTAATTTAGGTTTTGTTCCATCCTAAAATGGCTTGAGTATCTCTGTGGGTTTTTTTTCATGAATGTTAAGATATGGCAAGATTACAGCTTAGACTTTGACATCAGAAACTGATCTGAAGTCGACTCTTACAAAATCGTGCTTCTCTCACTGCAGAAAAATCCCACTTTACTTGCTGAATTACAAATTCTGTCTGTATCCCCTGCTGCTCAGAATAACTTACTAAATAAAATTACTTTAGAATTTTGTATTCAAAATTGTGCCTCCTGCAGCTTTGCAGAAATTTACTCTCACTTGAAGTGGATATGGAGAAGAGACTGCTCAAGGAACTAATAGAGAAGAACTGAAGAAGAGCATGAGACAATATAAAACTCCGCACTGTCAGAGATACGGGTTAAAAACCTCAAAAACAAACATGAGGCCATAGAGTTAAAGAGGAAAACAGGCAAAAGCAGCACTGGAAAAATTTGTTCCCCTCTAATCCACAGATAGTGTTAGTAATCTGCACAGCAAGAATAGGAAAAAAGAATGGAATTTTAAAGGATCTGGGGACTTAAACTCCTAAACGCCCCAAATCAAATGTCAATTAAATGCTTTTCCCCAGTGAACACCAGGTTGTCCATGTCTCTGCACTCAAGGTTGCCCACTCCTTTATTTGGAGACAAGCTGTCTGCAAGTCAGCACTTACAGCTCTCTGAAGGCTGAACATTAAGAGACTTTTTAAAGAAGTTACCTCTATTTGTTCAGGAAGGGGAGAAGCTTAAGACAAAGCCTGCATTATTTTACACAAAGATGATGAACTATTCATACATATTTGAAGAGTTATTTTGGTTAGGACACGAGAATATTCAGGCATGTAGGAAGAAGAGAGAAAAATGAAGCTTCTGCTCTTAGGCTGAGAATTTTATTAGGCAACCTCCTTTTGCCCTCACTCCTTATACACACAATTTCAACTGCAACTCTACAAATTAATTAGTCATTAAGATGGATTTAACAAGACTACAAGAAGAGCTGTTACATATTCTGAAGTGTCTGTTCGTGTACTACAGATAAGCACGCCTCATGCCTGCAAATTTAATCACTTTAAAAAAGCACAGTATTTATCCAGACAAGATTTCATATACTCTGTCATCTCTCTCTGTGAATATGGAAGCACAATAGTTCCTGCTAATAAGCTGAAATTTAGTCTGGCTAATAGGAAGGAAGGTGAGATGGTTGATAACATCATTAAGCATGTTGAGTTCAAGTACTAAACCACCATTACTGCAAAGCAAGTAACAGTTCCAAAAATCAGTGTGGATCTTGTGTGCATTCAGCAGAACTCTAAGAATAATGAATCTTATTCTTATCAGTCATATTTATATATTAGTCTCAGAATGTAAGCATCCAATCAAGGTACTGAATACATAATACTTCAATACAGTGAAAAGACAGATTCACAAAACACTGAAGGTTCTGCTCAGTTTATTCTCTAGTTGATGGGGCTGAACTGTGGGCAGATAAAGCACTGGCATCCTCATGAAAGGTTTTTATAACCCTGCAAGAGTTACAGTTAAAATTTCAAGAACAGTCTGAAAGAAGATATTATTAATGTTAAAAAGTTAAAAATAGGCAAGGACTGTGTCATCTCCAAAGCTAGACTACAGGGGTACCTTGTTCACTGAAACTTCAACTACCTTGGCACGACTGCATGCTCTTGAGAACTCTGAGGTCTTCACGAAATTATCTCATCATAGAAGCCCACACAACATTATCACCAAAAACACTGAGAAAAAGTGTATGAATTGTGTTAGAATCAAACTTTTAACAGATAACTTGGAGTTTCTGTGATGGTCTGGATATGACATTATCTATCCATAAGGTAAAAGAAAAGAGCTTTAAGAATTTCCTGTGAGCCATTTTATCTGCTTCTTATATGCAGGCATCATTGTCATATAAAATGTTAAGCTTTATTTGGCATAACATCATCAGAACTGCAGAGCATACCAGAAATCAAACAAGAACAAAATGAGACTGCAAAACCATACCTAGGATTATTTCTTACATGGCAGAGACTGTTGATCAGGCAGTAGATATTCTCTAGCACTACTCTAGGACTTCCTGAGATAATGAAAAGTATTTTTCCACAATGCTTAAGCAATAAGAAATCTGGGTCACCAGTTAGAGTGTGCAGGTCCACAATGAAAAAAAAAAAAAAGCATCCAGAAAAAAACCCCCAACCAACCAACCAACCTAGCATTTTCAAGAGGAATCTGGTCACTGCTTAGACTGTGAGACTGACATGTGCAACTACCCAAAACAAATAGAGAGCTGGGGGTGAACATAGCTCATTCCATCTTGTTTCAGATTCTCACAGCAATCACTTAACTCAGTATGAAGGTGAGATTTTTTAATGCCAGAGGCTTGTTTTCTGTTGTGGAACAGTATGACTCTGGCTTCCATACACTAAAATTTCACACACTTTGCACTGTCCTTGATGGCAAAGATATTTATAAAGCATCTTCCATTATTCACTTCAACATTTGCTGGATCATGTAGGAATGCATCATATTGTGCAACTTACCCATTTGCAGGAGTGAGGAATATACACACTGCTCTTTTTCAGGGCAGCATAGGCTATTTGAAATCAGCAGAAAGCTTCATTGAGAGAAGACTTACTACATAGATCAGTTTGATAATTAACATAACTGAGAAAAATACATGAACAGTCTAATACGTTCTGATCACCAAATTCCTTGTATCCATAAAGCTTTTCAACATGTGTTCTTTAGTTTGCTCCTGATCACTAATATTTACGTTCTTCACAGAGCTGAGTTAACAAGACAGGAATTTTAACATTCAGTATTTCACAAAGAACTACACTAGAAGTACTGGTGACTGAGTCAGAGCTCTATATTGATGTGTACAGTAAGACAACGCCATAAACTGAACAGTTCTCCCACTAATAGTTACAGTGATATCCAAAGACAGGCTTCTCTTGCACAAGGTCTTTGATCCAAAATTTACTGGCCCTTTGAAAAGCTGTCCTTTGCGATTAAGATTGTGCAGTCAGCTAGGACACCTTCTAAAGACAGCATGGCTAGAATTTCATCGGCCAGAGAGTGCTAGACTAAGGTGTTTTGTAAATAGCTTTGCTGCCTTGGAAAATCCATAAAAGGATACCTTTTGTTCAAATTATGATTTGGCCTCATTAGATCCAGTTCTTAATTTTGGGCTGAGTAGACAGTGGTCCAGAAGCGTGTTCTCCTGCAAGCTAATTCTAGTTGTGCAACAACGAAAGCAAATATCCTCCTGAGTTTCAGGTGGTATGCTGAGAAAAAGCACATAAATCTAAAATACATGGGGAAAGAGAAGACTGTCCTTTAAGAAGGCAGTGCTCTTGTTCCTCAGTGGTACTTAAACTCTCATCTTCAAAAAGTTGCCACCAGTATGGAGAACTCAGGGTAGTAACTATAAGCTCTTATATCCCTACACTTCCATTTTCCTGAGCATATTGAGAGGCTGGCTTCTAAATGTTAGCTCTGGTTTATGCCAATCCAGTCTCAAGAAAAACATGCTCCTTGTTATTGTTCTGAGACCTGTTCTGCTGCCGGAATAAATCTATAGCCATTGCTTTAGCTGACAGACCGTAACTCCAAGACACCAGAACACTTATCTATTCAGCTGCTGAGTCATATTTACAGATTATTAATGCAAAACCTGTACTGCTGTCAGAACTCCAAGGAAGCAAATCTTTAAAAACCATACACCATGCTGCACTGCAACCAACTATTAAAATATAGGGTTTAATAAAAATTCTGTGATCCCTATGAGCAATACTGCACTGCTCTGATAATGCCTGCACACTCAATATATACTGCCAATATTGTTTCCAGGACATGTTGACAAATATATGCAAGGCCTTCAGACTTATCACCAGTGAACAGTGATGTGATGACTTCAAAATACAACTACTTCTGTGCTGGAGTGGATGGCTGGAGAGGGGCAGTGTGACCAAGTAGTATCACAAGTTTCCAAGCCTATTTCTTCTTTCTCAATACAAGTAAGCTGACTTCTATTATACTGGCAGGTAGACCTCACAAAGGACCAGATGCAGTTGATCAGTATTACCAGTGAAACTGTCGCAGTAAACAGAAGAACAAATACGCTATCTAGTCCCCCCAGTTTAACAGATAAGATCTTACACGTCATAAACAGCAAAAGACATTCTACAGTCACGAAGAACACACCTCCAGAAACGTTTTAATGTAGACTTTGTGCTTAAGGTTAACAGCAATACAGGGAATCATATTTTGCTATTAAAATAAAACCTTATTTATGGGGAAGAGGTCAGCAACCTGTAACTCTAGAGTCTCCTTGTCTCCTGCATTTTTTATCTTGTTGAGAGCTTCCTTTTCACTTTTTGTTGTCTGTCATCAGCCAATGAAGTTTTACCTTCAATATCAGGCTAAACAGGACTAAGGGGAGTTCATAACAACTCACCACCCGGTATTGTGCACTTCCAGTGTAATAAGCAAATATTTGCATTTCTTCATAAAATTGATTGCAGCAAAATCTTTTCCACTGATATACTTAAACCAAGAGCATGGCTAATAGTATCACTGGCAAGTATCATGCTGTTCTTTGTTCATTAGCCCGATGGTACAACTAAAACATTTGCCCTGTTTACTGAAGGTGGCATAGAAAGGCAATTCAATACCAAAAAAACGGTAGTGTAAAGCAGCTAGAGAAAGTAACCAGAACATATAAAGGCAGTGCTTGTCCCTCAAAAGTTACTAAATGCTTATTTAATAAAATTCCAAATTTTTAATTCCATATTTGACTAGTTTTTGAAAACAGTCAGGAAACGGGTATTTGGACCTCTCCTGGCATCATCCAGTTATTCACTATCATAGCTGACTGCATATTACATCTTGCTCCATCCATGCCTCTACCTATGATAAAATACTTCAGAAGATTTACAATGAGCCACTCATGCCTTGCAGTGCTGTGCTTTGTAATCTGCACTGCACAATTCTGCACTGATTTAACTTTATACCAAAATAAAACCACCAGGCAGAACCTTAAAGGGTCTGGGAACATACCTCAAGACACTGCAGCCTCCTCTTCCAGGAAGTTATAATAAAGCCCAGCAAATACTTTAAAATAAGGAAGCTGTCAACAAGACTTTATGCAGGTGCCCTGTTACCATTGAAACATGAACTGATTTCTTGGCTGAAAATAATGAGTATTATTCATCTTCACAGACTAATATAATGTTCATGTTCAATTTCAGGTATGGGGAACAAGGATCAGTATTTGACAATGGAAGATTTTGCTTAATGGAAGGACATATGAAGACATTTCCACTCTTCTACTTAATTAGCTACTGTTAAATTGGGTAGTTATTTTTCATTACCCTCTAACTACTACCACAAAGAGCACCAAAGATCTAGGATGGAAATAAGACACATTTAATTTAATTTTACAAAAATATTTCATTTCAGTAATTTTTCTGAGCAGGGGACATTACTGATTTGCTGTAGCAGTTTAGGTATAGTATCACATTAAATGCTATTGTATCAATCAAGGCTGAAGATAAACTCTGCTACTTACTAGTTTAACCTATTAAAAGAAAAAGCTTACAATGTCACTGCTGGAGAGTGATGACACAGAAGAGGCAGATGAACCAGAGGATAACTGCTGTGTACTGGCCAATGACAATGCCAAGTGTTGATTGTAAGATGGTTCAGAGTCTCTGTTCTGCTGCTGTTCTCCATTGCAGAGAGCTATTGGGTCTCTTATTTTCAACCTATTATCTGTTAACAGAAAACATAAGTATCACTTAAGAGCACAGAATACAAACATGTGGGCCTTGAAGTCTAAGAAGAGCTGCAGTTTAACAGGGTAATTGAAAAACAGGCTCAGAGAAAACTAATCTTGGGTTAGAAAGTTACAAGTTCCTTTTATTTTTTTTCCTGTATATCTGAATGATTAATTTCAAGGCATGAGTATTTTGAATTACATCAAATTCAAGAAAAAATTTTAAGTTGGTTTCCTGCTATACCTACCAAGTTCAGGTGATAAATTAATTTTGCTCCCCCACTTCTTTTTAATCCAGGCCCTGTAGTCAATCACTTCTTGGGTCACTTTGATGATTCTACCTAATGTGCTAAAAAAATTTTTCAATTAAGTATTAAACAAAGACTGTTGGTTACATATTTGCAAGCATTTTAACAAACTACCAAATGAAGCTAAAAGTCAGTTTAAGAAACCCCTAACCAAAGAACCTTTTTGAACCTTCTTTTTTAAGCACACCATTTAATCCACCGAAGCACCACTTATATTCATATTATTTCTCTTCTATCATATTAACATGCAAGCAGTAACACATAGTAAGATTTTTACTCTGAATTTCTAAATGGAGTGCATATTACCTATAAAGAATGCACATGTTGATAACAGTATACTTGATAAAAGCAATTGATGGTCCTTGCATTTCTCCACACTGGAATTTTTTCCACATAATCTGGATTATAAACAGGTATGGGATGCAAGGAAGACACAAACATCCCAGCACCACAATTGACTGACTGGAGACAGAGTCCTTCACTAATCCTTGCTTCTGGATTTACAAAACAACTTAAAAGGTGTTAAGGCCTCCACAATTATAAAGGAAGTACCATGGATCATGAAGTAATGGAACAAGAAATAGACTGGCTCCAAAACAAGTTAGAATTTTAATAAATTTGTAACAGTAAGAGGCTCAGATAAAAAGCTTACCTGGTCCTGCTGAACAGTGACCAGTTATCAACAAAGTAGTGTTTTTCCAACACACTTTCCCAACATTCAGCTATTTGAATCATACTTCCTGAGCAGGACTGAGCTGCCTTCTTGTTTGAGAGATAAATTTTCAAATTTTCTTTTCATCAGGGACTAGTCACTGGAACACTACCTATAAACTCCAAGCTCAAGATACATGAAGAAATGACTATTGCACAAAAATGGGCTGTGCAAACTTACCACTTTGGAGCAGGTAATGTTATTTTTTTCATCATCAATGGTTACATTAAAGTTTATTTTATATTTCACATCATAAAGGTACCTTGTACCCGTACTGGAATTTTCTTTTGGTTTAAGTGTTCAATGGGAAAGCAGGATGTACAAAATCCTAATATATTCAGACTACCTTTACTAGGTTTCATAAGAACACCTAAAGTAGCCATAATTCTCCTACTGTCATAGGGATTACTATTTCATGCAAGACCAAATACTACACATTCCATGTTAGTCTTCCAACTTTAAAGACATATTCCTGTTAGTACTGAGAAAGTCAGGCCAGCATTGTAAGCAAGCATTGAACCAAATAATATCATCTAAATTACAAGTCCAATAGCTGCAGATGGGTCACCAGGACAGAATGCACATCATCCACCATTCTATTTAAATAACACAGACAAAATGATGCATGCTGGAAAATAAAATCCTGAATTTTACATGCAGAATTAAAGCTGGGGTTGTCACCACTCAAATTAAAGACCTGGGTTATAATAGATCATTCTTTGGGAACCATAGCTCAATAGCTAAGCAGAGCATGCTAAGAAAAGAAGAAATAAACCAGAGGATCACATTTTGTTAATGTATACTCCCATGACATGACAGCATTTTAAATACTCAATACACTTCTAGTTTCTCAGTCTCAAAAAGTAAGTTGAGCAAGAGGAGACAGAATGAAGCTGGGGATGACCAAAACTGCAGAGATTCAGCTGTGGCCCTAAAGCTGCAGTTCCTGAGAAAGCAGTGCCAGTATGGGACTCAAACATGCATCAGCTGGGTCTCATCAGCACCAGGACAGGGAAGGAAATCTTGCAGTTAAAAAGTTTCATCTGAGAACCCTGTCAGAAACAGCTGAGCTTTTACTCCAGAAAAACGCACAAATTTCACAACTGCCACCAGCTGTGGTCTTAGAACCAGAAAGTGAACACGGGCTGAGTAACACAAGCTCTTAAGGACAAAGAGTTTGTCAAGCCTGATGCTTCTTGGAGCACTTTCCTGGAAGTAAATCAAGAGTCACGATTTCATATACCAGAAGCAAAATGAACAGTAGAGGTTGGTATTTTTATCAGACAGGGCTACTGATACACCAAAAACGCCTGCTATCAAATAGGCAAAGTGGGTGACCATTGTGGCAAAGCTGCACACACAGAATGGGAAAATATGTTCTCCCACCAGTTCCTTTCAAAGAGCACAGAGATCACAGCCCTACACTCTCTTTTTTGGTATAAAGGTGGAAAAAAGGAAATTCACCAAGTTAAAAGTTCAGCAGTCCAAAGGCAGATTCATGCTACATGGCTTGTGCAGCAAAATTATAAACATTCATTATGAGACATCAGAAACTGAAAGGTGATTAAGGTTATACTGACAAATCCTTAATGATGCAGCAATTAAAGAGGAATCAAGTGTGATCAAACCAGATCTCAAAGAACACCATTTCCTATGTATGGGACTCAAGCATATCCACAGGGTCAAAGAACAATTTTTTTAAACAAGCATTTGAAAATTGTGCTTGAATCTGTTTTCAACGCTGAAAATGCTTAGGAACAAAAAACCTATTAATCTATCCTGTCTTTATTATGAGAAAATGTCAAGCTTTTGGGGCTTTTATTTTGACTGAGGCCAGAATTTCTACAGATGTCTGAGACAAACAATTCTTCAAAGATGCTTGTTTGGAAGACATGAAAAACTATGGTTAACTGGTTAGTAAAATTAGACAGCTCTCCTGAGAACAAAGCCACTTTAGGTTTTTCCCTTAATATTATCCTATAATAAGACCAGGAATAAACTATTTACAGATCTAGTTTATTTTATAGTAAGAACTCAGAAGCTGCTTCTTTTACACGCTGCAAGACCTTGGTTCACAGGGACACTTTCCAATCTCATTACAGCACAACTACTGGGCAAATCAATCTTAAGATCACCCTTAAGAGGATCAGAGTGATGACACCACATTCAGTAAAATCAAATACAGAAAGTTCCATCCCAGCTCCACATGAACAAGTGAGAAGCAGAGCCTGAAAAGACAAAGTCTGTGAAAAAATGGTCAAAATAACTGAAATATGCCCCAGGTATTAGAAGTGCAATATAATCTAAAAGCACACTAAGGTGCACCTGAGAAGACGTCCTTGAGCTTGTGGATTAATAAAAAACCCCCAAACTAAAACCTTTACCCTCACAAATACTCTGTGCAGGAAAAGCTGGTAATACTGACACCTTTCAAGGGACAGAAGGCATTCTAGTAAGTTCCCAGAGCTCCCAGAACTATTTTGGCCAATCAGTGGTAACCAAAAGCTAACATACAGACCTGTCAGCAGTTGGATCAGTTGAGATGAACATTAGGAAGAGACCCAACAACTCTGCAAGCACAGAGATGGAAACATCACTTTCTCTCTGGCTATGGCTGTTTTGAAGACTACCACCTGTAAATGACAACTCCAGACATGCAGTAGGAAACTGCCTAAGCTTTCTCAAACTCTGACCTGTTGGCATGACAGTCTCTTCCCCTTATCCACCTGCACCATGTCTATCACAATGCAGAAGATTTCCAAAGTCTAATTTATACTGAAAGGCACATGACAGCAAAACCAAGTCCTCCATTCCTCCTTCCATATGGACCCCATCAGCTTTCCAAACATGGCTACAGAGCTGTTCAGAGATGCAGTCTGAGCACAACATTCACAGCTGAACTATGTGACAGACCAGCATGTGAGCCAACATCCCTATCTGCAAAACATTAATATTAACCTAAGGATGGATTTTTGGCACATCCAGATCAGCATAACTTAGGGCTGTGAAATGGTACAATACCACCCTCTCCCTCTTGCCCCAAATGTGAACTCCTGCTGCTTCTCTAGCTTGTGATCTGCCCATCAGCCACATGCTGGATCAACTTCTGGACATGACAGAAGCATTGAGATACTTGTTTTCAGTCAGACCAGAACATCCATCTGACTCACCTTCTGACTGCAGGATTGCTACAGCTCATACAAGGCAAGATTCTGACTGAGAAGGAAGAAACAGCACAGCGGACAGAAGACTGTACACAGGTGGTTAGGCTGGGGAAGGTATAATATGAACTTACACTTTAATATAAAGGCCATGGACAGGGTGGTAACAAATAATCTACTATTTAAATGAACACGAATCAATAAGCAACAGCTTGTTGCCAAATATCTGCTAAGGCTCCCTGTGGTTCATCAAGAAACAGAACTGGAAAAATGGTCACTGACTCAGAACTGAGTCCAGAGAAGGGCAATGAAGGTGGTGAAGGGTCTTGGAGCACGAGTCCTGTGAGGAACAGGGTTGTTTACCTTGTAAAAAGGGAAGCTCAGGGTGGACCTTATCATTCTCTACAACTACCTGAAAGGAGGTTGTACAGCAGGGAAACTGGTCTCTTCTCCCAGGTAACAAGTGAAAGCATAAGAGGGGAAATGGCCTCAGGCTGCACCACAGAAGATTTAGATTGGATATTAGGAAAAATTTCCTCAACAAACAGGTTGTCAAGCACTGGAACAGGGTATCCATGAAAGCGATGAAGTTACTGTCCCCAGGTTTATTTAAAAGCCATGTAAATGTGGCATGGAGGGACATGGTATAGTGGTGAACACAGCAGTGGCTGGGTTAGCAGCTGAACCTGATGATCTTCCAACCTAAATGATTCCATGAAAATACCATTCCTCACAGACTGAAGAAGTGAGCTCACTTGACACGGCACACTCTTTCCCAGAGTCAGACTAGGGGCAAAGATCATATGAAAGCTGTTCAAAGCACATACTGACTCCAATTCTTAAGCAGGAGGCATCCTGTCCATAACTGTATTTCACAGCTAGACTCATGTCTCTGTGGCCCTAAATATTAAGAAATCAATCATGATTTTCAATCACTTTGGCTGAAGACACAACACCAAACTTTACCTTACATACAAGCTGTACAAATTCAAACTGGATCAGTCTCTTATTTTCCTAGGAGGAAACTCCTTTTTCCAAGATGACAGGAAACTGTTTTCTCTAATAAAATCAACCAAATTGTTAATCAAGCTCTCCTAAGCTGTTCTTGGAAGGGGATAGGTGAGATTGACTGGGGACAAAATAGCGTTAAGGTAATTTCTGTAGCTGTAAGAATTACCTTCAGGATTCAGCTGATTACTGTTTCCACTGAGAAGAAAGCTTTTCCACAACAGGAGATAGCTTTTAATTCCCACTACACTTCAGGTGTTCTATTTGGAAGCCTTAATGACGGTGGTAGGAGTGATGTGAATCTATCCCCTTATTATTTTGTGGGACTTGCTACTACAGAACATGAAGAAGAAAAAGGCCTATGCTGCTGAAGGACTAAAATATGACTTTTTTTTCCCACTGGGAATATCAGAAGCAGCAGCTGTCTAGAAATCCTTAAATTAACATAGACATTTGGTCACTTGTATTGGACTAACCTCGAAAAGAACTGCCACTATCACCAAGAAAGATGTGAAATCTACTGAGAGTATCATCTACCAAACAGAACTCTGTGCACAGAAACTTTCCCCAGGAAGAGGAAACATTAATTCAAACCCATCAGATAGTTCAAGAACAAACCATCCCATTTAGGAAAAAGCTAGCCCCAATTAGGACAAAACTGAATAAACTCAGCCTGGAGAGTTCAGCCTCTTGCAGCTTCCTATCCTTTCAAGTACTCTTCATTTAGTCTTGTTCCCTCTAGTAGAACGTCATGTAGCCAGTCCCTGGTTTAAATGGAGCCCACTGTTCATAGTTAAAGTTATGCTATAGCTTCACATACATACTAACAAGTCTAGAAAAGGGAAAAAATGGATCAGGACAAAGGGCTCCCAAATGGGAGCTTTAGGTCAGGCCACCAGAAAGGTCTTTATAAAGAGCATGGACCACTCTACCTTACAGCAGGAAGAGGGATCCACAAACATACCTGGATTACCCAAGCACATGAAGTTTAACTGAGACCAAACATGGACTGTTGATTTCTGCAACAAACTTGTTACCAAACAGCTCATCACCTCCTTACAAGTCCTTTGGCACTGACAAGACTGGTGCTAGGGGAACTATTTGTATACAGAACTTTGCTGAATGCTGTTCCTCTTGCAAGCCAGCAGCATGATAGGTTCTGAGATTCAGATGTCACTGGCACAGACATCCCAGAACTCAGAGACAGGTCAGACACGACACCTGAACACTGCTGCTGGGACTGCTCCACAGGTTTGCAGGTGTGAACAAATTTCAAACATTTCCCAGATACAGTAACAAGTGCAAGTCCATGCAAAGTGCACATACTGATGGCACCTGAGGCTCCTGTTAGATGGTGTACAAATATACTTTTTGAAGTCTGTAAATACAGATACCTCATAAGAGAATGACTATATCCTTCAGAGAAAAACAGAGAAGCTAATGGAAGCCAGAACCCAAGACAAGCCGACTTCAGGAATCCCTAGGTTATTCTATCTGTACTTAGGTAAGAATGACATCTCATTCAGTATCAAGAATTGTCAGCCAATACACATTTAACAATGACCTTTAATATCTAAAAACAGCAGTCTCAAATGTCAGTGTGCAATGCCCTGTACCACTCCTGTACTTCCATCACACTGCAGTCTCAACCTTTGTGAATTTAATACCATTGAAAACCTAAAGGATTTACAGGTACTCTTAAAGTACTGTCAGTTTTAATCTCACAAGTGAAAGACTTCATCCACTTGGATGTAAACTTACTAGAGGAAACTATTTCACCTTCCAATGACATTAATGCTGGAGGTTTACATGACTAGAGTTTGCAGTTGTATTGAGATGGTTTATGTGACACCTTATAGCCATCCTTCCCCTGTGATTAGCTGGGGAGCTCAAAGCCACTGGGATTTTAGGGAAGTCTTGGGAAAGAGACATCCTCTGATCTAGCCCAAATTCACACTGAGGGTTAGAACAAAAGGTGCTAGAGCAGATATATGAATGGAAATGCCACATGGCTGCCATGCCTTCCTTGTCAAAACCTCTCCCTTTCAAAACACAGAAATTACAAAGGTCACAGTTCAAAGCATTGGTTGTATTTCTATGAAAGACACTAAGAGCTGCATTAAAAATGGCATATCCAGAAGTATGCTATTTTTAATGGCAGTTCTGGCATTATGATCAAATGGAATTGATTCTATTAGGGTTTTTTAATATAGTACTTTTAGTTCTTTTTTTAATTCTTAAATACATGTCAAGTCTTTTAAAACAGCTTATGGGGGCACGTATTAAAGCACCAGGGAAATTCTTAGCCTTGTTGTCTAGTTTTCTAATTGTCTAAACAAGCAATTTGATCGTACATTTCCTTCTGCCACCATACAGACATGTATCATATTAGACATTAAATCAGCAAACCTTCCTTTTAAATACTTTAAGCAGAATGTTTGAGGAAAGACCAATTATCTTCTGGCTCCCTTCCATACTAACAGAATCTCACATTGGACTCATCCTGGGTTTTATCATACTCCATTTCAATGCTCCACTTTGAGGCATTGCACTCTCATATCCCTGGGCAGTTTAAATTTCCATGCAGATTTCAATACAACCACAGTTAAGCAATAAATAACATTTCTTTTATGAATCTAGACCCAAACATTCCTAACTGATTACACAGACAAATGGATATTGAAAAAGTGAACTGATTACCTCTCAGAATCTCTATTTGGATATGATCTTGCAAGTGGTGATACTGCATGGCTAAGAACAATGTAGGCATAATCAAAAACTTGTTTCACTTGCATGGCACCATAAGAACTTCTGCCAACGTCGTTTCCTGAAATAATGTGACAGTCATCAGATCATCTTTTTTTAGTATCAGTTACCAAAACATTATTCATACTTAAAGCTCAGAAGCCTTAACAATACAGCTTAACTCTGTTTAAACCAGTTATTCCATCTTAGCCACACCAGGAACACCTAAGTGTGCCTATCTCAACAAAAGAAGTTGACCTCAGGAATGACACTTAACATTATACATTCAATTTACCACTTTTAAAATACTCACATACAGTGCTTGAAAGAAACAGAGCACAGAAATCAGCTTAAAGCTCTCAGAGCTATCTTCAAGAGGGAACCTACCAAGCTTAAAGCATCACGTCTCACTTACCAGTAGAGCTCCTGCAGACCAAATTTCAGTTTAAAATTTCACTTGTGTAACCACATTATCTTCATTAAGTCAGACGGACTCACATCAAACCCTATTTATCAAAACTATACATTAATAAACCAGCACATACAGATATTTATCTCCACAGGATAAGCCAGTTTTTCAAAAATCTATCATAGAAGATTCCAGAAGTTTTCATAGCATTGTTTTTTGATCAAGTTTGTGGCACTCTCAACTGTCTTTCTTTAGGCATGAGTGACATTTTAAGTGGAACTCTTTCTAAATCTAGTGCCATGTGAGGAACTGCAGAAGTTGAGAACATTGTATACCTTCTGTATCAGTGACAATGTACAAGAACAGATCTCCCACCTGATACCTAGAACAATCTTGCTAGTACTAGCAGAAAGCATTTGGGGGCTTTCTGTAGATGTATTTGGCACCAGACACTGTCAACACTCAATTTAAGAAATTTAAGAAATATAAATAAAACTGCTTTCAAGTTGCATGAAATAGGGACTAGGTCTTGAGTGGGTAGAAAACTGCCTACAATGAAAGGTTCCCTCCTTCAGAATGATGTGTGAAAAGCTGTGAGAACACTAGAAAGGGATGAACCACCAAATAAGAAAATCAGATCAAGGCCCATGAATAAAAGAAATCAATGAAAAAATCTGCTTCAAAAAATTGATGGGTAAAGGACAGAATCCATCCTTTGTAGCACTGAATCCAAGGATGAGTTCGACTTCAGAGGAACTTTTCACTCCCCTGAGTATTTTGTCCAGCAAGCCACTACAGACAAACATGCTGAGACCTGCCATCCAGGGGAAAAAAAACACAGCCTTGGCTTGACACATTTTAACCCTTTCAAAACTCTCCAACCATAATGCCACTCCATTAGAAAAGCATAATTAATGAAAAGTAACTTAAAACGTAAGATCACATGGTCAAATAAAAACTGATCAAGAAATACTTCCTGTTTACTGACATAACTGAGTATCTTGCTCTGAATGCACTGCTCCAGTATCCAGCAGCCACTAGGCTCAAAGTTACAGAAGCCTCTCCAAATGGTTTATTTAGTGTTGGACTCTATTCTGAGTTAAAAGCCGAGACAGTGTGGGCCTAGGACAATGAATCTAGGAGGAAACACATGGTAATATTCTTCACAGAGGACTTCACAAAGGACTTAGTCCAAAGGCAGCTCAAAAGTGATCAAGATATTTTAGGGGTCATGAAATCAGAACATAGTGTTAATTCTACCAGAAAAGTAATGATTAATTCAATATAGGCTTTTCAGAGGTAGGACACTTGTGTCCAATCACATAATGATATGCTAAACATATATATGTAGGAGAATTAAATTGAGAAGCAATACAGATATGGAATACATACAAGTGGCTAAACACACGTAATTGCACCTACAACTAAATTCAAGTCCGTCTATGGTTGGACTTGGTGTTAGGGTTCTTTTCCAACCTAAATGATTCTACAAATTATCATAACACAAATTAAGAATACACACTCAATGTACATTCAAATGATCTGTATTAGTTTAGTCTAACTTAATGCTAGGCAGGTACATTTGACATGTATCCTGCATAAAGTTATACCAAAATGAAGACAGGGCTGCCACAAAATATTAGTTATTCCTTTCATCAGTTGTCACTACCTCCTCTGTTGTGCCAGCAAAAGAAATCATAAGCCTTCCCTAAACCATTTACAGTAAACTTGGGCAGTTTAGTTTAAATCAATGAAGTTGTGTTTGAGTCTTGATTGAAGCAGATTTGAGAACAGAAGCAGAATAGCTCATGCCATACCATGCCTAAGTTCCTGGATTGCCTCATTCTGCACCTGTAACTAGTTCATAAAAATGTCTGAATTAACAGGTCTTAAACAATTATAGTCTGCAGAGCTTCTGACTTGGGCTGCAGCTGGAGCTACTGTGAACTGCACCTGTCAAGCCTGTATAAAGATGATCCTAGCCAATCCAGAAAGCAACATATTAAAGAAGACAAAAGATCACACATTTGCATTTGCTGCCTTTAATTTCTTCTGAGAGATCACTCTCATTAGAGAACCATGTCTTACATAACTGAGCATCCTTCTTTTGTCACAATCTAGACTGATCAGTTAAAGCACGCAACCCAAATGCTGTCACTCTTTAAAAAAATCATACATACTTCAATCCTCAGATGTACATTAGCAGATAACAATGGTGTGTGATTTCATGTTTAATTCAATCCTTATTCTTTCTTACAAAGCCTTCATCCCTAAAGGAGCATGTCCAAAATTTCCATCACTTGCTATCAGTATTACCACTCCATCAGGTAGCCTTCCTTTACCTGAAGCAGTTTTAAGAACACGGCCTGAAAAGGTAAAGGTAAGACCATGAGCTAGGACTGAAGCAGACCCATTTATGTTAAGCTATTAGCTAGTAAACAGCTTTTTGCAACATTCAGCATTAAAGAGGTTCTTTCAAATGCTAACTTCAATGTATCTGTGTATTTTTTAAACACATATGCTTTATACACACACACAAACATATATATTTTGCAGGTTCTAATGACAAATAGCTGATACTGAAAAGCTGCAATGAATAATTTTGAGCAGCCACTAAGGCTAGAAGAGATAATCTCAATAGATATTGCCAAATCTCAAATCTCTTTACTTCCTGTACTTGTGACCTATCAAGATGCAGAAGCAAGCAACATGAAGCATAATAAGCCCTGCAAGTTAATGGTTCTCTTTCAAAGAAAACACATTGAATTTAAGGTTTAGAATGTTCATTAGAGCCCACAGCAATTCAGAATGAAGAACAAACTTTCTCATGAATGGAGCGGCACAGGTGGAACTTCAAGTTTTAAACTTGATGTTAAAGAGTAGCAATTTAGCTACTCTAGCCACCATCAGTATGAAACTAGATCAAAACTATTCCTGTTCTGAGCATCAGAAATGACTGGAGGACCTTGGTAATCTCCTGATTCACAAAGATATAAAATAACAAGCCCCCCAACAGTCTGCTGGCTAAGTGCCAAGCTTGTTTTACAATAACAGATTAAAAGATTTGTCAACTGCAAACGGTTATGTCTTCCAAGAGAGGATACTGCTAGACCAACCTCAGACAAACCTCTTTGAAGATGACACCATCTACCCTGCTCCAACATATTCCTGTTAACAAACTTCTGAGCGCCTGGCTTTGCAGCTCCCCTTAATAAATGCTTTTACTTTTTACATATTTTACAGAAAGGACAAGTCTTTTGAGACACTGAACTGGTGCAGCTACAAGATGTTTATGGAAACTCCCCTCCTTCAGATAATGCTAAGGGAATGATTTTCATCTCATTACCCTGTCCTAGGACACTAACTCAAGATGAAAGATCTTAGACTATGTACAAACATCAAGTATAAACAATTACTTCAAAATGCATCACCACTATATTAGTCTGATAACTCAAATCCAGACCTCAACAGACTTCCCACTTGAAGTGTATACTTCTGACATCTTTGTTGGAATTCTGGTTCTTAAATCACAGAAGTTATCATCATCTTCTGGCACACAGTGATCAGTCTCTGAGAATCTCTGAGGAAATCCTACAGTGCCTAACAGAATCTAAGAAAACCCACTACAACTAAAACAACAACACAATAGTGTGATGCCTGTTCCTTCCAAATCCAGGAACTAACAGAAGGCAATGAGAAGGTAGAATGAAGTATCACATCCTTCTGATGATATGTTTCATCTGTCAGCCTGACCTCACTCACCATTTCATGCTGAATAAAAAACAGTTCCTCCAACCTAAAGAAACTAATCCCACTAAACATATTCCTGTTCCCTACAAGACCACTTTAAAGCTTTTCTTTTGTGTTATACCCTTCAGTATCCCATTGCTCAAACAGTGCATACGCTCACAGGAGCAACTTTGACACTACTTTGATAATCTTTGGGAAACTGAAAGGGAGAGGTTTTTTCATCCCAGTGATTTTTGTCTCATTTTTGAATTAAGAAGCCATCTTTTCAAGTATTCTTCCAAGGCTTAACAGGAACTTTAGAGACAGCTGTGATCAGGCTAAAAAAAAAAAAAAAAAGTATTGAAAACCAAAAAACTTCTGCATATGGTGCAAACACAGGTTTGCAGGGGTAAAACTGCAGCAGCTTATGCTAATTTAAGTCAAGACATCTGTGTCCACTCTTTATCAAAGTAACTTGTTCTTATCTCCTTCACAATACTGCCACCACCCCTCAGAGTCAAGACACTGAGTGGATTCGAACACACGCTAATCAGAGATGATGACTTGGCAACTGGGCAAGGACCTGAATACTTGGAAAAGACTTTTGTACTGGGACAGAAGGAATAACAGAACTAAACTAATTAACAGAATTCTAGATGGTACTAACATACACTTGACAGGCAATTTTACATACTGTAGGAGTATGTGATTAAGTCTGGATCTAGGAAGGCTCTACTCATCAGATCTGATTCTAAGAGCCATCCTACATGTTCTATGTAATTTTCTTCCTAGCTTCATCTGCCAAGTTCTTAAGGTCTGTGGTAGCTGCTAGAAAATATCCCTATGAGACACAGTACTCAAATAACTTCAAAATATTGTCAGCTTTCATTTCCATTGCCAAAACACTATCTCCTGTAAGAATTACATTATCTCAGCCCATACAAACTCTTCTAGAATTTAATGCTTATCAACTCTTTGACAGTATACAGCTGTTCTTGCTTCTAAACCACAGTTCTCTGTTTCTGCAAGATTAATGCTAAGAGGAACAGTTCAGAGCTCCTATTGGACTTGAAAGGGAGTTTTTCTTCTCCAGAGTGCTATTAGCAGCAATTAAAACATTGCATAGCACACGCAATTTGTTCTCCTTCAGTCCCCAGCAGATAGAAAGGAACAGAACTGGAGGGCAGTAAAAATTTTTGACTCTAAACAATTGTGGCTCATGCTGCTATACAAAAGGGTCTTCAGGCAAGTAAGTACACAGCTCCTAAAGGAAATCTCAAAGACAATGACAGTCCCGCAGAGTAACACCTTAACCTACGCCTGGCCAAGTACAGGAGTCATGATGGACACAAACTCAGAGTTACAAACATATCAGAGACATGGTTAGACAAATGAGCATCACAGCCTGCAACCTGTTCTAGAAAACGATGAACATTCAGCATATTGAGTATTTAGAAAGGGGCCAGACTTCAGCTCCTGATCCATGGTATTTGCTTTAAAATATTGTACGTAAGCAGTCTACACACAAGATGTGACAGTATGGACTTTGACTGCCAATTACATTCTAGAAATACTAGTGCTGAAGTCCAAATTAACTGCAAATTGACTTTGTTAAAAAGCTGGTTTGGAATTTCAGCTACTTGTGATGGTCGAATAGAATACAAACTGAGTACTATTAAGCTGGAAATTTTCCTGAGGCACTTAGCCAAAATTAATCTCAATTATTTTGAGGCTTACTAAATCAAAACCAAACAAAAAAAAAAAAAAAAATCATGTTAAGTACTTTCAAAAGAACACGCAACTCTAAAACACTAACTTCTTTAAAGATCCCTGTGCAGCACAGAAGCCAGTTATGCACAGTGCTTTCCACACCACCACAGTGCAGCTGGTTTTTAC
The DNA here is from genome assembly GCA_034509425.1 of Eopsaltria australis. Classification (NCBI taxonomy): domain Eukaryota; kingdom Metazoa; phylum Chordata; class Aves; order Passeriformes; family Petroicidae; genus Eopsaltria; species Eopsaltria australis. The sequence continues at coordinate 3,802,554 of JAVTVJ010000072.1, forward strand.
AGATACTCACTCCTGCTCCTATGCAGTCTCTGTGGCACCACCCTGCAGGACAGGTTCTGCAGCTGGGGCATTTTTTCCCCATATGGTGTCATTTATCTAAAGTATGGCACCACAGACTGTGGAAGGAAAGGCTACACCTTCCAATCTCATTCTCACAGTGAACAATGGAGAACTGTTCTGCTAACAATCCCCCTTCCAAGATTTCCTGGAATTCTTTCTTTCACTACCTCTCAGCGCTGTCAGAGAACCTTATTATGTCCTCAACACGGTTCTGGATCTCCAAAGCATTATGCAACTGCACTGTCTGCGTGTAATACAACCTACTCAGGCTAAGAACCTTGGGAGACCTCAGTTCCATATCCCTCAGCCCTCCTACCTGACTGTACCTCTATAGCACCAACAGCCTCTTCCCAGTGCAGCTTCTTAACTCGCTTGACAGACTAATGCAAGCTGAGAGCACAAGCTGAGCCAGAGCTCTGGAGTACTGCAAGAAGTGCACAGTCTTACCAGGCAGGAGAGGATCTTCAATACATAGCATGGATGGTCTGTATCCATTAGTCATGACTTTCATGATTTCTTCTTTGGCAATATAGGCACCTCCATTTTTTATTCTTATACCAGTTTTCAAGTAGTTAAAATTCCTTCCATAGAGTTCAAAAAATTCTATTAGAAGCATTCCAAGGTTTTCATCAGCTCTTCTGGCATCAATTCTTGGATGTAGCTGTAACACAAAACAGTTTTTGCTTATTAAAAATTAGTAGTTTTCAGACCATAACACAAGGCAACAAAAAGCTCTCAATTAAACAGCTGAGTATTTCTCTACATAAGTCTCAAATGAGTCATTAATTCTTCATGTACTTAAACCACTCTCACATAACCGAGAGGGGGCAGCACTTCAGCAGTATCTGGAAACCAAAGAATTCGGTCATCTTTCCTCATGTAGCTTTTTGAGTATTAGGGAATTCTTTTCCCTAAGTCAAAAGCAAGAAAGAAGTACTGCATACTAAATTATAGCCTAGTCTGTAACAAAGTAGTACCCAATTTTGCACTGAAAATCCATCCCTCAATGTTTTCAGAAAGTGGGGGGCAATCTAGTCACCCCAACTGAAATACAGTTTGTGTCTGTATCGCCACCGATTACATTTGGTATATAAAATGTATAGTAATATTTCAGTCAACACCACCAGCAGCAGAATATGTATGTTTTCCATTACCGCAGCTGCTGAGAGATGGCAATCCTATACTTCATCATACCTGTGGGAGGCTCACTGTCCCAAAAATGTATTAGGAGAAATTGTAACTTATTTGTAACATTGTAACTTGGCTATTTCATCAATCAAGTACAGCATCTGCCACTCTTAAGCATGTCAAAACCGAACCAACATGTAAGTAAAGAAACAACTTGACCATTGGATTTCAACGTTTTAATAAACACTGAAATCAACTACTCTGCACATTCAGTACCAGTAGTCTGGGAAGCAACAGACAAACTGCCTCCTGCAGATTTATGAAGCACCATTAAGGTGATTCAGGTGCAGGCCCTGGTACAGAGCACAGCCTCTATGCCTTTCACAAGGCTCCTGCTGCTGCTCCAGTTCACACAGGATAGATCCTGGATGTTAGAGAGGTAGTCCACAGGATCTTTCTAGAGTCAAACACTGAGCCATAACAGTAATGCTGCACATCGTGAGGCGCATCTGAAGAAACAGTACTATAAAAGGGCATAGGTACAAAACCCAAAATATTTTAAAGAACATAGAAACAAATAAAGGAGCAGACTTACCTGCAGGAAACTAATTGCCATTAAAATTAGGCTGTAAGAGCTAATTCCACCAGTAAAAACTTCATTCAAATCCCTCTGAAGGAGGAACTGTTTTAATACTAAAATCAAGTAAGGTAGCAAAGAATATTTCTGCAAAGCAAAATAAGTCTTATCAATGACAACGTCAACATTCCAAAATAAATTTTTTAAGTACACAATCTCAGCACACAAAGATTCATCTAATACAACAATATTTCCAGTGGTGTGCTATACAGTGTTTCCATGGGAAGAACTGAAACATACATTTTTTTTATTCTAGAAACAGATGAATAGACTTCAACTCTTATTTGATTGAAGATCTTGCATATCACATTTATTTCCCACCAAAAGACTAAGATTTTTATGTCCTTCTCTGAATGCCAGTGTCACTTACTACAGTAAATGTTTTCACTCTAAAGAGTGCTTTTACTACAGAGCATAAAAGAAAACTTTTAAGTGGGTAGCTACAAAATAATTGTTTTTTGACAGTTTAGCAAGACAGTATTCATAATGCAGCATCACTTAAATGCAAGGTAAGCAAAACTTGAAGAGAGTTGCTTTAGAAGCAAAGCTTAGTACCTATCTGCAGATCTAGACATGACTGTAGAAGTCCTTTCACAGTGTACAGGTTTATTCATGCAAATACCTAGCACTCAAAGGGAACACTGAATGAACACCAATAGATAATAAATTAAAACACCCATGTTTAAATAGCCTTAATTAGAATTAATACTAGTTATTATTGGTATTAATTCTATATACTATATACTATTAATTAGAATCGTCTTCAGCAATAAATTTTCAAGCCACACCAAAAACGGTTAGCTAACATCTAGCACATCCTTGGTAAGTAGCATAACATTCACTGTAACGTTGATACCTTCATGTATTCCTTGATAAATCGAGCTGCCTTCACGCCAGTTTCTACATTAAAACTGATGTCAACTTTCACTTCTGTCTCCTGGTCAGTGAGTTTTATTATTGGTACCTGAAAAGAGCAAGACAAGATTGTGAATCCCCAGAAATACAGCACTGGTGCTATTCCCTAACTTACTCAAGACACATGGATACTAGCAATCCAAATTAATGCAATTATCAAGTCTTCGAGGAGGTAACAATCCTAACCTGACTGACAAGTGAATGCTTTCTAGGAAGGTAATTAATGTACAACCACATTAACTTAAGATCACTCTGGTACTCTATCATAGCCATTAGCTATCTGCCTTCATAGCTGCAATAGCAGTGTTTCATATGACAACTTAATTTACTTAATTTAATGACTCATTCCAGTTAATAGGAGATCTAATCCCATAACCTGCGAGAGCTTCAGTCCTCTGACCCAGCATTGCACCATTCACTTACTAAACTGACAGAAAACCAGCCTAGCAGAAAGCAATGCATGTTGGTTTATCAAGATGAACTGCTTCAGTGCAGAGTCAAATGAAATCCAGAAGAGATAAAGCAAAGCAGCCATAGCAATATGGCAGGAATAAATTAATATAAAATGACTGAATATGTAGTTCAGCTTTACAGCAGCACCTGGAAGGCAATGCCCTAAAAAATAATCTTACAATCATAACCTAAACTTCAGCTGATAACATTTATTTTAAATTGAACTCTTCATATTTTTAATCTGAAATGGAAAACAAAAAAGAGTAGAAGTATAGCATCATTTTATACCAACATCAGAAGAAAAAAAAATAAGAAGGGATAACAGAATTGTAAGCCTAGACTAGTGCCATTATCCATCATTAATGGGTAACACAGATTCTGAAAATCCTGTTAGTTCTCAGATAACCCAAAGACTATCTAAGCTACTGTTATGTACTGCTACTCTAATGAAAGCCACAGGAATATTATGAACCTAAAAGAGGAAGGCTGTTTCAGAGACTACAAAACAGAAGCTTTCTAACTGAAGTTTGGAATACTCACCTTAGTCCCCTGAAGAAAACATCACTTGCTCAGTAACATAAAATTCTCATGCATTAAGTTTTTAACATATTCATCATGATTCAGGCTTACAAGACAGATGCAAGAGATAACACACATCAGTCTCACAAATGACATAAAGCTCTCAAGCAGTGCACTTTGGAAGGGATAACCCAATGTTAGGTTTGGAATGCTTCACTATGCCATCAGAAACAAGACAACCTGAAAACCATGTTAAAAGCTAAACAGCTCTAGTTACTGGCCCCCAGCTAAACAAATTTCCCCTCAAAGGTCAGTGGAAAAACATTATGTAAATAGTTAACTTATTTTACTGGATATTTTGCAAATACTAACTTTCAGATCTTTATTGACAACGTAAGTATAAAGTATGGCCTTCAGCAAAACCAGTACACAGAATTACCAATGTCCATGTAAAAGACTCCATGCTATTACTAAGCACATACAGATTCTACTGAAATCTTGCACCAAGAGCTTAAGACAATATAATTTGCTTCATGAATTAAGAACACTGTTTATCACCAACCTCTGAAGAGGTCTGAAGACTTTTCAGTTCAGTATTCCAAAGCTATTACTCACCGTAGCTTTGTCAAGTACTTTAATGGAATATGGCTCAGCCACATTGTGTTTTCTCAGTGCTTGCTCCAACAGCTGTAAAGGGGGTCGTTCCCATTTCCCAAAAACAACTAGATCAATATCACTAGACAAAAAGAACACAGCATGAAATACATTAAGTCTAAAGCACAATACACTATGTGTATGTGGAAAAATTGGCATTCTACATATTACGATTCATACAAGGTGATCATTTGCAATTTGCAATGTAGGTTCCCAATAAGCTTCTTCTAGGAACATTAAGTAAGAGAGTCCATGGTGTTTCAGGACCCAAAGCAGTACTCTAGTTTCTTTCTTCCAGTACTCTGATGAGTTCTTTGAGCTCCTTTCCCTTTCACTTTTCATGCTCCCTCCCCTCTGACTTCCACAGCCCAATTCCATCCCTCATGTATCTACTCATGCTGACAGGCATTTTAATAATCCAGAGAACTTTATCAGTGATTGGTATTCATAGAAATGAAATTTCCAGTGCTTTCCTACTGATGTAAAGACAACATCATCTTTAAGACAGAGCTACACAGGTTTCCACATCCAATTGAACCATTAAGTGATATAAAATGCCAAAGTAAGTATGACATTTTGCTCTCCAAAAACATGGGAATAAGCACTGTGATGGTTCTTTTGACTTTACACAGCAACTCTGTGGTAAGTGACACATTCTTAGTAATTAATCTTCTTTAACAAAACACAATCTTTACAAGGGAAACTCCGTTTCACTGTATGTTTTAAAAAAAAAAAGTGGAAGACTAACCCCAGACACAGAGAAGAAAAGGTAATTCACCTAAGGGTCAATAAGCAGAGCAGAGGAGTAAGATGATACATCAAATTCTTATCACAAATCTTAAAGTTCAAAAGCTCTTCCCCTTGCCACATGAAATATTAGACAAAAGTTTTACTCAAAGTTTGACAGACAGGTTTGCACATTCCATTCTAAACTCCTCTTTGAAATTTACCATTTCTCTAAACTCTTTTATGTAAGAGAAAACTATTACTTACCTAGTTGGAAGATAAAGCCCTGTACTAAAGCTGCCAAATATCTGGACCTGAAAAGAACACAGCAGGAAAATATCTTGGAATTATGAATGTTCCTTTTACTTTCACAAAACTTAATACTCTTCTCCACTTGCTAAGGATATAGCCAAGTAAAAAAGTTACTTTACTATATACTCTATACAAATACACTTTTTCTTACAGGTGCAACTTAGGAGGAAATTTAGCTTCTTTAACACGAAATAACTACCAATCCAGCTAGCAGAGAATAAATTTAAGCAAGTTGTTTTCATTATTTATTTCCCGTTTGACAGACATACATACAAGCTTTTAACAATCTCCTTCCCTCCTGCTCCTTCCTTTCCTTATGAGACAGCTTTACTGCAACTGGAAGAATTTAATGGAAAAACTTTTCCACATTTTTAAGTTTAAAAACCAGCAAGTGCATCTAAACATACAATTCAGATAAATACAAATACCCCAGATTTTGCTGTTAAGAACAACTATGAAGCAGCAGCACGTGTTTGTGAATGGAAAAGCGGGCATGATCAAGATACATCCACAAGCCACATCAAATATTTTCAGCGAGCTTCCCATCTAAAGAATTGAGATGTTCTTCCCTCTCTGACACAGCAGAGCCCAATTTCAAGCTCACTTAGTTTTTTCCTGGGCAACACAGGGCCTTTTCAGTGTTTATATCAATTTCCACAAGGTAGAAAAATCTCACTATGAACAAAAAACATGGGTGAGGATGAAGCAGTTGAGCTTCACAGTATTTTTAGCTCAGTGCTGTGGCCTGAACCCTCACTGTCTGCCATGGAAGGCTATGAAATCACCATGGTCTAAAACATTTTTCAGGTTGTTAATAACAATGCTGCAATCTGGTAATCACAAAGTTGATGCTAGAAATACAGTTTAGAGTACATTCTTTTTGGATGAGCAGATTTATTCATTGGGTAACACAGTGTTTGAATTTACACCAGCTTAGATTGCTATGTATCTCAGGGAGTGCAATTTTCCCACTACAGTAGGGCTAAAGTAATTCCTTGAATGTCAAATTCATGAAGACTACAAAAAAACCCTGCATTTAATTGCTCTTTTGTAAAATATTTTGATTTACAAATATCCAGGACTCCTGGAGTCAAGACTCCTTTCAGAAATGGATACATAGCTAGTGAGTCTCACTTTAACATTCAAAATTAAATTATACAGAGACAATTTAATAAGCTTTTAACTTTAAGAAACGCACTGCTAAAAGCTGACAATTCTTCACATTCCCAGTTCTCAAAATGGAAAAAATATTCATTAACTCAAAATCTAGGTTTGAAATGTCCCCACTTTTTAAAATAAATTTCCAAGTGCTGCAAGAGCTGTGCTACTAAGTGCCTTAAACATGAAGAGTTACCTGTTCATTTCTAAAAGAGTAAGAAAATAGCAAGGTTAAGTGAGCCAAGCTCTACAATTTACTAGAGAAGCAAATCAAAACTGAAGCTACACTCACATCAGCGGTAGGCCAGAGATCTTTGATGACTGTTTCTATCCTTTTTACCACTTCTCTTCTCATAGCTGCTTCTTCAGGACGAGGGGACATGAAGTCATAGAAGTCAATGATTTCTTCATGGAGCCTAATGGATAAAGCAGGATCAGTTAAAGCGACAATTTAACAATTACAATAAATTTTACAAGAAACAGGCCACAGGCTTTATTTTATATCATCCTTTAATCAAAGAGCTCAGAACACTAACTCCAGTAGACATTTACTAAACTTCTTACTGGCTCAACAGTGAAGGCCAAATTCAATTCCTAATTCTCAAAGATAATTTTCCTTAAAAACAAAGCTGAGTCTTAAAAACAACAATCATGCAAATGTGAAGCAGCACAAGACCAACTAAAGTCTTCAAGCAGGTTTATTCTTCCACCAGTTCTTGCTTCTGTGTGTGGCAATTTAGATAGACTGCAAACAGGCCACTGGCATTAATGAGTTCTTGCAGAGAACAATAAAAAGGACACTTGAGTATTTCTTGACATAAAAACATCCACTTTGACAAATGGACATTCCTTTGACACTCAAATCCTTCATTAGCCATTCATTCATATAGAAAGTGACCTTCCAACTGAACTCAAAGTGAGAAATGTTCAATATATTCTCAAGTGTAAAGTATTTTTATACCAGTGTTACATGAGGAGTCCTGACACTGGAACCTTACACACCTATTAAGTCCTTTTGTTTCGCATCTACCAATACTATAGAACTCTTGCTGCCAAATTTGAGTTTTCAGGTGAATGTCATGTTTGCTTTCAATGGAAAAGCATCAAGCCATGCCAAACAAAAATGCAAATAACTACTGCTGTGACATTTTTCCAGAACATCTTTTTGATGTTGACATATTTCTAAGATTTCGGTCTAACTCATGAAATGTATCTAGTCAACATTGTAGTGAAATCCAAATGCTGTCCTAAACCCAAAAATCAATCTATAGTTTATGTACTTAGCCTTCCAAAAGGAAAATTTAATAAATCTCTAGTAGGACTCAACTCTTCATCTGAGACTTTTGCAAGTCATTTTACTGGGTAATTCCCCTGCTAACAGGTAACTTCCAAGAGACTACATGCCTAATTTTAAATTGTCAGTACTCCATCCCATACACAAAGAGATTTTAGCAGCAAAGCACAGAGATGTCTCCAAAAAGCATACGTATTTTGAATTACTGTTTGCCTTTTCATCTTAAACTGAGCCTGGACCCACAACTGAACATTTAACTACATAGCAGGTTTAACTAACATTTCAATTTGCTGATAAATCTACTTGATTTCAAACTTTTAGAACAAGACAGAAAATACAAACTAACATGCTCTTATTTTGTTTTCTTTACAGAAAGTATGCTGTTTTGCTATCTTTCCAAGACAAAAACACCAATGAATAAAATACTTGAATACATCTAACAGCATTGTGGACAAACTAAAGACTTCCTATTCTGCCTATAATAATCTGCTGTAGGCAGATACAGGGTGAAAGCAAGAAAAGGCAGGGAAAGCAAAGGGGCAGCCATCCTTCCAAGCCTCCAGTGATTTTATCCGGCATATTTTCAGGGTAAATCCCAACCATGATACCTCCTAGCTCAAAGAACTTCCTTCCATGTATTTCTCCAGGTCTTTTAGTCAATTTCTGTTTTGTTATTCACAGCATTCTATGAGAATTTAAATATGCATCAGAATAAAGAATGCTTTATTTTAAACTGCAGCCTGCTAATGATTTCATCTGATGTTTTCACTTGGGGCAAAAAAAAAGTTGTTACTGGCGGTTCATCTCAAAACATAAGACTTCTCAGGCTGTCAATCCATTTGTCTCTATCCACCAGCGGTTTTCCAAACTACTTATTCTCATGTGTTCCTGTCTCCTTCCACAAGAGCAAGTCCAAAGCTTGATCCCTGCTAACCTTCTTTGGCTTGTTTTCAATTTGCACCATATTTTCTGACAGGTGGGCAGAAACACACACAGAGCCAACATGTAATTCTGCCATTCCGTCCAGGACACACGCCTGTCTCCGTTTTATTGTCCCTATACTTGTGAATATTGCTGCTGCTTGAGGGTATCTGAGCACACAGCTGCCCTATAAAAGAGACCATTATGAAGAAGCTTCAAGGTGTTTTCTGAACAAAACCACCAACATAAAACCCACCCACTGACTATATTCAGCCTGAATTATTTTTCTTCAGTCATGATTCTGTATTTACTAGAATTTAATTTTACCAGCAATTTTATAATCTAATGAACAATGAACTCCCACTGTGTCTGTCTGCAGTCAGCTCTAGCTTTCTATTATACGTTCTATCCTTTTCTCACTCATTTCTTCCCTCCAGGTATTTTTGAACATATCGAGCAACAGCCTTGAGTAATTCTATTTGTAACTTTCCCTTATTATAAAGTAAATAATTTATTCCTTCCTTTGGTTAGTTCTAAGCACCTAACCCAGTAAACCTATAAATGTTATGTTTACATAAAGTCTTCCAAAAAAATCTCAAACATTCTTCTAAAAAAAATTCAGCAGCTGTGTTATCAAACTGAACATAGAAATATGGATTAACAATGAATCCTTTAAGAAAATGAGACCTGTGAGACACAGCTACCTTTATCAAAACATGGACTAGACCCTTTCTTTATGTTTGGTCATGCAAGAAGTTCTGTTTTTTTATGGTATCAGCCCCATCCAACCTCTCCAGGAGATCCAGACATTCCTGGAAAAAACACATTTACCGTAGTCATCCTGTATCAGGGAAGAGAATAAAAGGGGCCTCCGTCCCCATCACCACCTCTACCACACACAGCACAGCCTTTCAAAAGCAGCCCCAGTGCATCAGTGAGCTCAGAAAAATAGCCAACACACAAGCACTCTCACTCTGATGCCCCACTGAGCCACTCTTCAGATTATTAACACTGTCACAATTGTTAACTACATAGTGAAAGACTCAGAAGAGCACCACTCATCACTAGTCTACATTTCCTTCTCTGATTTGCTTTTTAATATGAAGTCAGATTTATATTTTCTACTTCACACTGGCAAGGCTGTACTTGGTTTAATGCTTCAGTCTGCACAGGACAACAGCAAAGGTCCAGATATCAAAGCTCATTTAGAGTTCAAGCCATACTCATAGCTAAATCCTCTGAAATTCTTTGGCAGATACCACAAGACATGGGTGTACAACAGGTATCATTCTGCTGACTGGATTTAAATTCTTACTGAAATTTAAAATGGCAGTTGCCTGGAGTCAAAGCAAATTCTGCTGAGAAGTCTCTTTAGTCCTTCTCTGACAGAAAGCAATTAGTTCACTTAGTTCTTACTACACGATCTGCGTTCCCCCAGGTGCCCTTTCATATCTCTCTCTGAGCTCTACTGACTCTGGCAAGTCTCTTGCTTTCCACGTGCAAGACTTTCAGGTCTTAACGCATCTGGCCAACCAGTTCTCAACCCTCTGTCTCAACAGACTTCTATTTTGTTTGCTCTTTCCAGTTTTCCTTAATTCAATAGTTTCTACTTCTTAGAGATCATCTTCTTAGTCTTTGGCCTTCTGGGTAAGAATCAATGCTATACTCACAGTCAGCATATGACAACACAACCACTGTAGCATTTTACCTTTTGATTTTCACCTGAGAAGCTTCTCAGAATAGAGATTTTTTTTTTTTTTAATTTAACATCACAGTAGTTTGCATTTTCATAAACATCTTTGCTCAGACAAGGTTACTGGAACACTGTCACAAAAAAGCCCCAGCTCTTATGTATATAAAATAAGATCCTGTATGCTGTTCAGGACTAATCCCAGTGTAATTTCTTACCAGCTGAAGAATAATGTAGTGTCTGAGAAAAACAGATAATAGTGGAAATATTCAGACAGCCAATACAGGGATAGTTTTTACTTAAATATTTTGTCCACGTAGCCTCCATGATTTTCATAAGCACTGCTTAAGTCAGGACTGTGACAGTATTTTAACCATTAGGAACACAATTTCCATTTGCAGCACATGATGTACATGCAGATACAAGTAACATCCTAACTATTCTTTTTTTTATAGACCTTCCTTCAACATACAGACAAGTCAATCTTCTCAATTTCCTTTTGGCTTCCTAAAGAATTGACTCCCAACAGCATTCCAGCACCTAGCTATCCCCTGTAACATTTTAAGATGCCAATTGTATTACTTTAGCAGCAAATGTAGGCCTTTTAATCAATTTTTTCACAATACAGTTTTACTGTATAGAAATACTGGGAAAGAAACTTGTTGGTAAGCTGTAACTGTACTCTTACCTCATATAAGATGGCAAAGATGAGAACACAGGGATACAGAAGAGAGGCTACTTGTACTTGCTACATTATTCAGGTTGCTAATTTTAACAGCCTGGAGGAACCTACCATTTACTGATGTTATTACTGCTAAGCACAGCAAGCATCTGCTGCTTACAGGCTGAACTATGCAATAGAATTAACATCTTCTATTTATCAAAAAATTATCCCTTTTACTGTTTTAGGAAAGGCAGACACACTTCTAGTCTCTGGGTTAAAATAACATTCAGGTGACATTCTCAGAAATGTTTTTCCTTAAAGGCAGGTTTCTAAGAAAGGAGATCATACATTTTACTCATTTACTGCAAACATTATTATACATACGATTGACTTACTACTTCAAGGGCTAACTTCAATGCAGTGAAATGAAACTCTCAAACATAATCAACAAACTGGAAGGTAAATGAACAGCTACAGAGACTTTGCTCCCTCAAGTAAGCATCTGGTTCCTTTTCAACATGACTACACTGCTAAGCACATTAATTTATTCTAAAGGAACAGATAGAAACATGACTGCATCTTTTATGTGGAACAACCAACACTTTTTAAAAATACATTCTTTTCTTAATAGAATGAGTATTTTTCTAACTGAAGTCTAACACCATCCAAGAACTCTTACAAAAGGAAAGAACAGATGCCACAGTTAAAGCATGGGAGTCTAACACTAGGGGTGTGTAGAAAAGAGAGATAAAGAAATGGAGAGGTATAGGCAGCATCTCAAAAGAATCTCTGTTGAAACAAAGGTTTCAAGTCATAGAATACATTCCTTCAATGAAGCATGAACTCCAAAACACATTTAGTCTGTCTTGAGACTAAATGATGAAAAGCACAGCAGTCACTGCACATATTTTGGTAATCTGTTGAACTGTACCTTCACCTGCAACTAGCACAAAGCAAAATTGCATTATCATGGAAATGCAGGTGAAATCTCACACTATAACAATCAAATGCATTCAACAGCTCAAATCAGTCTTACAGTCTAACTAAGGAACACAGTTAAAGGAGAATACATATATATAGAGAGAGAGAGAGACAGAGTGTGAAAGCAATAATGTATTCTGAGACAGACTTTTCCCAATGTGATCCAAGATTCAGACATCTACAAAAGGGGCTAAAATACAACTATGACCAAGAAGAGATGAACTACAATTCTTCCCATTCCCACTCACAAAACCCATCAGATGCCTTTACCTTTGTATACTTGCCCTTCTCAACACCAGTAAGGCTCAGGCAGTACAACTCTATGCCCTATGCAATGTTCTAAGCTTACAGATGAGAGCAACTACAAAAACAGTGCTACATTCACAGACTGTACTGATGCACCAAATCAGTCTCATACTACTACGTTATTCAGACAGCAATTATCTTTGTCACTGTAATTGCATGGAAGGCAGCAAACTACAAAGACTGGCAGAATAAAAAAATCTCAACTATATAGAACTTAAGAATCAGAGCTGTGAAATGTTTTACAGACAAGTACCCTAAATACCAAACTCAAGTAAGAACTGAACTTCCTTTGCAAGTTAGCTACAAAGGAGAGAATGGAAGAAAAAAGTACTTTGTTCTCATCCACAGAACAAAGAGTAGTTTATAAAATATATTATACTTTCTCCACAAGAGATCATATTGTTCGTATTTCCTCTCTAAGCTTTCTCTTTGCCCCGCAGCCATGCAAGTCAGAGCCCATCCTAACTTTAAACCAAGTTTCTTGCCAATTAGATTTTACCTCTTAGGAATACCTTGACATTTGATGCACTCAAGAAACTAAGCTTGTTGGATTAATTTACACTGCAAATTTCCAGCCCTAAGTAACAGAATTTGTCTGCATTTTTTAAAAAATCAGAAACAAATCTATTTTTGCAAACTACGTCAATCCAATAAAACTCAACAAATTACCTTATTAATGGCTGTATTTTGAAAAAGTTGCACCATAAAAAGTTCTAAAAATAAGCAGATGTACGTCTCCAATTTAATATATGCCAATGTAGATCAACTAGGTAAGCTTCTAAAGTACATTACTCCTCACTTGGGCTGATGGACTTCCCTACACCAGCAAGAAAACATCACAATTATTTTGTTGCATCAGTGAAGGAGAATGCTGTATGTTAAACCTTGAGACTGAATCAGCAAGCTTGCTATGCCAATAAACAGAACCACTAAACACCGAAATTCCTGTCTTTTTCAAATGCTCAAAGACAGCAAGCGACTAACATCCCAGACAAGTCAGATTGCAACAGCAGAAACATATTAGTGATGAGAGACTAATTATGCCCATGTAGATCAGGTATTCACTATACCAGGTTAGCCACCAAAACATTAAAGAGAAGCAACACCTGACACAACCCTGAGCAGCAAACTCTAATTTAAAATGCACCCACCAAAGTACTACTGGCAGCAAACCCTTCACATTCGAAGTCAGCATCTCTGCAAGGCAAAAAAAGCCAGAGAATTTTTTTCTAGGTTTAGTACTGCTGCAGTTTGCCATATACAAGAGGAAGTTCCTTTAAAATCATAACCAAAAGAACAAAGTTTCAGAAACTTCTAAAGATATCACATGGGTTGTTTGGTGTGCATCACTGGTCAGGTTTTAAAAGGGAAAAAGGAGCTTTTACTACCTTGCCATAGGATTCCATCAGAAGATGCCTTCAGAAACCCTGAAGTCATGCACAAAGAGGGAAAAGAGGATTGGAAGATTAAGGATATCAAAAACGATTATGAGGAACAACTTAACAAGATGCAAAGCTACGACTGAGAAAGGCTAAACTAGTTCAAGAGCCCAAAAACCTGCTTCTGTTAAGTGAATTAAGCGATCAGTAAGAGAAAGTTAAGTGATCCCAATGCAAGAAATGTAGAGAAGCTAGTATTTTAATTTTTTAATTCCTTAGAGACTTCCCTGATCCACAACTACAAAGGGAGAACCTGTCCCAAACTTTTTAATAGAAAATACTTCACAGCAAAACCTATTCCTGATAATTCAGTATTCACCAAAAGTCAGACTCCCTTGACACTGCATTTGTACCAGAACAATAAGTAGTCTTTCCTTTCTTTTAATTTAAAAGGATTAGCTTTGACATTCAAAATAGTCAAAGTAGCTTACAGTAGAATCAGTGCAATAAATGAATAGCTATGACTATATCAAGATGCTAACATAACTATCATAAAAGGCAGTAGTCTTAAAAAAAACTACTCAGAGCTACTTGGAAGAATCAGAGAACCACAAAGGAAAATCTGTTATTTTCTTGGATTTCCAAATGGCATTTGACAACGGCCCCACATGCCCTTATGCAGGCTTATGAAGAAACTAAGCTGACATGGGATGAGGGGAAAGACCCTTCTTATAGATAAAGAATTGTTTTAAACAGGAAACAAGCAGCTGGAACTCCTCATTTCCATATTAAAGGAAGATCACAGCTGAAGCCTCATAGCACAAAAACATCAGGCAAGTCCCATGTTAGTAATCAGGAGACAGTACGAGATAGAACAAGATAACCCAAAATGCAGAAATATGGGTACACTATCACACACAGGTCTGGCTCATGTGAGTCCCAAAGATAAAACAGGACTGCAAAGCATACAGAGGAGATAAACATCTAGAGGCAGGAAACAGTTTCAATACAAGAAATTATTAAACAGGCTAGAAACAAACAACTGTCAGGTGATTCAACCTCCCCCCACCTCCTTTAAGTCCCCTGCAAAAAGCGCTCATGGTCTGCCTCTAATGCACAGACCTGCAACTGGCAGCCACTACAACCCTAGCGACAGCCTCAGGATAAAAAAAAAAATCTTTACATAATGCGTAGCTTTACAGAGGAACATCGTCCCACAGGTCATTGCTAATCCCAGATCATAAGAGATCAAGACAAGACAAATTCATACACAAAATCTACAATAAGCATAGAAATGCACTGCCTATAGCCCAGGTAGTACAAAAACAACAGATATTTTAAAGCTGGGAGATGCTTCCAGGATATATCACCACAAGCTCATGTTGATATATTCTTTTCCCAATATTTGGCATTGGCCTCTAAGGGTCTCACCCACTACAGCTGTTGATGTTCTTAGTGCCAACTGTCTCTACTGCCAAAGTCTAACAACTGGCAAAAACACCATGAAGCTGATGCCAGGATTAAACTGCTCCAAACTTGTCCCATTCTCCTTTACGCACAGATGTGAGCACCTGTCATGCAAGGCCTTCTCATGTTTTACTACTGCAGCTCAGCCTTTCTGACCTCTAGTACCTCTAGTGACTCTGGAGGCTATTGCTGCCAAAACATTCCTTTCATTCCACTCCCCAAAGCATCAGTCCCCAACTCCACGCTAGGTGTCCACTTTGCATGGAAACTTTGTGCTTTACCAAGGCAACTTACCTGACCACAGAACAAAAAAAAAAGATGTTCTGTTCTTCTGACAATTCATTCAGCAGTTACTCTGGAACTTTCCTTTATACCAACCTTCAGGCATGAAAACAATCCACTTAACTACATCCTGATGCTCTCTCCAAAAATTTACCATGACTAACAGGCAACTACTTCCTTGCACACACTCCAGCCTTGCATACTGCCTAGCAATCCCTGACCCTTATAGTTAAGCAAAACAAGAACTGAGTGTACTATGCCAGTACTACCTGCCTGCTACAATAACACCTCCACTACAGGTGTCCACCTAGCACCACAGATAAACACCAAGGATTGGACAGCAGTGTGGGTGAAGCATAGCCCACTGTGTTGATTCTCTTCTAGGAGGTGTTGGAGGAAGACAGCATGGCTAAGCACAGGGAGGAGTTAAGAATAACCACCCTTGGGGGACCCCTAAAGCTCTCACAAGAGCTGGATACCTCACTGCAGACAGTAAGGGCTTCAGAGAACTTCCAAAGTCTACATTCTTTCAACTTAAAGTAGAAGAATACAAAATTTGCAGAAGGGGCTGACAATATGGCATCTTCACATATTAACTTATATCTGACAGTAGGATAATAAAAAGCAAGGGTTGACAAAAATGTCCTGAATTCAATGGACTTTTAACAGTGCATTGCACTAAACTGTAATTAAATTTCTCTTACTTAAGTTCTGAAATATATTAAAAAAAAAAAGTAAGAAATCCCTGTAAGACTGGAATTAGAAACACTGCATACAGGAGAAGAAATACAGACAACCTAATACAGGAGCACCACTCCATCTCTGGACATCACTTTTTGTACACAGTATCGCTCAGCTGCAAACTGGTGAACACTGAAGCAACTCTTCTGGGAAAGCACTGTCATAAGCTTAGCTGGCTTATGAGAACTCTCCCCAAGCACTTGTGGTGGTCATCAGAGAATGCTGCCCTGAATCCTCCTTCAGCATAAGGAAAAGCAGAGGTCTTGGTGCTCTTGTACACTACAGCAGAACTTGTGTGTCATTACCAAGAGAGTTAAAGACAACAGCTATACAGGGGAAAAAATGAATGCAGGAAGTCATCAGACACTATGCAACACTAATTAGTCCAGGCAGAGCACCATTCCAATGTATCATAACAGTTCTGGTATCCAAACTAATCCTCAGCAAGCCAGTTCTGTTGTTTCTGCACAGCACTGTAATGTGCCAAGCAGATATGCCAGGTATTTCAGCACTAATCTTATTCAACATCTACAATTAGACTGAACACGTATTTGCAAGTATTAAGCAGAACAGACTCACATTGTTAAAAATGCCTTAGTTCTTTACTAACTTTGTTAAATTCATATTAAGAAGCAAAATAATTAAATCTGATGTGATTTTATACTATTCACAAGCTATTAGCTACATCTTCAGAGAAAGCATTCTATTAGCTGCACATCCAAACAAAAGCAGTAGAGGCCTTAGCAAAAAGTTTTGACTAGCTTGATGTCATATTTTGAAATAATATTTGAGCATTTTAAAACTCTCTGAATGCTTGAATTACTGAGATGTATTTAAGACACTGGCTTTACAGAAACAGAAGGTATTTGCTGACCAACGAATGCACACCTTAAGAGGCTAGATGTAGTTTTAAACCACACAAGAGGATACTTTACAGTACTAAGAAATAACATGTAGTTCTGAACATCAGTCACCACAGTTTGAATTAACCTCGTAATATTGAAGGAGACTTCTCTGCCTTGCATCTGAAACCAATCATTTTGTCATCTGTAGTCCTAAACTAAACCCAGGCATATAGGAATTTACATTGTTGCTATATTAATCACTCTGCTGAAGCAGTGGAATAAATATGGCTTCAATCTCCTCACTCCTTACCTTCCAAAATTCTGTAGAAGCGTAACATGGGACAATCTAGAGCATCCAAAAGCACAGCTATAGGATGAAATCTAATCAAGCACAGCTATTCACACTTGTGTTTTATGAGAAAAATTTCCTTTACAAAGATTGTCATGCTGCTATCAAAAGTGATGAAAGCATGAGCCCACTGGAAAAAGGAATGTTGTATATAAAACAGAGGCAAACACATTTATACAATATTCCTAGACATCACCACACCTACCATCACAAAGACACTGACTACGAGCAGGGTGAATTAAACGATGATTTGCAGTGCTACAGACCACCCTCAGCTCTGAATGAGAAAGCAGAGAGAGCACAGTACTGCTTCAAAGCATGCAGGCAATACATCAGAAGTAGGACTGTAGCCTGGGAGAGGGATAGCAGAGATTACCCTGCTTACTCTGTTACCAAAAGACAATACAGTAACACTGTGAGCCACCGCATAACATTTGGAAATTTCAGCATGTTGTAGAAAAACATTCTTTTATGAACAAGATTCACAGCACAGTAAGCTCCACCATTTATGTACAGGGTGAGCATAAGAGCACCTATGATCAAGTCCTTCTTCCTATAATCCATGCCCAAACCAGACTGCAGCCAAAGATTTTCAGGATCACATTTTTCAACAGTTGCATATACCAGTATGGCAACACTGAAGTTGCTTTGTCAACAGATGATGAGTTATCAAAGTGATACTTCAGGACTAGGTTGACAGATCCAGGGAACAGCAGGCAACTAAAGGAACATAAGGGATCCACAAGAAACTCTTGTAGGGATCTGCCCCAATCCCCGCCTTTTCAGTGCATTTTTATTTGAATTGTCAAATAACGCATCAGCCAGGCTTCAGGAAAAAGTTAAGGTCACCACTAAACAGGAATTACTGCAGAAGTCCACTCCATCAGTGACAGTATTCTTATTTCAATCATGCAAGCACTTCATAAAAAATTACTAGCATTAAACAGAAATTCATTGAAGAATACATACTTGTTCAAGATTCACCTTGGGTAACAGAACTCAAATTTAAAGGCAGAAACTGCTTGTCATATTTAGGTCTATGGTTTCAAGATTCATGCTCTCCTTCAGCACTAGTTAGTTTCCTGCTACTTTAAGGAATGCTCTGGAACTACAGAATCACATATGCTGTAGTTACTGGTGTGCCATTCCCAGAATCAGGTCCTGCTTTTGTAACAGAGATCTTTGACAGAAGATTAGGAAACACAGCTTTCACTTTCAAACATATTTAGCAAAAAACTTGTCATTAACACATCAGCAAAAGAACTACCTATATTATGGAACTGACTACTGCAACTGAATCTCAGCTAAACAATTTTCTTGTGTACGGATTCTCTATAAAATCATACTTGAAGAGTGGTATATTATTATACTGTTACAGGAAAGCTAAAAGAAAACAGAAGGACAGAAGAAGAAAAAATAAAGATATGTGAATGGCACAGGTGGTGTTGCCTAACAGCTACAGGCCAGAACTCGCAATGCCTGGATTTGATTCACAGGTTTGCCATTTGCCATAGACCTGCTGGGTGAACTCAGGCTGCTCTTTTCTCCACTTGCCTGAAGACGTGCCTCACTTACACTGACTTGATTTAAGTTAAAAAGTTAACTCAGTGCTCTACCACATCTCTATGAAAATAAAACAAAACCTTCACACTATTTTAAAGATACTACTGGACCTTTACATACAAACGTCTTAGTATAGAACTCAAAGCTCCTAGCGCAAGACACCTCTTAAAGATTCATATTCTAGCTTCCTTTAAGAAATCTGAATTTCCATGGTCGGTCTGGAATTAAAAAGCAGTAGTCACAAGTCTTGTCCTCCTCTTCTTGAGGTTATGATTTGCAAACACAGAACTTTCCAAATATCTGTTTTAATACTCCTTCGTAACTTTTAACATACTCAGCACCTGACAGCACTACACAAAAAAAAAAAAAAGGAAGACACTGTCCTTAAGTTAAATCTCTCACTTAAAAATCCTGAGCTTATACCCTGTTATCTTTAGCTATTTCCCCTCTACAAATATGCAGCGCCTTTATTCCACAGGCATCCAAGGGTCTTGATGTTAGGATATTCCAAGAAACTATTTTTGAAGTGACATCAGAAATCTGCTACAGTCAGTCAATGCAGCTAGCACTTTTTCCAAGAATAAAATAACCTCAACTTTAGAAAGTAACATTTCCCCTTGACTGAGTGAAATTTGACAGGTGAAATACAGCAATCTCCTAGAGCATCCCAGACACACTTTGTTCAATTTTAGTCCCTTCTCCCTGCCAATCGGATCCAACTGAATACTCGGCCTTACTAACTACCCATTTATACGAGAAAGGTATGGCTCACAAGACAGGATAAGCTTCATAAAAGTGTTCTCTTCAACAGGTATTGGCTGGCTCAACCTACCCCAGAGCTAAAATACACTTGAGAGAAATGTTCTAAGACCACACTGGCTTTCATGCCTATCTCAGAACTCAGCATCTCCCTTTCAAGTGATGTTCCTAACACTCCCCAAGCTAGCCAATTTGCTGCAGCCTAAGCAGAGGCATTTAAAAATTCACACAGGGGTTTTGAGTTCCTCTGAACGGAAGCCTTCCACTTCCCCCTTACAATCTGAATTGACACCTGGTAGCTCTGACAAGCATCCTGTACACATCCCTGCTTTAATTATTGTAGGTGACCTCTGAAAATGGCCTGACAACTTCACCTCTCAGCCTACTACAAGGTAAGGCCTAGCTCCCTGTATCTACGCGTTTCCTGGCTCTGCGTGAATCGCTGCTTCGGCCAGGAGCCACCCAGCCGGCACAGACCAAGGTGATATACAAAAGGGCACGGCTTTGTGCCCCGCCATCCCCTACCATCGGCCTCCTTGCCGCGGCCGTCTCCAGAGGAGTTCGTGTTATCCCAACCCAGCGCCCCCCTGCCCGGAGGGGCCGCAGAAGAGGCGGCCGAGGCCCCCCTTCCCTGTGGAGCTGCAGCAGCCCCCGGGGCTCCGGCTGCTCACCCCTGCACGCCCGGGCTGTATTTCCTGGTCTTCCAGGGGGTGCCGGGGCTCTGCAGCGCTGGCTGAGGCGGCTGCCGCTGCTGGTGGGGGGAGTTGTTGACGGCGACGCCGCGGCTGCCGGAGAGCAGGTAATTCATCCCATAGGTGCTGGCTTTATTCTCCCGTTTCCTGCGGCCCGGGTGGTACTGGTGCTGCTGGGGAGACGCCGGGGGCGGGTGCGGGCTGCGCGCCGGGTGCGGCGGCTGGTGGTGCCCATTCACAGCGTTCACTTTGTTCTCGTGGAAGTTAAAAAACTCCCCGGGTCCGGCCCCGCTGCCCAGCAGCCCGGGAGGAGCCACCGCCACCGCCCGGGGGCCGCCGGAGGAAGAGGAGGAGCCGCCGCCTCCGCCACCGCTGCACGATCCCGAGGAGGAGAAGCCGGGGCTCTCGGTGCCGGACTCCACCGACGAGCAGGAGGACGAGGAAGACACGGAAGGCGACTTCTGCAGCCGCCGCCCTCCCTCACCGCCGCCGTTCACCGCCGCGGCGCCGGCGGGGACAGCGGGCACCAGTCCGGTCAGCAGGGCCGGCGGGGAAGGCGAAGGCGAAGGCGGCGAGGAAGAGGAGCAGCAGGCGCCGGGCGCCCCGAGCCGCACGCAGCCGTGCCCGCGGGGCGGAGAGGCGGCAGAGTCCAGCGCCGGGGAGTTGAGGCAGAGGTAGTGCGGGAAGCTGGCGCCGCCCCGGCCCCCCACGCCCTGCGAGGTCTCCCAGATCTGCATCCACAGCGCATTCGCGGGTCCTTTCTGCTCGGGCTGGATCCAGGCCACGCGGGGATCCATCCACGCCCGCCCGCCGCCGTCCCTCACTGCCCGGCCAGAGCTCCGCGCCGCCGCCCGCTCACCGCCCGCTCCGTCGCTCGCTCGGCCCGGCAGCGGCGCTAGGAGCGGCCCGGCAGCAGCGGCATGTGTCGCGGGGAGGAGGGAGCGAGGGAGGGCTGTAGGGCGGCCGGAGGCAGAGCCGGGCGAGGCGAGCGCGGCTCGGCAGGAAGCGAAGGAGGCACGAACTGTACCCGGCGCTGCCCGGAGCGCTCCGCTCGCCGTTCCAATGTGGCGTGTCCCCCTCGCCAGGGCCAGAAGCGGCACTGCGCATGTCCCGCAGATTTTAAACCTTCACCGGAGACGGCCGCCCTGGCAACCGCACATGCGCGGGAAGCGGGAGGGAGCCGGGAGCTGGGAATGCTCCCCCGCCCGGCGCTCCCTCCTGCGCCTGCGCGGAGAGGGGCGGGGCGGCCGTGCCTCAGCCCTGGCGGCCGGCGGGGGGAGCCGCGGCGCGGGGTCGGGAGCTCCGCGACTCCTACAGTCACGGTGTGGGTTAGGCTGGAAGGGACCACAGTGGTCCAGTGTCCCTGCTCGAGCGGAGTCATCCCAGAGCACGTGGCACGCGATTGCATCCAGACAGTTCTTGAATGTCTCCGGTGAGGGAGACCCGACAACCTCTCTGGTCAGCCTGTTCCAGTGTGTGGTCCCTCACACAGGAAAGAAGTTCTTCCTCACGTTTAGGTAGAACTTCCCTCGCATCAATTGCTGCCTTTTGCTTCTTGTCCCGTTGCTTGGCACCACCGAGAGGAGCCTGGCTCCATCCTCTAGACACCTTTCCATCAGATACTTCCAGGCATTGATGAGGTTCCCTCTCACTTGTCTTCCCTTCATCTCCGTGAGCGGCTGATGCAGGCACGGCCCTGCCCCTGTGTTGGTTTCTCACAAACACTACATTGTCTGACCCCTCCATGCCACAGCTCATCCCTTTGGAGAAGTGTAGCCCACAAAAATAAAAGGGTGGATTTTGAGTACTAATTCAGAGGAGAAGCAGGTGCAGGCAGACCTCGTTTGGGGAGGCTGAGCAGCGGAGAGTGTGGGGCTGAGCAGGGCCACTCACTCCCTGAGGGAAAGGGGAGGCCTGGGTGATGTGTCCAAGCAGCACCATGCACTTCATAACCATGGGAAGGCTCTCCTTGGATAGGTAGCACCAAGACAGCACCGCAGAGCTTCACATTTCCACTGGGTACTTCAGTTTTTTTGGGCTTGAGTCCCGGAGAGACAGTGCCTGTTCCAAGGGGTGTCTCTAATGGATGGGTTTCGTGTGCCGTGATCACTGAGTAAAATGCATCCTGCTATTGGATGGGGTGAGACACAGACACACTGTGATCTGAAGATGGGCTTTTACAGCTAACCTCCCAGAATGATATCCGTAACGGTTCTCTTTCTAATCCACTGATTTGGCCTTTTCCTTGAGCAGCTTCAGTATGCATATGGATAAAGTGTCCTCTCCTGAGGTACCCCCAGAAACTCCAGCGGTGCAGGACTCCCCAGACCATTCAGCAGAGCCCTTAACCTGACTGCAGAACAGCACAGAGAAGAGTTGAACGTGCATAAAGCCAAATACTATCAGGGAATCCTAGTTAGAACAGCCCTACAATGCAGTTGCATGGTACTTCTTGACTCAACTGGCTGCTGCATAAGGTGAGAAAAGGAGAGGTTCCACTCTCCATAATCCTGCTAATTCCTTTCCCTGCTACCTTGCACAATCCCTGATAGTGATCAGTGAGCCAATTTAACTTCTTAATTCAGAGAAGACTGCACTTGGAGGAAAAGTAATAGTTTTCAGCAGTTCATTTTGAATTAGCTTACTTTGTGATCAGAGCTGGCAGTAAGGAAGGGATGGAGAGAGGATGAGAGAACAAGACTGTAATTTGTTAGCAGAGGGCAGTTGTGTTTGATGCAGTCGTACTCTTTAACTATACCCTTAGACTTCAGGGCAAGGGAAACTGGTATGAGGACTGCAGCCTAACATTTATTACCGCAAATCATTTAGAAAAAGCATAAGCCCGTTTTCAGGACTAACAACCAAAGTACACATAAAAGTACACAATAAGCTAATCAAACCCAAACCACATTAAAGAGCTATAAATTATGTCTCATGTTCACCACAATTTCTTGCATGTTCAATGAAGTATTCAGATCTTCAGCAGAGATTTCAGCTTGAGTTACTGATAGCACTGATCCTTGGTTTTATGGTTTGCCTTCCAAAGGATTTTGGATTGTTTTGGTTTGGTTTTAATTTAACTTGAAAGAAGACAAATAAACAACTCTGTTCTTTTTATTTGAATGCCATAAGAAATAAACCGGAGAATTATGCTGTCTCTTTCTTCCTTTAGCCCTGAATACTTTGCATTCTTGCCTGTGTGATGGCCTGGGCACAGCAAGGAGAGGTGAGGATCAACAGTATTTCTGTAGGCTTGGCTGCTGTGGTTTGCTAAGAGTTGGAAGAGTTACTTTGCAGGTCAACTGTGAAGTACTGAGAAGGCTGAGGCAGCTACAGAGCCCATATCTCAGCCTTTTTGTTTCCATATTTTGACTTTTCATACATCTAGTAAAGATCACATCTTCAACCTGCTGAGTGAAAACTCTTAAAATAAAGGAACACTGATCAGTGTTTTCATAGGATCATGCAATTATAGAGTGGTTTGTATTGGAAGAAACCTTAAAGATCACCTAGTTCAATCCCTCTTGCCATAGGGTGGGACAACTTCCACTAGACCAGGTTGCTCAAAGAGGTGCAGGGGGAAACCAAAAAGACACAGTGGCCAATCTTATGGACACCTTTCCAAACTCAGCAGTTTCATGACTTCTTTTCTTTATTTCCTTCCCTGCCATGCTGCCATATTTTAAAAGTCAGCACTTTCAAGAGGGCCTAGTTTCCCATTTTGCTAAAATAATCTCCAACTTCATTTTGAGGTCTAAGTGGTAGAGACCACTGCCTTGGCAGTGACTCAAAAGCAGTTTTTGAATGAGGAGAGACTCTCACCAATCCCAACACTCTTGGAAGAGGCTAGGCTGTTTCCTGAAGTAGCCATAGAGAGTTGTCTCTCACTGACTTAAGCTGTGTTAGACAGAATTTCTGAAGCTACAGTAGTGCTTTGTCAGTTCTTTTTATGGGTTCAAGGCAGAAAATACCATGTAATAGCAAACATGGGATGGATGGGTGGGCACAATGTGCTTGAAGGTCCACGTTTTAAGCACTTAGAGAAGAAGGAAATCTCTGAGAAATCTGTAAACAATGATAATAATGGTTTGATAAGAAATCAATTAATTTATCTATCTCATGATGATTTGTCAAAGCTTGTGACATTGAAATATCACTGAAATATCTGCAGAAAAGGAGGTATTACATGTTTCCTACATAAATGTGTACAATATGAAGAAATAATACCCAGTGTTCTGTTGTGACATGACAACAAGAAGAAAGTCTTCTAACATCGGCTTTTACTCTCCTCTGTTTCTAGCCTCTCCAGTGAGAAATCTAAATAAAGCATGTTTCTAATCTTGTCTCATTAAAGTGAGAATTTTCCTCTAAAAGTAGCAAGTGAGCACTTCCTTTGCAAGGATTAATTTCTTTTAAAATCTGGTTGAGTTTAATTCGGTTGTCTTTTACTGAGGGAAACTCCACACTGAAGGTAAGATTCTTGGAATGTTTGAAAGTCAAATACAGTTTGGATCATCAGAAAAATTTTCTTTCTCCTCTTTTCTTTTCTTTTCTTTTCTTTTCTTTTCTTTTCTTTTCTTTTCTTTTCTTTTCTTTTTCTTTTTCTTTTTCTTTTCTCTTTCCTTTTAT
This sequence comes from Eopsaltria australis, assembly GCA_034509425.1. Taxonomy (NCBI): domain Eukaryota; kingdom Metazoa; phylum Chordata; class Aves; order Passeriformes; family Petroicidae; genus Eopsaltria; species Eopsaltria australis. Next base: position 3,827,678 of record JAVTVJ010000072.1, read on the forward strand.
TTCCTTTCCTTTTCTTCTTTTCTTTTCTTTCTTCCCACTGTTGAATTTGTGCGGATGCAGGTAATGAAAACTCTCCCCCTATACTTGGCACTGGTGAGGCTGCACCTTGAATCCTGTGTCCATTCTGAGCCCGTCAGATCAGGAAGGATGTTGAGGTGCTGGAGTGAGTCCAGGAAGGGGCAGCAAAACTGATGAAGGGTCTGGAGCACAAATTCCATAAGGAACAACTGTGGGAGCTGGGGTTGTTTAGCCTGCAGAAAAGGAGGCTCAGGGAGACCTTATCACTCTCTACAATTGCCTGAAAGGAGGCTGTAGCCAGGTGGGGATCGGTCTCTTATCCCAGGGAACCAGCAACAGGATGAGAGGATATAGTCCCAAGCTGCACCAGAGGAGGTTTAGGTTGGACATTAGGAGGAATTACTTCACAGAAGGGGTGATTAGACATTAGAATGGGCTGCCCAGGGAAGTGGTGGGGTTGCCATCCCTAGAGGTGTATAAGGAAAGACTGGACATGGAATTTGGATTTTGACCCTTGATTCTGGCCATCCACAATCACACTGCAAGCCTCTGATGCATCACCTCCTTCATGCTCACCAGCTCTGATCTACTTCGTAGCCTTTGTGACCCATAGCCATTCACTTAGGAGCTGGATTCAATGATCTTTGAGGGTCCCTTCCAACTCAGAATATTCTGTAGTTCTGTGGTGGGAGGGATGGAGAAGGCACAGGGAGTAGGGCTTAGCAGTACATCTGACCAGACTTGTACCTGATGAAGGTGGGAAGAGGAAAGAACTGAACAAATCAAGGTCTCGAGCTGGATGGGGGTGTGAGAGAAAGACTGTCCCATCAAAGGAGGTGCATCTCTAACAAGTGACCTTCAGAGTGTGCTAGTCACCAGGAGATAGTGCTGGGGAGGAGGTAACAGGGAGACAGTTTCCTTAGCTGCACTATCATCACTTTTTTTCTCAGTAAATACATTCCTGAATGGGAAAGTAGAGATACTATTTTCATGTCTTAAGTGTAGCTGATCACAATAGGGAGACACAATAAGTAGAAATCCACAACACCAGTTTCTGGTTCTTACCAGGTATGATTTGGGACATTCTTTTAATCTGTCATCTGGAAAGATGGGCTTTTATCTTCTTCAGAATGGCTTGTGTCTCCCATTAAAGAAGGCCTGGCACGAGAAACCCTGAACAACCTTAAATCATGTTATATTTTCTCCCTTAAATCTTCTGCTTGGCTCAGTCCTTCCTCTCTTCAAGGCTCTATGTCCTCTTCTGATGAACAGTAAGCATCAGCCAAATTTAGGTTGTTGAGGCATATTCAGAGCCAATTAAAGTACAGAGCCTGAAACAGCTGTCAACCACCAGCCATCTCCTCACCCTGTCTTCCTTGCTCTTACAAGGGTTGCCAGCCGTGTGTCAGAGAAACTGAACACATGATAAATCAGCAGCTGAACAGCTGCAGCTTCCAGCCAGGCATGTTCATGCACATGAAAATCCTTTTCTAGCTGCCTACATGAAATAGCTGTGTGGTAAATGGAGAAAGCGTGGGAGGCAGTTCACAATCCATTCCATTCTCTCTGGATTCAGGGTGGCATCACAGTGGGAGTGGGTGCATGGACAGCCAGGTGTGATCCTTGCCTCACACTGCTGGATGTGTGTCAACGCTTCTGGCGGGAGCTCTGCCTTGGAGACCTTTCGTCACTGTGTGCATAGTATGGATGCGCAACACTACAGCAGGAGCAAGGTAAAGGTGCTGCCTTGACATTCCCACGGTCTGTTTCCTTTGCTGTATTTGGCATTCTGGTAGGGATTACTTTCAAAAGTCTGCTTTATTATGAATGTTTATCTTAGCTTGTTACACAGCAATTAAATACTTAACACGGCATATTTTTACAGTATTCAGTGACATATTTCATTCTTCTCTATCAAGGATGCGCTATGAAAGTTTTGAAGTTGTTCTTGTGTTCTGTTTTGTTTCTTTTTATCATTTAGAGAAGGTTTGGGAGCATACGGGTTTTGGAAGGTTTGTTTTTTAACTCAGGGATTAGGAATTCTGCCTCTGAGGCTTGTCACTTTTCATAAAGGAGGATGTTATGCCAGCAGTAACACTTAATCGAAGACATATCTCACAGACTTTCTTTCTTCAAAGCTTTATTTAGACTTAAATTAAATTGTGTTAACAAGCAGAAAGAGGGTTTTAAGAATAAGTTTAGCTGTAGAAAATACTCTATGAGAGAGATCATAAACAAATGAAGTGTATGCTAAATATCTATAAAGCTTTGAAAGTGTTTTTCTAAGTGGGATCTGGAGAGTTGTATGAAATCAGTTGCTCTGTCTTCCTGTCCTGGTTAACATAGAGCTCTGCAACAAAAGAGTTGCTTTTGTCAGAAGGGTCACTTGCCTTTAAATGATAGGTTGAGAGAACATAATAAGAAGACTCTCATGAAAGTTCATAGGAATAAACTGGTTAGGATTCCTCCCTTACTTGTGTTTGTTATTTAGATGGTGCCAGGATCATCTTTAACTTGTCACTATCCAGGCTGCTGTGGAGGACAGCTGAGGGCATGCAGAGCGTGTTGTGTGAATCCTGGCAGAGGGGAGGGATCCCAACTGACAGTGTGGTTGCACATGCACTAATATGGAAGGGAAAAGTAGGTCTGGCTAAACTATCTTCCAGGAGAAGAATCTATAAGTAATTCATTGTTCCTCTGACGAACAATATTAGAATAAAAATTCTTTCTTCGTGTCTGCTGGGCGTAAGCTTTCTGCTGGGGAGAGCACGAGGGGACATGCTGTGAGAAAGCTGATGTACAAGTCACTTAGTGAGGATGTGCCCAGGAACCCTGATCTGCTGCGTTAACATGGCATCAGACAGGGCACCAGTTGCTTCTGTACTAACCCTGGAAGGATCATCTATGCACAGCAGAATGACTGTGGTTAGAATTAAGGTTACATCATGTGTCAGCTAAAACTATCATTGTGAAAAGACGTAGCTCACTTTTATTAGATTCCACACTCGATCAAAGCCATATTTGATCTTGTACAGATTTCTAGAAGATAATTTTTCTTGTGTAGTCAACTGCCTAAGTATTTATCATTGGTTCATTCTGCTCACTGGTCCTCATCTATAGGCAGCACAGGCACATACCTACACGCATTCACTCTTTAAATAGAAACTGCTCTATTGCAATGCACCTCCCTCTCCTTAAATATATCTATGTCCTGCATCTCCACCTTCAAAGCTATTATTTTTAACTGTTCTTGGGCCACAACTAAATCACTTAGACATCTCAGGAAGGAGATTTCCAGAAGAGAAACGGCTTTTTGCCAATATAAAAGTGCTGACCTGAGCCATATTTGCATTGGGCCATGGATAAGTTAGCAGAGAGGTACAGAAGATCAAAGGAGAGCAGGATTTTTTGGCAGAGTTTTTAAAGTTGATGTGCAGCAGCTGTAGGGTAGATCAGGTAAGGACTGATAAGAAAGAATAATATGGTTTAGCTGGTCCTTTAGAAGGAGGATAGGAGCAAAAATAGGAAAAGCATGCATTGGTAAGAGAACATGGCTGACAATTTTACTTGATGTAGAGAAAGACCTGGACTAGGAATAAGGGGAGCAAAAAGGATGGAGGGGAGAGATGCAGGTGTTGGCCGGGGAAGCTGGGAAAACTGTCAGAGTGAAGGCTCATCAGTCAGCCACACATGTCCATTTGGTCCTTGAAGGACCTAAAATCAAGGCTAGGAACCAGAAGAGTATTTAGGCACCTCTCCCCCAGACTGTCTACGAGCACTCCAACTTTCTTGCACTTAATCCTCCTATGGTTCCTATCCTGTGGTTCAATACTGGAATCGTATAGCACTTTACAACTTTCTCTGCCTTTCCTGAGAAATAAAAAGCAGTCTCACCATCAGTTCTTTCCAGTGTGTGGACAGACATCAGCTGGAACTTCTCCAGGACTTCTTCAGCTTGTCAGTGCCATTTCACCTTGGGACTTTACACACATGCAGTCCAACAGACATGCCTTTGGGATCCTGAAGGCTGTATATGAACAGAACATGCTTGGGCATTCCAAACCCCCCTTTGTGATGACAGTGTCAGTATCTCCTGTTTGTGGGTGTCAGCAGTGAATTACAGAATTGTTTAGGTTGGAAAAGACCTGGTGGAACATCGAGTCTGACCTTTAACCCAGCACTGCCAGATGCACCACTAAACTGTGTTCCTAAGTGCCACATCCACACATCTTTTAAATACTTCAAGGATTCTTGCAGGGAGTCAACCCTTGGTGACTCCATCTGTTCCCCAGGCAGTCTGTGCCAATGCTTGTCAACCCTTTCAGTGAAGAAGTTTTTCCTAATAGCCAATCTAAACCTCCCCTGGTGCAGATCGAGGCCATTTCCTCTTGTCCTGTGGTTTGTTACATGGGAGAAGAGACCAACTCCCACCTGGTTACACGCTCCTTTCAGGTAGTTGTAGAGAGTGATAAGGTCACACCTGAGCCTCCTTTTCTCGAGGCTAAACAATTCCAGCTCCCTCAGACACTCCTCATCAGATTGTGCTCCAGACCCTTCCCAGTCCATTGCCCTTTCCTGTACTCCCTCTAGCATCTCAATGTCCTTCTTGTAGTGAGGGGCCCAGAACTGAACACAGAATTTGAGTACTCACCAGTGCCAAGCAGAGGGGGAGGATCACTGCCCTAATGCTGCTGGCCACACTGTTGCTGATACCAATATTGCAGGATGCCATTTGCCTTCTTGGCTACCTGGGCACACTTTGTCTCTTGTTCAGCTGGCTGTTAACCAGCACCCCCAGGGCCTTTTCCAAGGACAGCTTTCCAGCCACTCCTCCCCCAGCCTCTAGTGCTGCAGGGGGTTGTTGTGATCCAAGGGCTGAACCTGGCACAGAGAACATGATAGCTATCTACAATGGCAGTTTCCATTCCACAGCCATGCAAACTGAGTCAAGGAGTCTGTTCATAATATCAGTCTCTAATCTCAGCAAACATGGGCTTCACAGTAAATCTATGCCTCTGAGCTCCTGGCCTTATGAGCTCTATGGACATGCCGGTAAAAGTAAAGAAGCAACATTCATTTATTGTGGTGAGAGCAGAAAAGGTATGAGAAAGGAAGAGTGAAATGGCAGCATTGAAACAGATTAGGATTTCTGATTGCCTGTGGTTACTGTGCTTAGGTTAAGATAGCAGAACATCTGTTGCTCCCTCCAGGCAGGTTGTGGGCTGGAACAAGGAGAGGCTGCCATTCCTTCTGCCATGTGCCAAGCCGAAGCTCCCACGTAGCTTTGTGATGGGGCAGCTTTACTTTTACCCGTGCCTCAAATTCACTACTGGCTCAAAGCATCCAGAAGCCTGGAAACAGCTCCAGGTTCCTGCAGTGAGGCTTCACAGGCTGGTGATCCACTCCACTGGTGATCCTGGTGTCCAGGCAGTTCATTGATGAGTCTAGTGCTTCTTAGCTGAGTGAGAGGTCTGACAGCCCTGCAGCCAGGAGCCTGCCTTGGAATAGTCTGACCTCCAGTACTACAGCTCAAATTGAAGATCTGTGCCATAGCTGCTGACAGATGACGCTTGCAATGGGATAGAATTTACTTGCAGAGTCTCAGGCAGAGCTCATGCTGTGGTATTGAATGATGCCATCAAGCAGATAGTATTCAAGTAGAGTATTCATTCTGCTCACAGAAACACAAAAGTTCAGTTCGTTTCTTTCTATATGGTAGCCAGGATACATGGACATCCTTCTCATTGGAAACAAGTTAATTTGGACACAAAACAGAAGTGCTTGTGGCTCCACGCCTGCCTGGTGGGACCTGGAAGGGCTCTGTTCTTCACCAGGGTGTAGCTGTTTTCTCATTCAGGGTTGCCTGGTGATAGCTGTGAAGTTTATCCCAGCTGGTTCCACATGAGATGGTGACAGACATGGTCCATGCGACTTATTTTTGTTGGATGGAAATAATCTCTTGGTCATGTACTCCAAAGGTGACAGTAATTAACACAATGTAAACACCAATCTTTTTAGGATTATCTCAGAACCTGGTGAAGCCATGTGGCTACCAGTGCAGGAAGTTACAATCAGTACTGCCAACAAGTCTTACATGGTGGGAGAAACAAAATGCATTGAATGAATCTCTCTTGCAATTTCTGCATCTTATTTGCTCAGTTCATGTACCATCAGTTAATCAGACTGGCCATACAGACAACTCCACAGCAGTGATTCTGATCATAAAGCCATGCTACTGTCCTTTACAACTGCACACTGTATCACTTAGTAGTTCGAAAGTGCTTCTCTGACAATTTTGTTGCCATTCTATTTTAAATGTTTCTGTTGATTCCTTCCCTTGTTGATGGTGTAGGTCATACTGTCCAGAGGTGATCCTTTCTGATAGTAGTGTTCTCATAGGGTGCTGTGCCTGCGCCTCAGCCAATTCTTACATGATTCAGTCATCCTCCTTCAGCTCCTTGTTCATGTGGACTGATCAGTCCCTCTGCCCTCTACTGGGGGCCCTCTCTTGGTCCTTCTCTTCCATAATTTACCTCTAAGAACCATACACAGAATCAGTCTGTACCCCACACTACCCAGTGGGGTGCTTCAGGAGCTCCACTGCATAAATCGATGGCTGACTCTTGGCTGTGAAGTGCAGACCCCTTCAGAGTCTTCCTTGAACTGGATCTGTTAGGAATGGACAGGAGAACATACAGGGATCTTTCTTGAGGATGTGGAAGCTGCCTTTTTCACCTTTTGCCTTGTGTTTCTTCCTGCTGTTTTCTACTTTCAGTATCCTTGTGACAAGTGAAATCCTTTTCCTGCCTTGAGTGTGGTATGTTTCTTGTTGAGGACATGTTACGGTTAACCATACACTACTTGGCTTTGCCATAATGATTCTATTGCCTGGTGTACGGGCCTGGAAACCATCTGTTACCACTAGCAATGGCTCTGGCATGGGGCTGGGAGGCAGGGTGGAAGTGCTTTGACCTTGATTGTGCAATTTATAGGATAGGCAGCTCTGCCTCAGCTTTCTGCACAGCTGTGAAGAACAATTTCTTGACATTTTTACTGCATGGCATAATTCTTTGCTGGGCCTGATTCAAACTCTCTCATTCAGTTTGAACTCTCTCATTTGGGCCACATGGAAGCCAGCAAGAATTACAGACAAAATGTTTTGATCTCACGGGAATTACATCTGCAGTTACCCACAAGGAAGAAGAAACGATCTGTGATGTCTCAGGGCAGATCTCATCTATCACCCTGGAAAGTTTCAAATTGGATCTGCTAGAACAAAATATTTACAGTATACATTAGGAAAGATAAAACCTTTTCTAGATCAAGTGGAACTCTGGCTGAATGCCCAGCCTTGCTGCCAAACAGCTGGCCTTGCTGTTGGACAGAGAGTAGGAAAAGGCAGTATGTTTCTCTGGAAGAATCTGTACAGAGGTTAACAAAGATAAGGGGCCTTGTCCCTGCAGACGAAAATTACCTGTAGTCTTCACGAGTATCGATTCTACATCCTTACTGGAGAGCCTTTCAGAAAAGTGATTTACTAAAAACAAAAGTCCATTCAAAGGCTGCTGTTTAAAATGCCTATGGAGATGTACATTCCTAAGCTGAAAAATACAGTGTTATGGAAAGCAATCTCTATAAACAGTAGAGCTGTGCTTTGTATTTTGTACTTTCCCCTACAACTTATGCTACAATCATCTACTTTAGAATATATTTAAGTTGCAAATAACTAATAAATGGAAAACCCAACTCTTCTGGTCAGTACCATCATTTCTCTTTCTGCTCCTAGTGTAAACAGTGCTTTGCAAAAATTCACCAGCCGAAACACAAACAATTTTATAATAAAGAGTTTGGATGTTATAAAAAAACAAACAAAAACCAAAAACAAAACAAAACAAAACAAAAAAACTAAACCAAAACCTAACCAAACTAAAAACCTCAAAACAGAAAACACCCACCAAAGTAAAACTTTGCTCTGGTAAGCAATCTTTTCTCCACAGGAAACTCTCCAGAAACCCCTCTTATTATCAGTTCCTGAGATAGTCCATAAATTCACTGTGTGTAAAACAATGTTACATGAATAAATAATTGAATGGATTTTTTTGTCTAGGTGTTGTTTTTTGTTTGTTTGTTTTAACTGAAGGTGTTCAGTGAAAATCTGAGACAAGAACAGACTAAATATACCAGCAGCTGGGATGGAGCTGCAGGCCTCTCAGAATTTTGCATTTCCAAGTGCTGTCAGCTGTGGAGGTTGAAGACCCAGGGCTTCTTGCTGGAAGCCCTCCATGTCTGACCACAGTTAATGGTGGATTCATACTGTGTCTCCATGCATGCATGGGCTGGTGCATCCAAGTGCCAGTGACTGGGGACACTGAGACCCAGGGACAGCTACTGGGCAGACTGGGTGCCTGAGCCCAGCTGCAGGCATCCACTTTGTGCATTTCTATTGACATATTTCCCAGAAACAGACAAAAAACTTCCAAACCCAAACAAAACCTGTAAGCTTCTGAAAGGCTGAACTAAAAGATTCTCTGTGTGGGTTTCCATTTTTCCTGGCCTGCTTGGCTGAGTGCTGTGACACCAAATGAGGCTGGCAAAGAACTGGTCTAGTTATGAGTAAGTTTGTAGAGGATGGTGCATCTTACTGAGGGCTACCGTGTTGGGGGCTGGAGAGGAAAGAGGATCATGAGCAGGAGGGTTAACACTCCTTATTGTTCTACAGGTTGTGCAGCACAGACACAGATGGCTGGTGCAGACTTCTGCATACAACTTATTCATGCTTGTTTGGGGGTGCATTCTTGTCTGCTTCTGGGGTTCCTGAGCGAGAGGAGAGGACTGTCTTTGAATTTGCTGCTGTGAATAACAATTTCTGCTCTAGGCAGTGCTTAGAGGGGACTGGAAACTATGATGCAATAGGTAGCCAATAAGCCCACATCTGTGCAGTGCCACAATAAGACAATTGAGAACAGTGTTAGACTGGTTTTTATATGTAAGAAAACGTTGGATAATCATTTTATGTTTCTAATTAGCCTAGTGTTAATGAAGACTCAAAGTGGCAGAAGATGACAGTACTACTTGATGAAAAATAAGTCATGGTTTGTCATCTGCAGTGTAACTTGCAATTTATCTTTTTTTGATCTGGTGGAGAAACAAGAATATTCAAGAAGATCTCTGAGGTTTAGCCACAGTAGCAGATGGGGTTGCATCTGTAAAGGAGATTGTTTTGTCTGCTTTGAATTGAAATTAAAAGCTGTTGCAATGACAATTCATCTAGTATGAAGAATTAGGAAACAAAGAACAATTACTTTGGGGTTTTTTTACTTTTAATAGTAACCATTTAAAGAGTAGTAATTATAGCATATTATTCATTGAAGTCTGGAATGTCTACATTGCATGGCAATTTCAGTTTAGGAAAATCACTTAAAGCGATTGACAAAAGACTTCCTACAAGAGCCATGTTAGTGTTTTATTTTGAACGTGCATAAACTCAAACATTATATTGGGCTTGCATGGCAAGGTTTTGGTAGTAGGGGGGCTTCAGGGGTGGCTTTTGTGAGAAGCTGCCAGAAGCTTCTCCCATGTCCAACAGAACCAATGCCAGCCAGCTCCAATACAGACCTGTTGCTGATCAAGGCTGAACCCAGCAGTGATGGTGGTGGCATTGCTGGGGTAAGAGTTAAAAAGGGGCAACAAAAGGTGCAACTGCAAGTGGAGAGAGGAGTGAGAATATGCGAGAGAACAGCTAGACAGACACAAAGGCCAGTGAAGAAGGAGGGGCGAGGAGGTGCTCCACGTGCCAGAGCTGAGATTCCCTTGCAGTCTCTGATGGAGGCCTTGGTGAGGCAGCAGTGCCCCTGCAGCCCATGGAAGTCCATAATGGAGCAGAGATCCACCTGCAGCCCAAGGAGGACTCCACACTAGAGCAGTGTTCTCTTTTTGCTCATGAAAATAGGTCATTTTTTCTTGGTAGTGTAGCTTTCTATTCATAAGACTATACTGCTATATGCTGCCTGCATAGCTACTCATATTTTCTAAATTACTTTTCCTAGTATTACTTTATTCTATCAGTAATAATCATACACTGCACTGTTTTAGACTAAATGTTATGCTTAATCTAGTACTCTTTATTTCTGAGGCCTAGAAAAATCTGCAAGGAATATTTGAAGCATAAAAAGGACTATTTTCATCTTTGGTTACTGATTTTATATCCTGATGACTCTCCTTTAACACTTGAACAATTTCACAGTACTATTTGGGATTTTCAAGTCAGTTCTCCTGTTCTGATACCATCACCATTTTTCAAAGAGACAGAGAATGGAAGATGAAACATATTTGCCTTTGCAAAACATTAAAATCCTACAAACATGTGCTATTGCACTGGGCTGCTTTGTCACTGGGCTTCCTTGCACATTAGCAGGACCCTGATTCTGCACAGCACGTGTCTCTTGGTCTTCTGCACCAAAACCAACATGTGGAGTGGAGGCACAACTGGAAGCCTCTTGGAGTGTTCACCAATACACTGATATGGATTAAAAAGATTAAATTCCAACTCCATGAAGCATCCAGCAGGACACAAAGATAGCAGGTACCTGAAGTAGGTTTTGCTTGCTTACATTGGACCAGCCTTTAGGCTGGACAGTGCTGCTCAATGTTTGAGCCCCCATACACAGATCACATGGCTTTCTCTTTTCTGGCAGAAGTTTATAATTAAGTTTGTGATGGTTTTCCCTTTCGAGAGCCCAAGAGAAATGGAGTGCTCCCTCTCAGAGCAGCTGGGACATGTGGCTTTGCTAGTGCTATCTCTTTGGATCCAATCACCCATGTCCTCTCAAAAACTGGAGAGATATTTCCAAAACAAGAGGGAGCAGGGACAAACAACACCACTGAGACACTCCTGCTAGCACGTGGGTAAGGAATCATCTCTGAGGAAGCAGTACACCAAAGGCTGTGCCAAGAGTTAGGTTTTCTTTCATCTCTGTGAACAAATAACCTATTGCTTCCACTACCCACTTGTACACAACCATGCATTGTGTATTGGCTTTGATTTTTAAGCAAACATGGTAAATCAAGCAAGGGATATAAAAAGCATGTTGTTTTAAGAAGTTCAAGAGCAAGCTTCAGTTGTGCAACTGTTTCAGATGCAAACCTTGGTTAAGGTTTTGCCCTTCAGTTGTCTTGCAACAGGAATTTAATTGCTTGCTTACACATTTTCGTGTGGGCACATGAGCAATAGATGATGGTAGATATGTTACATCACTGAAAAAGTGGTGCAATTTTACCCTGAGATCTGCTTTTCTCATGAAATGGATATGTGTATGAAAGGCTGCCCCGACAACTGCAACTGTTATTGGTAAAGCTGAGGAGCATAGAACAGACTGGGACAGTCTCATACTAAAGTTATTAATGTATTTCAATCACAAAAAGGACATAAAAACTGTGGTAGGCACTTAGGGTTTCCTGCCTGCTGGAAGACTTCAAGTTTATACGAGTCATTTGTACATCTTCACTCCCCCAAAAGATAGCATGGTGCTGGAGCACAATTCAAATAGTTTAAACAGCACGTGCTGCAGTTTTTTCAAGTGCAAAGTGATGTAGCAGCAGGAGAGGAACCCAAACTAGCAGCCTCCACTTCTGTTTATCTTTGCTCCAACTGCAAGTGTAGAACATCTTGGCTACATACTTTGTTTTACTTAACTAAGATTGTATCACTATACAAATTCACCTTGTGACTTTTAATAAGTGCTTTGAGTACATCACATCAAGTTCACACATGCATCTAGGTCATTCTAATCCAATCTTGTTTTTACATTCCCCACTCCCCGCAATCTCAGCTGGGATAATGAAATTGCTGGTACAAAAGTCTTGGTCAATATCCACAAGTTAAGAGTGGGGATTACTAACAGAAAAAAAAAAAAGTATTCAAGCAAGACACCACAAATTATGTTTTATTAGTAAGGGATTTGAGGAAAAGATGTATCAATCTGACTAGAAGTATCTCTATTAAAAGTAGCTACAGATATTATATCAAATAGCAAGTATGCATGTATTCTTCCTCTGGAATGGGCAGGACCAAGTTCATTTTCACATTACATGTTCTCAAGAACATGTTTCAGTATGAGATATTTTCCAAGAGAAAAATCTGTCAGAGCTGCTGAAAAGGGAAGGGATAAGTGGGATATTGTTTAAACAAAAGGCAATTCTAGTATTTGACCAAGTTGATGATATGCTTTCACCAATGTACCTAGGTCTTGAAATGCAGGAATCAGAGTAGTTTAGGTTGGGAAAGACCTCAAAGTTCATTGAGTCCAACCTTTAACCCAGGACTAACAAGTCCACCAGTAAACGATCTCCCTCAGTGCCACAACTACATGTCTTTTAAATACCTCTAAGGATGGTGACTCCACCACTTCCCCAGGCAGCCTCTTCCAGGGCTTGACAGCCCTTTCAGTGAAGAAATTTTTTCATAATAGCCAATCTGACCCTCCCCTGGCACAACATAAGACCATTTCCTCTCATTCTATCACTTGTTACCTGGGAGAAGAGATGAACTCCCACCTGGCTACAACCTCCTTTCAGGCAGTTGTAGAGAGTAGTAAGAGTCCTCCTGGGCCTCCAAACATCCACAGCTGTCTCAGCTGCTCCTCATAAGACCTGTGCTCTAAGAACTGCCTCAGATAAAACCTGTACTTTACTTAGGGAAGGCTCTAGATGTAAAATGAGAATATAAAATATAATCACACAAAGAAGAAAACCTTCTGGCTTGGGTTTGGAGATTTTTTTGTCAATCCAATTAACTAAGATTTCTAAACATGCTGACATTCACAGCCCACAGAATTTTAGCTTTTCCTTTTCTGTAACAAAAGAGAGAACAGGGATAAGCTGACAGACCATCACACTTCAGATCCCATCCCACTGTAGGAAACCATAAATTAACATCATGTGGGCAAACCAGCTGAACTTTTAGGCAAGATAGATATTTATTAGCATAGTAGCAGAGCAAAATCAAGGCATCTGTACAAATTTTCTGGAAACTATGGTAAAAGACTAATGACTAGAGAGCTACAGCTCTTGAATATAGAGGTGTTATAAACACTGCCCTTTCTTTCACTGTTTAGTATCAAAAAAACATTTGCCTTTTCAAGAAAGGCAAAGAAAAAAAAAAGAAAAAAAGAAAATCATGTTTTTTTAGAGTCGAAAATGCTGCAGAAAGATGTTACTTACTGGTAGGTTGTCCCATTAGTGATTTTTAAACAAATATCCCTGAAGATATAAGATGCTTTGGCCATATGCCAAGTATGCATCACAGCCACTCTGTCACTCCTCCCCACAACTGGACAGAGGGAAGAAAACAAAGCCTAAGGTTCATGGGTTGAGATAAGGACTGGGAGAGATCACTCATTAAATATTGCCACAGACAAAACAGACTCAAATGGGGGCTATTAATTGAATTTATTGCTAATGAAATCAGAGCAGGATAATAAAAAGTAAAATACATCTTAAAAACACCTTCCCTCTATCTTTCTCTTCTTCCCAAGCTCTACCTCCTCCCTCGGGGAGGCACAAGGAGACAGAGAATGGGGGTTATGGTCAGTTCATCACCTGTGGTTTCTCCTGCTGTTCAAGGAGAGGAGGCCTTCCCCTGCTGGAGGGTGTGGGGTCCCCTCCCATGGGCAACAGTTCTCCATAAACTGCTCCAACGTGGATTGCTGTTCCACAGGGTGCAGCTGTTCAGGCAGAGCCTGCTCCACTGTGGTCCCCCACAGGGTCACAAGTCCCACCACAAACTCTGCCCTAGCATGGTTTCCTCTCTCCACACATCCCTGCCACAACCCTGCTCCAGCACAGGCTTCCCATGGGTTCACAGCCTCCTCCTTTCAGGCAGCCACCTGCTCCAGCATGGGGATCCTCCACAGGCCACATGTGGATCTCTGCGTCCCCATGGTCCTCCATGGGGTGCAGGGGAACAGCTCCAGCAGGGGAATCCCAGCTCCAGCACCTCCTCCCACTCCTTCTCCACCTGGTGTCTGCATAGATGTTGCTCTGCCCAAGAACATTTTTTTTTTTCCTTTCTTAAATATGTTATTACAAGGACATTACTGTCATTCCTGATGGGCTTAGCCTTGGTCAGGAGCAGGTTGGCCCTGGGATGAACTGGCATTGGCTCTGCCAGACATGGGGGAAGCTTCTGACAGCTTCTTACAGAAGCCACACCTGTAGCCCTCACTACCAAAATCTGGCCACACAAACCCTATAAAGATATTAATTCACCATAAACTAGCTAAGTGTTTAAACACCTTGAGTAGAGAGTGGTTTTTGAATCCGATTTTTCTTTTCAATAAAAGAGATTTTGATAGGTGGATGATTTAGACAAGAAGATTTTTAAAAATGCTGCAGAGATGACAGGATTTAGAAATATCCTGATAGTTAAGACTAGGATTCTAAAATTATCTTCAGAATATGCTTTAAGTGATCCTATTGAACTTTTTTTGTCCAGTAACTCCATTTTAGCATTGAGGAGTAAATCAAACTCTTCACCATCTTTTCGCTCCAGCAAGCATCATGACTGTTCATCAAAACAAAATTCACTGCAATACCCTACTGGAAAACTTAGCATCTGGCAAAATTACATTACTAATTTGTTTTGAAGAACATAACCCAACATAAAAGTACAAACAGAGCAGATGACACTTGGCAAAAGTTTGAATTCCATTTATTTTCAAATTATGTTAGCAGCAGAGGTTTGGAGTTTTTTGGAAAGTTTTTTAGTTAGTGTTCATTTGTTTGTTTTTTAATTTTTTAATTATTCGAATTTGGTTGTTCACTTGGGGGTTTTGTTGGATTTTTAAGTTTTTCCTTGAGTTGTTTTTTGGGGTTTTTTTGTGCCAGCAATTCTAAAAGATTCGTCATTATTACAATAATGCAAAAGACACAGATAACTTGAAAATCTGTATGCTTGGGATCCCATCATATTCTTGAAACTATTCTGGAGTCCTTCCAAAGTAAAAGGTTGGGGTATGAGAACTGACACAAGGCTCCAGAATTTTAGAATATAAAATCATCTAGAATGTTAGCAACAGAAGAAGGAAGACACTTGATTTTTTTAAAAACAGCATAGTAAGAAAACTTTTTTAAAATCTTAAGGTTTTTTTATAAAGTAAGTTAGAAAACATTACACAATTGTTGACAATGCTAGATTGGCCTAAGTATCCTAAATAAAGACTTCCAAAACCAGCTTAGAGTGAGAAGACACATATTGCATATTGAGATAGCTATCCATTATAAGAGGTAGATGACAATATTAATCTATTAGCAGTACAACTTTAATGTAAATATAATTAAATATTGTCTATACAGTATCCCTATATTTGTAAGAGTGCAAAGAGAAGGAAAAACACTGCCTCTCATCTAAAAGCAATAGTATTCATCTAATTCCTTGGTCTACATCACCAGCTTTTCTGGAGATGCAGGTGGGGGGAATTGAAAGGATTAGTAAGGCAAGGAAAAAAAATAAAATCAACCCTATTTGTGTGTGTAGGCAGAACACACCATCCAGACTGCAGTGAGGGTGGCTGAGCTCACAGCACAATCCTCAGGACAGCTTGGCTACATTCAGTGGAAACAGCAGAAGCCCTCACAGGCAGAAAAAGAAGCATCAAAAGTAGTGCACAGTACTTCCCATGATGCAAATTCAGACTCATTGCCTAATGTATTTATGAAGGTGCTTCACAGCTGGAAGAGCATTCCTGTTCCTGTTCACCCTGTCCATCAGATTTCTGGGTTACCATTAAGAGGAAAAGGCAGTAAGTAATAGCAGCACTGATGCAAAGGCTTTGTCACAGTGATGATCAGAGTATGTTGCTAACCTGCCAGCATCTGTAAAATGTTGGCTGTTACTAAAAGCATCCATCTCAGAGTGTTAAAAGCAGAGCTCAGTACAAAAATGGGATGACAATTTTTCTGTCCTTTGGATAGTCTTCAAATTTCTCAAGGTACCATCTGAAAAACAAAAAAAGACATCTGATGAGTATTGAGTCTTCAAAACGCTGTAGAGGAAATTAAATAATTGTACAATGTGTTCAATTTAATTCATACATGTTTTTGTCTACAAACAAAAGAAAAAAAGCCTTTAGAACCAACTCTGCATAGAAAAATGGCATTTACTGCACTCACCCTAATGATATCCCATCACCAAATACAACAAAACTAAGCTACAGCTGCCAGCAGTGGGAAATTAAACCAACAGATGTGGTAAGATAGGTCAGGGAAGGAATAGCTCATTCTTTCAAAATGTATGTTGTTACACATCCTGAGTATCTACACGTTTTAGAATTAGAGGGAGAAAAAATTAAATCAAAAACATGTCATTCCATAATGACTTCACATGGAAGCAAGAGATACTTCACACCCTGGAATGAGAATCCGATTCTATGAAGAAATGTCTTCAGCTGCAGTTAGAATTTGGGTAATCAAACTGAACATGACAAACATTGCACTGGCCTTATTGCTAACACCCCTCAAACACCATCACTATTTCCAAATCCAGACAATTTAAAAAAGAAAAAATGCAGAGCACTATCAGATATTATTTGTGTTTTCACCTTCCATAATAAGCATGTTTATTCCCACTTTTGAATATTTATTCTTCTGCTTCTCTAAAATAAAAGAACTAAGTTCACCTGGGTTTCTCAAAGGTACAGATATTCATAATATCAACAGCTAACTGCAAGATCAAAGCTGGAATAAACAGAACAAAACATGCAATGCACAATAACCTGCATCTAGGGAATACCATTATTACCCTATTTACTCATTTCAGTCATTTATTCTAAATTTTTTAAACTAAACAAACTACACTAATATGTTTCTTCACTTAAATGGATTTGCTGTTTTTATTTGCTTGGGGTTCTTTTCCTGTACCCCTTTCATTTTCATGCATTTTTCCTTTAGTGTAAATAACTTCCTTTAACAACATGATGTTCTGAAAGAGTGCCATCAAGGCTTAAGATTGATGGAAATCAGCCATGGAATTTGAGCCTGAAGAATGTAATATACAAGGAGAGGCAGGAGAACCTGTCATTGCTTCATCTGGCAAGGAGGAGACACTCAGAACTCAACTCGATGAGCCCTGGGCAACCAGGCAGAGCCTTGTGGTTTGCCCTGGCTAGAGCAGCCACACCAGTTGACCGGACAGCCTTCAGACACTCCTCCCAACTCAAGATACTCTGCAACTCTGCTCACTAAAAGCAGGTCAGAAAATAGGAAGAGGTGGTGATAGGCAACAGGTTTGGAAGGCTCAGGTTGGAGAGTGGAAGAAACTTGTTCACTAGGAGGGTAATACAGGCCCGGAATATCCTACAAACAGGGGGCAGGAAAACCTCTGTTTCTGGAGGTTTTCAGGACTCCACTAGATGTAGACATGGCTGCCCTCACAGACAGTCACTAATTTTTTTCAACACATTTCCTCCTTAAATTCATGTTTATTTCCTCTTATGCCATGAGAACAAAGCAGGAAGCTGAAAACAACCGAAACAAAATTAACATGTTCAAATTCTTTTAACCATGCTATTCTTTAATGAGAATCCTTTCAGGAAACAAGTCTCCCCAAACTATAGTCCTTCTTGTTAGCAGGAAAGCCACATTATAAATACAGTATGTGAGCAGTCAGAATGTTTAAAGCAGAGACTTCATTAAATATCATCTACCAGAACTATTTTCATGTTGTCCATGCACTTGATTATAGACAATATGATACAGACATGACTATAAAGTGTGCCTGTTAAAGAGAGCTTGAGTGATTTTCAAAATTTTAATATTACAGAAACAAGTTTGAGAAGGGAAAGTATAGTATTGGATTAATTAAGACAATATTACCAAACTTGTCTATAATCTTTACAGACCCAGGATGCACCATCTTCATTTAAACATTATTTTGACCACCTTGTTGTAATGTGTGTTTATGCTCTCTACTATTCTGCTGAAATTCTGCAGTACGTAATCTTCTCAGGGTATTCTCTATCATATTCTGCCCTACAGCAGCAGTCTCTTTCACAAGACTTGTTCTGCAACATCCCTATAGGATGAGGCATAATTTGTGAAATGGAAATGCAGTGTGGCATAGGGACAACAGAAATGACAAGACACAAACTTACCTGTGGTGTTGTCTTGCCCTTGAACCCAGGATGAAGAGAGTGCACAACGCAAATGCAAGGCTTTCAATGGTGCAGCAGGCAAGGGCAAACCCAAACCATTCCAGGATCTCTCCAAAAAAGTTGGCTCCACTGACATACTCAAACATTCCTCCTGAAAGCAGGACAGTTACTTCAAAATACCTTAATCGAGGTGTCCAATGTTATCTTTTCTGTATATCAAATAGGAGCTGTATCACCAATGTCTCTATTTAATCTTTAAAGGCAGTGGAGACAGCATTTTTCAGTTCAAACTGTACTCTGAAGGATCACTTCAGACCTTGTTCTAAGACAGACCTTTTGTAGCTGCATTTTTCCTCTTTAATGAAAGAAAAGCAGATTTACTAGCAACAGAAGCACGTACATGCCTTTGCAAATAATTATTTGATCATATACTAAACCTTTTTTAAAATATGTAGAAATAACAGACATTCCCCTTGAGTCACAAAAAATACTCATAGGGTTAGTTAGCCTACAATTTTTCATTTCTTTAAGTACTTAAGAAATTAAGTTAATTATGAACAATATTATTATTATGAAGTAAAGTTCCAAATTCATTCCCTAGCTTACAAAATTGTTGCACTCTTGTTCTGATTCCTCATCAGATCTCCTGTTTCAACCCTTATACTCAGTGAAAATTTGGCAGTCTGTGTTAAATCTGTTGTATATACAATTGTGCATAAACAATTGGTACTCACCTGCTGGGAATTTTATAAATTAAGAATTTCAACCCAATTCCAAAGTCAGTGTACAAACTGATAACATCTCAGTATGTGCTTTACCAGTGGGACTAAACAAATAAGTATTTGGCAAATGTAATAAAGGACATGTTTTGTCCTTGCTCTAATTACACTACTTTTGTGACAAAAGAAAAGTGAAGTTCTAGCACTTAAACTGGATAAGCAACATCAAAAAGACCAGCCTCTCCTGATCTTGCAACAAATGATCTTGCAGCTATTTCCTCCAGACCCCTTTTGTACGCTGAACACAGTACAGTATGTTCATATTAATTTTTCACATGAACACTTCAATTCACATCTACTAAAATTGTAAGTTACCTTCCTGGCGAAAAATAACATACTACCTTATATATCTTAGTTCTTACAGTTTTATTTTAAAGAATTTAACAACCAAGAAAAGGCAACAAGAGAAAAAAATGTAGCTCAGAGGTCGTATTAACCTTCTGGCTCTAAGTGAGTGTAATAGAAGACAACCTGTTTCCAAAAGTATCAATAAACCTTAACACTTCAACAGGCTCCAAAAGAAAGCCTTTCACATTCTCCATTTTCCCATGAAGGCCAGAATTTATAATGGCAAACTCATTTGGATTTCTGTCCTCTTTTCCTGTGTCTCCCTTTCCAAAATTGTTGCTGCTCTCTGATTACTTTAGGTACCTCCCTCTTCATACATGGGACATAAGATGGATGACATGTTGAGTACTTTCTGCATTCCCCTCCTGGCCCCTCACTAAGTTGATAATTTAGGTCTTTCTTCTCCACCCACCATGCTAATTCTCTGAAAAGCTGGGCAATGCTGTTACATTTTTACCCCCTTTTAAAAACATAGCCAACATTGGTCAAGAAACTCAAAGATTTGCACAAGCCAAGTGATATCATGAAACAGATTCCTTACGATACTTGGCTTAAAAGGAAGAAAATAAGATGTTTCCCAAACTATAAAACCACTTACTGAAGTAGAAAACAAAATGCTATTTCCAGTTGCCTCTTATATCATAAATTACTATCTCCTCTAAAATGCACCAAGATTTAGAAGGCCATTTTCACACAGAATCATTTTAGGTTGGAAGGCATCTCTTGAGATAATCTTGTCCAATCCCCACTGTTGAAATAGAATGAGCCAGAACAGGTTGCCCAGGACCATGCCCAGTCTGGTTTTGCGCAACCTCTTTCACACCTGTGTATTTGACCACCCTCACAGGAAAAAAAAAAAAATTCAGCTCTAATTTTATGTGCTTGAATTTTGTGCCCACTGCCTCTGGTCTTGCCACTAGGCACCACTAAGGAGAGCCTGGTTCTCTCCTATGATGCATATATAAACTTTGGTAAGATCCCCCTGAGCCTTCTCTTCTCTGTCTGAACACTCCAAGCTCTCTCCACCTCTTCTTATATGAGAGATACTTCTTTTTGTTGTATTAATTTCTGTACCATTTTTACTTACCTCTTGGTATCTTGTAACCAGTTTCCCCTGGTTTTCTCAGATTTCTGAGAATATGATCAGAATGAATATTGATGGCCATGCCGATCAACCACCCTAAAATACCTGAAGAGAAATATTGAAAATACCATATTTAGTGCACTGTTTTTGTTCAGAAAACAGACTACAGTCTGATATCACATTAGGCACATTGTCTCAAAGCAGTAGTAATGTAAGGAGCATAAACAGTTCTAGTGACATCCTGCACAGTACCAGTCCCACACTGTGCTCTTCAGCCTGTAGAGCTCACAGTATCAGCAGCTCCCTAGATGGGAAATAGCACTGTAGAAATGAAGCTTATTCTTATGTTGCTAGACTTATATAAATGTATGCATGTGCATATATGCAGATGTAACATGTAGGTTTCCCAAACTTCCACATAGGAAAACAAATACACTAAAATTTTACACACTGAAAGAAACAGCCATTTTTAATCTTCCCAGAGGGACACATTTCAGCCCCACTCTCCTTTTACTGTTTTACTGATAGCATATCAGAATTTCCCCAACAGATTTCTGTGCAATAAAAGGAATACAACTGTGAAGGAATTAATGTACCATTTACTCGTGCCATTCAGCAAAATGATTTAGCCATTTATTACAGCCTTTCACAGAAATTGTCACATTCTGCATCCTTATGCTGCAATGAATCCATAAGTCAAAAGGAATTTAGGATTGAAATTCATTATTTTCACCCCTTGGCAACATGTTACCTATGTTACCTTCCCTTGAAGACAGCATTCCCTGCTGATAAGGAACAGGTAAGGTCTGTGTTTTGAGGTTAACCAGCACCTCATCTCAGATTCTGTGATTAGATTTTCCAACAAGACATAATCATCAGGAGCATCCAGACACCTATGAATATTAGGAGAGACACTGGTAACCCACATCCCTTGCCCACAAGATTATATCCAGATATGGACAATGCATACGTGCTCTTCAGGTCTGATGTGCGAAGAGAGCAGAGGTGGCACGTGTGTGCTTAATTGCCTGATTGCCAGATAAAAAGCTTCTTGCAACAGAGGAGGTGCTGGTGTTCTGGCACCTGCACTTTGTGAGTTACAGGTGCTGTTCTGCTTTGCAGAGCTCCTACTAGAAAAGTGTTTTGACACACAAAAGAGTTAGCAACCAACATTCGAAGGAAGCAGTTGAATAGGGACTTAAAGGAGTAAGAAAAGACACATGGCATGCTGCAAAGGGTTTGAAGAAGCTAAAGCAAGCAAAGGAAGAAAGGAGTTCCCAACTAAAAGTTAAGATAGATTAGGAAAGGACACAAGGGTGAAGCACAGAGGCATTGGTGTCCCTGTTTGTAGCTGTCACTACTCCAGGGTATCACCAGCTCTCTTGGCAAGTTCAGAAGCTCTTTATTGGCACACAGGTGTAAGGTTCATGCTGAAAGATTATGACGTTGTTCTTGGTTTGCAAGCTCATGGCTCTGTATTTGAAGCAGAACATTCCCATTTCCTTCTGAAAACAGGTATGTTCACAGCTCTGGACTAAACCAACACAGTCCAGAGAAACCATAAGGAAATCACATCAAAACCATATTCCTGCTCCAAATCAATTGCTGGTGTTATTGTGCTCCCCAAAACAGATAAACTATATAATAAGGCTCCACAGTCAGAGAATATATCAGTTGTTTGAAACCTCTCACCATGATACTTAAACAGCCTGACTTCTCCAAACTTCTGTCTTCACTGGAAAATTATCTCATTTCAGCTTCCAGCTATTGAACCTTGGTTGCCCACTACTTGTAGACTCTCTCATTTATCTTCCACATGTAACTTCATACAACTTAAGAAGTATCTTACAATCTATCAGCAAATATGCTTTCTTGCTATTGTTATTTTCTAATATTCTAGTAATTTTTTTGGTAATTTTAAACAGAAGCTTAAAAACACTGTCAGATATTTTTGAAGTACTAGAACATAGTAGTCCAGTTGTTCAGGGAGTACCCAGTGTACAATACTTCACTTTGGCATTTGCTTTGACCAAAACCATAAGCATAAACTGCAGGTATTTGGAGGTGCCCAGCTGGGATGAATACCAAAAAGCAATTAAAAATTGCTAAGATCGAATTATGTTGATATGCACTATAAAACAAAAAAACCAAAAAACCAAAAGATATTCTAATCACAGGAATAAAAAAAAATAGTCTTCAGTTTAGCTGTTTAATGGGCATGCTAAATTTTATCTCAAGATTTGTTGTCATTACAGTCTCAAAAAAATCAGCAACGGTCACACTATTAAAGTGGTTGATATGTATACCAGGAATCTTCACTTTCTTAGTTTTCGGGATAACTTTTTAAAGCACTGCATTGACTTACAATAGCACCAAAGCCACACTTCACTTACATTTAGCAGCACTAGAAATATATAAGCATATATTTCAAACTGGTATTATTTAGAAAAAAAAGCAAACAAACAAAATCACAACAAAACCACAAACAGAAACCAAACTAATTCATAGACGGAAGTATTCATAACTGAAGGCAGATGAACCTAATTACTGTCATTTTTACATTTGTGTCTTTCAGAAATCCTTGAAACTCAAAAATAAAAAAAAAAACAAACACCCATAAGAACCCAAGGAAACCTGAGCAACAAGTCTTATTAACCTGATTTTTTTAAGATACTTAAGTAAGGAAGAACTGATTCATGGCTCCTTTATCATGATTTGCTCACAGCACTGTATTGAGGTATCTTTTGACTAAGGTACTGAACTAGGACACTGAAAACAAAGTCTGCCTGGCTTCAGAGTCTTCAACAGTTTTGATCAACAAATCTTTTAACCATTTTTTCTGCTGGATTCCAATCCAATGGAGAGTAGAAATTTGAAAGTACCAAGAAAATTTCAAATATATTCTACTACCCTCTGAAGTCATTCCCTTCTACCTCAATTTCTGGATTTTTAGCACACAAGCAGAAGTGCCTCCTAATCTTGGCAAGAGAATCTACTTAAATGTAAATTTCTTCAACCTTACATTCATGACAGCATTCTGCACAGTTGTCCTCTATTGTCATCCACAATAGCACTGTAATAAAGACAGAAAATTCTTTTTCTTGCTGTAAGAGTCTTCAGAAATACAGGAGAAACACTAACTTGCTCTGGCTACAGAATAACAAAAAGAAGGGTACTGACTCAGATCAAGGATCTACATAGTCCAGTACTTTGCCATTGACTGATGAGGCAAAATATTCTGGTTTATCTTCAGAAGAAAATAATCTTTCTGTAAAGATTTCATTAGGAAATTATTCTATCATTTTGACAATAGGCGAAAGCAGATGCCCAGGAAACAAAAAAGTAGGGTAAGTAAAATACTTGCTCACTAAATATCTTAGCCTTTTAATCATACCCATGGCTTCAAGTAAAAATGTAACCTCACTTCCCAATTGGGACTGAATGTTCAACCCCTCCTCCCCTCCCTTGTGGGGCCAGTTTTGTCATTTGACAAAGCTACCCCCCAATTACAAGGGCACGTGGATTGGTGCCTGCGTTCGTAACCACGGTAGATACTCTGATACCAAGAACGTGCAGCATTTGCCATGGTATGTTAGTAATTAGCAGCTACCCTTGCTACATTTTTTTACTCCACAAATTTGTTTACTTCAGGTTAATCTACCTGTTACACAGAAAATCTTTGCTTCTTCGAAACCTGAATGCTGCTGGTCCCATGTAGGGCTTCAAGTTTCTACATCAAAAAAATACATGACCTGGATTTACTTGGGTGTTAAAGAGTAAAGATGACAGTCAGCTCATCTAGCAGTGTCAGTTCACAGTTCTCAAGTAAAAAAGGTTAAAAGACCTCCAGTTACACAATTATGACGAAATTATGAGAAGACTTATAAAATGGCATTGAAGATATTATAAAAATCACAATAAAAAATTAAGAGCTATGAAGACAGAGGAAAATTACACCTGTTGTTCTCATAACATGATTTAACTCACCTGTAATGAAGCGTGAATCGCCCAACCAGCCTGGAGGGTAAGTTGCATAGGTGGTTAAGCTCCGGCCCTGCAAGTATCCATTGAAAACACAGAACAGAAACGCTAACACAAAAGTGAAAAACGGTGTTGGCTTTCCTTCACGGATCAGAAGGGGAAAGATGAGTGCCCTACAGCAAACAAAGAAAAGAAAATCTATTGTATTAACCACAAAAAAGATAGTTTTGAAGTCCAAACACTGGCCACACTACCCTACTTTTCAAATTCTCAGCACCAGTCCTTGGTGCCTGCTTCAAAGGATAGCTGCACTTGCCTTAAGACTTAAAACATTCCCTTTTTTTTGCCTAACTGGAATAACAAGATCAGTCCTCTCACCTGTATGGCAGAAATTTTGAACTTTGTATCCAAAGCAATTACTTTGGTGAGAGGAATAAAGACGACTGATATCAAGCAGGTCCATTTTGGTCCTCATTTGCTCCTAAATCCTAAGTTGTATCATCAAGCTTTCTGAAATGAATTAGGTCTCAACATCCCTCCACCAAATTCCCCCAGCACTTCCAGGATGAAAGTCAATCCCCTTGAAATTAACCTAATTGACCTCAGTTTCCTCCCTATCTTGCAAGTCAAAACAGTTATTGCTTCATCTGGGCAATTTTGGTCTACTCTAGGACACCTCTAAAGACCTGACAAACCTACAACTGCTATCCCGTTTGGGAAAGGAATCTTGATTGCTTTTCCTGGGGGATTATGCAAGTAAACAAACTAGCTCCAAACAAGAAGAGCAGGCGAATATTCTTGTGCTCTTTCTTGTGGAACTAACCAACTTCCAATTGTTTATTGATTTAATTATGACCTATAATGATACAGAAACAGGATCACTGAAGCCTGAGCATTCTTCACGTATTTTCCATCTACCCAAGGATGACTGCGTCAAAGTAACTTTTGCAAAGGAATCACGACTCTAACAGCTTTCAAGAAAGAATAACAAATTCATTACGGGGTTATTTAAAGCACTCATTGCTACAACAAGCAGAACTAGGTAACAGAGGTTTCATCCAGTCTACATTCACCTACAGAAGAGTCCCTCGGGTTTGGCAATAGCAACAAGCAACTGGAGAAAAAAGAAACTGCAGCACAGCTGAGCTTTTTGTACAATACATTGCCTCACATTCCCAACTATTCACAGATATCAAGGATGAGTAAAGGTCCCATGTCAAAGCTAATATCTTTACACTTAAGAATAGAAAAAGGGGAGCAAAGACACAATTCCAGGTTTTCAAAGGGAGCCTCCAGGCCAGCCATATTTCATATATCTCCCCACCCCAAGGCTGTGGAATACACTTGGCCAAAAGCAAGTTTTTCCCAATAAGCAACAGAAAATAACAACACACCAACCACACAAGTGGCTTAAAATAAACCTGAAAAACCTACTGCTCCTGTCTTGGTGGCAAATTTACTTGCTGTGTATGACCAGTAGCTACTGTCCGTAACTTGAAGGGAACAGCAATATCTCACCTAGGCTCCAGCTAAGCTGGCTCCTCCAAGTATTTTTACGAATTGCCTGAATACTATTGACTACCTGGCAACATAGGGCACTCGGCCTCAGCTTTGCCAGTATTTTAATGAATCATTGAATATGCTGAGCTGACGGAAACACACAAGGTTCATCTAGTCCAACTCCTGCACTATAAACACTATCTTGAAAGATAATGTTGAACAATATAATTGGAAAACTGCTATTGTTTCACAGTATCAAGATTGTATCAGGACAGGGTGCTGAACTTTGCTGGTTGCAACCCAGTGCCCTTATGACAGCCCGGTCCATCCACTGCTGAGCGGGAGGCACCGCGAGGCTCAGCAGCAGCACGGGGGTGGAGCAGCACGCTGAGGGAACGCCGAGCAGGAGCATCGCAGTGCACAGCACAGCGCACAAGGCAGCGGCACCGCACCGCTACAGCTATTAACGCTATTCACCCAGCTACCGTAACAACACACAACATCTTCATGCAGCGAAGCACAAGAAACGTCAGTGACTATCGCATTAAGTAACAAACACTAATTAATAGAACCTCAACTCCTTCGATCGGGAAGCAGCAACCAGGTATCTCTACGAAGCCTGATCCCTTCTCCTGCTCCCAGCACCGCAGGGAGCCCTCGCCACCCGCCCCAGCCCCGCCGGCGCCCGCGGGCAGCGCCGCCCGCCCAGCCCGCACCTGTGCGCGTAGTGCAGGAGGAAGCAGCCCAGCAGGACGCGGTTGGGCCGGGCGGCCGCCACTGCCCCACCGCAGGCGGCGAGCCCGAGCGGGACGAGGAGGGAGGGCAGCTCCTGCAGCGCCCAGGCGGGGCGGGCGGGCAGCAGCCAGCCGAAGCGCCGCGAGGAGTACCGGCCGTAGGGCATGGGGATGAAGCAGAGCAGCAGGGCGGAGGAGGCGCCCAGCGCCATCAGCCCGTAGGAGAAGAGCTCCAGCAGGCGCCGCTCCTCGGGGCTCCCGGCCCGGCACCACAGCCCGCGCACGTCGCCGCCGAGCCCCATCGCGCTCCGCTACCTCGCTTCATCTGGCGCCGCTGGTGGCCGCCGGGGCGTGCCCGGCGCCGCCCCGCCCCCTCCCCGCCCCCGCCCGCCCGTTGTGGGTGGGGCCGGGCCGGGCCGGGCGCTCGGGAAGTGGCGCCGGGAGAGGGCGGGGCCGCGCGTGCGCGCGCGCCGGGAGCACGCGGTAGCCGCGCGGTGCCTCCGGCCGATCGGGAGCGGGAGCGGCCGCTCTTCCGCACGGCGGGGCTGGGGGCGCGGCTCGGCCGCCGCCTGGCTGCCATGGGCCGCAGGGCGCGGGACCGCCGGCGGCAGCAGCAGCAGCAGCAGCAGCAGCAGCAGCGGCAGGAGCGGGGCGGCGGCGGCGGCGGCGGGGACCAGGCGGTGAGAGCCGGGCCGGGGGAGGTGAAGCGGGGCGGGCCGCGCCGGGGCCGCCGGGCTGACGGCCGCGGCGCTTTTCTTCAGGGCTGGGCCGGCGGCTACCCCGAGATCGTGAAGGAGAACGAGCTGTTCGAGCGGTACTACCGGGAGCTGGGCATCGTCCCCGCCGGAGAGTGGGACGCGTTCATGGCGGCGCTGCGGGAGCCGCTGCCCGCCACGCTGCGCATCACCGGCTACCGCAGGTACGGGCTGGGCGCTGCCGGGGCCGCGCTCCGCACCGCCGCTGCCAGGGCCGCCCGGCGCAGGGGAGGCGTCCCGCCCGTGGCAGGGGGGGTACTGCGCGGTCTCTAAGGCTGCTTCCATCCCAAACCATCCTATGACTGATTCTCTATCCTCTGTCCCCCCGGGGGCTTCCCGCATGCAGCCACGCCAAAGAGATTCTCCACTGCTTGAAGGAAAAGTACTTCCGAGAGCTGCAAGACCTGGAGGTGGATGGCCAAAAAGTCGAGATGCCGCAGTCGCTGAGCTGGTGAGTGATCTGGAGGCGAGATAAGGCAGTCTGCATGTTCCTGGGATCCTGGGAGGCCTGGCTCATCTGCCTTTTCTGCCTCTGCCCTTTTCCCATCTCTTTTCCACCAGGTATCCTGAAGAGTTAGCCTGGCACACTAACTTGAGTAGAAAAATCTTACGCAAGTCCCCACAGCTGGAAAAATTTCATCAGTTTCTGGTTAGCGAGACAGAATGTGTAAGTGTTGGATAGACCTTGATTTTTTTTCTGGCATATCCTGAGCAATGCTTTGTTGAAATACATTATGAAAGATGGAGACTGTGCCTTTTCTCTCAGAAGTTGAGTAGCTTAGAAGAATCCGGATTTTGCATTGCAGTTGGCAGTGATACATCCCATGATTCTGGCGCATAACTGCAGATATAAATACCTGCCTAAACTAATTGCATTTTTTGTTGTTGTTTGGGAATGTTAAAATGAGTCCCTGTAAAATAAACAGTTGCTGTTAGAAACCAAATGTTTAAATCTGGTAAAAAGTGCATGCATGTGCGTTACAGCGTTTAAGTGATTGATGTTTGTCACTTGATTCTAGCCAGTTTCTCCTCTCTTTTGAGCAGAAGCTACAGAATTGATGCAATTGGAGTAAATAGGCAATTATTAGATTACAGTTGGGTGAAATGCTGTGATTTTTTTTGTTATATTCTAACAAAATTTAATCCTAAGTTTATAGAAGTGTGTTTCTGACTGCTTTGTTATTTTGCTATATAGTGATTTAAAAGTTTTATTGCAAAAGAAATGCATTTTTTTCATGGAATAAAAACACATTTAATTCCTTTTTTCCTTTCAAGGGAAATATCAGTCGTCAGGAGGCTGTTAGTATGATCCCACCTCTGCTTCTTAATGTTAGCCCTCATCATAAGGTAAGTCTAGAATATAATGTGTGCTAACGTTTGTTCCCTGAAATTAGCTTAATTAAACTATAAATCACAAGGGCAGTATCAAGGCTGATACATGGTTCTGTTTCGTGTTGGTACATTTTGTGCTTTCTCCACATCAACAGCAACACTCAACTAATGTTCAGATCACAAACACACTCTCAGAGGAACATTTGCTTTTTCAGCTATATGTAATACCCTGTAAAACACTTTGATTTTAAGCAGTTGCATGGTCTTATTTTCACAGTGTAAATGTGTTTAGCTGCATCTGAGTTGTGTATTCTTGTCTGAACCTGCTTTTAAAGTGAGGTGACTGTTTTTAGCTTCCTCTATCAATCACCCTGTGAAGAGATGTAATTTTCCAGATGCAAGTGATAATATTCTCTGCCACGTAGAATTCACTCTGCTATGCCTTTTGAAGAAGCTGAAAAGTTCTACTCTGTAAATAATCTATTACATGAAATATTTTGGGTGAGCTGAAACATGCTGTTGCAGGTGGCTAAACACTACAGGGTGCTAACTTTGATTGAAATGTGTAAGGAATGCCCATTCTGTTTTCTTATGACACACGATAGGAATGAGGATGTCTGGTAGCAAACTTTCTGTTCTAACTTCGTGGTGTTTTCATACACTGTGCTTGTTTGCAGACTGAATCTATCAGTCTTACTGATAGTGGCCTTACTCTCTTAATCTTTTGAATTAATGAGCTAATTGCCTTGCTATCTCAAGCAGCCATATTGTGTTCTTCTTTCTTAAATTCTCGTGATGTATCTTAAAATTTTATGTTTATCAAACTTCTGACATACGTTTTAAAGACTAGTTTGTACATAGTTGTTTTTATATTAACATTACTTAGCATACATAACTTTTCACCTTGTTTTCTCCTACTTTCACCCCAACCCAGTGTATGACAGTCATGGCTGTTTTATGTGAGGCAAGGTCTTCTCATCTCTTTTAAGTGAATAGGAAATTGAAGGTCTCAGTCCTGATGTATCACAGGTGTATTTTGATTTTTGTCTGGAATTGAACAAGTAGTGACCACATTCATCTTAATGCAAAACACAAATTGTGAGGATATTTTTGCGCACACCTTACATTGTATATGCTAAGTTAGCAGTATATAAGTTTTACACTGAACGTTTAATTTGGGTGAGTATTGCAGCATTTTCCTGGAATGTGTGTAAGATTTCATAAATCAGACTATGAATAGGTTTTTTATCCTCTCTTTTGCCAAACCAGCATATGTTTAACGATGTAACAATGCCCTGACTTGCCATTTAGTACCTTTTATGGTCCTTAGTGCCTTAGCTTATGAGCTGCTTGTTAGGACCAGAATTGCAGGTTACTTTTGCTTAACCCGCATATTCTGTGTGTCGTGTCTAACATGCTGATTCCATCTTCCACAAGGATAAAATTAATGATTGTCAAACCTCCCCGTAGCTGTGTTCATTTTTAATCTATTTTTCCCAATTTAGATTTCCCCCACCATCAGTTTGCTGGGCAGTTTTAGAGCCTGTTTAGTCTTGTATATTCGTCATTATCTTTTGCATTATTTGCAAAAATAGAAAACAGTAGCATCACATCTCTTAATTTAAGCAGCAGATCTGATACTGTCTTGCAGGGTGTGTTTCATGATGTGTTAGCACTGTTGCACGACAGCACTTACCACATGCTCTCTGGAGCTCTCGTGGTGTTTCTCTGGGGGCTGTCTTCTGGTTTAGTCTTGTTCATGCCAGGGGCTTGCATGAGGATCAGAGCAGATTGTTTCCATCCTTTATCCTGTTGCACGATCTCAGCTGATTTTTACTGGAGCCAAAGTTCCAGGAGATAGATGTGTTTCTGAAAATCTGTAACTAGGCAAGAGGCATGACTCTAAGCTTCCTTGCTTAAGAGAACAGTGTGAGATGTCAGTTGGTTTGCTGTGAAAGTGACTCTACCAATGACTCCATCCCAAGCTGAGTTAGTGATGAATTAGGAGGGAGAAATACACGAGAATTTAGGTGTTGGTGTCTCTGCTGTTATGTTCAGCTGCCTCAGGACAGTTTAAACACTTTCTAAGTGCTTTTTCCAAGATAAAGAAGCAGAAGACATACACTGCCCTGATTTTGTGCATTGAAATGTAAATGTGTGGGGAGAGAGAGCAATTAATTTTTATAAAAATATATAAACAACTGTCTCTGATTTACAGATCAAGAAAAGTACTACTTGCTCTTGAATGTAACTCTGTCTTTATGTGTGTATGTATGTAAAGTTGCAGATAACTTCAGTTGGAATTGTGAACTGGTAAAAGAATCATATCCCCAAATCAAATCCCCAAATTCCTCTTTCAAATATTATTTCAGCTGATGTTTTTGTTCCCTACAAACTAAATTCCTTTTTATATTTTCTGCCTTCAAAGGTAAAGCATATGAAGAACAGGATTGTACTTTGTTTTTTTCAAATTGGTGTTCAGAACAATCATAATTCTGCATATTCAAAAATACTTAATTTAAACAAGAACCTAGTAAATTTCTCAAGTATTGAAAAAGACAGGACTCAAACTTTCTTATGTTTGTAGATTCTGGATATGTGTGCTGCTCCTGGATCTAAGACTGCACAGCTCATTGAAATGTTGCATGCAGACATGAATGTTCCTTTTCCCAGTAAGTCTGGAAAACTAAAAACTTGTGACTTGGAGTTTCTGCTTTTTCTTGTAGTAGATTGTTTTTAACGTCACAGAAGAGTAACTGCATTTAACTACATACTGAATTCCCTAAGGGGTTGATACGAGATGAAAGGTACCCACCTTTGATTTGAAACTTCATGGGCTTCCTTTGCTTGAAAAAGAGGGATTAATTATGTGTATCTTTACAGTTCAGACTACAGTACATGTGATTAGAGCTTAATTTCTGTATGTAAATCAGGTTTACTTAGTAGATGGTGGCCAATTAGCCTCTGTGGTTTCATGGTGTCCTGCAAACACTGGATTAAGCTGCTTCAGACTTAAAGCAATTGTGACATTTATAATTTTTGTAAGCTTCACAATCTTTATTTTTGGTTAGATTCTCATAGAAAATACTGGTCCATTGAAACTGTAAAGTTGTAGAGAGTATGGATTCTTTTGTGTTCTACTGAAAATTTCTTGCTTCAGAGATTGTCTTTGGTGACAGTGGAGGTTTTTTCTGTTTCAGGGATTTTCCTTTGAAAAGTTGAAGGGCCCTTGGCTGTGTCTTACTGCCACAGGATGGGAGCTAAAACTCTTGAGACTATGACACTTCAGTTAAACTTCAGCATACTTGAAGTTATTTTATGCTCAGTAAGGCTCCTCTATTCATAAACCGTCTTTTAAGCAAAAATCTCTAGTGAAAGGTTTACACAACTTTCAAAAGTCAGGTAATAAACTTTGTAAAATTATTTATCTGTTAAATAGTAAAGCATTTCCCCACTATTTTGTGTTCCCAGATGGTTTTGTAATTGCCAATGATGTCGACAACAAGCGCTGCTATCTGCTGGTTCATCAGGCTAAGAGATTGAACAGTCCGTGCATCATGGTGGTAAATCATGATGCCTCCAGCATTCCTAACCTGCAAATAGATGTTGATGGAAGAAAAGAGATCCTCTTCTATGACAGGATTTTATGTGATGTCCCCTGCAGGTACCTTGCATGTAAACTTGAATACATGGATTTTACTGCTTTAAGTGCAGTGCTAAATTTTTTGTGTTACTGAATTGTGCCTTTTGAGTAGGTCAGTCAGTTAGGATTTATAGGAAATTCTGAAGGTATTTTTAAGTGTAGGGATATGGAGTCAAGGTGAATTTTTTCATTCCAGGTGGTCCTTAAATTTGAATAGTTGAAGAGTTTCAAATGTTGATGTTATGTTCAGGACACTGAAATACAAGGACAGTGATGAAACAACATAGAACAGTGTAGGAGAACTAGTTATAAGGGAGAGGGATTGGTATTTTTGTGTTGCCATAAATGACTTGGATATGGAATGAGTTTTACACACAAATAATGCCATAAATGACTTGGATATGCAAATGAGTTTTACACACAAATAAATCAACCTCTGTTGCAGCGGAGATGGAACCATGAGGAAGAACATCGACGTGTGGAAGAAGTGGACAACACAAAACAGTTTGCAGCTCCATGGGTAAAAATGCTTATTACACATTTGCACTTTTTCCATTTTTCTTTCCTTTTTCTATATCTTGAACACTTGCATGCATTCACATGTTAATATATGACAAAGCAGAGACTAAGAAGAGTTAGTTTTCTTTCAAATCAAGAGTGCTAGGAAGTGTAGCGTCTCAGATGTGAGGAGGAAAACATGTAAATCTAAATTGCTTGTATTGTTATGGATATCTGACATGGAAATATTCATTGAATTCATTTAGACAAAAGTAGCTAATAAAATGGAACAAATGACTTGGTTGGAATTCTTAGCATTTAGGTAGGTAAAATACTGTTGGGAAATACAGTAAGTTGTAAAATTTAATAGTAGTGTTTTAAAGTCTTTAGGATTCTAGAGATCATACATAAACAGTTTCGGTTACCTGAGGTAGATTTGTGTAAACTGATGGTGAATGAGTACTTAGCCTAGTGCAGACACGTGGTAAAATGTAGTGATTGAAATATAGATGAAAAAATCTCAGAACATTTAGTGTATATTTTTAACAAGCTGAGGATGCCATTGTTTACTGTGACTCAGCTGACCTGTGACTTCTTGGCAACTCATTTATTATGGCAGGTTTCATATTAGTTGGAAGTATGCAGGTAGGGTCTAAGCTTGTGGTCCAGCTCAGTGATACCTTTCTCAGAAGGCCAGTGCTAGTTAAGCTGTGTTGTCCATAATATTTGTAAAAGTCAGATTACTACTCATTTTAGCTGTGGATTTCAGAGAAGAGTCATGTTTCGGGGTGTTATTTTTCTAGTGTTGAGTACTTCATAATAAAATTAATGGGGCACTAGAAAGAACAAAATAGAAAATGTTATGTTCAGTTATGCTGCATTGGTGTTAATGTTTGACCTAATTGCTGCTTTAATTTAATAGGTGTCATTGTGAGCGTGTCTGCAGTACAGACTGCACTAAGCCGGCTTAGTTTAACACTGACTATAATTTGTGTACTGCTGACAGCTGTAGAACTCCCCACGTGCTGGCTTAGCCCATGGAGAGTTGTGTGTCTGCAGTAAAGCTTCTTTTGGGTTCCTGAGTGGTAGCTGGCTAGACCAAGAGTGTTCTGTTAGCTTGCAGTTGAGAATTGCAACCCGTGGTGTTGAACAGCTGGCAGAAGGCGGGAGAATGGTGTATTCCACATGTTCCTTGAATCCCATTGAAAACGAAGCTGTCATCGCATCTCTGCTGGAAAAGAGTCAAGGTGAGATTGTGAGCTTGAATAGAGTGGGGAACTCTTTCTTTTTTTTTCCCTCAGCCCAACAAAGGATATGTGTATGATGGTACTAGTGATAAGCTTAGTGTGGGTAATGCGCTTCTAGTTTGCAAAACTACAGAAATTTTTTGGTACCAGTAGGATTTCAATGTTGCTGTGAGCGGTCTTCTTAAATGGGTGTGAATCAGCTGCAAATACAAAATCTGAAGAGTTGTGTTAATGATACAGACAACATTTCTACAGATCAGCGGCGTTCAGTCTCTGTTACCTGGCTCCTGCTAACTGCTTTCACTGGTTGGAGTCCATGTCTGACATCTGTAATTCCTTTGGAAAACTCAGTGTGGAACAGTGCTGCTGTACACTATAGGAGTAAAAAGCCCTGTAGGACTGTAGTTAAGAAGTTAGAGCATGGTGATTGCACACCAGTAGGTGGGAGTCATTGATACCTTTAGTATCCTTTGGCCCACATTTTGACGTGCTTGGAATTTTAATGTGTTAAAACTCATAGGTTTTTTTTGCATTTTTGATTTGCACAGCAGCTACACATATGAAGGCAGAGGTTACAAGAGGTGGAAAAACTGAGATGAGCTAGGAAGCTGCACTACATCACTTTGTGATACTAGGGTTTAGTAGCCCATTTAGTCACTGGTGTATACTGTTTTTTCTGAATCAGTAACCTGGAATTTGGAAACATCTGATTGGATTTTGTATGAAAAGTTCCACAGACTTAAGCTGAGCCTTTTACAGAGCAGAAGAAGCTGTATTGCTCCTGGAGCTGCACTTACTGTGGAAATTGGTAGCCTGTTTTATGTAATGTTTACTTTGTGCCAGTAGCTATTCTGGCCCCAAATTATGCATGAAAATTCATTGCCTTCAAATCAGCACTAGAGCTAAGGTGCTTGCAGGTTAATTAGGAATTGACTATTTAATTTCTACTCCCACTCTGCAGTGCACTGGGGCAGCCTCACCTTAAGTCCTCTGTGCAGTTTTCATCACTGAAAATACAGGGAAGACATTAAACTATTAGAGAGCATCCAGAGGAAGGCAAGAAAGATGATAAAGGGTCTGCAGGAAAAGCCTGATGAGGAGAGGCTGAGGTCACTTGTTCTGTTCAAG
Organism: Eopsaltria australis; assembly: GCA_034509425.1. Classification (NCBI taxonomy): domain Eukaryota; kingdom Metazoa; phylum Chordata; class Aves; order Passeriformes; family Petroicidae; genus Eopsaltria; species Eopsaltria australis. Next base: position 3,862,871 of record JAVTVJ010000072.1, read on the forward strand.
CTGGAGGAGATTGAGGGGAAGAGGAAGGGTGGGTGACCAGTGACGGGACCCACTGGAATGGCCTGAAGTTGTGTCAGAGTAGGTTTAGGTTTGATATCAGGCAAAGGTTTTTCACCCAGGGGAGTGGTCACAGCAGCAGCCTGACAGAGTTCAAGAAGCATTTGGATGGCAATGTCAGGCACATGGTGTGACTCTTGGGGTGTCCTGCACAGGACCAGAATTGGACCCAATGATCTTGGTGGGTCCCTTCCAACTCAGCTTTTTCTGTGATTCCATGAAAGGACATTTTTATTTAGAGGTAGTGTCTTTGGTCAGCATAGACATGTTTCCAGTAAATTACAGTATGCCTGGCTTATTGAAGGCCATAGTAAGCCAGCATCAATTTTAACAGTGACAAGGTTGGAAAGCATTAAGAGCTAGTTGGGATAGGAGCACAAAAGCAGTAGGATGTGGAGGCCAGCAATTGCAACACCTGAGGGAAATTCAATACTTTGAATGAAGGATCTTGTTTGGCTGTGACGTTCAGATGAAGTCTCTGCCCAGTGGAGGTATTTTGGGGCATACTTGGAGGCTGTGATGTGTCCCAGCAAGTGAATGTTATCCTTGGAACTTGAACACAGGTGTAGCTAAAGAAGGTAGTAGTAACGAGGTAGTGCAGTGGTCTGCAAGGAGCATTGTACCTTGAGGATTAGTTCAGGTCAGTCCAGGTTTGTTGGTACTTTCTAGCACAGTGCTACCTTGCTACTTGTGAAGCAGATGAGATATTGCTTTCTTCTTAGGGGTGAAGGAGTAGGGAGAAGACCTTTTTGTACCATGGAGCAACTATTGGAAACTGTAGTATTTCTGGCAGACTCCTTTAGTGCCTGATCAGTCTGGTGTAGCTGAAGTCCTGCTGTAGGGAGGCAAGAGTATTCAAAGGATGGGTGCAAAACATCATATAATCACATTTGAGATGTCATTTTTGAATTTGTCTATGAATTCGTGTATCACATTTCCATTTATTTAAAATACTTGCTTATCTGTGACTGCAAGAGTAGGTGGTTATAGTCTTGTAGAACAGGTTGATAAATTGTGTACATGAGGAAAAGCCTCCGTGACTGTTCAATAACTTAAGTATTTGGAATCAGAGAAAAGCAATGTTAAGTTATTCTTCTCTAGGAAGTTCACCTATTTAAACAGTAATTTTTTATATAATTCTTTCTGGACTTAGGGCAGCTTGAAGCTTTTATTCTGTAGATTAAGATATACTGTGTTGATGTTTCTTTTAGTAGTTTGATGTATTTTAGGTACATGGTCTTTTGTCCTGTTAGTGTTAAAAGGTTTGGAGTTTTCCTTTCCATTTAAAAACTAACAAATTCTCTTTCCTTTCTCACTGGAATATATGGAGATTGTAAGTCTTTAAGGTTAGAATATAGTAGGCATTTCAGAAGGCTTAGTTATACCAAAAGTTATTCCCTGAAAAACACTTGATCAGTCTAGTAAATCCAAATACGAAGTCAATGAGTAAACTTCAATGATTGCATTGCTTAGAACACTGATGTTTAATGATACAGGTAGTAGAGTCTTACTCTGCAGCTGCTACAAAAAATATCTAACCATTATGTTTTGGGTAATTTATAGGTTGCATCTTACATAGTAATTATTAAGTTTTTCTCACCTTCTTTGTTAATCTAAGTGGTAGAAGTTGTATAGCATTTTATTTCGTGAGAGTTTTAAAAAGTATTGTTCAATCTAAAACATTCTGAAAACTTTAAGGAAAACTATTTTTGTGAAAGTGAATTGGCAACATAAGTCTTAAGTTCTGCTTTCAAGAACGTTTATATTCTTGGGATTTCAGGTGCCTTAGAACTTGCTGATGTCTCTTCCGAGTTACCAGGTTTGAAGAGGATGCCAGGAATTACAAAGTGGAAGGTACTAACCTGATATTTCTATGAAGTTCTTGGTCTGTGGTAGAGTGTTAAATCAGGGAAATTCTAAAGTGTTACATTTCACAACATTAGGTTGAGCTGGATTAATGGCAGTGATTTGATATTTAGGGAAGAGAGCTAAGCTGAAAGCCTTTGTGAGGGTAAGTTCTTGTCTCTTCATCTGCTCTCTCGTTACCTCTAGGTTTCTTTCCTCTGTCTCCTATACTTTCTTGGTACAATTCCCTTTTCTGTTGTGCATATGTGGCCTGTAGATGGCAACATAATTTCAGCCACTTCTAATGTTAGCCATCCATCTCTGTCTTCAGGGTCTGTGAATGTTAGATTCTGCAATTCTTCAGCTGGTCCATTTGAATCATTTGGAAGCAAAAGCTGTGAAACTGTTTCTGCAGATAAGCTCTAAAACCCGCAGTGACATGACTAATCCTGAAATATTAATAGAATCTTGTGTTTTGTTCCAGGCCTTAAGTGACTTCAGTTCTGGAAACAAACTAATAGGGAGGGGCAAAAAACCTCAAAGCTGCTTTGGCTTCTTGTTAAGAGGATGGTCAAGAAAAGTAGAAGGCCATCCTGGTAATGGGGAAAGAAACTGATTAAATTTTAGTTATGAATGAGTGCCTTTGCAATGCCATTGGATTTTCTGTCTCACTAATCTCTTGCAATGGCAGACAAGTTTATGCCTGTGTACAGGCTAATGAACAAGATGCAGGGAAGAAGGATTTGTTAATGTTCTGCTACTGGCAATCCAGCTTAAAAACTAGCTGATTTATTTCTTCTTACAGTTCTTAAAGTTTATACTGTATGCTTGTACCTGAAGAATAAATGTAAAATGCATAACTGTGGCTCTGTGATCTTAATTTTACCTTTGTTTGGTACTCCATAAAGCCACTATATATATTTTTATATAATGATCACTAAGGGTATATTGTATTCCCTGTAGCATCTCTTTCTCTATTTACAGTTGAAATATAAATCTCCCTAATAGGTTTTAAAAACTGGTCTGATAAAATGTGTTGAAAGTTTGCCAGAGTTTCTTCAGCCCTTATTTGCTGCTACTGTATATTTTCAGGCCTCGCTGGCTAGCATGTCATTGAGGATGTATGTTCTTGCTTCGATGCCATTTTTACTTGGTGTAGTCTTTTGTTCCCTGGTGCAGCATTTGTTTTCTGGGAGCTCTGCGACTGATTTCACTGAATGTTCCTGAGCATCAGTTGACTGTAAATCTCTGGAAACAGCAAAAACAGAAATAAGGTTTTGTTCAAGGGACACTTGGGGGCTTGCAAATAGCATTCAGTACTCCTTCCTTAAGCCAGATGATGAGAGAACTCCATTGAATTATTTTGGGCTTGAAGGAAGACACCTTTTTAGCTCCAGATTTGGTCATCTGTTCCTGCAACACTTTTACTCTTCCTTCTGCTCCAACAGGTGGTCAGTAAAATGTGTAATAGAGAAGAGTTCAGCATGTTCTTTAGTGCCTTGTCATTCCACCAGTCACACCAGCCTACCAGTTAGGCTGGTAACCCAAAACTGAACAGCACAGGGCTGCCAGGCAGTTTTTCTGGTAAACCAAAATAGTTCTAGATTTTTTTAGACTTCAGTTATTTATCACTCCTATTGTTGGTTTTTCTCAAGCTTGAGTTGTGACTTCCAAAGAAGAGCAGTTCAGAAGTACAGTCTGTCTTGTCTCCATCTAGCACTATGAAAGGTAGCATATTTTGACTTGAAATACTAATTCTGTAAGTACAGTAATTTCTGTTTCAGGAAATGTGGAAAGGCACAAGGTGTGATCTGATCAGTGGCTCAGAAGTGCCAGACTTCATGATGCTGAAGTCTGCGTTTCAAAGTTCTTAGTGAAAGTGTAGCCTAGATAAATGTTACATTTCAGTTTCCACTAAAACACTTGATCAAGCTTCAAGACTATCACAGTGAGATGCATGAAACCACTTCATCATACTTGCCAGTCCTGAAGTCACCATCACGGCAGCTTCTTTACTTTGTTGCCCTAACAACAAAAAAGGGTCTTCATTTCAGTGATTAATTTTATACATTTGCCCTGTGCATCCCCATTTTGGACCTTTTTAGCATCCAGTACAAAACCAGGCATCTAGAGCTCTGAAGTCAGATTTTCCCTGGCTTATTTTCCTTACTTTGGTATCCTTGCTTGAAGAGCATTCAGAATGCCTTCCTACAAGAGTTGTGGCTCTAACCTTCTGCTTGTATCTTAAGAGTCCATCAAAAGCTTTGACCCTTAGCTAGACTGAGGTGATGTTATGTCTACACAGTGTCTTAGAGCAGATCTATAGATATGTTCAGTAAAGGTACAGATACTAGAAAATTCATGGGGCCATGGTTCTTCAGCAACTCTTCCTAAAAGCATCTCTGTCAGTGACTTGTATAGGCCTATGTCATGCAGCTCTCTGCCTGCCCGAGCTGTTGTGTTGCACTCTTGCATATGTCTTATGTAATGAAATTGGGATTCCTCAGTTCTGATTTTTACTAGATGCAGTAGCTCTTTTCCTTTGTATACTGCTTGGAAGCTGCCTATAGCAGAATGTTTCATAGCCAGTCTCTTGGAAAAAAAGGAGTAGTGTATCCAAAATCTGATGGCTCTTATGTATTTCACCACTGTCCTTCCACTGGATTTTGGTGGTTCACACGGTTTAGCAGGTTAACAGAGATCTTTGTAGTTGATTCAGCACCAGTCTGCACTTCGACTGTATGCTTTTTTTTTTGAAGCATATGAAGTGGAGCAAAGAGCTGCAGCTGGAAAGAATCTCCTACTCTGAAGTGCACACGTACAATGCACAAAGAAACAATACACTTTAAAGAACTTAATTTTCCATACCAGAAAATAACTTCTCTTTTTGGTATCTGAGCCTTAGTTTGCAAGTATTTTGATTAAAACTTGTAAAATGGTGAGCTGTGTTCTTCATAGTATTTATATTTACTCCTTTGAAGGTGATGCTGAGAGATGGACAGTGGTTTGAAGAGTGGAAAGATGTGCCTTCAAATAGACAAACACAAATACGTCCCACTATGTTTCCAGTGAAAGATGAAGAGAAGCTAAAGGCAATGAATCTGGAGCGCTGGTATGTTTTCCCAGAGTAGATTTTATGAGGATTTGATGTAACATGTATGGTTGTGGGCAGATTATAATTAGATCAGATTAGGAATGTGTAGGTCTGAGTATATTTTGATTGCTTCATGTGCAATGGCAGTGCACAATATTTAAACTCCAGTGAATCAGGAGAAATTACTGCAAGTTACGTAAGATGAATAACTACTCACATGAAAAGGTCAAATTCTTTGCATCCAATAGAGATAGATAGTCAAGATTACTGAAAAGGTATGTAAAACTTTAACATTTTAACAGTGGCTTATTTGCCTTTAAAGGCTTTCCATAGCTATTCTAAAAATATTGTTTAGAAATGAGTCATTAAAGCTCATATGTGAATGGTAAAATGAATATGTTGCGTTGATGCAAGTAATTTTGCCAGAATGCTCTATTTAGATCCTGTTTCTGGCTTGATAAATTAAATCTGCACAGTCCTACTAGGAATACTTACCTTATCCTGAAAGTAAATATAAATGTGAGTCTTATAGTATTTTGTGAGAGTCTGAATGCAGCTATGAATATGCTGGAACACTTTTTTCTTTTCTCTCTAGTCTTAGGATATTGCCACATCACCAGAACACAGGTGGCTTCTTTGTGGCTGTGTTAATAAAAAAGTCTCCAATGCCATGGAATAAACGTCAGCCTAAGGTAACTTCCTTTAAGTTATCTAAAACATTAATTACTAAAAATGTTTCAGGATTTTTTTTTAAAGTTTGCACACAATAGAAGACATACTGTAACTGTTTTGTATCTGCCCTTTAGTTATTGTTCAATGTGTCAATTAAAAATAAATTCCTAAATCCATGAAGTACTTAAGAAAAAAAACATGACAATTTTTAAAACAGAAAAAAAAAAAGAAAGGGGATTTTGAAATGGTAGTAAACTAATAAAATAAATCTTGACCCTAAAATTAAGGCTTTGGAAGAATTACAGAAGCAGATTATACTGGATAACTAAAGCTGTCACTTCCTTCAGCTGTGTGTGGTCCCCTGCTAAAAGGCTTTTTTCTGCTGTGTTGTAAGCTAATTCTGATTTCAGTTTATCTTACTCTGTGGCTGGTTGCTCAGGAGTGATTCACTAGCAGATTAGCAGATCAGCCACACAGGGAATGGATGTAAAACTGTTTGGAGCAGCAGCTTCAGCCATCTGACTTTAATCCATTTGTTGTCAATTGTCTTTAAAATCCTGTCAACAGGATTTTAAGTTGATGTGATTTATTTGATCTGTTTGATTGTCATGTCCGTGAGAAAAACTTCTTGTGTGAATTCCTTTTAGGTATTTATTTGATTTGTTTCATTAGAGCAATGTATGAGTAAAGTGTATGTGGCAATAGGGAAGAAGCATTTATTCAGAAGCAAGGACCCTCCAAATAGTTTATGCTGTTCTAAGTTAAATGTTGTAGCACTCTTAGAAAAGGTGTGCAGCAGCAGGATGCGTGTGTCACTTTAAGTGTTAGGAGGAAAACAGCAGATCCTGCTTTAAAATAGTCTCCTCTTAGGGCTTGAACATGATTTTGTAGATGGTACAAAAATAGCTTTCTTGGACTGTTGGTACAAAACTGTTCAGATCAGTACTAGAGGTAAATGCAATTTATAGTGGTGTCTTGATCTAGTAATCAGATTAACTCCCTGAATGGATCAGTTTAAGCACTTGCATACAAATTGACAAGAATTAAGCACGTACAAAGAGAGAACACAGGTGCCTTCTGTTACAAGTTGGATGCTACTTTTGCATTATTGAAAATATTGTAATCTGAAATAGGTTCATCAGAAATTACCACAAAGAACAGGAGATACTGAAGTGACAGCAGCTAATTCAGGTAATGGTTCTGACTGTATTATTGAAGAACCAACACTTGCTGAAAATGAAGAGCCCAAGAAAATGCAAGAATTGCCAAATTCGGACACTGAGCAGAGCAAAAAGGAAGGAGTATGTGGGTAAGGACCACCTCTAAGTATCTGTCCTGTGATAGCTCTGTAGTTGCTGAGTATTCTGTAGTTTTTTGTTATTTAGAAGTCGATCAGGAAAAATTCTTTAATTCATTCAATTGTCTTGCATTTCCATGTTTTCTGTCATGTCTTGTCTGTCTTTCATTCAGCATGTTTGGAAAATAACCAGTTTTCTTACTAGCATTTTTAAAGTCTGTTAGTACTTTCTTCTCTGTTAAGGAGAAAAACTACTTTCAGAAGTTGGAAGATGTGTATTGTCTTCACAATCACTTAGTCAGAAATCTGTTTACTTGTTTTTGTGAACTGTGTTTCAAAGCACTGCTTCACATCCTTATTTTAACAAGTTAAATTGTGTGTAGTGTTAGTGAAGCACAAGAAAATGCCAGTGTTCTGTTTGGCATGCTGTTGTTACAATAAGCCAAGTGTTGACTGAATGAACAAAATATACTGATTTTAAAGCAAGTACTTTTGGTGAAATTGACAATGCAATGTTATTTTCTTTTTAGACCACCACCATCTAAAAAAATGAAGTTGTTTGGTTTTAAAGAAGACCCTTTTGTGTTTCTCCCTGAAGATGATCCATTGTTCCTTCCTATCCAGTAAGAAAAAAAATGTTTTTGTTTTGGCAGTAAGATTCCTATTAGTTCAGGGATGTTAATAGTTCAAGTTCAGTTCATTACAAAAGATGGGTCTTGTTGGTTGTGCATAAAGCGTTTTGCCTGACCCTCAACACTTAAATACTTAAATGAAAATAGCCAACTAGAGTTTGCACTGGAAGTTTTCCAGTGTGTCTCAGTGTCTATAACAGCTTGTCTTTTCTGATGTCATGCAGCTTAGAAAGTCTAATCTTTGTGTTCTGAAGCCAAAGTGCTAAGTGTTTGCAGAGATAGCTGGAGGAAATGGGCTAACCCATGCATTTTGAGTATGTGATTTTATTGCTCAGTTAATCAAAACAAGTATTATGGCCACAGGAAGTTTTACGCATTGGACCCATCATTTCCCAAGATGAATTTACTGACTCGAACTCAAGAAGGAAAAAAGAGGCAGCTGTACATGGTTTCTAAGGAGCTAAGGAATGTGCTTCTGAACAACAGTGAGAAGATGAAGGTATGGTTCATAAGCATCAGTGGGTATCTCCTTGAACTTGCCAAGTGGACTGTTTACATAGAGGATTAGCCCTCTGACAGGCTTTTTTTTTAAAGTCTGAATTAATGTTTTCCTCTCTGTCCCTCCTGCGTTAGAGATGAAAAGTTGACTCTGAGAGGTAAATAACAGTCTCTGAGATGAAAATCAGTACATTTTTGGTGGATGAAAGAGAGCTTAAAAGTAGAGAGAGGGAATGAATATATAACTGCTGTGTGTGTGCCAGCATTTTTATGTAGTCTTCAGGTAACTTTACAAGTTTACATGGATGCTGTTGTATTTATAAGCCCCTTAATTATAAAAGCATTAAGAGCTTTGAAAGCCTACCAAAAAGATAAGTTCAGCTGAATTATTTACTGGCTGTGTTACGTAGGGACGTTGTTTCAAAGTAGTTTTAACAGCTAAACATTTTGGAAGTTCATTAAGCTGAATGATAGTGGGATAATAAATAGTTTTTGTGAATTAGAGGGAAAATTTTTTTTATATGATTCCCTATGGAAAATGTCTTCAAATGCTAAAGATTTGTCTTGAAAGTCATTGTGTAATTTAGGTTGGAATGAGGTCATCTAGTCTAGCTTCCTTCCTGCATAAAACAGAGTTGACTTCAAAGCTGGGTCAGATGCATTCTGGGGCCTTGTCCAGTCAAATCTTGAGAATTTTTGAGGATATTCAGTACATCTTTGCAACAGATCTTTGAGATGGATGAACAATTATTCTTTTATCCCCAATGCAGGAAATGGCTGCATAATTGACAAAATTTTAAGAAACTGGTGCATTATATTAGGTAGTGAGACTTTGAGTATCACAAAGGATAGAGTGTCCAAATATTAATAATTTGTACATTTTTGAAATCCCGTCCTTGATTGACTTTCCCAGAATCACATAGAAAATTCTTACTCAAACTAAAATTAAAATTAGATATTATTGGTTTGTTGCCCTCATTTTAAAACTGCTACTTCCTCACACTGTTCAGTTTACAATATAGAGAGGGGTAAAAGGCATTTTATGTTGAGAGAGTGCCACATTTTTATAGCAGGAGTTCCTTTTTCCCTTGAGTGAATTTCTCTATTAATTCAGGGTCCAGTGTGAATGAACTTTTAGTCAAAGAGCTGAGGAAAAAACAAGTTCAGAGTGGTAATTTAGAATTTATGCTCCCTACTGATGCTTATTGGCTTTGCTGTTTGCAGGTTATCAACACAGGGATAAAAGTCTGGTCTCGCAACAGTGATGGTGAACAGTTTGGATGTGCATTCAGATTAGCACAAGAGGTAATTGCATAGCATTGTGTTTCCAAAGGAGATTCTTTGGTTTCCTCGAGAGCCTATAAGACAGGTGGCATTATCTTTGTCAAGTTAATGGTAATTTACATTTTCAGTATGGTTTAAAATATGAAAATTGTTTCCTGATATTAGGTATACCTGTTTTTGACATTTTTCCTTCAGAAATTAATGGTTGAATTTTGAAATAATCATCTTTATTTATTTAACAGGGAATTTATACTCTGTACCCATTCATTCATGCAAGGATTATAAACGTCTGCATAGAAGATGTGAAAATTCTGCTAACCCAGGAAAATCCATTCTTAAGTAAATTTAGCAGTGAAACACAGAAGAAAGTCAAGGACATGGGTAAGCCTGCTAATTTTGCTGTCACAAAATTATTTTTATACTTTACACAGAAGACTATGAAAATCCTGTAACAAACTCTGTTTGTAAAAGTTTTGACTAAATTTATCTTAAATATACTTGTTAGGTAAATAAGCACTATTGAAAGCCAGTGTACTGCTAGAAATTGTAGTCCTTTCTGATTGCAACCTTTAAGGTTTTTGAGCTTTAGAGAACAGAAGAGTTGCCAAACTTAAGGCTTTTGCAAAGCAATGCTGCGAGGCAGCACAACAGATATTTAAAATATCAGATGAACAAAGATTTTATATACGCTTCTGGTTTTTCTGCCTGTTAGTGCTCCAGCTGAAACTGTCATCTGCAATTGCTTGTCATGACCCTATGTATCAAATATAGTTATTCAGATTTGATTTTCTTAAATATGGGGAGTGATGTCTACTCATATTAAACTTTTATTTCCTCTACACTGGATGCTTCAAGCAATGAAAATTGGTTTTCAGCCTTTTGTTATTGTTTTATTTCTAATTCATTGCTGATCCTAGTACTTCCATATTTGATGAGACAAAATGGGAAGAAAAAGATGTTCTGAGTTTGGTCTGACATACTCTTATGTTTGTTTTAATTAAGTAAAAGTTCCTTGCTAGATTCACTGAGTTAAGTTAATCTACTGTGTGGGTTTTGTATTTTAATTTATTTGTTTGGGATTTTGGAGGAGGCAATGTTGGCAGTTGCTTCTGTAACTATATAAATACTTTGGTTTGAAGAAAAGGGAATAAAACCTGGTATTGTCTATAGTGTACTGATGTAGATAACTGCTGACCATGTCATGCTCTGTGCTTGTCTAAAAAGTTGTTTTCTTGAACATTTTCAGATCAGAATCATTGTATCACTGTATCAAGTAACACATCTGTTTTGTTTTTGTTCCCCCTTCCCTGTAGCAATGGGAAGTATAGTTCTGAAGTACGACCCAGACCCTGAGTAAGTCAACATGTTGCTTTCCATGTATGCACTTTTAAGACCTGGACAAGAATTGATTTTCACTCAGCAAAAACAGAAGTAGAGGCATAGAGATGCAGTGAGGAAAATAGTAAAGCCATATAGGATACAGAGAATGTGACGGGGAAAGAAGTTGTCTTTTTTGTGAATTCTTAAAACAAGTGTAGAATTTAGCTTCATAAAGGAGAGCTGGTAGTTGTGGCAGAGATCAACAGTTCACTGCATGTGATTTATTCGTGTATTTCCCTGTAAAGTCCAGCATTTGGAATGGAAGAAGTTACTTTTTTTTGTTCCTTTTTGTGAACAAAGTAACTTCTGTGGACAAAACACTTGAGAACTTTTTAAATGTAAACTTTCATTTTGCTGTTCCTTGTATTAGTTTTGAAACCAGAGCCAGAAAATTATTTTGCTTGTTGCAGAATTGTAGCAGCATTTACTTTTTGGTTTTTTGGCTTGCTTGCTTTCTTTCAGACAAGCAGGTGCCCGTGTAGGTGTTGAAGTTAAGAACAGTGTACTTTCATCTTCTGTGAATAGTTGCAAAATGCATTCAGTGTTAGAACTGAATTGGTGTATGGCTATAAAATGAAGTTTTGACAATGAACTTTCTCATAATTGACTGAACTTAACTGCTTGTTTGTAGAAAACCTCATGATCTTCAGTGTCCAATAGTGCTGTGTGGTTGGCAAGGGAAGACGTCACTCCGTGCCTTTGTGCCCAAGAATGAGAGACTTCATTACCTGAGGATGATGGGAGTTGAGGTGTTTAAAGCAAAGAGGAAAGAGGAGGAATCGGAAAACAAAACTGAGGAAGAAGTTGAGCACAGACTGGTGCAAACAGAGGAAGGAATGGATGTGGAAGATAAAGAACATGATTTAGTCACAAAAATGGAAGCAGAAATAGGTGAAGAATCTTCCCAGAGTCCTGTGGAAAGTAGTGCTATGGAAATAGAAAATAAAATTGAGGATTTAGATCAATCTAGTAAAAATGCCAACACTCATGTAAGCCAGGAAAGCAAAGACACGGATGAAAGTAATGTGAAAGATTAGATTTCTTTCTGTATTGCTTGGCAGCTTCCATGAGGCTCACATCCAGACTTCTGCTTTTAGCATGAAACTGTATTTTAAAAATTTGGTTCGAATGGGATGTTCCTCTTTTAAAGTTTCACCTATTTTATATTTTAAATGAAAGCTATAAAGAGATTTCTCTTCAAGTGTGTCTTCTTTTTACCATTTTAACCTCCCTTTTATTGGTGGGTTTGTGTGTCTGTTGCTGGCAACAGACCAGGCACCAGTAAAATCTGAAGCTCGTATTTTTAATGGAACAGAGGTATGCACAAATGCACTGCACGTGTGTAACTGGTCAAAAATTCCTTCAGAAAAACCTGGAGTTCCGTTCAAAGCACATAGATTCCAAAACCGCTTTTTCTCCTATGATTGTTTACCCCACCTACCACCCGATCTGATTACTATTGATACCTGCAGGTTCTTTAAAGAGTAAGAGGATCAGTGTGAGTATCCATACAAATGCACAGACAGGATATCTGACTGACAACCTGGTGAATGGCTATTCAAAAGAAAACTCTGTCCAGCATCCTGGGAAAAAAAAAGTAGAATGCACTTTACCAGAGACTGATGTCTGAGGTTCTTCTTCAGAGTGATTAATTGCTTGACAGACCCAGCTAGTAAATATTAAGTAGATCTAAAGGTGTGCTGAGTGTGGCTCAGACTCTTGTCCTGAAATGTGCCTGGGAAGAGTCTGTGACTGTCACTCAAATCTGCTGTGGTCCTCTGTTCCTCTGTCAGTTCTTCAGGTGGGAGTTCATCTTTTAATTTTTGTAAGATAACTTGTTTATAGCTGAAATAATAGTTTAAAAAAAAAAAGCATGGTGGTATATATGTTGTTGTACAGTAGATGTTTAAAAGGTTATTTAGGTCTAAAAGGGTAATGTATTTAATCTGACTTTAAAAAATGTTGGCTACCTCAGAAACTCAGAATATAAGTTGCATCCTTTGTGGCTTAGTTTCAGCAGTACTCTCTACTTTCGTCAAGTTGGTCTGAAAGGAAAGTGACCAGCAGTAGAAGGTACTGTCGTCCTCTAGGACCATAGTGATGGAAATATTTGTTATGCTTGTCAAGCAGAATTTTACCATGTGTATTTTTACTGATGAAGTCTTATGTGGCTTGGATCCATTCTCTGTACTTTGCTACAACAGACTTTTTGATGTCTGTCCTTGAACTACTTCATCAAAGGGAGAATTCTTGAGGGACAGACATAAAAGTGAAATAATGGCATGTCCTCTGATGAGATATTAGTCTCATGCAGTGAGGAGCCATTGACAGGACTCATTTTCCTCTCGAGAGTCCATAAAATAGGTTAATAAAAAATCAGTTCTTGTCCTTGTATTTTGCTAAGGTTTGAATTTGTTCTGTGAGTCGAGATCTGTGATGGGACAGCTTCTGTTTTGGCAGCTCCTTAGGCTGAAGAGCAGCATAGCAGCATTTTCTTTTGAGTGGAGATGTGTGCAAAGCATAATTTTTAATTCTCAGAAGTATATGAAGAAAAAGATTTTGCAACTTGAAACTTCAATCATGAAACTTAACATTGATTTTCATATCTTTGCATTTATTCTGGCATACTGGGCATTTGAAATGGAAGAAGGGTGGAAAGACCAGTGTCACTTATAAGTCGTCATTGTAGTCTGCAGTACTCAGCCCTGAAGATGATTTGAATCCATCTAATCTTTATGCTCTGATGATCTCCATAAATTATAAAAAGGTCAAGTGTTAAAATCTGTGTGAAGAAACTAAAATTTGTTTTGAATTATGCCTACTGTTACTGTATCTACTGATGTTCCTGAGCAGCAGCTTCAGCTTCCTTTCAATGACTCTGCTAAGCATACAAATTTGACAGGTTAAGCTGAGAAGAATACCTGTTGATATAGACAATCCAGCAGAAAGCAAACTATAGAAAATTAACTGTCCTGATTTTTTTTTTTTTTTACTAAGCTTATGACTGGCAGACTAAAATGGGAGTAGGAAGCTTTTATCTGGGAGCTAAATAAAAGTAGGTTCTTGGATCATAAACTGACTGAAATTGGGTATAACTTAGACTTGTAATAGAATAAGAGCCCGTCATTTTAAATCCTCTCAGTAGTCCCATTTTCCTGTGTTATCTATGAAATTTTGCTTTGCTCTTGGCTCTTTGGAGGTGTATTTTTTTGCTGTCAAGTGCAAGTGGGAGATTTCAGCTAAGAAACTACGGGTCTAATTTTCTTGTGCTGTTCAGCAGTTTCACACTGTATCTTCAAGTAAATCCAGAGATTGCAGATGTATTGGGTTTTTTTTTTTAATACTGCGAGTTTCCTTACACCAATTGCTCTGTCCCAGTTGATCTTGCCTTGATAGCCAGAAAGGAAGATGCACAAAATTGTGGAGGTAGTGGTGGAAAGCACCGTCCCGGTGTCCCAGGCATGGAGCCCAATGAAATAGGTGTATTGTTCTTGTCTCTGCTGAGCTCTCTGCTACTGCAGCTCTGATGCTCAGGTGGCTGAACCTCTACCTGTGTGGTTGCTGCAAATAATTTGAAAGGAAGAAAAAAAAAACACTGATAAGCAATCACATTAAACTTGAACACAAATTATGAAGTCTATCCTTGTAAATAGTCCCTATTAAGTTTTGTGAGATTTCTCTAGTTAGCATTGCTGATTTTTAGAAACACAGGACTGTAGATATTTGCACTGATGGCAGGGGGTTTTATATGTGATAGAGGGGAAAACAGAAAAAATGTCATTCATCTAAATGAATAGTCTGATGATGTGCTGCTCAGAGAAGTCCTCGGTAATAACTGCTGGATCCTTAAGAAAATCTGTTGACTGAAAAGCCTAGAAAGCTAAGGAGAAAACAAAGGAAACTCACCACGTGGGGATGCTTTTCTTCAACCTCTACCTGATGTTAGTAATTTGTTACTTTGGGAAATTTGTTAGAATTTTCTTACTCTAGTTTACTGCAAAATTAATATACCATAGCCTAGTGCCACTGAGGTGATTTATTTTTTTCCATAAAGGTTTGAATCCTGTTAAAAGTCAGTGAGGCTTCTCAAAGACCCCATGAAAAATTCCTGCCCATGAATTTCAAATTTAGATTTAACAGTAAAAGAAAGCAATTTAGCTCCTTTAACAACCCCTTTCTGAAGCTGCGGCGAAGGAAAATCAGAGCATTTCTTTCTTCCAGCGGGAAAACTCCATTCCGGAAAACAATCGGTGGCGTGCTGATGCTGCACTGCTGCCGGAGCTGAGCTCGGCACCCTCTCTGCGCCCAGGACGAGCCTTGTAAACAACCCCCAGCAGAGCGGCGCGGACACAAGAGCAGTTCTGTTATTCCCAACAAATGTCCCGATGAAGTTGGCCGGCGTGCCCGCGGCTCCGCCGGGCTGTGCAGCTGGAGCGCGGCGAGGCCGCTCCGCACGTGCGGTGCCGGCGGCCAGCACGGCCGTGTCGGAGGCACCGCAGAGCTGCAGCATCCAACACTGCCGGGGTACGTGCCCTGCCCGCACCTTGCTCCCCCCCGGGGGATTTGCCACACCTCTGACTCACCCTTGTACCAAACATATGGGTCTATTTCATTGTCGTTCAATTTGTTGCTTCGTGTTTCTCGAACAAACCTGAGTGTTGTTTTCTGGCTAAAATCTGGTTTTCTTCTAGGGTGTGGCTACTTGGGTTACAAATTTAAGTTTCTTCTGCACCCGGTATTTCTATTCAGTTAACATTTAAGCAAGCTGTTGGCTACTTAGATGCTTCCCCAGGTAGCCAATTTTTTTCTTTAAAGGATTCATCCTTGCATGGTTTGGGCAGGATGGGTAACTCCAGTCTTCATCACCAAACCATCGCTTGAGAATACGCCTGCACACTCCTGCCTCACCTGAATATCTCCTTGTATTTCGATGTTTTGCCTCTCCCCATTTTCTGTTTGTCATCCCTTGAAATTACGCTCTTCTCCCTAGTTCTCTTTTTTTGTGTAGCTCAAGTGCTTTCAGGTATGTTCACAATGGACTTTTGCCTGTTCTCAAAGGGAAAACCAATATGAATGGTGGCCAAAACAATTCTTACAGTTTATGTAAATATCCAATGATCATTGCCCAGAATATTCTTTCAGACTCCAGGGGTTTCTTGGACCAGAGATTATGTCTTTGGGTTTAATGGCCCTTTAAGTATTTCTCCTCCATAAATTTGCTCCCTGAGACCATGTGGACTTTTAGCTTTCATAACATCCTATAGCAGTGAGCCCCAAACTCCTACCTGCTGTTGTGTGAAGTTGTATTTTAGCACCTAATAGTTTTGTTCAATGATCCCCACTTCTTGCATTGAAAGTGACAACAAGCAACTGATTGCTGAGTAGTTTCTTCAGGACACTTGTACATTTTGTCTTCTGTCATATCCCTTATCAGTCATCTTTTCTCCAAGCTGAAGGGTCCTAGCTAATTTGTTTATTCCCTCTGTGGAGACTACTCCAAATCTTTCATAATCTTTATCAAATGTTTCTGAATTTTTCTCAGTTTTTATGTCCTTTTCCAGGGGAAGGAATTGCACATGCTGCTTAGGATGTGGCGTTTGTGGAAGCACATGCTCACTGTTCTGTTCTCCAGTACTCTCCTTAGTGATTCTTCATGCTACTAAATATCAAGCTGAGATTTCTCTAGAATCACTTGTCAACTTCATTGTTATGTTCTGAGCAGCAATGGAGACCCTGGTGGTTTTTGCATGTGCTGGTAGCATTATTTTTCCCCACATAATTCACTTTTGTCTGCATTGAGATTCATTTGCTGTTTTAATCACTCAGTTGCCTTGGTCTTGTACGGTTCTTCTGCAATTCTTTGAAGCTGGACCTAAACCAGTAGTTACTAACTGAATTGCATCCCACTCAGAATAGTTTTCTGAGGATCTGCAGGTCCTTGGTAGCTCTGAAAGGATCCTAAGCTGGTGTTTCATTATGACTAGGTCACAGGAGAGGGGTTTTGTATCAAAATGCTGACAAGCAGGATGACCAAGCCCAAAGAGACTATAGTATTTTCTTTCTAATAATTAAGTAGTGAAATATACGTCCACAAAATACTCTCATAGAATGCCTGTTGTCTGGAAAATACCAACTTACTGGAGGGAAAAAAGAGTCCTTAGGAACACAGCAAAACTTCTGACAGTTTCCCCCAAATATTTTCCAGGGCTCATCAACCTAGAAGACTACCAAGGAGGGTCTTGAGAAGCACACTCTAAACTCCTCTATGGCTTCTCAGGCTTCAAATTCAGCAAGTAACTTGTTATCCTGACCATCGTGTTACCAGGATTTCTTGCCCTTGTAGGTCTGGATGTCTCCCTGGCCAGCTGTTAGTCTGGTACACTGTCCAACTGTGTGACCATATTTTCAGCTGATA
This sequence comes from Eopsaltria australis, assembly GCA_034509425.1. Lineage (NCBI taxonomy): Eukaryota > Metazoa > Chordata > Aves > Passeriformes > Petroicidae > Eopsaltria > Eopsaltria australis. The sequence goes on from JAVTVJ010000072.1 coordinate 3,880,045, forward strand.
GTTTAGGGCAGTGAAGAAGGAGTTGGAAACAGCCTGCAGTACTAAAAATATCTGTCATTTCTCCCAAGTGACTTTAAAAGCCATTTTACTCCATAGAAAACTTTGCATTTTCTCTGTCATATAATTTCCTAACTTTGAATCTGAATATAGAGAGACAAGTGCACTCAGCTGATCCAAAATGGTCTTCACTTTAGAAATATTTTTCTTTTACACCGTAGTAAAGGTGTAAACACCTTTTATGGTGGTGTTTAAATTCATTGCTGCAAAATCAGCTTAGGTTATCTGGATTTATATTTTTTATTGGTGAAAATATTGTGGAGCTTGTGAAAGGTGGCAGACTGACAACCTTGAAGTTAAACTGATTGTTCCATTATTTCCCAGCATCTCTCAGCCTTTTAAAGACATCTGCTCTTTTCTAATCTCCCATACTCAGTTTTTTAGATGACTGCTAAGTTTTCTGAGTTAGAGAAAGCTACTTCTCTAGGTATCCTTTGATGATGTTTATAAGGTTTGTCTAATTTGTGAAGTTGTCTGATTTAGTTTGGTGTAACTTATTTCATTTCTCTCTATCTTGTTCTTCCTCTGGTCCCTGAGAGGAAGAACATTCATTGGTATTATTTGCATAAACAGCCTCATTTTGTTTAAGGGCTAAGTCATAATTTTAGATACATTAATTACTGTTTAGAGAATGCAGGTTCAAAAGAGAGAATAGGCAGCTCAGCTTGATATCATCTGCTAATCCTTTTTTCTTGAATATATTTATCAGCATTTTCTTTGGGCCATTCAACAAGGTAAGAACAAACTGCAGAGAATGGTATCTTGTTATCCTGAAATTCTCTCGCTAAGTTGAATCTCATTTTGCAAAGGCACTTCTCAGGGCAAAGTGGTGTGACTCACAGCAAAGGACACAAACGTCCAGCAAGGGAGGCTTCAGTGGGACGTGAGGAAAAAATTACACCTCACAAAAGGAGCTGAGCACTGGGGCAAATGGCTCAGAGAGATAAGGATTTCCATCTCTGGAGATCTTTGAAACTTGTCTGAGTGAGGCCCTGGACGAGCTGACCTAGCCAGGAAGCCAGCTCTGCTTTGAGAAGGGGATTGGACCAGCTCCCCTCCAGAGCTAATTGAAACCTTAGTCTTTTTCTGATTCTAGGATCACTTCCCAGGTGAATGCCTTCAACCAAGCACAGGCAGCCACAGCCCTCTGAGACTTTTTGCTCACTGCACCTCGACCCACCCTCTGGCTCTTCAGACATGGAATTATTGCATTTAGTGATTAGGGAAGCGCCTGTGCCTAACTTGAGTTAAACCAGCCTGCAATGGTCTGACAACGCAGTTGTTGGGTGTTACTGACTACATGCAGTAGGTTGGTATTGCCAGTGCTTTGTTTCCTGTAATTCAAGCAGATTCAGTGGAATCTGTCAAAATGCAGGAGGAAACACTTCATGGTTCTTTCAACTATATCATAAATCAGAGGATAAAAGAGTTGAAACTGCTGATGAAATTGTCAATGTTAGATTGCTGTGGTAGAAATGAACCTCTAGTGTGGCATTTTGTACCACTACCACTATTTTGTTACTTAAGGAACACTGCAGAGGTACAAGGCTGGGGAATTGTGTCCTGTGTTCCAAAATGCTGCATTGCTGGCTGAGGAGAGCTGCAGCACATGAATAATGTGAGGCATCTACAGATTTGAATTGTTCCCATTTTCATTAAGTCATATGTTCAGCTGTAAATGTTACGTTGTCTCTAGAGGCAGAGGATGAGGTGTACATAATGACTGTGAATTTCAGATAGAAAGGGCAGACCTGAGCAGTTTTAGAACATTTTTATTCCCTCAAAAAAAAAAAAAAAATTAAATGAGGGCATGGTTATCTGGCTACTAGACAGCACAGGAAAACCCATGCCCCCTTCAATTTTGGTCAAGAGATGGCCACCCACCCAAACTGAGCTTTGACCAGGGCGGATGTAAGACACTGCTCATTGGTGTGTGGTAAAATCAGGTGGTGCAGGAGATTCAGTTTCTTCATTATCCCCAAAAGGAAGTGCCTGTACAAAAGGAATGACAGCTGTGGGGCACTTGTCCTGGTGGGACTGCAGTATGTTCCAAGGAAGCTGGGAAGTGTTTCTCTAGGGAAGAAATACTGGTGGAAGGTCTTGATAGCAGGCAAGTGGCTTGACTGGCTTAAAAAGAAATGTTCTGTGGAGAGAAGTAACGTGTGTGTGTTGATGATCTCCAGGAGATCACACAGGATGTCAGCCAGTCCCATGGAGATATTTCTGGTGCTCTGGAACATCTTAAAGACAGTTGGAGACAACATTAAGGTGACTGAGTGACTGAGCCTTACTTCCCTCTGGGTGGGACTTCAGTGTTTGACTGAATGGCTTCTGATATTAGTCAACCTGGGTTTTCCTTCTGATAAAAAAAGTTGTTTGGTGGGGTGTTTTTTGGTTGATTTTTATTTTTTTGTTTTGTATTGTTTTGTTTTTTAATCAAAGCCTTCTCAAGCAACACTGGCAAAAAAAGGAAGAGAAATAGAAACCTAGAAAATGTGTGTCAAATAACAAAAGCAGTCATCACAACTGATGAACAATTTAGTTGATTCCTATGGAGAATCCAGTTATTCTGCTTTTCACATCCAAGCAGGATTTGAATTTACATCCAGTGTTCAGAAAACTCACATAATACCTCACTCAAAAGCCTCAAAAAAGAACTAATTCCTTAATGTTTTCCTTCCTGTGACAAATTGCAAGAGGTCATGGAAGTGACACACTTTGTTAAGAATTGATGTCTTACAAAAGGGTTTGCAGGGTTAAAATAAGATGAAATCGCTGATCATGCTATTACAGAGACTGTGCTGTTCCCTTGGAGAAGAAATAGGAGGGATAATGTGATACAAATGGTGTGTCTGAACAGAGGGGATAACATTAACATTTTGTACTCCAGGCTGCCTTGGTACAGGGCTGTGATAACAGGGTGATGCTGTTGACCTCCATGAACTACATTGAGAGGAAAGCTGAACTCAGCCTGATTCTTTCCTGAAGTTTATAGAAAAGCACATTAAATCAGATTTAATCTGAAAAGGTAAACATCGTGAAACAGGGTATTTCCCTGATACATTCTTCATAGCATGCCAGCCATCTACAAAAAACTGATGTCATTTTCTGTCTCTCTAGATTAATTTCCGGGCTGTGTTCTTGAGGCAAACGAGACTGTGTTTCAAATCAACTCTGCCCACTAAACCGAGCGTGTAGGACCATGCAAACAGTAGAGCAGGCTGGGTTGGAAGGGCCTTCGGGAGGTGGTGCAGTGAGCCTCCTGCACCATGAAGGGCCAACTTCCCTGGTTACTCAGGGTCTGGGTGAGTCCTGGGAATGTCCCAGCATGGACTGCCTTGCTGGGCAGCTGCTCCCATGCTTACCTGCACCTGTATGGAGGGCATTCAGCAAAATAAGGCAAAAATTCCCAGGCAGCTGACCCTTTTGCAGAAGTATGGAATTCAGGTTGGAAAAGACCTCTATGGTCGTGAGTCCGGCTGTCAACCCAGCATCACCATGTTCACCACTAAACCATGTCCCCAAGTGCCACGTCCACATACCTTTTGAACACTTCTAAGGATAGTGATTCCACCGCTTTCCTGGGCAGTCCATTCCAATGCTTGGCAATTCTTCAGTGAAGAGATTTTTTTCTAATATCCAATCTAAACCTTCCCTGGAAAAACTTGAGGGCATTTCCTCTTGTCCTGTCACTTGGTACTTGGGAGAACAGGCTGACCCTCACCTCACTACAACCTTCTTTCAGGCAGTTGTAGAGAGTGACAAGGGCACCCCTGAGCCTCCTTTTTCTCAGGCTAAACAACCCCAGCTCCCTCAGCTACTCCTCACAGGACTTGTGCTCCAGACCCTTCACCAGCTTCCTTGCCTTTTTCTGGACATGCTCCAGCACCTTCTTGTAGTGGGAGGCCCAGGACTGGACGCAGCACTCGAGATGTGGCCTCACCAGGACTGAACACAGGGGGACAATCCCTGCCCTGATCCTGCTGGCCACACTATTTCTGATACAAGGCACCTGGGCACATGCTGGCTCATGTTCAGCTGGCTGTGAACCAGCACCCCCAGGTTCTTTTCCAATGGGAAGCTTTCCAAACATTCTGCCCCAGTTCTGGGGAGTTGTGTGGAGAAAGGCTTTATACAGCTGTACTGAAATACTGTGTTTTCCTGAAATACTGTAGATGTGTTTTAACACACACACACACACAAAGAAAGAAAACACAGTACACAGGATGACAGAGAGGTCTCAGTAGGAGATGAATGATTACCAACAAATTATCATTGATTTAGAGAGGGAATATATGGATGATAGCTTTTGTCAGGCTCACTGCTGAAACTGCCAATAGAGGAGCCCTACTGTGAAAGAATGAACAGCAGATGCTAGTCATAAAAATATATAAAAAGTCTGAAACAGCTGGTAACGACAACACTTGAGTTTATGGCTGGTTGCACCAAGCACAGATGCCAGCTCCTGTTTCTAAGCAAGATCTGAGAACGAGAATCCATTGTGATTACTGGAAATCACTGTATCTGCCTCCAGACCCCTGACTTGGATCGAAGGTCTCCAATAGGAAGACTGGCTCTGGCTCAAGAGCTGCTCACCCCATTCCACTTGGAAGATGTGTGCTACCAGCACCAAATTGCTCTCAAATATGGCACAGGTAAAGGATGCGCAGAAACAACCTGCCAAAAGAAGCCAAACAAAGGCAGCCGCTGAGAGCAGCTTCACAAACTTGTTGTGTCACTGTTCTTCGGAGGGACATGACCTTGGTCAAGAGACTGTTCAAAACCTCTGCCTCCCTGCACCCCTGGAGGATGCAGGATGTGTCTGGGGGAGCCCAGGATGCTGAGGAAGCCCTGAGTAGAGCAGTGTGCCCGAGCAGTGCTTCTTCAGAGGTAGGTGAGAGGAACCATTGCAAAAGCCATGTGAAAGCTTCTCGTTTCTGTAAGTGTTGCACCCCTGCAGTGCTTTCCTGGCACAGGGGAAAAGCTTGTGTGGCCTGGCTGTGGATATGCTCTTAAGTGCTGTGTGCCTGCTTTTTCCCACAAGGATGCATCCATTCATAAAGGGCTTCCTAGCAGGCAGGTGACATGGGCAGTGAGCCCCCAGGGAGGCTGTGAGGCAGGGGGAGCTTCAGGGAGAAGGGATGAACAGGATGGGAAGTGGGAGGGCAGAGGATAACCACTAGGAGAAACTTGGGAAGCTGGGAAAGATCGCTGGGAGATGGAGGAATCCTGCAACCTTAGGAATAACAAGCAATTTAAAGCATTGCATCTGGCTGGGGGTGACAGGAATGTGGAAGGATTTTGAAGGTCAAACATCTGATGTTAAAAGGAAAAGATGCCACTGGGGAATTGTGTGTATGCACAGCACTGGAACTGCTGCTTTCCAGGACTGAGCAACGTGATGAAGCACTGATGCACTCACTGGCTCCAGCTCCTGAGGGAAATGTGTCCATGCAAGAGCTGCTCTCTCTGGTGCTTGAAGGGAGCAGTTGAGGCCATTGCTAGGCAAGCAGTGCAGTTCCTAACAGCAACCGCCTCTGCAGACAACATTGAAGAGATGCCAGCTCTGGGCTCGGGAATGACAGCAAAATCTTGTGAGGACAGGAAGTACCAGAACAAACCAGGGAACAAAATAAGAGGCACCAAACCAATATGGCACATCAAAGTCTAGCCTGTTCCAACAGGCCCAGTTGGTTTGTGCTCAAGAGCTTGGAAGGGGCATAAACTGGACACTGAAGGGGTGCAAATGAAATTATGTCAGAGTACATAACACATGGTAAACCTCAATGCATACCCTACATTCAATGTTTATTAAATATATATATACTCAGATTACCTCAATTGATGTTGTGTTAAATGTTTATATTTATTTATACTTCATACCTGTCATTTAAAAATTTTACTGCTTATTGATGAACTATATGTATTTTATATTATAAACTATATAACATACACTATACACTCTATATATGTTATAGGTTTGTATATATAATATATGCACGTTAGTATAATTATATAATATACTATTACATAATAACATGTCATATATTATTTCATAGAATTATGGGATGGCCTGGGTTGGAAGGGACCCCAAAGACAACCTCATTCCAAATCCCCTGCCACGTGCTGGGACACCTTTCAGCAGACCAGATTCCTCAGAGCTCCATCCAACCCTGACTTTGAACACTTCCAGGGCTGGGGCATCCACAGCTCCTCTGGGCAATCTGTCCCAGTGCCTCATCACCCTCACAGTAAAGAATTTCTTCCTAACATCTAATTTAAACCTACTCCCTTTCAGTCTGAAGCCATGTTGTCCTGATGTGCTCTTGTAAATGGCTCCTCTCCATCTTTCTCGTAGCCTCACTTGAGGTACTGGGAGCCTGCAATTAGGCCACCCTGAAGCCTTTTTGAATTATCATGATTTATTATATAACACAATGTAAACAGTTTTTCTATTTACCTTCTAGAATGTATAAAATATATGTATGGTATTGCATTATACAGTCTATCTATGTATAAATAATATTACATCATATATAAAATAGTATCTATTACATATTAGACATTAATTTCTCACTGAATCCTGATTTTGTGCTAGAATGTTAAGGAGACACAAAATGCTGAGTGTCTGGTTTGTTCTGGTTCTTTTTATTTTCCAGATTAAAAGACCAAGATATCTTGGAGAGCCAGTAAACCTTATGCCTGCAGCTGGCAAATAGGTTTAACTGGTCATTTGAAACAAAAAAATTAAAAAAAAAAAATTAAAAAAGGACAATATAATGCAATCAATCATTCAAAAAACCTTCCAGGAAGTCCTTTCTTAGCAGCTATAAAAATGCAGAATTTTCTTATGGCTACAAATCCAGGCATGATACAACAAGCAGAGTAGGACTGAGAAATCAATTTTCAGGGTGGCAAGAGATTAGAAACATCAACATGTTTAAAAACATAAAGCTTAAACAGGTGATCTATGTAACACATTAAATATGTGGACATTTGGAAAGGGGCTGTGAACAGTGAGTTAGCAAAATTTTTGGGGACTACCAGGCTATTTGTTTCAGTTAAAGCCTGAGACTATTACAAGGCAAGCTGAATGAAGAAGAACCTAACGAGAGACAAGTAAACGGAGGATTCCATGACAAATGGCCTTCCATAATCAACACAAAGGAAAGAGAAGTGGAAGGAGAAGATAAAACCCTTCAGATAATTGAATTTTAGAGGCAGAATACCAACATGGTGGTGAGATTTGGGCACTGCTGTAGGCAGCTCATGGGAGACCTCTTCTTGGTGGGAGATTCCATGAGGATAAAACACTGAAATGCCGCCTTGAGACACAAACTGGGGAAATGTAACCATTCTTCTCTTTCTTTTTGAACTGGCTTCATTCACTTCCCACCAATGCAAGCCTCTCACAGAGGCTGTCATAAAGAAGACAAGAGCCAGGAGCCATGCTACTAATTGGACATAAGGAAAAAGGGAAACTCCCAGAGGATAACTAAGCACTGGAACAGGCTGCCCAGAGGGGTGGTGAAGTGTCCGTCTTTTGAGATATTTGGAATTCAGGAGGACAATGCCCTGAGGAATCTGATCTAATGTCCCAGATGATCTTTTCTGGAGCAAAAGGTTGGATGAGATCATTTCCATTCCGGCCTGAATCATTCTGATCCCCTGGACAAGATTCTGACTCTCCCCTCTGAGCCGTCAGGACACAGAATTAGATGATTTTCTCATCCAGCTGGACAATTAATTTGTATCAATCTCAACATTTCTATATTACATCTAAAATACAAACCAGATGCCTCTTTCACATCTTGCCTAGCACAACATAAAGCAGTTGTTTTTATTGCACATCATGAACACAGACTGGAATTTGCAAGTAATATTGAAAGATTTTAAGATACAATATATAAATATCTGTGGGCATTCTTTAGGAAAAGTGTGTATGTTTGTAGAGCATGTTCTGAGCCTTCAAATATCCTGGCAATAAAGTTACCAAATAGCCGTAGCTGCCCCACACGTAACAATGTGAAAACTAAGATTCCTTTTCAATCAGCTTTGAGCAGAGGGATCAGGTGCAATAATAGACAAAATCAAAGCTCTTACTGCAAACTGAGAAGCTTTGATGAATGTAAAGATGGACATGACCTGGCAATGTGCACTCACAGCCCAGAAAGCCAGACGTGTCCTGGGCTGCATCCAAAGCAGTGTGGGCAGCAGGGGAGGGAGGGGGTTCTGCCCCCCTGCTCTGCTCAGGTGAGAGAGACCCCACCTGCAGTGCTGCATCAGCTCTGCAGTCCCCAGCACAGGGAGGACAGGGACCTGCTGGAGTGAGTCCAGAGGAGGGACACTAAGATAACTAGAAGGATGGAGGATCTCTCCTGTGAGGAAAGGCTGAGAGGGTTGTGGTTCAGCCTGGAGAAGACTCCAGGGAGACCTTATAGAAGCCTTCCAGTACCTGAAGTGGGCCAACAAGAAAGCTGGAGAGGGACTTTTCGCAAGAGCATGAAGTGATAGGACAAAGGGGAATGGCTTCCAAATGAGAGGTGATTCAGACATAAGGAAGAAATCTTTTTATGATGAGGGTAGTGAAACACTGGCACAGGTTGTCCAGAGAAACTGTGGGTGTCCCATCCGTGGAAACACTCAGGGTCAGACTGGACTTTGAGCAACCTGATCAAGTTGAAGATGACCCTGATCATTGCTAGGGGCTTGACCTTTAAAGGTTCCTTCCAACCCCATTCTCTGATTCTGTGATTCCCATCTTTTCAGGTGCTCCCTAAGGTATGCACAGCTCTTGAGGCCATGCTGGTGCCTTCCAGCATCCTTCAATGCACCATCCAGTGCTGAGGCATTTGGAGCAATCTGGAGAAGCCACTGTGTCTTCAGAATGACACATGGATCATGCTGAGGTTTCCATAAGGCCACTGTCCACGTTCTGAAATAGTTGGGTCCCTTTACACTAAGTTAAAGGTAATTTTTATTTGAATAAAAAGCATGCTTGTGACTAGTGCTGATAAAATGGAAGAGGTTTTGTTGTCTTTTTTGAGGGTGGGGATGTTAATTCCTTTTGTCTCTAAAAGGTGAAGCTTCCTTTTAAGTGATTTCTCAGGTTCAATGCAAAGTGCTGTGTCGCTCAGGAAGGAAGGAATGGATGCATGAAGGGAGGGCAAGGTATTTCCTGGGAGCAGAGATTTAGTTGTGTGAGTCCCTTTTATGGATGTTTGCCTTACTGACACAGTGACAAAAAGAGAGGGTGCAGAAGAAGTGACATGAGGGTGGTTGTTTGTCTCAGCTCAATTAATTTTCTTGTAGCTGATTCTCTGATTTTGCTCCCTTTGGCTGGATCAGTAACATCTTTGCAGGTTGGTCTGTGTTAACTTTGCTTTCCTTTCTTCTCCTTTACCTTGCCCTACTCCTCTTTCCATTTCTACCCCAGTACAAGGAATCTGGTAGGTTTATCCTTAGGCACCACCATGTAGAGAAGGAAAAAAATGGAAAGGGAAAAAAACTCTATCTTTTCCATAGGTAACCTGTAGACAGAGAGCTTTGAAATAAGAAGCAGTCTCCTATTGCTTATTTCCTTCTTAGATGAACGAGCTAAGACTTCATGTTTTCTTACAAGAGGGTGGATTCCACCAAAGATACCTAAATGCTTCTCCTCCAGATTGAAAAATTTAATTTAGTTAAAATAATTTACTACAAAGTATTACATTTTGACTAGCTGTTTGAGTCACAGAGGATAATCTCTTTACTTTACAGATGTTGACTAAACTGCCAGTGTTGTTATCCACTGAGCAATGGCATTCCTGGCTTGGCAGTCTGTCAGGGAACCAGGGGCAGGACAGGTCTGTGGAGCTGGAAGCAACGCACAGTAGCAGGGGGATCTGTTTAAAAGAGATTTTTTGCCCTTAGTGTAAAACTAGCCTCTGTAAAAAGTTAAGGATATTCCTCCGGATCCTTTGAGGACATTTTTATTGTAAACAGAGAGGTCCTGTCCTTTTACTAGCTTCTGCTTATGTAGAGAAAAATCTGGCCAAATGTTTAAAAAACCTTCTGTGCTTTGCTCACGTCAGTTTAAGCTGGATATGCCAGCTGTTTACTGTCATGACTTAATGAGTATTCTTAAGCTTTCCTCATTTGTTTAAGAGCATCAGCATTAGAGGACAAAGGGATGTTGGTATTGGGAAATCAAAATGCAGCTTCAATTTCTCTATTATATTAGAGCTCTTGTGGCATGTGGCAAAATCTCAGGTCACTTGACAAAGTGTCCTGAAGAGAGAATCTATTTCTTGAAATTAATTTCACTGACAGAGATGAGATGACCTTGTTATAAACCAGGGCTGTCTAATCTCAGATTCATACATTTAGCTCTGAGAGGAGATGGCTGCCAGAATTGCTGTGATCCAGCAAATCATAACTTGAAGCCACACAAAGGCTGCAGCATGTTTCTTTGTAGTCATTAAGCTAAACACACACTTCAATTTAAGGGCAACTTTTGTCTCTCATTCTAGCTGTACACTGCACAAAATTCCCCTAAAACATCAAGTCAAGTATAGCTCTGCAGTCACAACTGCTGCCTGCTAGCTGAAGATGCAGGGAATACACTAACATTTGTGAGTGCTCTCCCTCCTACCAGCAATTTTACATTTAAAAGGAGTCTGTACTGGCCTTTGATGGTGTCATTGACAGGACCCCTTGAGTACAATCCATATGTACTCCAAATCACTTGAGAAAACACTGTGAAGGTGAAAAGGCATATTTAACTGCATAGCTGCTCAAGGCATGTGAAGTAATGTAGGACAAAGAGCTATAAAGAAGAATTTTCTGGTCATCTTTCAAATATCTAGGCAACCCCTGACTTCTCATCCATCCCTCTTTGGCTTTCTTTACTGGCAGGAATTAATGTTCTTCTCTGCTAAAAGGAGATTTCAGGAGAAACCAAGAGCATAAACTGAAGCTTCTCCTTCAGGCAGCTGCAATAAATTCTGGTTCTTTTTCTTCCAAAGAACCTGTAAGCTCTTCCAGGAACACAGTCAGTAGGCGTACTGGTGAAGGATGTTTCTGCCTCCTCCTTTGCCACCTTCACCATCGTGGATCCTCACCATTTGTACCCTGGTTTGTCTAGTTACATTTATGCTTTTTCCATAAAGAATTTACCATGGGTATGATGGGCAGCATCCAGCTGTCACTTTTTGAGGGCTGGTGCATGAATTGTAGATAGCTCCAGCCAGCAATGGATTGATCATGTCATCTGCCCACGAAATTCATGTCACAAAATACTTGGACTCTTCAGGTTCCTGTTCCAGTGGGCAGGAACCTTTAAATTTATTACTGCCAATACAGAAAGAAGAGCAGAAATGGCCCTAGATAAAGTTATTTCTAACCCAAGTCCTGCAGAATATATCTATGTAGTTATGCCCCAGGTGTGAAAACCCCATGGGTGTTACATTCAAAAGAAGACCAGAAGAGAGTCTGTTTCATCTTTGGTCTTGATTTGGGTCCAGGGTTCACCTATATATATATATATATATATATATATATATATATATATGTGTGTGTGTGTGTGTGTGTGTGTGTGTGTATAGGTGTGTGTGTGTGTATATGTGTGTGTGTGTATATATATGTGTAGATACACACACACACACATACACATATATATGGGGATACATAAAATAAATATCAAATAAAAATACATATAAAAATTAAAAATTCATCAGGAATAACTGACTGCCCACAGAGTAACTGTTCAGAAGGTCAGGACGGACGAGGGTCAGATTTTTTTTGGTCTGTGATGGAGGATGGAGGAGAAGCGACTCAGCACAGATGCACCTTATTTGCAAGAGCCCTGTGAAGGCTGGGCACCACTTGTGCTCACCGAGAGCAGCAAAACTGCCTTTGCAGTGCTTAACATTCAGACTGATGGCACTTCCAGTATGACTCCATTCTGCGGGATGCAGAGGATAAGGGAGCTGAATCACAGCACTATTCACTCTGGCAATGTTACCAGCTGTGCTGTAGGGCTACTCACTTGGAATACATGAGCCCTTTGTTCCATCCCTTTGTTTTTCCAAGTGCTCTGACTGCCCTTGTGAGGGAGGGGTACTTGACAACACAACTTTATCTCAGAAACGGGGTCAAAATAAGTGAAATCAGAGAAAGCTTTCATATTCGCGTGCAGTGATGTAAAGCACACAAGGGAGTGGGAAAGGGAAGGAAAGGTAAATCCAGGTGCTCACATTGCCTGTAGAGCCTTTGACCCTATAAGGTGGTCAGGGGAAGTACATGCATTGACCAAATTGGGATCTGTTGTGCAGCAGGATGTGGAAATCAAATGCAAGCAGAAGAACTGTTCTGTGACATGACCTGGATGCAGGACTTCAAGAAAGTTTGCAAACTACACTAAACTGGGAGGAACTCCCTCAATGACAGGGAGGCCCTGCAGAGAGACCTTGAAAACTTAGAGTTTTAACAAGGTCAAGAGTCAGATTCTGGACGTGGGATGGGGCAATCCTGGATGTATGGACAGTCTGGGGAATGAGATGCTGGAAAGCAGTGCTACAGAAAGATGCCTGGGAATCCTGTCCATAGCAAGCTGAACATGAATCAGCAGTGCCCTGGCAGCCAGGAGGGCCAACCCTGTCCTGGGGTGCATCAGGCACAGCATCACCAGCCAGGCAAGGGAGGGGATTGTCCTGCTCTGCACTGGGGTGGCCTCACCTCGAGTGCTGTGTGTGGATTTGGCTGCCACAATGTAAGAAAGACATTAAACTATTAAAGAGTGCCCAAAAGAGGGCAACAAAAATGGTGAAGGCCCTCAGGGGAATCCATGTGAGGAGCAACTGGGGTCACTTGGTCTGTTCAGCCTGGAGAAGGGGAGGCTGAGGGGAGACCTCTTTGCAGTCTCAAATTCCTTGCAAGGGGAAGAGGAGGAACCAACACTGATTTCTCCTCTGTGGTGATCAATGACAGGATCCAAGGAAATAGCCTGAAGTTGTGTCAGGGGAGGTTTAGTTTGGATGTTAGAACACTGTTCTTCATTCAGAGGGTGTTTGGGCACTGGAACAGGCTCCCTAGGGAAGTGGTCACAGCACCAAACTGGCAGAGCTCAAGAAGTGTTTGGACAATGCTCTCAGGCACAGAGTGTGATTCTTGGGGTTTCCTGTGCAGGGCCAGGAGTTGGACTTGATGATCCTGGGTGGCCCACTCCAACTCAGCATATTCTATGATTCTATAATATGACATATTACAGGAGAAAGTCCCTGTCAGAAATGCCACCAACATATTTTTCACCTCAGATGTTAATTTGCAAAATGTTTAGAGGAGGTAAAACCAGGGCATTATTGAGAACAGGGGCTTTGACCCTAAGAACTCAAGGATAGCTCACCTTAGCAATCATGAAAGACTTGCACTGTGACACAACTTCAATTGGAGCAGCTTGCTTTCCATAATTTAAATATCCTTCTTGGAGAAGATCCTCTCAGTAAGCTCCAGGCTTGCTTTCCATCACTTCTACTGAGGGAAGTATTTCTCAATCTTGCATTGCAGGAAAACAGACAACATGACAAACCTGTTAAGCCTAAAGTTCTTCAGGCAAAGCAGATTTAAAAGTTCTCTGAAAACACCCATTTACATGGAAAATATTTGCAACACTGGAATCATAGCTGGTGTAGGTATGCAAGAATTTTAGTGTGAATTAGTCACACCTTCAGCAGGTGTTTGTACAACTTCATACTCCAACATCCATGCAGTGAAGTTAGAGCACAGGGTGCTTGGAAGGGGATACTTTACACTTTCTGGAGGTTAGCAGCTTTATGAATCAGGCATATTTTTGGCTATAAATTTTGTTTTCCCAATATCTCTGAATAGCAGAATTTTATAATACACATAATATAACAGAATCATGGAAACATTTAGTTTGTAATAGACCTGTGGAGAGCTCTAGTCAAAATGTCTGCTTCAAGCATGGATCAGGTTACTCAGGGCATTATGCAGCTGAGTCCCAAAAATCTCCCTCAGTGGAGATTCCATTATTTCTGGGCAACCTATTCTAGTGCTTGCCTGCCTGCATGGTTGGAAAAGATTCTTCCTTTTATCCAGCTGGGACCTTGCTTCCTGCAATTTGCATCTACTACCTCTGGCTCTTTGTTCACCTCAGACAAGTGGTTCCATGCATCTTCTCTGTAGTCCCTTTCTAGGCAGTGCAAGACTGCTGTCAGCCCCCTCTCAGCCTCCTCCTCCCAGTCTAAACAGAGGCTGCTCTCTCAGCCTCTTCCTGCACATCACAGGCTCCAGACCCTGAGCCCTCTTGGTGCCCCTTCAGTTTGCCAAAAAGTGCCATGTTCTGGGGGGGCCAAATCTGGATGTAGTACTCCAGATGTCAACTCACAAGTGAGGAAAAGAATCACACTCCTTGACCAGCTGGCAATGCCTTTGCCAGTGCAGCCCAGTGTGTGGCTAGTCTTCCTTGAGACCTTGAGACAGGTGTGCAGTGCTGATCCCCTGTAACCCCTGTCTTCCCAGGACTCCAAGTTCTTTCCTGCAGAGCTGCCAGACAGCCCCAGCCTCTCCTGCTCAGTTGGGTGGCTCCATTTGAACACAGGGTCTAATGCCTGTCACTGTTAAACTTCATGAAGTCCCTGTTGGCCCATTCCTTCAGCTTCTCTGGGTCCCTCTGAATGTCAGCCCCTCCTTTCAGGATATCAAACACTCCTCCCAGTTTGCTGGGATCATCATAAATTCTATTAATACATTACAAAAGTATATTTATGTAATAATCAAATAATTAAAACCTCATCCAGTACAAGGCATTACCTTTGTTGTATTGTTACCATGCATTTTCAGAACTAAATGATCCTGGCATGAATGGTTTAAAATTTCTTCTAAGGATGGTCTGCTTTCATTCCCGAGGCACATGTTAAACCATGTCAGCATGGATTTTGTGCTGAAATTGAAGTCTTAGTTTTGTTGAAGAATATTTAGTAAAAGTCTGCAGATCTTGCTAATGCAAATGGCAAGTGAAGAACACTTCTAAATCACCCAGGCAACTAGATTTGGTTCAGTTACATTTCACTGATTTTTGCCAAGAGGACCTGCAACATATATCACATATTTCTGTTAATAAACCACAAATAATTTAAAACACAGGAGGTCACTGAATAAGAAAACACAAGAATATTTGACAGCAAAAGATAATGAATGCTATGTGTGGTGGCAAACACTGAGTATAAAATGCAAAGTTTTCAGAGTGCGAGGAGTTATCTCTGAATTCCCGTTTGGTGAAACACAACTGCAATGAATATTTATTGCCACCTTATTTAGCAGCATGAACAAAAGGAACTGTTATAAATAAACAAACGCTATGACAGTTCCACTGCTGTTAGCTTGACGTTCTCGTCTGCAGTCAGTCAAACCAAAAGACAAAGCAATCAGCGAAAAGACAGAAGTCAAACATCCAAATTACAGAGGTTCTATTTTTGTGTTAACTACCGTCATCACTGATTTGTCCGTGACTCGTGCGAGGAAGCTGCTGGTGAAATTTGACAGGCGTCAGCACGGCATTTGCGTGCTTCCAGATTGAAGCGAAGGCTTTTAATGTAAATTTGCACAGCTTGCTTAGTGTTTCCTTAGCATATGAACAAAACTTTGAAGGGGCTAAAATATACAAAGCAGAGCAATGTACACTGAAGAGGATGCAATTAAGTAGTCAGTAATGTGGGGCACACACACATGACAGAGGCAGGCTGTCTTTTTAACTTCTTGCAATGGCCTAATGGTGACTCTGCCTGCAGTACCTCACCTCCACCCTTTGATGTAAGGACGAAACCACCTCTACAGTGCAACTGTTCTGATAATAGCAGGTGACTCACTTCCAACCTATTTGTGCTCAGACCTAGTTTGGCAGCCACTTTATTCTTCAGAGCCAGCAAAGCAAAACTTTAACTGTGTCACTCACTTACACGAAAACCTACAGTGTGTATTTAGTAACCCATCTGCTCTGCAAGCAGGAACTTGGGTCAGAGGCACACTGAACCTTTCGATTCACTCCAAGTAATATCCATGTTTGTGAAGTGTTTGCAAGGTCAGTATTCGACAACAAGACAGGATGCACAGTGTCTAGGTAGGTCAGAGGCTTGTTGCCCCCCGCATCCCACAGCTGGCACTTTGCAGGGCAGTGCATGCTCTCAGTGCATGTGCACAGCCCTCTTGGTCTCTCCTCTTCTCTTAGATCAGGGCTACATCTTCCCCTCAGGAATGCACTGGGAAGGCTGGAGGAGATAATATCCAGGAGCTTTACTTCAGCATTGCTACTAATTGTCATCTTCTGAAATGTGATATCTGTAGAAGACTATTTGAGTTGGTGCTTGTCAGGGAGGGAAAACGTAACTGGAAAATTATATTGTGCCAGCAGGTTGGCCTACTTAATTCTATTGTATGGATCATAGCACAGTTTGGGAGGAACTTCTTCACCAAAAGTTACCTCCTGCATGGAAGAGACAAACCTTTCACACTGACTTCATGCAAATGCTTCCCCATGTAATTTCAGCTGAGCTTTGGGATGCCTATGCATGCATCACATCTGCCTACGTAACACTGACAAGTAAATCTTCAGTGCCTCTGCCAAGCTCCACACCCAGGCATTCAGCTGGAAGTCAGTTATCCTCTAAAAACTTCTCCAACAAGTGTGTTCATAATCAACCACCTCACTGGAGTCATGTAAATTACCCCACTGATCAGATTGCCAGTATAAGATGAAGACACTGTGGCTCCATGTGGGTGCCTGAAAATCTTGAAAGAAAAATAAATTAAAAAGTGGAGAAGAAATCCCATTTAATTTAAATTAATTATTTAAATCCCAAAGCTAATCCCAGTTAATTCTACAGTATTTTTCTCTGTATAGTCAGCCTATCAAGAAGATATTTCTCTCTACTTTTAGCTCCCGTGGAATGGAAAGTGCATGCACATCAGAGCACTGGCCATCACAGCCACCACTGCTTGGCAGTTGTGACTCTCAATGTCTTTCTAAATGAGTTTTCTAAAAGTATATATATGTTGCATTGTCATACCACATGTATTTGTCATACTAGAAAGGCTTTGTTCCAACTCTGCTGTTTATGAAAGAAGCTTCATTTTAGGATCTTATGCGCTGCTTTCAACAAGGATAATGAAACCAGTCTCTATTTTTTAACATAATACAGTGTCACAGAACCAACAAACAGACCATACCTACAATCTTTCACTGTGCTCAGGACTGAAGTTTAGGCTGGAATGAAGGAGACATGCTGTGTTTGGGAGAGAAAACAACATAAGTTCAAGAGGTCTTTGACTGCTAAGGTTTTGATGGTTGAATTTTTAGGACCTATTTTTAATGACACAGAAATATATTCCCATATAAATCATCAGTTCTGTTCTTTGTGGAAATCTTTCAGCATTTAGGTATTCAGAGACAGCTCTCTTCCTTTATCATAAGCTTGCTGTGCTCAATGCCTGTATTCATTCAAGTAGCTTTTTCAGACTCAAAGAAGATCCTCCAAGAGGATATATTCTAAAGGAGACAGGAAGTAACTTCCCAATACAGCTTCACACCTCCCCAGATGATAGTTTCAAATTAATCATCTGTTCTGGGGACAGCAGATGGAAAATAATGTTCCTGATAAAATGGGTCTAATGAGAGCTGAAGGACCTGTGCTGACTGCTAATTTTACAAGAAATCCTAAGGAGATCTTTGATTGGATAAATGAGGAATATTGAGGTTTGCTGTCTGCAAAAGAAATCCTCCCACTTCGTCGATTTTGAGGAACTTTGACCAAGCAGATGACTGTCCAATCTGTTTTTATTTTGGCCTCCTGGAATTTAGAATCTGGGAATGACACTTGGGTTTATTTTTCAGTCACAGAAGAGACACGACAGCCTAATTTGAGTTCCACAACACAGCTCCTAATCCTAACATCTTTCTTTTCATCTGCCACAAGCATAGAACATAGAAGAAGCTCTCACTTTCTGGGATACAAACAAAAGGACATTATTGGATCTTAAGTACCTGAAGCAGCTCTGCAATAAGTTCCTGCACTATGTCCTACCTAAACTGCTTTTTCTGATGCTGTGCTGCCTCCCTCGTCTTACACCCTTCCATTATCAGTCTTTTTTTTTTGTCCTGTGTTTTACTTGCCCAGTTACATCTTCTCCAGACCATACTTTCTCTCTCTCTCTCTCCCTTCTCAGGTCTTCCCCTTTTCCTTCCCCTCATACATTTTTCCCAATTTTCTCCTTCACTTTTCTTTTAGGCTTGTCTGTTGCAGAGAAAGTAGAACCTGCCTAGCACACAGCTAGAAAAAAACCATGAACTAATTTTCCCTGAAATAGATCAACTCTCTTTATAGATCTCTTAATTAACCGCTCTCCTAGCCATCTCCCTCCCTCCCTCCCTGCTCAGAAGCACAAAGCTTCTGCACTCCCCGCTGTCCCCTTTTTCCTGCATGCCCCCAGCACAGGCTGCTCCTGCCATAAGCCATGGTCTCTTTAATAGCAGCAGTATTATTTTTGGTGCAGCAGGAACTTTGTCCTGCCCTAGTTCATGCAGTGTACTTTGCCTTCTTTCCTCCTCGCACGAGTTGTTGCTGCAGCTTATCATCACACGCACTCTGCTCCCCTTCTGCTTCAGCTTCAAAGCACTCCAGATTTTTTGATTTGCCTCTCTCACTGCTCCAAGACACTGAGTGATGCAGAGAACCTCCTACAGCCAGAAAGTAACTGTGATTTTTAGCGATGATGTTTGCTCTAACTATTTAAAGCACACTTAAGAAGACACATAATAAGTAGGTTTGAGGGAAGTGGTAGCAATCCACCCACTACGTTCCTTTTAGCTAACCCTTTAATTAAATATTAAAGATATGGTTCTCAGGAAGATTTAAAATAACCCACTGACAGAAAAAAAGAGACAGGTTAAAAAACAGCAGAAAATGAAATAATCCCCCCCCCAGTGACTTACCACACCTTTGTGATGTTTTTAACATAATTTTACTGTGCTGATGAGGGAAGAGCCTTTCTGAAGGGAAATAACAAACCTTTTCTTTCCAGTGCTAGATCACTCTCTATGTTCTCAGGGACTCCCGCTAGGGATTGCAAATTATTTGGTGCTTAACTAAACATACCAGTTTCCTCTTTCATAAGGGAGAGCAAAGAAAGTTTATAAAAATTGAGTAAGTGAATTACTTGAGATGTTATTCCTCACTCACAAGACACATTCTGCTGCTGCATGCACAGAACTGATAAGCAGTTTGAGAGGAAAAGTAATATATACACCGATTATAGCCTTGTCTCCAAGTATAAAGCAGAGTGAGATAAATGACAGCAAGATCTGGGCAGATCTGTGGTACGAAGCATTTCTCTTTGTAACTGAGTTAAGGCACACCACAAATGATCAGAGGAGAAAGAGAAGTGACTGCTGATGAAGATCAGAAGTGCAAGGAACCAGCTATGCCCACAAAACTGAGTGGCTCTGACCTGCATATTCCTTTTGGTGAAGGCTTTGATTATTTTTCTCTGTATCTAGCTGACAAAGCTCGACAGCTTCACTGAGCAGTGTTTTTGCACCAGTATTGCAAGAATATCTGCTCTGCTGCTTCTTCTCTTGTCTTTGAACTCCACTGTACTCCTTTTGTTCTTCTATGCTGCGTGTAGTTTTAAATCAAACTCCAGACCCCCAAGCTCTCTGTATAGTCTCCAGTGTTGCTGTGATACAAACAGAAACTGGTCAACCATTTCGATTTGTTGTTGTGTTAGCCATACAATGGAAAGCACTTCCAAACACACGCTGCTTTCCCCCTCCAAATCAGTCTTACAATCGATACTGTCCTACTTTCAATTAAAATACCACCACACCAGACACATCTATATGGTGTTTAGAATCTCACAACAGAAAACCCATTACTTTGAATACAAAAGCTGGCCAAAATGATTGAATTCCTGAGGCAACAGAAACGATACTGGTGATTTTATTCAGCACGTGTCCAATACGATTTTCCAGTCGGAATCCACATTTTTTAATGCTTTTCAATACCATTCTTAACATTACCTTCAGCTTTTATGGAGTCCCTTAGAAAGTTGGTTTTTTCAATTTGTTTATCAGAAAACTTAAATTTTAATGATTAAATAATAAGACATTTATATACATCAGTGGGTTTTCTCAGATACTGGGCTCTAAGTACATACAATGTCTATTGAGTGAAAATAAAAAAGAAAAATTCCAGTCATGCAAATCATCTTACAAACCATGTTCCATTTGACTTGAAATTTTTTACTCTGTTACTGGCATATCATTTCAAAATTAAACAGATAAAATTTTAAGGTTGCTTTGTCCATTTCCACTCATTTGTTTTGCTGTTTTGAAGAACTGACAGGCCACATGCTACTGCAGAAGGTACCGGCAGCGTAATAATCATTGTTCTGCTACCACTGACCAACCCCTCTGAGCCCTGGCGTGGATGTGTTTTAAAAAACCACCTAACCTTCAGCTAACTGCACTGGTTTATTTCTGAACAGCACATCACAATATCAGCACAGAGAGCACATTGTAACCGGTTGGGTGATTTCACTTAATAATTTTTCAACACTAGGACCTTTCAGCATTTTAATTCTGGTTTCATTTATGAATTAAAGGTCATATATAGAGCACAAATGAGGTCTAAATTTAGTCACAGCAGACCACAGTTCCACATAAAGACAAATCTTCAAGTTATGTTGACCTGCTAGGAGACAAAGATAAACAGCACAGCAAACATGTACCTGCAATGCACTGCTTCCCTATTAAATATTAACTGTTTCATTTACATTTAAATGAACTGGGCAGTAATGGATAGACTTTCCAGTACTGCTGTTTGGTGCTGCTGTCATGGAAAGAAGCTGAAGACAATGTGGGCTGTATGGGGGCAAATGACGCAATCTCAGCATCCGCTCAAGTGACTTCAATGATGACCATTCTCCAGTCTCGAAATATAATCCTACACAGCATTTTTTTTTTTCTCTCCCTCTGTAAACACATCTGCTCATAAATAACTTAGATGTCTCCTTGACATTCATGGTATGTAACTGAAGCTGAAGTAGAAAAGGATGGGCGGTGTACAGCACTGAGGAGATGTCACAGTACTTTTGTTCAGCATTTTTGTCAAGTGCAGGTTGCTAACATCAGCCATCAGAGACCGGTGGGGTGACCCACCCATATTTTTCATGGGTCTTCACCAAACTCTTAAATGTTGCTTCAGCTTCCTTTCGACTGAATGACTTTTTTGATTTGCCAGCTTTTCTGCAGATACGGCCCTGCACCAAACACAAAAAGAGAACCTTCATTAAAGATGTGAACACGCATCTGGAAACCACAGCTGAACTTTTCAACTCAGCAGGACGAGAGGCATTCACTTACGGGTACCAGCAAGCATAGCTCCCAAACTCGAGCACACAAATGCATTATTAGAGGTGATTTAAAATTATATTCAGTGAACGGGTAAAAAAAAAAAAAAAAAAACCAAAGCAGGCATCTGCCGGGCTGTTCCTCCCCGGCGAGCCCGTGTGCTGGCACGCTGCCCCGCCTGCAGCAACCCGCGGCTGCTGCTGCGGCCGTGCCCCAGGGCTCGCCTCCCTCTCTCCGCTGCTCCGGCACCTCCGGCATCCCGTGCTCGGCGTGAAGCCCCTCCTGCCACCCCTCTGCCCAGCCGGGGGCAGCCCTGGCAGGCAGCGACCGCCCGGGCACGGCTGCTCGCAGGGCTGCCCCTGCCTCGCCCCCGCTGCCACCTGCGGCGCAGGGACACCGAAAATTACATCCATCCCACGGAACACGATCCATCCTTCTCATTCCAGCCTACCCGTGAGAAACGAACAGCTCTGCCCTTTTTAAAAGCAGTGCCTTAGACCCTCTTGCTTCCATCTTAAATCGAAAGTACTAATTTGTTTATTACCCCTTCACGCCAAGTTTGACAATAAATGAAAATATACCTATTTGCATATACTGCATTTTTATTACTCTGCAATTAGATATTACCTCTAACTGCACAGCTGTATGAAAATTCAAATTCTTGTTTGGCAGTAGAGATTTGTACTGAGTTATCAAGAGCTTACCTTGTTTTTCACATTTGTCTATGTCAATTACCAACTAACAGAGACACAAGAAAGAATTATAGCTGCAGATTAATACCACTCTACAACAATGAATACCTTTGAACAAACAAATAAAATAAAATAAATACCTTTAAAGTATTTATGCCAACTGGATTTGTTACAAAATAGAAGTTTATTAAAGTCACTAATCTAGTAATTTTAGTAATTGTTTGATAGATTGCACTGAAAGCCTTTTAAACAATAAATGGTATTTGATGAGTAGATACCATATTACAGTGTTGCAATTATTAAGAACCAAGTTAGTATGTTCTCATTTTGTCCTGTTCTTTAGCTCAAAAACAATCTTTTGCTTCCCGGATTTTACTGTAAACTTGGAATTTAAATCAAAAATTGGCATTTGCAATAGCATACAACAAATACTGAGATAATCAGGTATATGGAGGGAAGGGGGAAAATGGGAAAAAAGCAAACAAAATCTGTCCTCAGAGTTATCAAATTTACCTTTACAGACTAAAATGAATAAGATTAGTCTGCAGTGTGGACAAACAATTTCTTTCTAGAAAGCTGTCACAATATTGCAGAGGCTCTTTTGTGTTCAGCACTGCTCCTGTTACAGCAAAACCACGGACACGTGAAAGAAAAAGCTGTTTCCTTCTCCTGTTTTAACAAATCCTTTTTCGGTGCAGTTTGAGTTGTCTCTCAGAGCATACCTTAACCAAGGATTATGAACACCCTCCAATTCCCACATCGATTTATTCACAGTCAATTTATACCCATTTGATTTTCCCCAAACAGCTGTTTTACCTGTCGATGCTCTTCCTCGCCTTTCTCCCCAGCTGCCATTTACAGACTAGAAATGCATTTCCTCCTTAAATACCCCCTGATAGACCAAACAGCAAGACACCTTCCACATCTCAACACAAATTTGGCAATTAATATGTCCCAAATAAGGATGATCTGAATGGTTTTCAATTGAGCTGCGACCATAAATTTTTTTAGAAAATGGCCATTTTTAGTTGTGACAGATGGAATAATTAAAGAAGGCTGGATAACATATTTTTAAAATCTTACTGAATAATTATCATACATAATTATATCATATATAATTATCAATCATAATTATTCTGCAGGAGTATTTTTGTTGTTACATAACATTTTGTATTTTCTTCCTAATCTGAGGTTTTGTTGGAAGCACACTTAGAGAAACATAGGAAAAGATAAAACAAAGTGCAACAGAAGATTAAATCAGCACAGAAAAAGCTGTCCTCAAAATCTCACTGATGAACTACTTTTGAAAGTAAACACAAACTTACTCTGCTGTTTCATTTCTGGATTAGATCCATTTGCCATCTCCTGTGTTTTGCACATTATTTTTTATCACGTAAGGCTTTGATACCTTTCTGAATTATAAACATAGCACCTAGGACAGTATGATTCACATCTTCCCCAGCTTTTGCAATGTATTAATACTAAGTTGTACCTAGAAATAGGATTTTTGCACTGTGAAGAGCTCATATTTGGTGTTGACTATGTACAGCTTTCAAAGCAGGAACGTAAGAATTCTCTGGTGTTGTAATGATGTGGTAAATATCATCACATCATGTAAAACGTTACTGGAGCCATATCAGATGAAAGGAGCATCCATTCATGAGTTTATTCTGAAATCTTTCTGTTACTAATGCAATGGATCATTAAATCCACTTCCACTCTGGTACCATATGCAGGTTGCATGTGAGCTGCACCATCAAAGACCAGCTAATTCTACCCTGCTGCAGTGCATGTATTTCTGTGCTTACACAGAAACTGTGGGTGGCACGGTCAGCACTGTCTCTTATTAACCAATATCCTGTCAGCTGTTCATAATTTGGATAAAATTTAACCTCCTGGACTGAAAGTTTCCCTATTTGGTGCCGCAAGTAAACCTGGGGTAAAAAGAAAGAAGGCTGGAATTTCAGCTGACGGAGTTCAGACACTTTCAAGACTTTACTTGGGTGGTATCTACTGTCTTACTGGTTTTTAGCTTTTTGCCATTCCCAGAAAACTCTCCCCAAGTTTAAGTAAAAAATGTCATTTTGGACACAATTATAGAAGAAAGTATCAAATGTTTTACCAGGCACTGCTACCAGCCCTGACTACAGTTTATTTTCAGCCTGCTACTTAAACATGCAGTCATTTTAACTCTGGACAGGAGCCTGTGAGCTGCTACATTCTGTAAACATGGTAGTGATGGTAAATACAGTATGTAAAGATGTGCTGTCCACAGCTCTGCTGGGCACAACTGCATTGTGACCAATCCCCAAACCACATGTGTCACTACTGCTGGGGTAAGGAATACAGATCATTTGCATGGCCGATGTTTTGATGTGTCCAGCACCACATCAAGGAAAGACATCAAACTGGTATCTGAACAAGATCAAAACATTCCACAAGAGGTTAAAAACAACAGAGAAAACCCAAGAAAGCCTTTCATAAAGATATCAATGTCGACTTTAGCTCTGAGAAGTCGCACCAGGAGCTTATTTAAATACTTGCAATACTTTCAGACACTCGCAGAGTGCCTTTCATAAAGGGATAACTGAAAACCTAATTAAAGAGTTGGAGAGAACGTTTCAGATTTTGCCATCTGCTGTGACTTCATGTACTTATCAAGATATAATTTTAACAAGCTAGAAACATATGAAAGGTGAAAGCAATGCCACAGCACCCAACTGGTTTTTATGCAGCCGTGCTGAAGCGCAGGGGGATGTGTGCTGTGCTCAGCCTCCTCCCTCGCTCGTGCTCCTGCTGCGCCCAGCCTGCGTGGCACAGCGAGCAATCACATGCCACTCATCCAGGCTTTGCCCAAACTAATGAACTTTCACAAATAGCTGATAAGCATCCAGCCTATAACCCTGATAATGGTGGGCAGAAAGACCTCCTGGAACACGATCTGCTGCGGGCAGCCTTCTCAGGATCCCGGCCGTACGGAGGGGCCAGCCACTCCCTCCTGCCATGCTCAGCAAAAGACCCCAGGTGAATCTCACGTATGATTTGTCTCCCTGTCCTGGTTTCAGTTCAGTTACAACAGGGTTCATTTTCTTTCTAGTAGAAGTAGTGGTTTGGATTTAGCATGAGAATAACATTGATAACACCCTGACGTTTTAGCTGACGTTGTGCAGTGCTCAGAGCAAGCCAAGGATTTTTCACATTGCTCTACCAGTGAGCAGGTGCACAAGAAGCCAAGAGGGAATATGGCCAGGACAGCAAGCTGAACTAGCCAAAGGGATGTCCCACATCATAGAACATCATGCCCATATATTAACTGGGGAGAGTTGGCTGGGAGGGGCCAATCACTGCTTGGGGATGGGGCTGGGCATCTGTCAGTGAGTGGTGAGTAAAGGTATTGTGCACCTCTTGGTTTTCTTGTGTTTTTTTGCCTCTCTCTCCCTTTTTAATTACAATTGGTTTTTTTGTTATTATTGTAATGATTAGTATTATATTTTACTTAATTTCAATTATCAAACTCCTCATCTCAACCCACCATTTTTTACTTTTTTTTTCTAATTCTTCTCCTCAGCCAGCCAGGGGATGAGGTGAGGGAGTGACTGTGTAGTGTTTGGTTGGCAGCTGAGGTTAAACTATGACACATTCACATCTATGGACCTCTGTGGGCAAATCTGGGAGCTTTTCTATTCCAAGTGATGCCACAGTAGTCTCTGTGAACAAATCTGCCCTTCATAATGCTCTGTGACACTGAAGCACATCCTCAAAAATATTAAATTCAACAACTCTGTCAGTACCACTATCAGCAATGTGCCATTCTTCCCCAGCATCACCAGATCCCAAAGTAGTCTAAAGACAGATTAAAGTCCTATACAGAAACCAAGTATGAAGCCTGAAACTCTTGTGCCCACTATGACCACGTATCTACCAACATTTGGCCTGTGGTGCCATGAAAAGCAGTCTTGACATTTCTTCTGGTCCTTCCAGAGTCAAGGTGGTCTCAAGAGGATTTCTCTGGACAAAGGGAGTTCCCTCTCTTGTCAAATAAATGACGGTAGCTCCCAGATCCAAATCCAACAATTTTAGCACAATACCAGGTGTTCTTCCATGTGTATTCTGTTGGCACTCCTCAAGGGACATGACTATTTAACAGAGGTCAGACTTCCACAGGATCATACAATCACCACAAGTATTGGCTGGAAGGGACTTGTGGCGGTCTCCAAGCCCAGCTTAGAGGAGTCCAACTTGGACCTGAACTGCCAACACAGGTCAGTTGTGGCACTGCACAGCCAGGTCCTGAACCCTTCAATGTTGTACTCAGTCCATTCCTGGTGCCACTCCCTGCTTTATTAGGTCCCAAATTTTCAGAGATTTATTGTATACAGCCATCAGCCCTTACAGGGCTGGTGTTATTGTGGAAACAGTGTAAGCCCCTGTGCTCTACATCTCTGACATGTCACATCCAGATTTTTTTACCTGGACCAGCTAACAAAAAGCTGTGTACATTTCCAGTAGTGCAAAGCTAAGAGACTCAGAAGCAGGCAAAGCTTCACGTTGTTAGCACAGCTCTTAATGCAATCTCCTCAGCCCTGTGTACTTTCATTAGTCCTGGCAATGCAAATAACTCCAGGTTGGTCTCCCAAGGGCAAATCACACAAGCCTTCTGTACACGGGGCTAAACTTTGGTCCATCATGTAAACCAGCATAAGGACACACAGATGGCTACAGTTTCCTTTTCTGCCTCCATCTCTTACAGATCTCCATAGCAGGCTCTGCTGACCCACCCCTAGGTAAATGTCAAGAGATGGAAAACAAGCAAAGAGAGAGAAGCACACAAAAGCCTGCAGGAACTCACTATGCCAAACATGGCATCTGTGGCTATTCCTTCATGGACAGGAAGATGATCCACAAGGATCATCATGCCCTTTTTCCAAGTCTGTTGTCCCAGCCTTCTCCATGGATGACACAAAATCTATGGGTTTCCTAAATATTGCAGCCTGCTGTGAGTTTCTGGTATGTAACACCTTCCATAAAGTGCCAGTGAGGAATGGCTTTGGGCCCCAACTGTTCTATGCAAACATACCCAAACATTTTCCGATAAGGAACAGAGGCACTCAGTGCTTAAGCATGAACCAGCTTTATCCTAGAATATTTAAACAAGCTTTCAGGGGAAAATATTTCCACTGGCTTTAGAGAGGCATTCAAAAGCAGAGCGATGCTGAAGTGAGTACTGTCATGCTCTCAGCGCAGTGATTGCAATGTGTCACAACATCGCTGTTACAGCGCAATATACACAGTCTCTCCCCCCAATTACATGGTTTATAATTTTTTTCCTTCATGTACTGATGAGGCACAGTTAATAATGTCTCAAAAACTGCACACAGTTTATATTGCGCTGCATATGATTATTAGCTATAGCTAAAATAAAGCAGTATAGAAAGTGATACAGACAAATACTCATGATGTTGCAGCATAAGTGCATCAAAACCGGGAGGTTTTCCTGCAAATCTGTAATTTCCAAAGCAGTACTTCCATGCCTTTTTTGGTCCCCTTTTTAAGAATAATCCATAAAAGACGTGAAAACTTAGCAAGTTCTGGCTTTAAAGCATCCTGTAAATTGTGCCTTCTGGGAGTATAACTGCTCTTTGTCCAGGAAGAAGCAATCTGAGTTCCAGCTGAGTAATTATTTATGCTCATTTGTCTGTGTGCAGCCTGGTGCCAGTAGCTCTTAATCGATACAAACGCTTACAGCCCCAATCTCTGTCTGACAGCTACAGAGCACTGTGCTGCTCTTCCTTGCCTTTCCCTAAATCAGCACTGAGCTGGTAGCGTGATTTCAGCACAGATGAGGGTTAACAAACTCCCTCCCTGCATTTTATGGGTGGGACAAACTCTGTGCTGGCAAAAGAATAAGA
Organism: Eopsaltria australis; assembly: GCA_034509425.1. Classification (NCBI taxonomy): domain Eukaryota; kingdom Metazoa; phylum Chordata; class Aves; order Passeriformes; family Petroicidae; genus Eopsaltria; species Eopsaltria australis. Next base: position 3,908,106 of record JAVTVJ010000072.1, read on the forward strand.
AAACTTGTGTGGCAGGCTACATTACTGGTGCCTCAAGCATCTCCAGGGCTGAAGGTATGACAACATGGTGGGCTTCTGTCAAAAGGCACAGTCCCTGTTCCTGGCCACAAGAAGGGCATCTGCTAGTTCAGGTGACAGAGGGATGTTTTCTTTGCTATGTATTTTCTGTGTTTTGCTGAGCTGCCTGGACTACCTCTCTGTGGAATCAGGCACTGGCAGAGCTCCTGAGGGCCAGTCCAGGTGAGAAGGCTGGGAACATGACAGCAACTCTTTGCACAAACCCACAGGTCCTACAGATCAGGAACCTGAAGTTACCCAAGTCAAACACAGTCACAGGTGTGAACCCAACCAAAGCAAAGCCAACCATCCTTCGTGACAGGCTGTAAAGACAAAGGCACCACAACAATGCCTATCTTACATTTCCCTAAGTTTTACAATGCTAAAATAAAACAGAACAAAACAGTAGTAAAAAGCAGGCTGCCTCTGGGAACATCTAATCAAGTTAAACCCAAATTTAGTAAGATCAGAGTCACAAGTGGATGTGCTTTTCTCCTGCTATTTATACGAATGTGCCAATCTCTTGACTGCAGTATGTTTCATACTGATGCACATGGACATCTACTCAGAGAGCCCTCATTTCTAAATGCTTTCAGCACATATCCTCAAATGACCTTTGGGTCATTTATAAATTCATCTGTACTATACATGTGGGAAAGAGGAATATAGTGAAGTTATATGACTTGCCCATGACTGCACCTGAAGCCAGTGGCAAAACCTGGAAGCTTAAATTCAGATCACCTTTTCTCAGGCTAGGTGCTCAAACTGTGCAACAACCTCCTCCTGCAAATAATTGTAGAACACTTCAATGCCAGGTACATTTTAATGGAAATAATATGGTCAAATTTGCAGAAAATTTAATATTTATAGAAATTCACAGAAAATTTGAAAAACTAATAACATTAATCTCTTCTGTTTCACGATGTTTTGGTTTTTTCATGGGCATGTATTATGGAAACAAGCCCTTCTGACTGCAGCTGGGGGCTTGATGCCATTTGCAACACAAGCCTAGAAACAGGAGAAATACCAAGTCATTGCACAGCTCATAAAGCCTGACTATGACAAGCATCTAAGCTCCAGGCCATTTCATAACGCAGGCTTATGTCTTCCTTCCTCGGGTTTGTTTTCACTCATCTCTGAATACAGGTTTGGTGTTATAACTGACTTGTAACTCTATGAAGGAGTCACTGCAGAAGTTCCATGGGTTTTGGAGAGCCTGTGCAGCAAAGGATTAAATCAATGAGAATCATCAATTTTAACAAAGAAAACACACAATATTGTGAAGTAGACAAAAAGGTATTTTCCAAGGACAGACTCTGCACAAGCACAAGGCAGGCACGCATCTGCCACGCGTGGCTGAGGACAGGCACACCTGATGTACCCTTCCTCAGTGTGACTTTTAATGGGAATGGGGCGAATCAGACTGGCACCTTGATCCTGTTTCAGAAGAGGAATCACCTGAACATCTGAAGTGTGGTGCCCACTCACCTGTTCCGTGCACACTGGTAGGGGCTACAAATTCACTTTCATCAGAGCACACCTACGCTTCTCCCTTCCTCAGGCTCTTTCAATTCCCAGTGCAGTGTGCGTTTCACTGCCAGCCAGGTTAGGTAACAGTACCACATCCTTCCTGTAAAGCTTGTCCTGAGACTTCCAGGACCTACTCAGTTACTGCTGTTTCCAGATGGAGTTAAAGGCCGTTACCTTGTAATGCTCAGCAGCCCCCAGCAATGACCTGTGGAGTACAACTCAGACCAGACCCTGCACTTTCAAAAAATACAATGATATCCAAGGGAAACCTGCTATTCCATTTACAAATGCAACATCTGGATCCTGTGCACCTTACAATTCAGACACATTCTGAGCCATTCAGCCAGCATAACCACCACAGCATTTGAGGTTCTCCCTATTTAACTGCAGAGGAATTGCACCCAGCAAATCCTCCCACCGCCCATCTCCCTTTGCACTGAATGTCAGCATTACCTTTTTTGGCATTTACAGGAGAAAACTGGAAACTGCGTGTGAAGGACTGAATATATCAAGGAAAAGAAGAGCCCTTCACTGACTCTCGCCAGCCCAGAGGAGCTTAGATGGGAAAAAGAAACACAGCAAATACTATGTTACTTAACCACCGTCCCACTTTGTGAGAGCAGATGCCCACAGGGGGACATGCCACGGATCATGCCTGGCAATCAGACTCCCAGGATACAAGGAGCTGAATTACTGTGGAGTTGGAAATCTTCAATCTGGAAGTATCCAGTCATGCATGGAAATCCCTGGGCATTGTGTGGATGCTAGGAAAGCGGCATACTTTCAAGGCTAGCCTGCAAAAGGAAGAGTAAATCTTCCTCACAATAGAAAGTGGGTTATTTAGTTTACTCCGTCAGGACTTCACCCTTCGTGACTAGGCTTTCTGCATTTGAAAAAATACGATTTTCAATAAAGTACCGGACAAAGCACCCTAATGTTTCATGGTTCTCTCTGCCTGAACACTGAAGAAAATGAGCACTTCTTATATAATTCAGGGAAGAAAAATCTTGGTCTTTTCAGCAAATTCAATTTTCTCACAAAATCCAAAGCCACAATTCTTTCAAATTCTTATTTAGAAGATCAGTTAAGTATTGCCAAGAAGAATTCGTTCTTCCTCCATAAAAGCATGTTTTAAAATTACTAATTTGGTTCAATTTAGGGATTTCATTTATTTGATGACTATTTTAACAGTAAGGAGGATAGTTGAAAGTATTTTAAAATTTTCCTTTTTATGCTTTGAATGAGAAAAATGGAGATTATGTTCCCTCTGCTCTTTAAAAGAATTAAACCAACCTCCTATTTCAAAGAGTTGGAATCCCTGTGTCTTCATTGCTCTCAGTAGAATATATTTGCATAATAATAGTGGATGGTCAGAACAGCAATGTATCAGAGTACACATGTACAATTCTTTTTTCCAGCCTGTTCATCAGACCCAGCATCTTAATACACTTGCTCCCACTTAAACTTCAGCTTCCAATCCTAGGTTTCTCAAATGAAATAAAAAGAGGCATCTTAGAAGGCCATCAGATCTGATTTTCCTCTGTAAACAAACAATATTCTGTTACCTCCTTGGTCCAGCATTTATACCTTTTCATGGGAAACAAGTCCCCTAACACAGTCTTTGTCTCCTCTGTCATCTTTGTATATGAGTCGATGTGTTTTTCACCCATGGACCTAAAGCAACATTTCCTCCCTTGAGGATAACCATCATCACTTTCTCAGGCAACTGACCAAAAGCAAAAAGCAAAACAATTCCATTTTCTAAGGCCCTAATAAGATACAACGGCCGCAAATAATTCAGAGACCACTGTGCTCTTCGTGCACTTCTGCAGCCTTTGAGATTAGCTGATTTATTCATGACTACACTCCTCAAACCCTGCATCTGGAGTATGAAAACCCATGGATCTGCAATTAATTTCTGCTATACATATTTGAAAGACCTGGAATCCGCTGACCTCCTGGACACCGTGCAAGTCCCATCTGCTATCTGCTCGCTCACACTTTTGTTTGAAAGGATGAAGAGGGAGTAATTTAGACTATGATTAACAGCTACCTTCTGTAGCAGTTTGTCATAAAACGAGCCCATTTCTGCTGTTTCAATCTGGTAAAACTCAGCTGGGACACTCGAATCTTTAAAATGGAAAGATAAATCTGTTCAATAGTCATACAAGGCACACAGCATTTGAAGCAAATGAACAGGGTTCCACTGAGGTGTTTCTAATGTTACAATGTGAGGGATCAAAATACTGGACACCAACAACTTGTATTTTAACTCAAGAATTTTTCCAATACAAAACTGAAGTTTAACTACAAACTATCTTTTGATTTTTACTTAAATCTTTATATACAAGCCCACAACAGCAAGAATATTCAGAATTAAGGGCTTCCTGTTCCTACTGCAGTATGTCCTGGCAAAATTTTTATGTTTCTTCCATTCCCTGCAAGAATCCTGGAAAAATTTTTATGCTTCTCCTATTCACTGGAAGAATAAAAGAGTATTTCCCTCAAAATGAAGACTTTTTTTCATGACAATCTGCAGAGCTGACAGTTACCTGACAGCTGCCTTTGGCTGGCAGTGCTCTCCCCAGCCTCCACGAAGAGAACAAGGGACTTGTAAAAAAGAAGACAAGGCATCCACTGGTCAGCACTACTGTAAGCTTATGACAAAGGTCCCCAAGGCATCAGGTGCAGCTCTGTTTGTTGCTCTCAAAAAAAAAAAAAAAAGAAAAGAAAAAACCCTGATGCATTATTTGGACACTGGTATATATAGCTTTGTCCTCTTTTAAACGTCCACCAAACCAGCAGCAAATCATTCTGTCCAGTGAGAAACAAAACATCTATTAGAAGACACAAAATGCTCTCTTACTTTTGGACAAAGTCCTCTCCTTTTCCTTTGGAACCACATCATCTACCATGTTTTCGAAGGAGAGAGACGACTCCTCCCTGAGACACAGGCATTGGTCTCATTTGTGTGCCTTGCCACTCAGGGAGAGCCATGATGAACCTCCCGCTGTGACACCCTTCTCCTGTAACCGGTACAAGTCCCCCTTCCCTCCTTCCTTCAATTATTGATATTAATGTTATCAATTATTCAATATATCAATTATTATATTGATATTATTATGACAATAACACCATTATCTGGAAGTGGAGAGCAACTGGCTAACTTTTGAACCTCTCTCTGAAATTATCAATAAATCCTTTTAAAGGGCTACAAAGGACTAACACTCCAAGGGCCACTTCCACGGCCTGGATAAGCACAGAGGGACAGACATGGGAAGCTCTGCCTAGACACACACGTTGAATGGTTGCCTCCAGGACGATAAACAACTGGTATCCAAATTATTTCATTAGCATCACCCCACCTCCTTGGCTGGCACCCCAGCTCTGCAGCGGCTCACGGCGACTGTTCCGCCGGTTCAGCAGGGCCAAGCTCTGCCTGTGATGACAGGAGCCAGCGAGCAGCTGACTGTGCAGGAAGCAACTACAAAGTCATCCCTTTAAAAGCAAGGCTACAGTTGAGTTAAGGACAACACCAAGTTTTTTAAAATAGGATTCTGGATCCCAGACAGATAAACAGTCTTCGGCCTTTGATGTACTGAGAATTCCCCTCAAGATACTGACTAGAGCTGTGTGAATAATTGATTTTCTCAGCTGAATAGCTGAAGCAACCAACCAAACAAACCCCAACTTGTTTGTTAATTAACATTTTTTCCTTGAAAACTGAGGGGGAAAAAAAAAAGTTAAATTTGGAATTGCTGTATTGTTATATTCAAGCAAAAGTAATCTCTCTTCCATTTTAAACATCTTTATTTGCAGACAAAAAAAAAATCTAAAAAACAGTTCTAGATTAATAATAGGAAGTTAGGGTGTGCATCCTATAAGGTAGGGCATCTCTCAAGCAAGGTCACCTGAGGCATATGGTTCCTGCTTGGTGAAATCTAGAGTAAAATCCAACCTGCTCTAAAATCCAAGCCCTGGGAGACATGTTCAGGACTGAGAATCTGCACACTTACAAGAGCAATGCTGAAAAGTAACAGAAAAGTGCTAACTCTTAACTTCTCTGTTGCTCATTGAAGTCTCCGCACAGACACAACTCCAGAGTGACATGCCTTGAGATGTCAGAATGACTTATTTCAATTTCGCTTCTACTCTGATAAAAGGTCTGTGAAATCCATGAAAAGAATCTGAGTTTGTCAAGAATCTTAACTGTCTGAAAATGTATTCTCAGTGTGAATTTTATCTGCTTTAGGATCGCTTTGTCAAAAAGCAGAAGGTCATATATGCTCACAATTACCATTAGCTCTACCAGCAGACCAAAAAGTGCTGTTTCTCTTTGAAGAACCAGCAGAGAATGACAGTGCCACTACAGTTGCCTCAGCAAAATGGGAATGACGAGAAATGTCTCACGAAATGAGCCACCTTGGTTCCTTCCCTTGAACTGCCCCAAGGAGGAAGGTGTGCCAGCGGGACGTTCAGCCCTGCCCACTCACACTGGCGCCCATGCCAGCCAGGCGCACTCTTGGATGCGTCACAGGCTGGAGTATTCACAGTGACTTCATGCTAAATCATGGCACTGGGAACGAGTGACATTTCTCTGGAAGGTCCCTTTGACTCACTGGCGGCAGCACTGCCCGCATCTCCCCCTCAACCTGATGGCTGCTGACATTTGCTCAGGCAAGTTCCCTGTGAGGCGATGGAGAATGGCCCTCACCCCTCCAGCCTTGCTGCTCAACAGCACCTTGAGTACTTCGTGCTATTGCACGTTGCAGACTGCTTACAGAAATTGCACAATTAACCTGGTGACAGCCATGGCTATTTGTTCGGGATGGCTCTTTGCAAGCACCAAGAGTAGGAGTCACCATGGCACGGCAGGAGCCACCCAAACCTGGCCACACAGCGCTGGGGAATGCAGCACCTCAGCCCTCGACACTCCATCGGCTCCTTTTTTATTTTTAAAAACTAACTGGTCAAAAGTAGATCACTTGTAAAATGAAACAGGGATAGGGGAGTGCCGGTCGTATTTTGAGCCCTCTTATGCAATGGAGTGGGGATTACATAACGAGGGGAGTGCAATTACAGAAATGTGGCTCCCATGACACAGAGCCCAGCTACGGTGACAGGCTGGCAAACCCATCACAGGCAACATCTCTCTAACCCAGAAAATAAATGTATTGACCATACTGCCTAATAACCTTTCCACTTGGAATGAACAATCTGAGGGGTTGACACATGCCATGTTATATCTATTTAACTACTAAGTTACTGCAGTTTATGACTGCCTTTTTTTTTTTTAATCCCAGTTCTCTTTTTGTTATAATTGACTTTGCAAACTTCTGGAAGAATGTTATTGAAACTCTTGCTTTTAAAATGTGTTTATTAATGATGCACACATAAACATCCTCTGGTAATCAAAAATTGCTTCTACTTTCCGGAAATCTCTTAAGTGGTTTAGGGAAGAAAATTGTCAGATTATATAGCTGAGAATTTTATTACTAATAAAACAATTCAGTGCTTCTCTTCACTGAGCCATTTTATGATCCCAGTAAATATTCATTTAACCCCTTTAATATTCAACACCGCAGTAAGAGGCTGAATTGTTACAAAATGAGAGAATTTAGCATTGTCCTTTCAAATTCTTGTAATAAATAACGAGAACTATGACCTCTCTAAAAAGAGACAGGTTCACAAACAGTGAGATGCAGTAAGAGCAGCTACAGAACTTCAACGTACCTCAGGCTCCATGTTAATTAAAATTCCTTTTTTTTTTTTCCTGGGAGATGTTTTTTTATATCCCAAGGTGACCTAGGAAACTTGACCTCTTGAAATGAAGTGCAGAGAAAAATACTATCTCATTAAAAAAAAGGAGTAGTAGGCCCAAATAAAATAGGTTAAAAAGAGGAAAAGCCACTTACAAAAGAGCCTGTTGAAAAATCAAAATTAATTTCAGGCTTAAGAAGAAACAAGCCTTTACTTCTGCTCAGGCAAGCAGTTCCACAGAAGCAACAGGAGTAACCTCATTTTTTCGGAAATAAAAAGTATGTTATTTACTCTTTCTCCACCTTCTCGCCAAGATACAAATTTAAGAAGTTACTTGGTATCATTTGCTGACAGACACAGAGGTGTGCATGCCCCTCGAGTTCAAGGGCATTCACAAACAGGAAAACCACTCCGTCACAGCCATGTGTGCATTGCCCACTACAATATAAAGTGCAATATAAGGCATAAAGAGGTACTGCCTACCAGCAATATTTGCCCATTTATTAAAAATGGATTAAGAAATACTTCGCTTCTACGGATATTCTGCAAGAAAAAAAGAAGAAGAAAGAAAAAAGCAGCATAAAATGAACCGATTCAGCTCGGACGAGATCCTCTGCCGGGAGAACCGACCGCCTCCTTTGAAGAGGAGAGCAGGCAGGAACGGTCTGGCTGCTGCAGCTGCAGTACCTAGCACAAATTACTTGTTCTTTTCGGGCCGGACGATTTGAAACCGGCACAAGTTTGCCGGCAGCTCGGGCGGCGACTCCCGGTGTGACCCTGCGCCACAGCTCAGCGCGGCGTGCCGAGCCCCACGGCCGGGGTGGCCCCTTGTCCCCGGAGGGATGCTATGCGGGACAGCACAGACAAAGACCTGCGGGCAGCAGCTCCAGCGGCGCGCCCTCCGCCAGCGGCAGCACCGCACGCAAGAGACCAGCGAGCATGGCCGACTGGCTGGTGAAGGACAGGAGGCGGCAGGCTCCAATCCCAAACCTCGCTGGGCCCCGGAGAGACCTCTTTTGCTGTAGGGCGAAGGAGGTGCCCATCAGGGGTGACGGGCACGATATCCTAGTGTGCCACAGGCAGCAGAGCCAAGCATAGGGACAAAAGCCGGGCGGGAGGACACGGTGGATGCATGTGCTCCTCGTCCCTCCAAGTTGTCCCGTACCTTTGCCGCATCTGCCCGAGAAGGGACCCTGAGCCAAACACGCGTGTCCCCGCCTTCACCCTACCGGTGACACCAGCTCCTCGGGGAGACCCGGCCTGGCTGCGGGCCGGCCGCCTTTGGGGTACCCACCCGAACACCGCTCGGACCCGCACCCCGGGCGATGGATGCGTGTGCTCCTCCCCGAGCAGGGAGCCCTACCTGCCCCTTGACCAGGCTGGCGGCGAACTGCCTCATGACGGCCTCCACGGTGTAGGCGCTGGACCAGCCGCGGGGCGTGAGCAGCTCCATGCAGATGGCCCCGCCGTCCAGGACGTAGCCGTTCTCCAGGCGGGGGCTAAGCACCCTCATGAAGGGCGGCGAGAAGGGGAAGTTGTCGGGGAAGGTGAGGTTGAGCAGGATGTACTCCGTGTTGGTCTCCTTCATGTCCTGCCACAGCACCGAGTCCTTGTCCACCTGGTGCAGCTTCACGTTCCAGTCGAAGAGGCTCTCGTCCACCAGCTCCACCGAGATGAAGCGGTCGCTGAGCCGCGCGATGTCCTGCAGCTCCTTCATCAGCCGCCGGGTCCGCACCTGCGTGCAGTGCTGCTGCCGGCCCGCGGGCACCAGCGCCGCCGGCCCCGACCCGCACCCGGGGCCGGAGCCGGGGCCGGGCCGCTGCGCCGCCTCCTTGCCGGCGCCGGACTCCCTGCCCACCTCCCGCGGCTTCTCCCGGCCGACTCCCGAGCGCGCCTGCTGCGGGGGCTGCTTGGCCGGCTCCGGAGCCTTCTTGTTCTTGTGGCCCCCGGGGCTGCCCTCGCTGCTGCTGCTGCTGCAGCCGCCCCCGGGGGGGCCCTGCGGCTGCGGCTTGTTGCTGCTGTTCTTCTGGTTGCCCCTGCCGCGGAGCGAGGAGCCCTGCTGGCTGCTGCTGCGGTGGTGGTGGTGGTGCTTGGGGTCCTCCGTGTCCCGGCTGTGCAGCCGGATCAGCCCGATTTTCCGCAGCAGAGTGGCCATGTTGTGCGCGGCTCTGCGATCCCTCCCGCCTCTGAGCACCGCTGGGGCTCTAGTGTGGTTATGATCAATTTAAAGCCCGGCTCGGCGGGTTTGCTGTTGGCGGGCGGGCGGCGAAGCCCCTCTCCGCCGGTCCGGGGCGCGGAGAGGCGGCGGCGGCGGTGCCGCTGCGGTGCCGGAGGATGTGCGACCGCCGCTCAAACGCCTCCCCTGCCTAGAGCTGCGGCGGGGAGCATTGCCGCAGCGGGGCTGCTCCCGCGGACATCACGGCCCCGCCGCCGTGGCCATGATCCCGTGAAAAGGAAGGAGGAGGAGGGTAGGGGGAAAAAAAGGTAGGAAGGAAAAAAAAAAATCCCCCAGCTGCCCGCACGGGAGAGCCCCCTCCCTCCCCCCGCACAGCGGCGGCGAAACCGCCTGCGCTGCAGATGGCTTCCCCGGCACCTTCGGATCGCGCTCGGCCGAGCCAATCCCCGGCGGCTCCCGGCGGGCCGGGCCCCGCGCCGCTCCGTGCGCCTCCCCCCGGTGGCGGGCGGGGGGGTCGGAGCCCGCCCGCGCAGCCCCCGCTGTGCCCGCGCCGGCCCGCGGCGCGCTCGGCCCTTTGTTCTGGAGAGCGGCCGCCCGCCCGGGCAGCGCCGCCGCAGCCCCGCCGCGCCCCCCGCGCCGCCTGCGCGCCTGGCGGCACCGCCGCTGCGGGGCTCGGCGGGGCGGCGGCCGGCGGGCAGCGCGGGGACCGTCCCGCTCCGCTCCGCTCCGCCCCGCGCTGCGGCAGCGGCCCCGCCGGCCGGGCGGGCCGGGGGCGGTGACGGCGGGGAGGGGCGCCGGGACAGACCCGCGGGTGCGTGGGCAGGTGTTGCACACGTACGTGTGTGTGTGCGCGCGTGTCGGCGCCCACACGGCCGGGAGATGACACCGGCAGCTCCGCGCACGTGTGTGCACACGGACAGAGCCCGCACCTCACGCAGAGACAAACAGCTCTGTGGTCATGTGTAAGGACACGATGGCATTTAAGTGCATGTGGGTATATGTGTTTACACCTATCCACCTAAACACGTATCATCACATATATAATGCCTATAAAAATCGATATATAGACATGGTTAAAAAATAGTTGTAAGTACATAACGTGTATATATATGTGTGAGTGTGTGTGTGTGCATATTGGTATTTGTTGTGTTGGGAATGATGGGACAATCTTGTTTTTTACAGTGCAGCACATACACATATCCCATCCCTCTCACACCTGCTCCCCTCCAGACCAAGGAGGTCTGTCCTCATGGCACTCTGTGTAGCACAGGAAGGAGCAGCTGATTCCCAAAATCTCTGTCCCCACTATCTTCTTTACCTTCAGAGATTGGAAAAGAAAAAAAAAATACAATAAATGCTTTAAAGTGGGGAATAGTGAAGGCAGGACCCAAAATGTGATTACATCTGTTGTGCGGAGGATGTAAAGCAGTAAGCGGTGTGTGCACATAGCAGCATTATATTCCATAACACATTTCCCAGTGGAGGATCTGGAGGTGGATCTCCTCTTGTTCCCTGAAGACTCCATAGAACAATGCCAGGAGATACTGGCAGAGTTGACCGTGTGTGACAGCCAGCACTTCTCCATCAGCCTGCTTTCAACAGGGAGAAGATGAAAAGCTGTGAGCAAACTGTCAGTGATGGCCCAGGAGGCCCAGGTGCCACGCTGTCCTTGTTTGCTCCTGGCCTGTCCTGTTGACCTCGCCAGTCCAACAGTGTGATAACCCTTGGAGTTGCTCTGATCCTTTCCTGTGTGCAGATACCCAGCTGGAGAGGTGTTTGCTAAGTCCCCTAGCTCTGAGAAGATCTGTATTGTGAAGTACTGTTGACAGAGTGTTTCCCTGGAGGTCAGACATCCAGGGGAATGTGAAGTGGGTGGAGGCTGAAGTGTCAAAGATTGTTCTGTTCATCCTATATTCATCTCCTACTTCTTACATTTGCCTGAGCAGTTGAGGAGCCTCCAGTTTATAGGTTATTGGAAAGTGTGTCCAAGCCTTCCCTTAGCTTTCTGGTGTGACAGGCATTCCACTTCCCTGAGCTACTGATGGCCCATCCATGGAGCTGGGAAATTTTTGGAATGCAGACAAACTGTACCCAGACATCTCGTGGTGTGTGACACTTCCAGGAAACAAGTAATCTGTTCTTCACGGGGAAAATTACTCCACCAGGACTTGCAGGGGGAGAAGCTAAGGCAGACATGGAAAATTCTCATCAGCATATGGAGCAGGGCATGGAGAAACTTGATGGCACAGGTTGGAAGACTGTTCCTGCTCTGGTGCAGAAGCTGTAAGTCACAGAATCTTCACCTGCAGCTTCAGTCCCCATGAGCAGTCAGGTGGAACAAGGTGCTCAGTGGTCACCTCTGGATGAATACCATGGGTAAGGCAGGGTGGTGTGGCACAGGTGCTGAGCCGAACCACACTGCCAGCCAGTAACGCGAGCCTTTGTGTCAGCTACATTAATGTTTTAAACTGAAAGGTCTCTGCATGGTGTTCCTGTGGCAGGTGGCAGCAGGAGCTGCGATCATTAATTTAACATTGTGGAAGTTATTTACCTGTCTCACATAACTGAGGCATCTACCCAGTGGTGAAGCCAAAAGAAAAGAGCAAGGTCTCTGCATAGGGAGGCCAGAGCCAAGCATCCCCCCTGTGGCTTTGCACCACTGCTCTGTGAAACGGTACAAGGTTAATGAAGGAAGTGATGAGAAAGCTGTTTTAGGGACAAGGAAGGTGTAATAGGTGTGCCTGGCCAAACAGGATTCTGCTGCCACAGGGAACTGCTCTGGTGGTGCTGAAAGTAGTGAAATTCATCACAGTCTGTGCCCATATTCTCTGCAGGTTCAAAAAGCTGAAGTGATAGAGAGGACCTTTCTTGTTTGTACCCAGGCTTCCTCAGCAAGCAGGTTATTTGGTTAGTTCAGTATGGACTCTGGATGGCTTGAAGTCTAGTCTTGAGGGAAAATAGGGGGTAAAACATCTTGCAGGGGAGACTTCCCCTATATCTAGACTGTCCTTATCCACATATTCCCTGACTGACAAAAAATGAACAAATTTGGTCCATGGTCTCTCTTTACACATTCCTAATACATTTCTATTCCCTAGAATCTTAAATAGTAGAAATATATCTATTAACTTTGTTCATTATTATACCTTCTCACCCGTTTGCCAAGTGCAGGAGTCAAACTGAACTCACCTGCCCTCTCGCAGACAAGGCTCTCCTGTCTTTGTCTTGGAGCAGGACTGGTTGATCCACTTACAGTGCGTAAAGACATCCTAGGGTGATGCACTGACTTTCAAATCAGAGAGGCATCTGGGTATGAAAAACAGACTGACCTCTGGTAGATATTTCCCCTACATATTCAGCTGGAGAGCTGCTTTCAGGCTCAGCCACTTATTAGTGACACAGAATGGCATTCAAAGCTCAGGTCTGGCAGCAGCCCACAGCTGAATGTGGAGCAGGGTGCAGCTGATGAAGGGCATCTCAGACTCTTCTTGTGGCAGAAAAGCATTGCTGCTGCTAGTTGGGGATTCAGAACTCTGAACTCCCATTGCAGTACCAATTGAATGTTGTTTGGGGCTGGCAGAAAGTTGTTTTTTGGTTTTTTTTTCTAGTAGGATAATGTTGGCCAGTGATTTTCTTGTTTTTACTGCGTTTGTAAAAAAAGGAGTTATCTGTGGTTCAGCAAAAAGTTCATATGAATATTGTTTCCTTCCATTTAAATGCAGTAGAATTTTAATGCCAAGTGATAGAAAATGTTACTTAAATTGAACAAGTGCACAGAAACATTTCTAGAATGATTAGTGGAATAAAAGTCATATCTTCATAGGAGAATTTAAAGATCTTTTTTTCTTGTTTAGTATAGCTTGACAAAGACTGAATAGGGCTATGATAACACTTTATAAATATATTTGAGAAGTAAATGTCAGAGAGGAATATTGACTTCATCACATGATCAAATGGCAGTACAGTCAGTAATCCTGAATACATCTGCACTGGAAACCTAAAGGCTTCCAGGTATATGATGAAGGAAGCCTTTGAATACTCTCCTGAGCACTGAAAGGAGTAGCCTGCAGTCTAGTAGCAAGGAGCCTGAGAAGTTTATGGGCATAATTGTACAACACAATGGAATAGGAAAATGCCTGAAGAGAGAAAATTAAGCTTATATTATGAGTCCCTGGGCATCTGGTGTGTCAGTATCCCCAAGTGTGTGAGAAAATAGATTAGATCATTGTCAATTTGCATTATAATAATTCCATGCCTCAGGGCTTCCACTGGAGTTGGGAAAGATTTTATTTTATTCTTCCTGATGCATCATTTGTCCTCTACTGCTCTTTTTTTGCCTTCCTCTGCAGGTCTGAAGATAAATTGTTAAAGGTAGCATTAAAATCTTAGGGTTCATGTATCCTGCTGATATACTCAGGATTAGGCCAGCCTCTAGGCCTGGAATTCCTTTAAAGGAGTTATTTACCTAGGTTGGCTTGGTAGGCTCCATTGATTTAATTTATAGCATGGGACATAGCCTCCTTCCTAGAATCAAATGGAGTTATATTTAGCTAATTCTTTGCAAACATGCAAACACACACTTTTTCAGCCGGCAAGCTATTTATTAACCTCCCCTCTTTTGCCCGAGTTGTCCCGACACTTACTAGAATCTCACTGGGCACCTTTGACTGTTCATTTTTTGTTTGCCTCCTTTCATCCTCCAAAGCGACAACATCATTTATTCTTAGAAGGATATTCAGAAGAAAAACATTTTCAGCAACAAACAGCAAGAATGAAGAAAGACACAAAAATGTTCACTCCTGGAATGTTAAAACCTATAGAGGTATATGTGTGATTCCTACGTTCCTGTCGACACATCATTTGAAATTAGCTTCTTCTTGGCATTGGAAGTCCATCTGGCAATCCTAATCTCTTTTACTGATTTAGATAAACAACATTCTTGAGGTGACCTCCACTCAACAGATATGATAAGCCCAGGCAAATGCAAAGGACACCTGGGTAAACGAATAGCCATTGTATCGAAATGATAGCTTCTGCGAATGAGCGAGGTAAACAATATCCATGGAGAATATGGTTGTCTGTCTGGTTTTTAAGTCTGCACAGCATTGGAAATGCTCAAGAGAAGCTTTTTGTGTTCAGGGTGTTCATGTCCATGTATTGCTACTCACTGACTAAAAGACATTTACATCCGGCAATTCTGAATCACGGAACTCTGTGTCAGAGGTGACCTCATAGACACACGCAAGTATTTTTAAATGCTTGCACTCACACACAAATTCAAGATGTGGCCAATACTGTAAAGATCAGAAATCACTCACAAATTTCTCCCCAAATAAAGGTATAATGCATCCTTTACCTTCTTCCACCTTCAGCCTTGACATCTGGCCACATTTTTGTCCTACAAAATCATCTTTTAAGTAATTCTGTAGCTGCTCAGTGAGGAAGCTGTATCCCATGGAATGGTTGGAGGAAGGGCAACTATTTGATGGTCCCTCCACTTTGGATGCAAAAATTTTTGTTTGTGGACTTTCAATTATGACTAGAATTTTTAAAGGTCTGAGATCATGAACTTAGAAAAGTTCCTACATACAACCAGAGAGCCAGGGCCATTGGTGAGGCCTTGCAACAATCCTGCTTTTAACTGTGGGCAAACAATATGAATCTGAGCCCCAGGCAGCCCTTTTTTTGCAGAATATCCTGTTCATGGATGGCTCCTTACCCCAAGGAGAGTCTGAGGGATCTCCTGCCTCAGTCCATTCCACATGAAGCTGAGGGCTTCCTGCTAGACCTGTCTCACTTGTCAGTGCCCAGCAGGTGAGCCTGAAAGCAACACTCCAGATGTTCCAGTACTCTGGTTCACAGCACCAAAAGGACACACAAATGTCTCTTATTACCTGTTCAGAGCACCAGATTAACCCCTGGCTCGGTAAAAGCACTGCAGGTCATCTAAGCAACAGATGGATATTGGTGTAAACCTCACAAAATTAACACAGAGAGACCAACTTTAGTTAAACTTTAAAGGCAGAATGCCAGAATTTCAGAAACTTATTCTCAAAGATTTTATGGTGCCATGAAAAAATTTTTGGATCTTGAAGTTTTTAAACTGCATCGCAGACCTTTTGCTCTTCTGAAGTGACAGGAACACACAGTACAATGTACAAAGTGCTGAGGGACCAGTGATAAGGAGTTTTTACATAAATCCAGAGGAGCAGACAAAGGAGGAGATAAAGAAAAAAGGATGTGTTGGTAGAAGGGATTAAAAATATGCCAGAGTGATGCAGCTTTAAAAGAACAGGTTGATGTGACTGAAGATGGCACTCAGTGACATATTTTGAGTAAAGATGGGGAAGTATTAGAACATTTGTATAAGATGATGATAAGATCACATTTGGATCTTAGAATAACACACATTTCTCTTTGATGCCAGCTCAACACTTTTTCTTTGACCCAGTCAATCCTTTACCTTCATATTCCCTTAAATCTCACCATATTGACTCGTTTTCCTCTTTACAGCACACAGCCATAAGAAAGGTCACTTGCAATGCATTTATGGGCAATGAACTTTTCCTCCTTTATCCTAAGATCTTAACCCTGGTCATCACCCTGGTAATCACAACAGTGAGAGACATGTTTTAGCTTCTTGTTTCTCAGTGCCAATTATAAATCCCAAACTACTATGCAAAAATATTCAAAACGTGACAAAGGATTAGAGAAGCTAAGTTCTTTTAAAAATAGTTAGATTAGTTGCAAGGTTACTGATAATGATTCAGTTTCTTTAAAATTAGGAGTGTGTATTTGTATGCCTTCATACAGTGTCGCCAGGAACTGAGATCAAGTCCTCACATCCTCATCTTGGAGAAGCTGCTGCTGCCACCAGCTGGTAGCTCCCTGGTCCTGGGCTGGAGAGATGTATACACAGCTTACACAAAGAACTCCTGGGGAGACAGGTGGACCCTGAAGGAGGTCACATCTACAGGAAGTTACAGGAACATTGATCCGGTCTGAAGTACATTTTGGAATATGACAAAATACCTTTATTCTGTGTTAGACATAGGATGTAGGGACACAGTTTCGTGGTGGACTTGGCAGTGCTGGGTTAATGGTTGAACTCAATCATCTTAGAGATTTTTTCCAACCTAACAGATTCTATGGTTCTACGTTAACAGGGCCAACCGATGATAACATTCCCAGTCAGCAGTTATCCACGGGCATGGCTACAACAGCAAGCCTACTGAATTCACAGCATCAGGCGTGCAACACTGGTTCTTTCTATTAGATGACATCATGTGCTTCACCACTTAGGTTCAAGAAATAAATTTTTTGGGTGGCAGCTCCATTTGAAGTAGAAATGACCATTCCTTGCGTGATTCACTGCTGCTTGTGCAGAACCAATATACGGAGGAATCCAGTGAGCACTGAGTTGTACACCGTGTGAAGAACAAATGGTTTGTCACCGTGTGGCTGCAGTCCCAGATGTAAAAGAAGGCCACACCTGTGGCATCAGTGCAGGTCAGTGGTCCTTTGTACACATGAAGAGGCCCATAAAGATGGTGGATTATCAGTATCTGCACAGAGTTGTAGATCAGCTGCTGGGTTTGTCATTAGCAAGCCAGAAAGATGGAGTCTTTTCTCTGTTAGTTTTAGGAACAACAGGCACTTCCTGCAGTATCATCTACAAGAGGATGGTGGGAGCAAACCTCTGCTTGAGTTCTAGGAGCACTGGAAGGTGCTCCAGCCGCTGGCTTGCTGTGCACTTTAGAGGGGGTTTGTCAGGGCTGGGATGGTTGTACTGATGGTTGTAACCTCAGCTGACTGCTTCATATCTGATTGTTCCTATGAAAACCAATTTGTTGCAATTAACTAAATTAGAAGACATCAGTAACTTCTTTTGTTTCTAAAGAACAGTGCTATGTCTGGATTTATGAGACAGAAGATAACCCTGGACATCCATGTTTCTAGACTGAACTATGGGAAATAGAAACAAGAAATCTTCTTGGGTTTAAGACATGCATTCATAGCAGGTTAAATTAGGTCTGTTGTAGACCTAAACCACAACTACAGCAGTGGTGATGGGTAGTGCTAAACACAACCACTCACCCAGCTGTTCTGCTGGTTATTGCGGCAGAATCCCATTCAACAGAATTCATATATATTCTTGAACTCTGAGCCAGTGGTGGCATTTGTATATGAAATGCAAAAGCAGAAAAATATGCGGAAAATGGAAAAGGAATGTCTACCCAGGCTTCTAGGTAGGGTGTGTTTGTTTTCAGAAATGTCTCATGAGGTGTGGCCAGGGACACATCCCTCTGCCTGTGGTACTCACCCAAGGAGGCTGTAACCAGGTCTGACATTGTGGTTCTGGTTCTGGCAAAGGGAAGACAGCAGCAACCCAGCAGCACCAGGGCCTTGAGCAGGCAGGGGACCAAACACTTCCTGAACCAGTTTAACTTATTTGATTTTCTCCTATTCTGAGAACAGATGGTCCCTTGCTCTTCCATCAGCCTTTCTCTGGCATCAGGGCAGGCTGTTCCCTACCTATGCATGATCAATCTTCTCTGCCATGGCCCCTAGGACACACTGTCTTCTGCCTGCTAAGGTGAAAATCAGGGAAGATACATGGGGCCTCAGCCACAACACCATGGTGAGCTGTGCTCATATGGATTTTTTTACCTCCATCTCTAGTCATATTTTGTCAGGGCTACATAACACCAGAGGTGTTTTGCCTGAACTTAGGGAAATCCCAGAAGAACTGCCAGGGCAGGAGGGCCAACTGGTATTCCCTGGAGTGGTGCTCTGAGGTTGTGTCTGAAGACCTGTGCTGGGCAGCAGAAAGGAGGCAGAAGGAGCAGAAAGGAGGAGAAGAGCCAAACGTGGGGTTTATGAGGTGATCATTGTGAGAATGGGCTTTTCCTGCTCTAGCTTTTCATCCTTCACAGTACAGAAAGCTCTCTGACAGCCTGTACTACTAATTGTTTTGGAAAGTCAGGGACACTGAAGGACCATGAAAAGTGTTTTTATTATATGATGATAAGTTTTATAATGATAAGTCCTGAGCCAGGACTTGTGGAGACATGCAGGGACATGATGCCTGTTGGAATAGCATTGGACTAGTGGCCTGAGCAGGGCAAATCTGAGAAAACTCATCCATACAGTTTGTAAAAAGAGGACCCTGGGGCAGTCCCTTATGCCAGACTCAACCAGGAATTTGCCTCACATCAGGCTGGTCTAATCATTCCAAGTTCAGTTTTGGGAGCAATATGACAGACCAGGTGATCTGTTTACAAGTGGGACTTTATTTGACAATATTGCCAGCAGAATTCCCAGGGGACTGCTACTGCCATAATTTAATAGTTGTATGGATGATCTGGAGGTAAATAAAAACTTGCAAATAAAAGAAGAACATACAGAAAATAGTGTGATAAATAGTGTGGAGACAGACTGAATTGAATAGCTCTGTTTGTGAAATAAATGTGTTTTAATAAAAACCACTTGTGAAGTTATCTTACTAGGAGCAAATCATGCAAGTTTATGTAACTGCAGACCATATTCCCTTCAAAAGGAAACATTAAAGGAAATTAGGGGCCACTATGTACCAGATCATCACAATCTGGTGGCATAGAGGAATCTTGTGGAATAGGGGAATTCTGCAGCCCTGCAGTGCATAAATAGGAAGGGAAACGGAAGAAGCACAAGGCAGGCAGTAACAGGGAACAACACCATTGCAGAGACCAAACACTAGATTGCAATGTACAGGTCACCTTCCCTTTTCTGCTGATATTGAAAAAAAACCACAGAAAAAGCTGAAATTCATTTTAAAAAGGTGTAAAGAATTCAGTGTGTTTAATTTATAATATAGAAGTCTGAGAGATGATTCAATTATTTGATTAAAGCACAGAATAGATATGTATACTATCTATATCTAAATTAACTGGGCAATAAAGCATTTTTTCATCAGTTAGACAGAGGTGTGGAAAGAATCAATAGCTATAAATTAGAGCATTCCTCAGGCAACTTCTGTAAATAAAACCTACTTAAAGACTGGATGCTGGGTATGAATAGTAAAGTGTCTTTCACAGTGATGCAGGCAGATTGTAGAGACAGTGGGATATCAACATGCAAGGGTGTGAAGAACGAGTTTAAAATTGAAGAGTCACTTGAAGGCCCCTCCCAAATAATAGTAGAAAGAGTCTTTGGTGCACTGCCTGCCTGTCTCCTAGTGCCTTCCAGGAAGGAATTCCTACTGACATAATAAAGTATATTGGAGACCCAACTGGCTATGACTGTGTCCCAAGGTGACAGGATGGACTGGAGGAGCCATATATTCAAGCCTTTTGCCTCACTACCTTCTGAAGTCCCCCAGAGCCCACCATCACCACACATTCATACACCATTATTGGTTTAAACCTGTGCACTTCAGAAATAGCTTGGTAGTCCCACTTTGAACAGGAGGCAGTTTGTGGGGATTCCTGTGAACATATTGATCAGGCTGAACCCTGTAGTGTTCACTGATTCCAGCCTCTACTACAGGACATCTCCATAAGGCCCAGGATTATAAAGAAGAGGGAGAGCAACTTTTTTACCCAGGCAGATTGTGATAGAACAAGAGGAAATGGTTTTAAACTAAGGAGGAGAGATTTAGATTAGATGACACGAAGAAATTCTTGACTGTGAGGGTGAGACACTGGAACAGGTTGCCCAGAGAAATTGTGGGAGCCCCATCCCTGGAAGTGCTCAAGGCCAGGCTGGATGAGGGTTTGAGAAACCTGGTCTAGTAAAAGGTGTCATGCCCATGGGAGGGAAGCTGGACACAGATGATCTTTAAGGTCCTTTCCAAGATGTTCTATCCTTTTATATTCTATCCTCCTATGATACTTTAGCCCCAAGTCAGCAGTGCCAGTAGCTCCATACCAGCTGTGACCATGGCTCTGCTCAACTTGCTCATCTCAACTCTTTTCAGAGGCATAAACCTGAATGCTAAGTAATTTTTCTGATTTGCTGATTTGTCCCTTGGCTTGAACCCATGTGGCCATTACTTCCTGTACACTGTGGCTTTACTTACAGTACACTGTGACTAACAGATCTACCTTAGAAAAACGAGAAGTGACAGGGAAGGACACAAACAGAGGAGCATAGCCACCCACACTGTAGAACAGTGACAAAGGTACACAGACAGCTTTTTCATCTGGACCACCCATATTTTTCTAGAACTACTTTCAGGTACATTTCAGGATCTGGAATACAAATAAAGGCTGCTCCACGCCAGCTGGACTCAGTGCTGGAAAATGGTCCCAGGCCTTTTTCATTTGCTAGCACATGTCCTCTGGGCATCTTAGAAATTCTCACTGCCCAGGACATTCCTATACCTTCTTTCCTGTACCTTTGGTAATGAAAAAAGTATCAGTTTTAAATACAGGGTGCTACTTATTCTGAGTTACAGGGGAAAAAATAAAAAGCAGTAATAGACAAATCAACCTTACTTGTTAGTATTATTGATTGCATAATCAGAGGAGCATTTTTCTAGGAGTACGATTATACACACACACACACACACACACACACACACACACACATACACGTATTTCTCACACCTGTGGTAAAAAAAGCCACTTGATAACTGTTGAAAGCAACACTACATTTCAGAAGAGTAGACCTTAATTTTGCTTTAAATGACATATGGCAGCAATATGAATATAACATAAACTGAGTCTGATGAATAAGTTTCATATTCCAGGGGAAAACGACACAGATAATTCCACTGATTTCTCAGTGCATTTTTTAAAAACAAAATTAAGAATGAATTCTTTATGGGATATTAAAGGTATTATGAAAGACAAGGTTTCAGTATTGCAGATCTAGAGGAGTTATCACTACACTATGAAAATAATATTTGTGCCCTGAAACATACATATAAGTCCTTTGCTGTGTCTTGCTGACCTCCTTGGAGACAGTGTTGTGAGAACAGACTGTCACCCAATGTCCTTTACCATCAATAGAAAGAACCTCATGGGTCTCAGTTATCTTTGGATCAGGTCCCAGAACATTCCCAGATCTGCAGGACTTGTGGAAGACCACAAAATTATCTTATGAACAAAATCCTGATCCTGCTGCTTCTTAGATAAATAAATTTAGATGATCTTAGTAAGACTGAGATCCTGCCATGATGCATAAATGCATCATCCTGCTAATTTGTGGTAAGACATGTATTATTCCAAGTCATTAATGAAAACATTACTAAACACAAAAATCTGTATGGAAATTATAATTACAGCTCTCAATCATAATTGATTTTAAAAAATTGTTTATTTCATTTTATTGTATCACATTATTTTTAAGCGGTAAAATGTGACAGTACCACATGCTTCTGAGTCAATTGAAAAACATCCTAAACAAAATTGCCATCAGCCTGACATATCAGGAGCAGGTGACTGGTATCCTCTGTGCTGTTCACATCTATCTCCCCTGCTTCTCTTCTGCTTATTAACTGTTGTAATTAAAACAATGAAGGGTAGATGGCTCACAGAATAGAATTCTTAGCAGGTGATGCTCCCAGTTAATGACCTGAAATTTCAACCTCCATTTCTTTGTCTGCAGAATGAGGAAGAAGTGATTTAATCATGCAGAAGAAAGGCAAGAAAGAAAGGAGAGAAAACATGATGTATTTTACATTCTTTATTCATTTTCCTCCACTTTACTGGCCAGCAGCAGAAAACATGAACTGGGAGGAGAGTCATAGTTCTGAAGATGGACAAACAGATGAATTATTTGTTGCTTTTTGTGTTCATGAGAAGTTGACTGTCTCAGCACTTTCAGTAATGAATCTTAAACACCACGTTGTGCCATATTATATTGGACAAGACATTTATCAGGAGTATATGTAACACTAAATAAGGAAACAGCAAGCTGAGCCTTTTCCAGACCCGAAGGCTGTATAAACAGTATCAAATCAATCTTCTTATGCTCTGCTTGGTAAGAAACCATGATGCAATCTGTCTGCATCCTTCACAGCACAGGTCATCATTTGACATTCCAAGCAGGGAGAACCTCATAGAAGTAGCCCCCCAGATTCAGATGAAGGCTCCATCTGGGTTAGTATCCTGTGCTCAGAACTAACCAGAAGTAAATGCTGAAGAGAAAAGACAAGAAAAGCATCTATAAGACCTCTTCTGACTGCCCTCCTGGCCTTGGGCTACCTTCAATTCATGGGATTTCCTGAGCCAGGAATGGTTTACCTACATCTCCCTGACTGTCTACCAAGCATTTGTCCCACTTTCCCTTCAACACTGCTAAGCTTATCCTGTCCGTAACATCCATTGGCAAATACTCCCACGGGGCTTATGAATTTGTATGACAAAAATCAATGCTTTTTGCTTGTTTTGAAGTTGTCACTTCTTGGCTTTACTTTGATGCCCCTAGTTTTTGTGCTGAAAGACAGTGTAAGCTCCAGACCATCCATGGCTTTGCAAATACAGTGAAGTATTTGCCATAGGTCTCATTAGTGGGCTCTCTCTCTCAAGCTGAAGAGTCCCTGTCTGTTCATGTTTTCCTATTGCAGAAGCCATTTCATATCTACAGTTATCTTGGCAGCCTTGCTCTGACTCCTTTCCAGGTCCACTCCAGGGAATGAGAACTGCACACAGTATTCAGGGCTGGGACAAACCGTGGATTTATGCAGTAGCACAACGACATTTTCTGCTTTGTTCTCACATTCCATTCCTGACAATTCCTAACTCTCCACATGACTTCTGATCACTGCTGAGCGCTGAGCTGATGTTTTCAAAGAACTTTCTATTCTGATCCTCTGGTCTTGCTCCTGTATGGTAATGGTCAAGAGGTCACGAATCTTCATGTGAAACCAGGGGGGTTTTGCTTGCCTTGCACATCGCTTTACATGATCCATCCTAAAGTCTTTTCAGGTCCTTCTACAGTTTCCTACAAACTGCATTCATCTTTAGTCTGCCAAATAATTTTCTCGTAAGCCGGTTTTCTCATTGTACCATCTGATCACTTTTCTGGGTCATCTATGAACATACTCAACGGCACAATTTTCAGCCTAGTGCCCTGTTGAACTCTTCTGGGATCAATTCTCCCCTTGCAAGAATTAAATGCTTGCCCCTCTCCTGCATTTCCTATCTGGAATTCAGTTCTTTATTCAGTCTACGATTTCTCCCCTTATTCCATTGCTTTACTTCCTTAAAAGATTTTGTTTACAGATTTCACTGAAAGCTGATGAGAAATCAAGTAGAGTGTATCATTTAGATCACTCTTATCAACATTCTTGCTGACCCCTTGTAAAACTCATTAGGGGTTTGCAAATAGGATTTCCTTTGATGTAATCTGTGCTACTCTTCCCAAATGGGTCATATTGATCCATATGGCCTCTCATTCCATCCTTTACTACAAACCCTGCTTAACTGCCAGTGCAGATGTCCAGCTTGCAAGCCTGTAATTGCCCTCTCCCTGTATGGAAATCAGGGTACGAGTGCAATATGGTTACTTACATCATGAGCCATGACATTTTCTTTCTAAATCCTTTTGTCTCTATGTGCCTATTGATCAATTCAGTTGTCAGACTGACTTTCTTTCTTTTTCTCTCTCTCTCTCATTGGAATATAAGTTTCTCATGTTTGCATTTTACCCCTGAATATGAAAATGATGCCCAAGCTGGTGATCATGAGAAAAGTTTAATAACTGGTAATATATTTATAGCAAATTTTAACCTTAAAAGCGCTGTATACATTTATCTAACAAAACTAATTAATCTAACCTAATCAGGCTAGTAAACACAGATTTACAATGAGCTGGATATCTCTATATTTGATGTTAAACTTCCATTATTTTCTTCTGTTGAATACATTCCCAGAGTTAGATGTGATCATGGACATCCATAGGACTTATCCCAAGCAAGGTAGAAGTCATATTTGCTTAATTCCAAGAACCAAAAGCTTTCACCCCAACAGGAAGGAGAGGAAGTTTTAACAGTATCTCAAAGCCCTTGTTTGTTACTGAATTTAAAGCAAGTGGTTCTGCTCCACACTTCCACTGGATGTGTTTGCCCAAATGCAAAGATAGACATAAAGCAACTCTGCTGTTTGAATCCCAGCCTCTCATGCCTGCAGAGCCACATTTGACACAATCGTTTGTACTTACACTGTTCTTTCTCAACTTGACCCCCCTGTTCCTCATGTTCAGATCTAATGTGGTGAGTGCATTCTTCCTTCCAAATACTAGAAATAGTTACTTTTTCCCTCAGACCAAGATCTCTCATGTGCGAAGTACTTGTCTTAAAATCTCATAATCCAGGGACTTCTGCTGTCCAGACAACATTCTGCCAACGGTAGACACAGGATGGTCAGCAACTGTTGGTCAATGGACAGTGGAATTATTTTATCATAGGATGACAATATTTGTCAAGGCCTAGAACTGATAAATTGTTTTCTGCATTCCTGGTATTGTTTTTTAATTTCACATCTGCACAATCCTATATCTTCCTTAATATTCAGTGCTCTTTACAGTTGCTTGCTTTTTTAATTTTAGGTTAGTATACTTAATTCTGTGAACTCCCAAACAATGCTTTATACTTTGGGAAAACCCAACTTCCTGCTACTGATCCAGCATGGTAACCCAGAACAGAAACTGACCATTTGGTGGTATTATTGTCAAGAATGGAAAATGAAAAAATAAAAAAGATACATCCAAGAAACTAAGAATTGCCGATTTTTATGGTTCTCATTGTGGAGCAGAAATTGCCGCAAGTTATAGCTACAAAATGCATAAAATACATTAAACCCCAGTTTGGGATGGAAGGCATCATCCAGTTACAGCCCCCTGTCATGGGCTGGGACACCTTCTGCTGGACCAGGTTGCTCAGAGCTCCATCCAGCCTGGCCTTGAACAGTTCCAGGGATAGGACACCCACAGCTTCTCTGGGCAACATGTTCCAGTATCTCACCATCCTCACAGTAAAGAATTTATTTCTAATATCTAATCTAACCCTACTCTCTTTCAGCTTGAAGCCACTCCCCCTTGTCCTGTCACTGCATGCTCTTGTAAAAAGTCCCTCTTCATCTTTTTTGTAGACTCCCAACAAGTACTGGAAGGCTGTCATTAGGTGACCCCTTCTCTTTTCCAGGCTGAACAGTCCCAAGTCCCTCAGGCTTTGCTCAGAGAAGGGGTGCTCCATCCCTCTGATCCACATGGTGGCCTCCTCTGGACTCTCTCCAAGGGTCCATGTCCTTCCTGAGCTGGAGATCCCAGAGCTGGATGAGTTATCTCCCGACACTAGTGGTCTGATCTGCTCAGATTCACCCCAAAAGAGACATACTGGGAACAAAGCCATTTATAAAACACACAGTTACTGTGATGTGCCGTGGGGGTCTAAGCATGTCAGACAACCTTCCCACAGGGATGTCTAGATTATTTAATATAGACCGATGCATGATAGAAGTAGTAATGTGTTCAAGCTGAGAGGGGGTGGATTTAGATTGGATACTGGGAATAAGTTCTTTACTGTGAGAGTAGCGAGGCACTGGCACAGGCTGCCCAGTGAAGCTGTGGATGCCCCATCCCTGGAGGTGCTCAAGGCCAGGCTGGATGGGGCTCTGAGCTACCTGGTCTAGCGGGAGGTTTCTCTGCCTATGGCAGGGGATGGGATCTGGAAGATCCCATCCATCCCAAACGGCTCCGCCATTCTGTGCTTCTACTTTCCGCCACTCCCGAGATGATCCAAGGTGGGGCTTATGATGAAGCAGAACCTCTGCCTGTCACCGGTTCCGTTCCTTACACAGGCCCTTGGAGGGCACAGAGCCGGCAGACACAGGACACGCTGGAGCACACCAGGTTGGGGTGCGAGTCCCGCTCTCCCGCACGCAGCGGCGGCCGGAGCGGGCACGGAGGGGCCCGTGAGGGCGGGGGGGGCGTGGCCTGGCCGGGGGCGTGGCCGCCCCGCCTCGCGCCTCCCTCCCGCGCAGGCGCCCGCGGCCGGAAGTGGCGCGGGGCAGGGAGGGCGGCGGCGATGGCGGAGAAGTTCGACTCCCTGGAGGAGCACCTGGAGAAGTTCGTGGAGAACATCCGGCAGCTCGGCATCATCGTCAGCGACTTCCAGCCCAGCAGCCAGACGGGGCTCAATCAGAAACTGTGAGGGGCCGTTGTCGGGGGCGAGCCGGGCTGCGGGGCCTTTTCCCTCTTTTCCCTTTCCCCCTCCAGGCCCAGGGTGGTGCCTCAGGGCTCTCTCTCCCTGTGTGGACATCGCTGGCCTCGCAGCCGCCCTCAGGGGCAGCGCAGCCCCTAAATCGGCTAAACCCCACCCGTTCTTCTTCCCAACAGGAATTTCATGGTGACGGGCTTGCAGGATATCGACAAATGCCGGCAGCAGCTTCACGATATCAGCGTGCCCTTGGAAGTTTTTGAGTAAGTCTGTGTGCCTGGAAGGGGAGGTGCGGCCGTCGGTGACCCGAGGTAACCTGGCTTGGCAGCGTGGCTGTTTTGGCTGAGGGCTGCTTGTCTCTTAAACCCGGTCTGTCTGAATGCCCCATGAGAACGTGAGCAGGCAGAAGGAGGTCAGAAGTGCCTTCTGCCGATGAGAAGGCAGGGAGGTAGGAGAAGTGATAAATGATATACCTGTCTTCATAGAACCACAGGATGCTTTGAGTTGGAAGGAAGCTTAAAGCTCTTCTGGTTCCAAACCCCCCACTGTGGGCAGGGATGCTGCCTACTAGATTAGTTTCTCAGAGTCCTGTCCAACCTGGCCTTTCAGATTGTTTTTTTTAACACGAATTCTGCCGAATTTAGTCATTTCATAACGTCACAGAATGGGTTGGGTTGGAAGGGACCTTCAAGAACATCTTTGTTCTAACGTCCCTGACATGGGCAGGGACACTGATTTAGTAAGTAAGCTTTCATTTTCAAAATACACAAATACACTTTTACACAGGATAAGGATTTGAAGTTGCAGGTGAAAATAAAGTAAGCCAGTACTCAGGTGTTTAGTTCCATGGGTGGCAGTCTGTTGGCAGAGAATTAGAACATTAAAAGAAAAATGAACATAGAGGAAGAGCTTTTACAATATAGCTGACAAGTTAATTTACTAGTGTTTCTTCTAAGTGCAGATGTTACTGGTCTGCTGTACCCCAGTGTGTTACTGGCTGCACAGGGCTTTCTTCAGCTGGGCTTTTACTCCAGCTATAAATTTGTGATGGCAGTCTTAAATGTTCTCTTTAGCGAGTTTCCCTTTGCCAGGAGTTGTATTGCAAAGCAAAATTACGCATAGGTTTGCTGATACAGTAGTGTTAATTTTCACTCTTTACTGTAGTATGTGCAGCTCCTCCTCATCCTTGAATTGCTGGGTGCTGTATTCCCGTGTGCTTAATGCTCACCATGTCCTCACCAGGCCACTTCCTGGTTAGTGCCCTTCCAGTTGCTTGGAAAAGGACCATCTTCCTTGGATCATCTGTGATTATTGCCTGTGAGGAGCTGGTATATATATATATTTTTGTGTGTGTGTGTGTTCTTTTAATACTTCATTCAAAGCTCCCCAGGCTTTCTGGAAACAGAGGTTTGCTGGCCATGGCCTTGTCCTTGAGCTGTCTTTTGGAAACGGCTGGGTTTAACTGTGGTGGTTTTTAAAATGCACATTTCAGATGATGGCAGAAAGAAAAAGACAGCAAGATGAGTAATTCCATACCTTGGAGAGCATGCTAGTAGGAATATGATCATTTAGTAGTGTCTTTTCTATTTCCAGATACATAGATCAAGGCCGCAACCCTCAGCTTTACACTAAAGAGTGTCTGGAGAGAGCTTTGGCTAAAAATGAGCAAGTAAAAGGAAAAATTGACACTATGAAGGTAAGCCAGAATTAATGGAAGTATAATGAAATGATGCATTTGATAAGTTTTTACTTTTCTGTAAATATGTGGGTATTTTTCACTTGTGCAGTTATTATCTTCTGTTATTATGTGATTTGTCTTAGAAATTGCTCTGCATCCCTGTATCTTAATTGATGCTGATACAGCCTGTTCAGGAAAGGAAACCTGTAGTTCATCCCACAGCTGGGGATGCAGCTTGCACTGTGATTTTATATTGGTTGAAGTTTTATGTAGCAGTAGGAATTTTTTTTTTGGTTTTTTTACAGATGTGTAATTCTGCTGTGTGCAAACTTAGAAATAAGCAAAACAAAAGGGGTATTTTTCTTGTCTGGGTGCTAGAGGGTTAAAATGTCAAATATGCTCTGTAATTATCAGTTAATCTTTATAAAATTGGTGAAAATGCATGCCAGTGTTTAGGATTTTCTGAACTCGTACTTTCATTTGGTATGAACTTAGGCATTCTGTGATACTGTTTAATTTGTGGAACTACTGCAGAAAAACACAATCAGAAAAGGAAATTTAGTGTGTTCTGAGAATGTTCTTTGGCTGAACTTAGTGTGGAGGATGACAAGTTGTACTGTGGAATGTAGACATATGGAGATAAGCCCTGAGTTTCTCTTTCTTTTCTCTGTGCTTGTGAAATTATGTATTTCTAAGACAGATGTGAGTTGATTTTTGAAGGTGGAGTGTATTTCATATCAAATCAAGAGGACATGTCCTTAATCAGCTTTCCTTAAAAAGTTCAGGCAGATACTGGTGCACCAGAGTTTTCTAGAGAGATCCAACTGCTTTGTGTTTCTTAGGAAAAAATGCAAGTGAAACTCTGGCAATTCAGGGACATTTTAGTTTGCCTGGTGCATTCCTAGTGGATTTCACTTGGTCATTTTCTGTGGATTTTGTAAATATAACTTTCTATGTTTGTATGGTTTTGGAGGTTTTTGGGTACTTCGAGTCACTGAGAGGTGTGTTGGGTACAGACATTTCTGTTCATCAGGTAACATTGCTTGTTGAAATCTAAACGAATTGTCTAGATGATGTTACACATTTTCTTTCTCTTTCCAGAAATTTAAAAGCCTGTTGATTCAAGAGCTGACAAAGGTGTTCCCAGAAGATATGGCAAAGTACAAAGCTATTCGAGGAGAAGATCCTCCTCCTTAAGTTGGCCTTTGATAGCTCTAAAAATGTCCCATAAACTGACACCACCTTATAAAAACATGGAGAGAGAGGGAACCTAAGCCCTCCTAACAACTGTACTAAAAATGGCAGTGGTGACTGTAAAGGAGCTTGATGGTTGTTCATGGTTCTGGTCTGAAGCTACTGAATCTTTCTGAAGAGTTCTACTCAGTGGTTGTGGTTGAAACTTCCTATGGTAATCTGCTTTTCTTTCCTTAAGGGTTTGAGAGATGTAATTGCCGACAGGTCATCAATGCAGAGCATTTCCCACAAAGTGCATTTCCATAGCAGAAAAACATGGTTTTTTGTCTTCTGAAAAGTGTGCCTCAGGATTGTGGGCTCATCTGTTTTTAAGAGAAATGCATTTATTACAGTTGATTAGTTTTCATTTGTAAACTTCAGGGTGTTTTTTACTGCAGTACGAACAGTTGACTGCTTTTGTCTTGGCAAAGTCTGCTGAGCAGGAGCCTCTCAAAGGCCGCAGTTCTCATGTGTCATAATTATTTGCAGCCAGGAAAACCTTCAGATCTTGTTTTGTTCTGGGAACTGCAGTGCAGATGGCTGAGGATATAAAAAGTGAGCATACCTGGGGACTAGCTCCTCTACAACTTTAATATTTTGTACAGTATTTAATGTAAGCTTTTGTTTATTCATTTTCTGCAAGCAGGTTGTTGAATAAAAATTTGAAAAAAATCTAAATTCTGAAGTTTTTCTTTCGTACGCTTCTCTTTGGCGTGTGAACTGAAAGCTGTGAAAAAATAGTGTATTCCTCAGTTCTACGCTGATAGAAATAAATTGTGTATCAAGCCTTGGCTCTTAAAATTTTACATCTGAAGGTGGTGTCAGCTTGGTATTTTGGTTTTATGATGAAAACTTCAGTTTTAGTGCCTGAAGCAGGAGATTTTGGGGATCAGCCATTGTCAGCTGAAGCCCTGGTTAGCTGTGAGCTCCTCTGTGGGATCTGTAAATGTTCATACATAAGAGAGCCCCAATATGGAGCAGGATGCTGGCTGCTCACCCAGGGGTTGGGCGTGTGTGGGGAACATTGGGTTTGCAGTCGGAGCAACTTTCTAGTCTCGGGGATTTGTGAAGCTGGAGCTCTTTGTGCTTATGTTTGTTCTCACAGATCTATCTTGACTTCTTGCATCAGCAAATTATTTTATTACTTTAACTTTTTTCTGGTTGCTAAGTGGAGTGGTTTTGGGCAGGAGCTTCAAAACAGCACTATATACAGGAGCTCCATAGCAGGCCTACCTCATCTGCTAAAGACTTAACTGGGATTTAGGCATATTTGGAGTTACTAGCGGCATAGATTGCACCCCTGAAGTGAGTCTGTGCCTGAAGCAGAGCCTGTCCATAATACTAAGTACCACCAAACTTTGACATACCAAGAGGAAAAACAAAAACAAAACTAGGTGTTCCTTTTAAAATTTGTTACCTGGCAGTCTAAGTTAATCTAATTGCTGCCTGATATTACCCTGCCCTGCCCACTTGCTTTTTCTTGTATTTGTTCCACCTCTAATCACTTTCACAATTTTACTGCATGAACTTGCAAAAGTAGAGTGACAAGGAAAAAGCGCTCCATGTTTGTGTTTGACTCAGCCTGGATTGCCCTGGGTCCCTAAGAGTTGTTGAAGCAATACCTGTGACTGCCAAGTGGGATGTCTGTGGGACACAAGTAAAGAGGGTAGAGTATTTTTTGTGTATAATGTAGTCAGAAAAGGAGCTTAAGAGAAAATCGTTGACAACAGGCAGGTGAAACTATTTAAAGGGTAGTTTAGAGAACATTCAGAAGGCAAGAAGCCTGTAGATACTGGTCTGGATACTGGAGTATTCTGTCACCTAGCACTGACACCAGCTTGTGTGTCAGGTTTAATGTAGTAGGACTCTTTAAAACTGGTGCTTCGAAGAAGCCTTATTTTTATCTCATGGATTCATAGAATCACAGAATGGACTGTTTTGTAAGGGACCTTAAAGATTATCTAGTTTCAACTCCCCTGCTATGTGGGAGTTGCTCAAAGCCCTCTCCAACCTGGCCTTGAACACTTCCAGACATGGGCATCCACAACTTCTCAGGACAACCCATTCCAGTGTTTCACCACCCTCATAGTGAAGAATTTCTTTGTAATACCTCATCTAAACCTGCCCACTTTCAGTTTGAAGCCATCATCCTTTGTCCTGGGATTAGCCTGGAGTTAGAGAGCCATGGGTGGTAAGCAGCTCCACAGCCCAGAGGCCCTGAAAACGTGTGAAATGTCTGCTCTGTAAATGTATTGATTTATTGTTGTCATTAGTGAATAAATTAGGTACCCAAAACTGGCCACAGTAAAGATGGCTGACCCCATAACACTGACACCCATGCCTACTGATGGGAAGAAGGTTCCAGGCTTCCCCAGCTCTGATTTACAGCCAAAGCATGGATCACATGCTTTCCCTGGATATCTAGGTGGTCATGGTAAATGTGGCAACTGGGATAGGTAGTGGAGATGGAGGATTAGGGCATAACATTAGGTCACATCCTCACAAGATCTCAGCAGTCTGTGTTTTGTGAGGAATCTGTCCGTGTAAGAAAACAATTTTTTTGGGTGGTGGATATATACATCAGCAATAAAAATAAATTTTAAAAAAACAAACCAGGAAAAACTCACAGTTAATCAACAGGTTTTATGTTCTACTCAGCTTTTGTTCCAACTTTTTGACACTTTTTTATTCTATTTTATGCTTTACTTAACTGTTTTTGGGCTTGCCATGTAAAATGTTGCTATTGCAACTGTCCATATTTAGCATGATATTGAAGAGAGGTAACTGTTGTAAGTTGTTTTAGTCTGAGAAGAAAAGGTGGCCAGAATGAGTGCATATGAGTTTAAAATGTAGAATGAGAATTGCTAGAAACAATGGTGTTTTCCATTTCCAATTTTATATGGAACAGAAAAATCCAACTTAATTTTTCTCATTTGTTAATTGGTTCTCTGAAAAGGAGCACATGTCTGAGTTATCCTGATGTCTGCTTTGTTTGATGATAACCTTGAAAGCATTTGGTAAAGGAGACTGTTTGATCTTTCCTCTGTCCGCCTCTTTTACCTGGATTGCATGGTTGGAGGTGAGATGGAGGTAACGTTAAAACAGCATCAGCCAGGCAGCAAAGCTTTTAAAATAGATTTTTGTTGCCCTTTAATTATCTCAAAGGAAAGTTTGAAGCCATTCAGGTTTCAAGTGCATCCTTGAATTTTTAATAAGATTTTGGATATAATAGGGAATACGTAATTATAGGTAATTATTTTCTTAACAATTATCTTTATAACATCCATTGTGAGATGAGAAGATGCTAGATAATGCTGCTCAGTACACAGTTGTTTAAAGTAGAGCTCCTGTACTCCATTTAGGATAAACAAAGTCAGTGTAAAATTCTTTTGCTCGGGCACAGACAGAAACAGATCAAGAAGATGCTAAGGATTTTGCTGCAACCTGTTAAGGCTTGGCATCCTCTCCGTCCCTTTTTTTACTGGAAAGAGAAGCAGGTGGGTGCCCAGCCTTCTCCTGTCCTTGAAACCTTTTTTGCTGAAATCTCCTTGAGAAGAACAACTAATGCAGAGCTGTGCAGTGACAGGGACACAGGGACAGACATAGCTGCTACAGGAGTAGGATGCTGCAGCTGCTCAGCTGTTGGTTTATCCAACCTATAGCTCTTGTTAATTTGCTTTTTTTTTCATGCAGATCAAGACGCTGTCATTGTTAGCCAGTTCTCAACGTAAGATGGATCACCAGTGTGCCTGAGACAATCTGTTTCTCTCATACTGCTCAGAAGAGAGTCTCTTGATGGCAAAAAAGTCATCCTAGGCAGAGCAGTTTGGGTTTCAGTGATTGACCTTTCTAATTCAGTTGGATGAACTGCTAAGTGGTGGGAATGGTTTGACAATTTCCCAAATATTTCATATTGTGATGTTTTTATAAATTGCTTTCTTCGATGAGTGTAGTTCCCAAGTGATTGGAAGAGCTTATTGTGTGGTTCTATCAGTTACCCCAGGTACTCTATAATGTCATCTCTGACTCTCCTCTGATCACAGAAATAGAGCAGATAAACCTTCTTTTTGCCACTTCTTTTTGCCCTAAGTGATCTTTGAGATTTTAACTAGATCAGTTAGAAACTACTCACTGAACTTGTAGTTTTACTGAAACCTTGCTAAAAATGTATTTAAAAGGTGAATTCTACAAACAAAGACTTAAAAAATGTGTAAGAAGTGTTCCAAACACTCAGCTTAACAGCAAGTTCGTAATAAAGAAATATCCCTGCCAAGAATATTTCTGGATACTTGTGTTTCAACACAAAGTCATTTCTTCCTCTACTATGATTAATAGCTGCAGCATTTCTGGGCAGGTGCCAGATGTCCTTCCAGCTCTGCAGAGCAGAGAGCCAAGGTGACACGAATATCTGCCCTGCTCTGAAAAAACGTGCTTGCTGCATGTATTTCAATTACTTCCATATGCTTAAGATCCTTCTGTATATTTTCTTAATTAAAGTAATGGAGAAGCGAGCACACGTTACAGGATACTTCTGTAACAGCTCTTGTAATGCTCTTAAATCAGGAATCTGTATTTTCTCTATTGTGACATATTTCATACTAAGAACTAAATTGTATTTAGTCTCAACTAGATACAATGCAGACAGTAAAAAAGAAACATCTTTCTGCACAATATGAAAATTTCCAAAACTATTCTTTCTCCTCTCCTGGAAGAAGAGGACATTCCTTCATGTGGTAAGGAATGTCACTTAAAATTTCCTGTCCTGCAGACCTGACCTGACTCTACTTCACTTACTGTTTGCAATTTCATTACATTAAGCAAATTTATCCAAATATTCCTAAAGGAAGACAAATCTACTTTTATATATAATCTGGGAAAAGGTAACTCAAATTAGTGTCATGCTGCATTATTTAATAAGTTACTTGGGTCATATTTAGATCATTTATGCAGCAAAAGAATAGCATTTAGCCATCATGTTAATTGTTGACATCCATAAACTTTTATTTGGGATGTTACCAAGGATTCAAAATTCCTGTGTCTACATAAATGTAATGGTATATACCAAGCCACTTCTGTACCATCATGGAGATTTTCAGTCCTTGTCAGTAAACAAACAGAAGCTTGTAATTGTCTCTCAAATCACTGGTAAGGCACCATTTTTGTAGAGAAAATAATTTGCCCTTAGTCATCTTAGAAACACACTGCTAAAGTAAGAAATTTTGATTTAAATACATGAGTAATTCGATCTTCATTCTCATTATTTGTTTCAAAGTATTGATACCTTTCCAATAATAGACTATTACCTACTATTTTATACATTTGAACCATACTTTTTTGAGACATTTCTCTGATTTGGTAAAAGCTTAAGACCTAAGAAGTTCCAGAAGATAAAAATGGCTTTGAATAGATCTCTAATCAAACACCAGATGTCACTTGGTCTAAGACTATTTAATATGATTTCTGGTCATCACATATTAGGTTACAGTACTTAAATGAATAATTGAATAGGCATCTGCTACTTAATAAAACAAAAGATGGATTCAGTGATACAGCAAATCCAATTTAAGAGAAGTATGTTTAAAAAACCCAACAACATTTCTTCTTTCAGAGACCTTAGGCATAGTTTATGTGACATTGCTTTTTACCCAGCACACTGCAGAAGACACATAGCTTCACAGATGCAGTGTTACCTTGGACAGACTTTCTGCTTTTATATAAATGGACTTCCTAAAGTTGCTCTGGGTAGACATAACCTCTGTCATCTGTAGAGGTTGATGCTCATGGTTGCAAAGCATTAAGATTCCAAGAAAAATCTAACTTGCTGCCCAGCAATGATGCTCTACTTAGATTGAGTGGAGGGGAAAGAACCCTTAGGAGTACATGTTGGAACTTACTGAGATCATGATGAAAGCGAAAGAAAGAAAGTCATTAGTAAGCCTCTTTTTTCCTCTCATGTTTTTGGCTCCAAAATTTATCATAGAATCAGTTACAAACTTGCCATGGAAATATTGCTGCTGCTGTTACATTTTGTCATTATTTGAGGAACACAAACAGCCTAAGGAAACATCATAGGCATGTGAAGAGAGTAATTGCAGCCAGAGAAAATTGTGCCTCAGAACAATGTAGCAGTGCACAGCTGACTGACTGGCTATGCTCCCCCAAACTCCAGTGATTTGGGATGTGTAGATGTGGCACCTGGGGATGTTATTTAGTTGTGAACTTGGCAGTGCTGGGTTAATGTTTGGGATCAATGATCTTGAGGGTTTTTTCCAACCTTAACAATTCTATGATTCTGTGACATCATCATCTTGATGTAATCTACTTTTGAGCTTTGTAAGTCTCAATTTTTTCCTCCGTGAATTTTTCGGGCTACCCTCCAAACCCTTTTAAACTGCATCTACAAAATCTCAGAACAAGGAGTTCCATGGTTCATATTTGCATTATATGAAGAATTCTCTGCTTCCATTTGTTTTGAATCAGCCATCTACTAATTTAATTCTTACTGCTTGCATTGGAAGATG
The DNA here is from genome assembly GCA_034509425.1 of Eopsaltria australis. NCBI lineage: Eukaryota > Metazoa > Chordata > Aves > Passeriformes > Petroicidae > Eopsaltria > Eopsaltria australis. The sequence goes on from JAVTVJ010000072.1 coordinate 3,944,204, forward strand.
TATGGAGAACACATCTCCTTCTCTCCTCTTCACTTGTGTTTGTATAGAATACTGCAATATTCTCTTCCCAATCATGCTTTTTCCAGGCTTCAGGCTACTCTGTTTAGCTGTTCCTCATACAGAAGCCTTTGTTTGCTTCAGATCATACTTGCCACTCTCCTCTGAACTGTTTCCAGTATTCACTTCAGACTTTTTAAAACCCGAGATGCTCTAAGATTCTTTATAAGGTATCTTGTTGAAGGCTATTGGGAATCCAAACAGAGTCTGTCTATGCATCTTTGATGTCCAACACTCACACACACTTTTAGGGAGCTCCAACAGCCCTCCCTGTATCTCTATAAAGCCTTCTCTGCACCAAAAGCTGTTAGCTTCTCTCTAATACATGCTTTCCTTAATATATAATCTTGCTCTTGCTGTTACTTGATGATTGAAGTGTTCTTCCTTATCATTTCAGGATTACAAATGTAGTTGGCAAGTCAGATCCTGACCTATGAAGATATCTGCACACACTGTATTTATCCAGAACTAGGCCTTTTAAGGCAGAGACAATGTACACAGCTTTTAAGCAAACATTTGCATAAAGTATATGACAATTTAGGTTCACATATAAAACCCTCCAGTACTTTTTCAGAGGGTTTGTCAACATTGATAGAATGTTTAAAAATCCTCTTTTCTAAATGATGGCAAAGGACGAGGACCTTAGCCACATCTGCATTTACTGGATCAGGGGCATGTGCTTTTTGAGAGTAAATATTAAACTGGGAGTTGTAGAGACATCCTCCTTTGCACAAAGATCCTCCAGCATAAAACCACATTGCTGTGCCTAAGACCTCTTGCCACTGATATAACATTAAGTTTACTTTCTAAACAGCTTAATAGACTGAGTTTTAATATTGTAGCATCTTAACTCACCCCTGTAAGCCATCTGGGAACTAGATCAATTGCTTTTTGAAAAGTACAGAAAAAAAGAGTTTCTGTCTCACAGATTTGGCATTTCCTTTTCTTATCTTCTTATCTGCGCTCTGGGGCTGGACAAGTAAACACAGACACATTTAAATGACTATGTAGAAGTTCAAACTACCATAGCCTGTGGTTGTACAATCACTTAAATAGCCACAGATGCATGTTAGTGATTACATGTAAACAGATACTAAATGGTATTTAAATGTACAGGTATGCAGTCATCCAGCCCACACAGCCAGGAATTGTGCATCTTTCAGGTTCTAATGGTTCCATACCATACTGTGCATATCATACAGTACTGACATTTTCTCATATAAGAATCCAGGATTCTTTTTTTTTACTATAATTCTATATTCTTTACTAACTTTTATTTTTGTAAGTGACTATATGCACTTTGTGTAGTAGTATTGAACATTCTCCAGGAAGCCGTGGCCATATTGTAGCTCCATGAGCTGTAACAGCTGCTTTATTTACTTAGTGCTTTAGCAATTTCATACAGATTAAAGCCACAGCACAAGAGAGCTATTAAAAATTGAAAGGAATTATAGCAATTTTGCTGGTCTGTTTTCTCTAAATGATCTGGTAAACTGCAGAGCTAGAAAACTCCAGAACAATTTCCACACAATTTTGTCCAGTTGTCAGTAGACTAAGAGGGGGTTGAAGTGGGTCCTAATAATCAAACACGTGGTTAATGGGATATGTATTCCTTTCAAAGAAGGCAACCTGAAGACTCATCAATAATTATAAATTGCTGCAAATTATTGAAGCTGGTTTATCTCCTGGGCATAGCAACAGAAAAAAGTATTGCAGAGGCAGCAGTATTTGGGGAGATGTGATGATGAGGCAAAAGGCTATTCTGATCCATTTTTATAGTAGTTGTCTTTGCAACAGTCCTGAGGCAGCCCCAGTAAGGGCAGGATGAAAGGTTTAGATTTGCCTGAGGAATTGACAATATTCTCCCATTCTTCCATTGGTCTGAATTGACTCTGTTCACTAGAATAAAAATCTTGTTTAATTTTGCATCTTTTGCAATAACTGTGGAACCGAGGGACCTGAGGGCAGGGATTGATTTACTGCCTCTTTAGTGTTTAGGTGCACTGACCAACAAATTGCTTGCTAATTTCAAAGGACTGACGTATTTAAAGGAAGATGCTGCCCTACTGTTGCAGAGAGAATATGCAAAATTCACTGGATTTTTTCATACAGCTGAAGCTCTTAAACAACAGCAACCTTTAGTATTACTGCAACTAGGATAAAAAAATTGCAAAACCAGAGTGACTGTAAATATTAAACCAAGAGAACGCAAAAGAAGATAAAGAACTTAATAAAATGCTTATGTATAAGGCTAGAAGTGACAAGATCATCTTACCAGCCCTACTGCCTTCCTGAGAAATTCTTAATATTGGAGAACATGAGGTTTCACTCAGGCATTCTTTGACTTAGTTATAAAAATTGAGCTAGGCTAAAATATTTCACCAGAAAACAGGCAGAGTCCAAAAGTATGTCTTAGAAATGATGGCTCTGATGTAAATTAAACCTTGTGACCCCCAAATTTATGAGCAAGCTCTAGCAGTTACGTGCCTGTACTGAGCTATCAAAGTGATGAGTCATTGTATCCCTTGTTTTTCTCTCTGCAAGTGACTTATCGGTGTTACTCAAGGCAGACAGGAATAAAGCCAAAACTGTAAGAGAGTAAGTCTTGTTAATGGTGTGCTGGGAATGGTCTGTGAGGGACAGACTGGGAATAGTGAAGGACAGAGGTTCATTCTGATGTCCTCGTCAATACCTCAGGTAAACACTATCATAGAATGGTTTAGATTGGAAAAGACCTTTAAGACCATTGAGTCCAACCATTAACCCAGCACTACCAAGTCCAACACTAAACCATGTCCTAAGTGCCTCATCATAGCCCCAAGGCTCCAAATACTCAGCAGTAAAGTCCTCTCCTTGCAGAGTTGCACAGATAAAGCCAAGGTGCAGTGTGCAGGTGCATTAGGCTGCAATTACCTGAGGGGCCCCCAGAGTGCTCTTACAGTCCTTTTCTGCAGTTTCATGTCCCCACAACATCCATATCCTGTATCAGGAATCAGCCCTGGTATGGTCTAACACATATACACCCTGTACAGTTTTTTAAGAGTAAAAGTGTCCTTGGTGCTCATTTATGTGAAGCAGCTTTCAAAACAGCACCCTACTGCATAAATAAACAACCAGGCCACTGTCATCCAGAAAATAGCAGGAGTGAGGGTGAGGCATCCCCAAAGAGCAGTGCAAATACTAATTTTCACAATATTCCTGTGGCAAGCGTGGTTCAAGTTGCAGAACTATAAGGTGAATGCGCAACATAAGCACAGGCCACAGGCAGAGGAGATGCAGGAACCAGACTCCAGCTCCTTCAGATCTGTTCCTCAGATAGCCTAGAAATGTTTTACATGTGCAGTACTAATAATCAAAAAGCATGCCAGCCTTGAACTGAAGGAGTGCTAAACTGATCAATATGACAAAATGTTTTGAAGCAGCATTAGCTTGCAAAGCTGCTCAAATCTGTTTCGTTCAGGCTGTGTTAAAATTAATTTTAATGCATTTTAGCAAGTGTGTCAAAAGAATTCTGAGGGGAGAAGTCTATTGATACAGATCACTCACCAGACCCAGAGTGAACAGTTTTACAGCCTGGCATATAAAAACAACTTTTGTCTATTTAGCAAGATGCCCTAGGAACCAATTTTCTAGAGCCATTGTAATTGCTCACCATGAAAATTGCAGGTTGTGTTCAAGAAAGGCTAAACACCAGCAGAACCTTTGTGTGTTTGCTCCACTTTCTGCCGAGCAGCTTTGGCTGCAGCTTTCTGAGCATCGTATCTCATTTACAAGGTGACCCAGAACACAAAACCTTGTAATTAGCCTGAAAACCCAACCTGCTTTCTCTCCCTGCCTGCCAGCCCCCTCGCCTTCTGCTGCCCTTGGTTGCGATGGCAGCGTTTTCCCAACAAAGGGGGGTCTCATGCAGAAAGAGAACAGCGGAGCCAAGATATTCAGTGCTTTTGCATGCACCCAGATAAATATTCATGATGCAACTGTGCGCTTAAGAGCTGCTTTTTGAATTGAGTTCTAAGGCTATTGTTCACCCTCAAATAACACCCAGAAGAAACTTTTCCTTATTTAAAAATAAACAAATTCTTAGATAGGCTGCAAATGTGAAACTACCTTCCTTCCCCAAACAGCAATAGGGAAGTGCCAAGAGAGGAGGAAGAGGATGAATCAGGTGCTTGACCAGTGTAAATTGGTCTGTTGAGATCTGTAAAACCTCCCCAGCTTTGACTAGGTGACAATTATCATTTGGCCCATTGTATTTATGGTACAATCAAAAGCAGAATCATTCTAACTGATGAGAAGTTATGCGATGGTCTATGCAATACTTCTAAGTATACAAATTACTTACATGGTACAAATCACAAAAGGTCGTAAGTAAATACTTACATCTGCAAATGTATTAAGCTGCTGATCTTCTTCTAAATGATTTCCCATCTTATCCTGTGTCATGTCATTGAATTTTTTTCTTTGCCTTGAGATGGTACAACAACCAAAATGTCTGAATATGCTTAGGCACACATTTCAGCACTAAAAAAAAAAAAAAAAGCAAAAGTACTCTGGGATGATTTCAACAGCATTTTTTTTTTTTAGAATAGTTAACATCTAGCTGACCAGGGCTTATTTTAGCTCATAAATCTTATAAGCATCAAAAAAGATGCTGTACCTTCAGCAGAACACTGATTACTATAATACATCTTTCTGTCATAAACTGACAGAGATGCAGATACAAAAAAATAGAAGGACTTGAGTGGTAGACATCAACTTCAGGTTTGGTGACACTAAAGCTCAAGGAAAGAGGAAAAACTGAGGAAAGAAGGCTGCTTCTATCTGGATATCCACATTTGGATTAAGGATTTTATACTTTTTAACCAGTGTATGAATGTTATATCCATCTGTTAGTGGCAGGCTGCTGTGAAGTGAAAGACTGAGAAGTACTCTATCACTACAAAGTGCATTTTGGTTTCTTCTGAAAAATACAAAGTAGACTGTAATTCATTCTTGAAATAACAGAATTTGCTTAATGTTGAAATTAATAACTTACGTAGTTGCTTAGCAACTCAGACAATACTGACATCCTTACCCAGGTATCGAGCTCCTTTTCTGAATTTCTGACATTATCTTTCATTTAAAGCTTTGGAGTAGCTTCCCTGCCTCTTCTGCTCTAAATCCAAGGCTCTCCCCTTTTCTCTCTGTACAAGAGGTAGCCTTGATTTAGGGGAATTGATTCCACAGAATTGAAAACTGTTATGTATTTGACACATCTTTATGGTCTTTGAACCGTTTATGAGGAAAGGCAGCTGACTTTTGTTTTCATTAAGTAATTTGGTTAATTTTAATTGATTTTTTTAACCTCTTTTTTGTCCTGAACCACACATGTTACTGATGTGACTGGGATAAGTGGAAAAGTGGGCTTAATAGGATCCAGGAACAAACTTTCGTGCTGTAAAAGAGAACTTTGAACCAGACTTGGATTGGATGTACTGAGTGAAATTACAAGAGGACAATTTTCCAGCAACAAGGCACAGCAAGAGAAATGCCAATGACATGTAAGGAAGGAATTCTTCCATGGTGAGAGTAGTTAAGCACTGAAACAGGTTGACCAAAGAGGCAGTGAATTTCCTTCCTTGGCAATTCTCAAGACTCACCTGGATGACTGCCAGAAATCCTTTCCATTCATGTTTTCTGTGATTCCATCTAGGGGACAAGTTATTTGTGTTTTTCTGTGTTTTCTGCACTGGGACACATTATGGATTACGTTCCCCACTGAAATACATTATGAAGATGACTAGGCCCCATGGTGAGGCTTAGATAATGGAACAGAGCATGAGAAAATAGGGAGCATAACAAGAGGAACTGCCAAACATAACAAACAGCAGAGTGAGCAGCTGGCAAACATTACAGTGTAACACCATGAGAAACGGCTGGATTTCACAGCTAGTTACGGGGAACTGTGTGAGAGAAGGACAGGCTCCCCAGGTAACTGTAAGAGAACTGGAGGACAATATTTGGGATATTTTTGGGGAGTGCAGTCTTGGGAAAAAACCCACAGTGTCCAGGTTACTGTATCAATAAACCTTGTAGAGGTTTGAAAAAACTTCTTCACAGAAAGGGCTGTCAAGCATTGGAATAGGCTGCCCAGGGAAGTGGTAGAGTCACTATCCATGAAGATATTTAAAAAATGTGTAAATGTGGCACTTAGGGACATGGTTTAGAGGTGGACCTGGCAGTTGGACTGGATGATCTTAGAGGTCTTTTCCAACCTTAATAATTCTGTATCATGTAAGGCTGAGATGTAATAGCTGAAGGTATCAGAAATGCCAAGTGTGATTATGGATGTAGCAAAACTGGAACCAATGGGGAAAAAGTAACTGAAGTTGTTTATTTGGGAGGAGACAAGGGTGGGAAAAGAGATGGATCAAGGTGGGGGGCAGGAATTATAAGCATGGGAAAATGGAGAAAAGTGTGGATAGCTGAGGACAGCCATGTATAAGCAAGCTGCTGGTTGATACAGCTGTCTGATCGACTGCAGTCTCTCTCACCTTCTTCCTATATCCTATTCTTTACTATATTTTTCCTGTGCAGTCTCACTCTATAGCCTGTGCTTGTGTGGAGAAGTCCAAGTGTCAGCAGCCAGAGAAGGGGCCATGAGTCACAAGGGTTCACAGTGCTAACAACAGGACAGCACAGGATGTAGACATCCCTCTGTGATGAGGGAAAGGAGATTAAGGCTGCGACCTAGGAGTTGCCAGTGTGAAGTGGAAGAATTGGCAGAGCTGCTTCTGGGGAGAGCTGATACCCAGTCATTACAGCACTCATTCCTTAGTCCCTCCTCGTTCCAGGTGGGGCAGGATCAGGCTGAATACCTTTAGAAGGAACAGAACTTTGAAGGGCTGGATATAAAATGTTTTGCCCAGTTTAGTAACATGACTTTTTTAACCTTGACATTTCTGATCCAAACATCATAGTACATATTGCTGAAAAACAACAAAAAGCCAGGAAGAGGGCTGAGGGAAAGAAGTATGCAGCAGTAGATGTTTGCTTATTCTTTTCTTAATTGCTTGGCTGCCATGGAGATAAGCATAGTGCACAGTTCCAGCAGGAACTACTGTTTTTCTTGCACATGCAATTCTATAGCTCTGTGTATGTCTACCAAGCCTTAAAAATAAAGTATTTCAGGAGAGGTTGGCTTTAGGAATTCCAAACCTCGCATCTACAAACTGTATTGTCTTTCAATGGTCTCTCAAAGACTTGAGACTAAGGACTGTCTCCCCATATCTGAGGTTTTGAAATGAGTTTTGAAGAACAAAAGTTTTGTCTGTGAGTTGCTATAATAATTTATTTAACTCTATGAGATTTGTTCTGTGGTTTTTTTCTTCTATTTCAGTAAGGCTTGGGCAGCTGAGAAAAAAAAGAGGAGATGATGGCAAGCTATTGGCATTTTATTTGATATTTGATTCTTCTTTCCATAGGGAGCTCCAACAGGACGACAGACTGCAGCCACAAGACACCCAAAATTAGGAAATAATAGAAAATGGGCAGCTGCTTTGCTTAATGTTTTTGGAGGCTACTGTAAGTGATTTCCTGAGGCAAAAGATTATGCTTCAATAACTGGGGACTCCTGAGGGGTACAAAATAATTGGCCTAAAGCAACTACCAGCAAGGAAATTTCAGGATACATAGCAAGGATTCAGCAGCTGGCACCTCTTATTCTTCATGTTAAGCAGAAGTGACCCATCCCATATTACCAGTGTACATGTTTATATGAGTAAAATTGAGGAAAGAGTGATAGGATGAGGGGAGAATAACTTGTGTTTAAAATTAATATCACCTTCCTTTCTCATAGGGTTTTGTATTGATTTTCATTACTTTAATTTGAAAGGGTTACAGTCCTTGTTTTTTGAATATATCACTGTCATATTGGGTATTCAGCAGCTTCTAGGCAAGTGTTCTAAAACTTGACTATAGTTGCCATAAATCTCTGATTCAATAATCAATAATTATTCCATACAAAGTAGGACACGTTGGGATGCTGAGGGCTCTTCATCTCAGACTTCCTGGTATCAAGAATGTTCCACTCTTTTATTTGTGCAGGTAAGGTCTGACAAATTAAAGGAAGGTCACTATGCGCATGCACATGGATTGAGGGAGCAAGGATTGAGCAGTGATACTCCAGTTCTTCTTACTCTACTCTTACTGCAAAAGCCTAAAACTGATCTGTGGCCCTTCCCTCATTCACACACATTTATCACATTCTGTGAAGTTTGGTGCAGAGAAAGACTCCTGCTATCAGCAGGATACTTGTTGGTTGCTTGCAGTTCAAATTAGCCTGTGAGGTGCCACTTGAGAAACTGCAATGTAGTTTCATGGGGAGAGTGTTCAAAAAGAGCTTCAGATCCTGATTTCCACAGGCAGAGAAACACTGTCTCTGCAGCATTGTCTCTGATGTCAACCTCAGAGTTCTTTTATAAAAGAGATGACAGCACTGCTTTCTCCTCTCACTGTGTTCTCTTTCCTCCTTAGCTCCTGCGTGTGTATTAGGTCAGACCATCCTCTACAGGACTTTACAGAATGTGAATTGTTAGCATATAAGATTGACACTTCTAGCCAAATTTTTAGGGCTTGGGCATCAAACAAAGTGGAACTTTGTAGAATCTAAAATTTGAATCTAGGCATCAGGAGGGATAACTTTAGTGAATAGCTCCTGTAAATCTTGCCTTGCTAGAATTATTAATACCACTTCTTCCTTCCGTCACTTTGACCTCAGAAGGTCATCTGGTTATTCCCAGACCAGTTCCACTTTTGAAACAAAGAGAAGCCAAGGTGATATATATATTCATGCTTAACACAAATGCAGTGCTACTAACCCTGTAAATCAGAATACAAGATGAAATTATTTGATATCCTCCTTCTAATGAAATAACTCATTCTTACTTTTACTTGAACACAAAGAGGCTTAAACAGCAGCTGTAGCTCCAATGGTCACCTATTTAATTACACCTTCACTATGTTAGTAAGCATGCAGAGGGAGCACCAGAGGCTGTAGCTGTAGAAATCACTGAATGGAACACAGTAACTTGTTCTACTACTAAATATTTATAACTTTATGAATCCCTAGCTCACCTCTGTGACAGTCACCAATTTTGTTGTAAATAATAATATGCTGAGAGAATGTCTCTGCTTTGTGGTAGAAGCCCAATTTTGTTGTAAATAATAATATGCTGAGAGAATGTCTCTGCTTTGTGGTAGAAGCCAAATGTGGATTATAATCATAAGCATTTTAATTAAATGTGTATAGAAACAGTAAAACAATCCAAGCAAGGAATATTATGTGCAGACAAGCAAATACATGAGCAAAAATGTAAACATGTAACAAGCAACACATGGACAAATATCAATGATTCTATTGAAAACTGAGTAGAGATCCCAGATTAAAAGCTGTCAGTGGAGGCTCTGAAAACTGAGTAGAGATCCCAGATTAAAAGCTGTCAGTGGAGGCTCTCAATACAGACAGATTCACTCATATGATGTTGCATTCAAGTCTATGTGCAAAGAGGAAGCACACCTTGTGTGTAAAGGCCAAGAAGTTATTGTTAGCAAAGGTAAGATCTTAAGTCTAATTTGGGAGTCATTATTGGTCTAGATGTAATTATTGCAGAAAAAAAATAATGCAGGTAGAATATTTCTGGACAGATAAAAAGCCATAATAATCACAGTAATACAACTGCAATTGCAAAGCACACACCTTTTAGTTTCTGCCATTTTCACCCTTCCATTGCTCTTCTGTGTCCAAAGGTCAGTGGTTTCATGCTGGTGTCAGCAGGGGAGTATTACAACAAGTGGGCAACATGTGGAATCCTTTACCAGGAGAAATATGATGTTAATTTTGATAGCATGGTATGGATAATACTGTGTACACACAAACTGTATGTTTGCTAACCTGCCTGTACACCTTTCTCATTCATCCTTGGTCTGCAGCTCCAGGTTACATAGCACCATTTATATTAAATTTAGGTTTATGTATGTTGTATACTATTTCTTTGCTCTTCTTCCTGGCCCTAACCCCAGTTTTGTCCAGCTCCAGGTCTGCAGGTGAATTGATCATGACTGATCTTTTTATGTCATGGGGTCCTGTGCTGATCCTGTGCCCCATCTCTTCTCATTCCATAACTGTAATCCTGTCTGCCACACCTTGTGGTTCTCATTGCAGACCTGTATTTTTCTACTCAGTAGCATTTTATTAGAGTTGTAAAATTCTTGATCTACCTGGAACAACTGCCTGTTACTGTCATCTATAGTAAACAATGCTTCTGTCACACAAAGATGACCCAAACAGATCTGGTATAGATATGGCAGTTAAAAAATTGCTGCCACATCCAAACCACATGAAATAAAGCTGCAGGCAGGTCACAAGAAACTATGACAGAGCAGACAAGCCTCGGTCCTGAACCCTTGCAGCCTCAATACCAGGCTTATGGCATGGCACTAGCAGTGGCAATATCACATTACAGGGCTACAACATTGGTATGTTGCCCATGGGAAAAAGATATTAGGCAAAAGCAACACAAACCTGAATTCCTATCGCAGTTATGAAGCTTCATGCCTGTGGCAGGAGGATGGTCTTGTGCCACAGGGGGCAAAGAGGTGTGAGGGAGCAGCAAGAACAAGGCTTCTCCACAAGTGGTGACTCAGGAGCTGAGGATGACCTCATCACAGGCAGGAATAGTGCCCTCTTCAATCAGAACAGATTTGCAGCACCCAGGCCCAGTGGGTGGCAATTTTCCTTCTTACCAGTGCCATCTCCTTCTCACACCTTTTGCTTCTACTGCTTTGAAGCCATTCTTGATCCTGGCTTAATGACACTCTTGTTTGTGGGAAATTACTGTCTCATGTGCTTAGATTCTGAGAAGAATTTATCCTTTTTCTTAGGTTTGTGGAGGGTTTTTCTAAGGGCAGAAAATTGACTTATGAGCGGCAAAGAACACTTTGCTCTTCTCCAAAAATGGGTGAAAGTAGTGATGGAGAACATCATGGCAGAAAGCTGGTCGAGAAATAGGTCAGCATCAGCATGCAGAGGTGGTAGAGGTGGTAAAAGGCAGAGGTGTGGATGGGCTGACAGCATGGGGAGAGGGCTGTTCTATGGTTGTGTTTCTTGCTGTTTTCTTCAAGAGTGGGACAGCTGGGGAGCTTTTGCCCCAGATGAGGGAATATTTTCCATGTGCTGAAAAGAGCATAGGTCTTGCTATGCAGAAAGCAAGTGGCTGTGCCCTATTCCCACATCCAGCATCTCACTACTGTCAAAAAGCACACTGAAGTTGGAGGCTGTTTCTGGAAGAAACTACTTCACAGGAGCAAGGAATGGTCTGTTCAGGCGTGTATGAGGGTGCCTATGGGCAGAGTGGAGTGGCTTTGGTGCCCTTCAGGAATGAGCATGTTGCATCACCTATAGAGATCTGCAGCAGAAGGCTTTGGATGAGTTTGTCTAGAAAGGGAAGACCTTAAAAGCAGTGGTGAAAGTCAAAAAGAACACTCAGTGTTGATGGCTTGTGACAGAGAAGGTTCTCAAAATGTCAGCACATCTCCATGCAATGCCTTTAGTTACCCAGATAGCAAAAGTACAGGAAAGACAAAGGGGAGGGGAACCTGCTCTTGGCTGCAAAGAAAGGACAACCTGCAGTCTCCAGACAAATGCTTTAAACCTGCAGGTGCAATGTTGTTGGTTATTCCAGAAATGTGACTGGTTATTGTCAGGGTGAACAGAGACTCAGAAAGTTTCTTCTATAACTACTGTTCTGATATCTTCAGTTTCATGTCCTGTTGTTGACACTTTTGTTGTTTTTCCTCTCCTCATTTGTGGCATTATCCCAGGTGCTCTGCCAGCCCATATCCACTCAACTGGACTTCAGACCTCCACTAAGAGATCTGGGTGTACACCATTGCTTATATGTGGGAGAAAAATTTGTCAGTGAAATGGAAATGTGTATTGTTTTTTCATGGAAATAAATATGAGAATATCTTCCCTATATCTGCAGCATGGCAAAGCCATAGGTTGACTCACATAACTGTTTGTGTGAGTTCTTCTTCCACTTCAAGTCACTGTGGTTCAGAAGCTGCTAAAGGACCCATGTGTTAAATGGTAGAAATACTACAGAACTTTATTGGTTGTAATTTTTATTTTGTAAGTCGAGAGAAGGAAGAGTGTTTTAAAAAAGGGCTGACGAGTGCTAAAGGCAAGGTCAAAGTCATCCACTGCACTCCCTTTGTCCACAAGTCCAGTCATTTTATCATAGACAGCAATGAGATTGTTCAGGTGTGACTGACACTTGGTAAACCTATGATGATTCTTCCTAATTACTTCCTTCTGCATGGGCCTAGAAATGTGCTCCAAGGGGCCTTGGTCCAGGATTTTTTCAGGCTGGCCAGCCTATAATTCCTGATCCTCTCTCTGAGATCCTTGTAGGCACTCTTGACCCTACTGATCTCCTCTGGCAGTGTTATTGGTGCCCATGTGGATAAGCAGCAGGGAGTGATAGCCCAAAATCCTTGGTAGTTCCTCTGCTACATCTTGGATCCGAGCCCCTGGCAAGCCATGAATCGATCTAGATTGCAAGCCAAGGAGGCAGATGGGGGCTTCTGTCCACCACAAATGGAAACCTACCCTGCCACTGCCTCCTGTCAATAGTATGTGGTTTATGCATGGGCAGCTCGGATGCTTCCACAGGTGCAACATTCTGCTTCTCTTCTGCTACCAGGTCACCAAACCTGTTCTGCAACTGTCCTGCTAGTGGAGAAGGAGCCACCTTCCACGTGCCAGAAGTCAGATTAGGCAAATCAATTGTATTTAATTCAGTAAAAATTATTTCTTAATTATCTTTCTCTTTGATGTTTCATATTACAAAGACTAAGCTCATGCATTAATGGCTCTCTGCTACTTGTGGCCAGTCTTGATTCTTTGATCAAATAATAACAGGGAAGTCGGTCTACAGTTTCCAAAAATGCATGCAAATCCTTGAATACCTCAATATTTTACTGTCTCCAGCATTAGAATGGTGGAGGAGGAAGGTTATTCCAGATAACACAGGGTTTAAACCTGATGGTTTGTTCTCTCCTTCAGTAAGAAGGCTCCGAATATTGGTCAGAATGCAGGGTTAGTAAACAGAAAATGCTAAGGATACTGCAGAGCATGTTTGAAATTTGGATACTCTAGCAACTGTACTTTTCCATTAAAATGAGTTTGTGAAGTTTGGGGATTATTTTTGTTGCTTACCTGCTTCTAATTTAGTTGCTATATGCTAACTGCATAATATTCTCCACATGGAAATATTTGTGGATTATTGCATTCATTTTCTATGTTACACCTGCTTTTGGGGGCTTTTCACACATTTATGTTCTTCACTAAATGAATAAGATGAGAAGACTTTAATTTGGATCCCAGGATGTGGGACTGGCCATCAATAAGTCTTGCAAGAAAATCTTTTGAAACTGTAAAAACAAGAGAGAAACTTAGAGCAAATAGATTTGTTCTTGAAATTTCCTGGCTTGTTACACAAGTCTTATCTTCCCATTTTGTAATACCATTTGAACAAAAAAACCCAACCCCATGCTGCATAGCTTATACAGAGTGTTTTACTATTTTTAAAACCACAAAACCAGATTCATGGACCTCAAGCATAACTAATACCTGATTGTTAAGCAAAGCATACAAAGCTCCAAACATGCTCTCCCCACTGGAGCAGGCAGGCTTTTTTGTGAAGGGAGTGGGGCTGGTGCACTCATGCCCCGTGCAGAGCAGCCACATCCAGTTCTGTTCCTGACAACCTACAGATGCAGCAGCTAGCATTATAATTGCATTCTTTTTTCAAGAGACCTGAGGTAGCAAACAAAGGTTTTTGTGAAAAAGCCATGCCGGGTGCCTCACCAGTGCAGTCCATCCTGTCTTCCCCTGAAATTCTGTTTCTCTTTTCCTGGTTGTGGGGCTCCCTGTTCGTTGTGTGTGTGTAGGATTCAGTGTGCAGCAGCTGGGGAACAGCCGTGGGTTGCAGGGGCCCCTGCGTGCTTTAGGCAGCATCCAGACCAAGTGAGAGCATGTGTCGGTGTTCTCCCTTCCGGCTGCCTTCCAGGCAGTCTGCAATTCCATGTCAAACAGCTCATGGTGCCAAAAGGTAAAGAGGGGATGTGGCACTTCTAATCCAAACGTTTTCTCTTTGTTCCTGTCTCCCAGCTGCTATGTCCCAAACAGCCCGTGGCCTAATGACTAGGAAACCTTTTGAGGAGACAAGAAGATACAGTCCCCATTCTTGCACTCTAAGGCAGAAGAAAGAACAAACCTGAGTGCTGAATTATGAGGGAAATTTTCTATCCACTGTTACAGAAGAATGATGGAACACTTTTCAGTGGCTGAAGATCTGCCCTGGAAGCCTTCAGAGATGACTCAGACTTAAGTCTTATGCGTACTAAATATTTTCCATCAGCTTAGTTTAGGCGGACTGTAGCTGTTCCAGATAACATGCATTTGAATAGAAGTAAAGGTTTACAATTTACATTTTTACATCCAAGCCAATCACGTCAGGCTCCATGTCCAATCAGCAGAGAGATGGGTTCATGTTAGCTTGAAACAAATATTCACCACAGGTTGTCTGTCTGAGCTGGCTCTTCAGAGTCACATTTGGATGCACCTCAAGTCTCCTGTGTTCTCCATAGGGATCTCATACAGTTCAAAACATGCTCCTCAGGTCTACACTGGAAATTAGATAGTTTTACTTGACTTGTTCAAATACTTTGGGGAATTTACCCATGCTTTTGTGTTCTGAAATCAGGCTGGTGTCACTTGTGCTCTCTTTGGGAAGATGGAATGTGTGAAAATATTCAAGTCTGTGAGGAACTCAAATGTTACAGTTGTGTTTTAAATAGCAGACTGGAGAATCACTCTTTGGCCTGTAAAATTTAAGTAATTCTTGTCTAACAACTAGAAAAATGTAGCATCATGCTGTTGTAGTCATTTCTCTTCCATCTCCTCTCTCCCTATTGCCTCCTCCCCCTGCCCACCCCCAAAATAATTGTTTCTAACTTCAAATGCTTTTCAGTGTTGAAGGAGGTGAATAGGTCAAATCTATATTTATATATGTCTGTGTTATTTTCTGGTATATATGTAGCTGTGGAAGAAGTTGTTCTGCTGCTTCTTCAGAAATGTCCTTGTCTTCATGATTTATCTGCTTCTACATCGGAAAGCAAGAAAACAATATTTTTTAAACAAAGGTTTCAAAATATTATGCCATATGATTGTTTGCAGCAGGGTGTGTAATTGGACTACGAGACCCTGTGTCTTTAACCTTGTGTTTCAAGAGAATGTAATGATTCAGAAGTAGGAAGAAAATGTAAATACAAAGATTATGAATTACTTCAAATTTTTTAATAATAGATGTGAAATAGAGGCAGTGGCTGAGAAGGTTATATCTAAAATCATAATGAAGTATAAAATTGGCTTCTTTCCATACAGTTCAGGTTCCTGTCTTCTTGCATCTCTCTCCATCTCTGTACTGTGGTTGCACATCGCTGTAACTTTCACACTCTACAAATTCTATAAGCTCTTCCAAGAAGACGTCACCCCCAATTGCTTGAGCAATAAAAGTGCTTAAATAATGCTGTTCTGCTGAAGCAGATTTGCATTTCTGGAGAAAGCTAATTCTGCAGTGGATTAATTCTTTTTGAATTGCTGCTGAGAGGAAATGAACCTGCTGAGAGACAGCTGAGTCGTAAATTTCTTGTCTAAGGTTACTTAAGGTCTCAATGTTCATTCCATACAACTCTCTTGTATTGGACAGATCAATATTTACTTAACTGAGAATATACTAAGCTAAGTTACTATGATTTTACTAAACTGGCAATGCATTAATAAGCACAATAACCAAATTCAGGTTAAAATTTAAATTTAATCCAAAGATCAGCAGTTGCAGTTAATAGAACACCATACAAACGCAGCAAACAACCTTTGAACCACAGAGATTGCAGTGTGCAGACTTGTCTTGGATAATTGTAGATAGATTTCTTTCAGTTCCTAGACACAGGATCTTGGTTGATTTATGTCAGTAAATAGCTGTGCTACTGGCAAAAGTAGCTATGTACAGAGTTTAATCATAGAGCAGCATCACAGAATGGTTTAGGTTGGAAGGGACCTTTTGAGCTCATCTAGTTGAACATTCCTGCAATGAGCAGGGATACCTTCCACTTACACCAGGTTTCTCAAAGCTCCATCCAACCTGGCCCTGGCTGTTTCTGGGGATGGGGCATCTACCACCTCTCTGGACAATCTGTTCTGTTGCCTCACTATCCTCATTGTCAAAAAATGTCACCCTTACAGCTGGTCTAAATCTACCCTCTTTTAGTTTAAAGCCTTTGACCCTTGTCCTATTGCTACATGTGCTTGTAAAAAGCCCCCATCTTTCTTACAGGCGCCCTTTAAGTACTGAAAAGCTGCTGTGAGGTCTCCCTGGAGCCTTCTCTTCTCCAGGCTGAACAACCCCAGCTTTCTCAGCCTCTTCTCATAGGACAGTGCTCCAGCCCTTTGATCTTCTTCATGCCCTTATCATCATGACCCTGCACTTTTAGCAGTAACCTTCAAGAAATGATTAGTTTCTGCACATATAACCTAGGCATAATCTACTGAAACAGCTTTCAAATAGAACTGCTTTTGAATCAATGGCTACATTGACTTTTTAAACATCTTTAGACTTACCTTTAGAAAACTGCTAAATTCCTCTACTTTTAATTCATTACCTTCAGCAAGTTGAAAGTGCTTCACCACAGCCTATAAGAGTTATCAGGGTGCTTTGCCCTGTTGAGCCTCTGTTAGTCTCTCCAATAAATTGAGTCTTTCATCTCATCTTTCTTCTCCAGACTTTCACAGGCAGGGAAAGATTCGGGACTTCATAGGTCTGTGCAGAAGAGGAAGAAAGTTACTTCTCTTCTGCAGGATCTTTGTTTCTTCTTTGAGTGTCAATGTTTATATTCATAAAGGAGTGACACCTCTGTGCAAATGGTATTAGAAATGTAACTTTTTATTTCAGTACTGCAGCTCACCTTCTTAACCTTAAAAAATGGGCTTAGTGTACTCATATATCTCAGCACTTCTTTTCAGCTTGAGTTCTGTTCATCTCAGATTGCCTTGTCTCAGAGTTTTTATTTGTTTTCCACTCTTTCTCTCTGGATGCCTTTGCAAGCAATCTCTATGAATCCTTGACTTCAGTTTTAAGGCAGCCTTTTAACTTGTGTGTTGCTGATATGGCTTCAGTCTTCCCACCTGCTTACAACTAGATTGTGTGGGGCAGCTCGAATAAGAAAACCATTTGTGCTGGTTTGGGCTGGGGTTGAGTTAATTTTCTTCACAGTGGCTGGTATGGGAGTGTGTTTTGGATTTGTGCTGAACACAGGGTTGATAATATAGAGATGTTTCTGTTATTGCTGAGCAGGGCTCACACAGATCCAAGGCCTTTGCTGCTTCTTATACTGTCACGGTGGTGAGAGGGATGGGGCTGCATGGGAAGGTGGAAGGAGACACAGCCAGGACAGCTGACCCCAGCTGATGAAAGGGATATTGCAGACCATATGACATCATGCTCAGTATGTAAAGCTGGGGGAAGAATGGAGAGATATTTGGAGTGATGGCATTTGTCTTCCCAAATCACTGTATAAGCATCCCCTGCTTTCCTGGGGGTGGCTCAACACCTGTCTGACCATAGGAGGGGTGAATAAATTACTTGTTTTGCTTTACTTGTGTGTGTATATTTTGCTTTACCTTTTAAACAGTCTTTACCCCATGAGTTTTCTCACTTTTGCTCTTCCAGTTCTCTCTCTGATCTTGCTGGTGGGAAGTGAGCAAATGGATGTGTGGTACTTTGTTGCTGGCTGGTTTTAAACCCTGAGACAATCCTAAAACTTTAAAAAATGCTGTTTGGAAGGGAATTCTTGGGGTCTCTACTTCAACCTTCTGGTTGACACAGGGCTGTTACTGCAGCAGATTAGATAAGTCATGTTTATGTTTAAGAAATCTTGAAAACCTTCAAAATCATAGAATCTGGCTGCCACATGAATAACCCATTTAAGTGCTGCACTACCTTCCTGGTGAATATATCTTTTACTAATGTCCACCTTAAGCCTCCCAAGCTGCAACTCAAGTCCATCTTGAGCTTCTGCAAAGATGAACGTCACCATCAGCTTTCAGGTGCCATTTGCATAGATGTAGGCTGATCACCCCTCTGCAAGCCCAGCTCCTCTGATCAGCTCTTCACAAGAACAAAGTCCAGCTCCTCACATACATTCTGTGTCCCTAACAATCTTAGCTTTTATCTGCTGGACCCTCTCTAGTTTCTCCATGGCCATATTTAACTTAAGGACTCCTATCTGCACATACATGGAGATTCATCAATAATACTGAGAGAAGGAAGCTGACAACTCCCCTAAGTCTGCTCGCCATGATCCTAACATGGGACAGTCCATAACCTGCCCTATTTACAGTAGTACCACACTGCCAGCTTGGACTCAGCCTGCCATTCCCTATTGTCTCCGAGTTCTTCTCAGCAGGACTGCTGTTCATGCAGTCAGTTTCAATGCTGATTCAGTATTTTGCACTGCTTATGGAACTTTATGTCTCTGTTCTCCCTAAAGATTAGTTCAGTGTTGGATTCCTAGACGTTTGTCACAGTCAGCAGAAGTCTGCTTTTATAAAAATATCTAATGACTTGCTGAACACATTCACTTTATTATGCCTTCTTTTATGACATGCATACAAGCATTGCTCAGCTTTCTGGACTTCCAGCAATACAGCTTTTGCGATGCTGATAGAAATTCATGACTTGTCCTATTGGCTTGTACCTAAAAGACCCTGGACAACCCTACTTTTATATTCTGTCAGAATAAATCCTATGTACAACAACATCACTATTTGTCTTGATGTACCTCAAATCTGTGTTGTTGACTGAACACATTCTTCCCTGCTTGATTTTATTCTCACAAAAGAGTGTTTCTGTTCATCTCAAATACCAGTGGACTATGTACAGAAAGAACTGTGATGTACTGTACCTGTACTGATACACTTCCAAAGAGCCAACTAAATAGCTCCCTATTGACCCTTGTAGACAGCAGCAGTTTTCTGATGGTTACTAAAGACTTTCTGTCCTCGGCTCCAAGTGTGTCTTCGTGACACAACTGCATTTCAAACACATTAAGTTTATTTTGAGCCCCATCTGCTGCTTGGCTAGATGTGTCTGTAGGGGCCGCAGAAGTGTCTCCCTGTGACAATTTAGGAGTATCTGCTCTGTTCTGTTTAGCAGATGGCCATGTGAGTGTCAAAAGTTTTATTAAATTGATGTCACATAAACTATTCACTTCATCACAGCAAACTAGTATGGAAGTTTTCATTTAGTAGAGATGAACGAAACCCGCTCTTTAGAAGTCCAGCAATTATGCAAGAATTCTGGTTTGTAAAAGCAGTTGTGAATGTAAATACGTTCTCAAACTCTGATTGTGACTATTTAATGAATTGCAAATATTTAGCGAAGGCATAAACAGAAAACAGGTGTTCTCTGCTGCCAAGACTTCATTTCCCACTTTCCTGAATCCTGTTTTATTTGCTTTATGGTTATTATAATGGCTGCCACCAAGCGCTGCCACTTCAGTGTGCTAACCGTGACTCACAGAAGTGCCTCATAAATTACATCAATGGGAAAGCAGATGAGCACATGAAGAGGAGGTGCAAAACTCATTAGTCATGCAGTCTCCTTTTCTGGGGACTGAATTGCCTGACAGAAAAGCATTGTGAGTGCCTCGTGCATCTGTCAAGTCCACCAGATGCCAATCTTGCTCTTGCAGTTTTTGTGAAAGCTATGAATCGATATGCATTATTCAGGATTGTAAAACAGAACCTCAATTAAGCTGCCGACTAAAGCAGAAGGAAAAAGGTAATCACCCAATACACAGTAAGTTTCTTCAGACAAAGGGAATAACATAGATTTTGCTACTTGAAGCAATATCTAGATCACAGCCCATTTATTTCTTTTTCATACATTGTCTTGCATAGTGATGCAGTTGAGGACAGGTATTCTGAAACAACAGAACGAAATGAAGATTCTGTGAGCTAGGCATTGATTTTGATCAATCTGCATGAAATGAAGTGCATCAGTGTACTGTATCAAATTCAGAAAAGGACACAGTATCACACTCTGTCTCTATTTTTGGGGATGAGCCAGCATCTTTATTATAACCTGTGTGATTTCAGGGATTTATAGCATACCTATAATACTTCACCTAAGGCTGAAACTGTGTAAGACCTTCAAATAGCTTTCCAGGATTTTTTTTTCTTAGTTTATTTTCACAGAAGGATCCTAGTACATTTTCACAGAAGCACAACACATTAAAAAAAAAAAATGTACAATTTTTTTTTAATCTTAGCAGTTACAAAGGTATTTTCTTCATGAAAGAGTCTCACTAAACTTGACAGCAGAAAGGACTGCAGTCTACTACAGCCATTCTCATAAACTCATCTGTCAGTCAGATCAAGCTCCCATTTAGTGATCAAGTAAAAATGAATCTTGAAGGGTTTACCAACACCAGTGAATGTCAGAATGAATGCACACTGTCCCTTAGCCTGAAAAAGGGAGCTTAAGAGACCACTTACGACAACCTGAAGAAATAAAATAATGGCCATGAAGGCTTTAAAGGAACAGTAGATAGAGTACAGAAAAAACCTCACAAACAGAGCTGAGCCCCATGAGGAAGCACAACACAGAGGTTTGTCTATCCTGCAAATATTTGTCTCTCTGAACAGAGTGCCATGCAGGATTTTGATCCCAGAAAAAGACTAAAAAAAATATGACCCTTTTTTCTATATGAGGATGCATTGAGTAAGAACTGTGCTTAGTATGTCCAAATGATCTTATAGCATAATCTAATATAAACCTGCTTCTCCTTCTCCCAGTTCTCTGCATTCAGAAAAAATCAAATATAAACATGCTGAATCTGGTCCCTGCAGCAGGTCCCTGAATCAAGTCCCTGCAGAAGCTTCAGGAGTTCTCTGATACCAATTTATCCAGACTCTGGTTTGTAGCTGACAAGTTGGTCTTGTTTACAGCTAACAGGGATATGTCAGTATTTCTTGGCAATAGGGCAGATGTACCTGAAAGGACAAAGCCATTTGAGTCTACTTTTAAGTACTCATTGTTCAGGTGAAGCTGTTACCAGCTTAAATGGACTGCAGCACTTAGGCAGAGTAAGAAAAGAGGGAAATAATCAGTAAGTGGTGTTTCTTCTGGCACCTTTTGATTCTCCCTGATTTTCACTTTACTTTGTTTTTGCCTCTTGTACCCTTCAATTTTTTTCTGTAACTCAAGAACAGAATGTGCACAGAAACTTTTACAGGTCAATATACCTCTGTGTAAACCAGCCTATTCTTACATTCAATCCACCTTTTTTTTCTCCCAATAAGGATAGCAACTTTTCTCCAAAAAATTTCCATTATTCTACTCCTCATTGTAAGAAATGTTATATAAAATATTTCAGTGGTTGACCTGCACACATCTGATTGTACCATTAGGAGCACTCCAGAGAAATGCACCAGTAAAATAGAGCATTGATCAAGGTAATTTTACTATGACAATAATAATGATGCTACTAAAAATTCTGTTCACCAGTAGGGGACTTAGTTATTAACAGCCCACATACTATATGCATATTCTGCATACTTTATGAGACTGCTTTTGCCAAATTGATATGTTGATTGCTTTATATGCCACAACAATTAATAATATACAGATTTACAACTGCCATCTTTAGGAGCTAAAAATGTGAAGTAAACTTAGCTGCCAGCTCAAATGCTGTCTTGGGAGGTGGGATGTGTTGCTGTGAAAATGTTCACATTATATGTTACAGCCCTTTTATGAAAAATACTCTTCCTTGTGGTAACTGAAACTTGTAAGGAATTTTCAATGACTAAGGCAAGCTGCAGAAGGAGCATTGCTGCAAATGGATAAATCTCTGCTTTCAGAGCATTAAACAATGTGAAAGCTTGATAAACTTTCGGAGAGCTCAAATCTAGGGGAGCTGGGAGAGGAGTGAGGAGCTGGGGCCTGCCAAGTCCAAAAGCATCTTGGACTGCTTTAGGAGCAGCAGTCAGAGAGATGACCCTTTGCTTCTGCTTGGCACTGGTGAGATGTACCTGGACTGCTGTGTTCATCTCCAGGCTCCTGAGGGTAAAAAAGGATGTGGACTTATTGGAGCAAGTGCATCACAAGGTCACAAAGATGATGAAGCATCTTCAGCGTGAGGGAAGGGTGAGAGAGCTGGGGCTGTTCATCCTGGAGAAGAGCAGACTCTGGCGACTCCTTATAGCAGCCTCCCAGTAGCTGGAACTGCTTAAATGGCTTTGTGTTCATCCAGGACATTGTCCTTCATGTGTCCTTCAAATGTCCATCCATTTCACCTCCCTGCCCAGCCTGGCTTGGATAAGTGGAACTGAGCAAGGCCAGCTCCATGCAGCTGAGAGCAAGAGGACCGGTTGCTTGAACTTCATACAGTCTTTGTAGACCAAAGACAACTTGAGCCTCAGACCAAGCCTATGGCCCCAGGATACAGCTATTAGGTGTTGTGGGCTTTTCATTCAAGTCTTTGGGACACCATGAAGGACTCTGTCACAGCACACCAGATTGGGTGTTTCTGTAACATTGGTATAATGTGTGCCCATGTGCTTTGTGCCACAGGTCCTTGTGTCAAGATGGTTGAGTTTGGCAGAAGGAGCCAGTTCTGCCATGCACTTACCCATATTTCCTGTTTCAAGCAGTGATGGAAACTCCATTTGCATTTTTCTCAGAGAAAACTAGTTGGACTTACTCTGAGATGGTGCTCAGAAACAAATAAACCTACGTGTGTGTATGTATTTTGAACAACCAGGGAGCTTGCATGGGGCAAACCCTTACGGTACTTGACAGGACAGATGTTCCCAGAGAATATCATGATTTGACATATACTGGATCAGAGATTTGGATTCAGGGACAAAAGAAATTCCTGAAACACTATGAAAGTGGTCGATAATTTTGCCGATAGAGCAAATCTATTTAGCACACTCTATTTGAACAATGGGTAGCACTTTTACCTCAGTGAAGTTGTCATTTCTGACAAACCGTCCTTCAATGGCTGATGTATAGAGAGAAGCAGCATGGTAAATGCACAGGAGAAGTCAAACCCATTTTATATCAAGTGTGAAAGAAAACCTGAGACTATGCCCTGCATGCAAGTCAAGCATCGACTCCCTCAGCTCTATTAAGAAAAGCACAAACTGACGCTAAAGCTGTTCAGATTTCTCTTTGGCTGTAGACTTCTGCCTCCATGCTGCCTCCATGCCTGCATGCCACACGATAAGACCCAGTTCTTCCCTAGGGAAGGAACAATCTCCAGTTCCTACCAGGAGATCCTTGCACTTATTTTTATAAGATGATAGTCAAAAACCAAGGTCACACAAAACAATCTAGATATCGTTGTCATATTTTCTCCAAAAGGACAATCAAGATATGCACACAGCTCATTTCATGGGTTACAAAATGTGTCGGAAAGTTGCTCAGAGTAATTTCTCTTTCTCAGGACTTTGGACTTCCGTGTTTAGAATCAGAAAGCTTTTGAAGATTGGTTTGGGTTTGTTTTGTTTTGAGTTGCTTTTGGTTTGGTTTTCCTCTTTTTTTTTTTTTTTTTTATTGTTTTCGTGAAGAAAGGAGCACTGAGTACTGCACTAGCATTTGCACATGTTTCCAGTAAGGAATTTGCTATAGCTGTAGTAGCTGGCATTACTTTGCCTGAACAATCAGCACAGGTAAAGTTGTTTACAAAAGTTGTTTACAAAAATTATTCACAGTTGTTCTGAATTATCTCTCCCCAAATACATGAATTTTCATTGTCAGCAAAATAACCGTAGTCCACTTTGTGTTCTTACGAGACCTAACCTTAGAGTTAGAAAGATCTTTGGATATTTTTGGTATGATTTATTTTAGAAAAGGTGCAACAGATCTACCTCAAGGTTCTGACCAATGTGATACCCCATCACTAAATGAAATTTCTCATAACAGAAGCTCAGAGACCAGGGCATGCAAAAAAACCAGACTAGATCTGCATCCAAGGGCTAGTGTATGATTTCTAAGAGGAAGGATATGAGCACTTTAGAAAGAATGACATGCAGAGGCGGGCAGGGAAATTAGGTTAGGCCAGAAAAGAAAGGAAAAATGCCCTTATTTATCCATTGTAAAAGAAAAGCAGTGATTACTGCAATAGATCAAAGCAATATAAAGGTGTAAAAATTGCTTAGTTTTCTGTGTTAAAAAGGAAGAAGTAGAAAAGCTTAGCAAGATAAAAATATAAGACTGGTAGATGCCATCCTTGAAAATAACAATTATGGTAAACAACTGTATTCCATGGATATGTTTATAAAATAGTTCTGGATACCTTTAGTGGTCTGAGCTTCCTATTTTGTTGTCTAAGCATTAGCTCTCCATCAGCAAATTTACATAAGGATGAAGAAAATGTGTTTGGAAGGTGATACCCGAGTAGATGATTCTCTGTTGGATATGCTTTACTCATTTTAGTTTTCATTTGCTGAATAAAAAACAAGGCATTTGCTGTACCTGCAACACTAAACTAAGGACATAGTCATTCCAAGCTGTTAACCTGCCCTGACACACACAAGTTCATAGTCCTGAGTAACTGTCATGGTTTGCAGAAGTCTGAGATGCTTGTAGTGTTCCTGGAGACCAAAAGGCTCAGACTCAGTGTGCTGAAATGAGAAGGAACATTCTTACAAGTTACTGAAATCCAGATACTGTCTTTATGGAGGCTATATACCAAATATATGTATATGTATATGTATATGTATATGTATATGTATATGTATATGTATATGTCCTCCAAAGCATGAACCACTGTTTCTCACCTATGTCCTGCCTTGCAGTCCAAGCACTGCCATTCCCATTTTGTTGCCAATTGTTAGAGATTTCAAGTGTTTTCCAGGTTTGTGTCAGTCATTTTTGAACCAAGACGAAAAACAACTGTATTTTCTTTCCTTCTTTCGGCTTCCTATCACAACCAAGAAATAGCATGTGAGACGTGGAATCCTACCAGAAGTTAGGAGAACTAGCAGGAATTTTTGTCCATGAACTTCCTGTGTCTAATTGCAGCACACAGGCAAGTAATCTGCACACACATCAGGAAAGGTGAAGGGAAGGTGCTCACACACCAGAGTACTGGAGCAGCCTGACAGCTTCTGTTGACTACAGAGAGTCACTGAAGGCAGCCAGCAAATGTAGTTTTCGTTCACAGAGTAGATACAGACTACATTTCAGATTCTTGTGCTTGAACAATTATAGATTATTAGTATCAAAAGTGATAAGAAAATAATGGTTAATTTCATTAAAAGCCTATTATGGAGGTAAGACTGAGCTCTGAGGTACTAATAGATTGTGACACACTGAAGTTGTGGCAATAACAACTGAAGTAAATCAACAGCAATCTGTTTTGATAAACTCAAACTGAATTGCTAGAACCCATCTCATACTCTTCCTGTTTATTAAATATTTTTTTTTTTTAAGAAATAATGCTGGGATAATGCCAGCCTTAAACAGTTGCCTTTCATTGATGTCATTTGCTGTCAGAAAGGACCTGGGGATTTTCAGGAACACAACATGATGAGTCAACCATGCAGCCCTGTGATAAAGCACAAAGAATACTGAAACTGCATAAGCAAGAGAGAAGCCAGCAGGTAGAGAAGTGTTTTCCCCTCTCTATTCAACATTGCTGAAATTGTGTCAAGAGAACTGTGTCCTGGTTTGCCACTCCATTACTATTTAGGGGAAAGGTAAGAGAAGGATCTTGTTGCTTTCTTTGACTACTAAAAGAGAAGGTTTAGGAAAAATAGAGACAGATGCTTTTTAGGGATAAAAATCATAGGGTGAGAGGAAATGGACAGACATTGCAAAGTGTGAAATTCTAATTAATTGTTAGGGGAAAAAATAAAATTAATGAGATTGCTGAGAGTCTTCATTAAATGTCAAGCTTCAGAGTTGTTTAGAACTTAACTGGTCGATGCCCTGAATAATGTGATCTAAGTTGGTTCTGTTTAGAGGTAGAATTTGGGCCAGATGATCTTTATGGGTCTCTTCCAACCTATACAATTCTATAATCCTATTATCCTGCTGATGCCTGCAGAAAAAAAATGAAATCCTTTCTCATCTCAGCAGATCCAGATTATTTAGAAATCATTTTTAAAAACACTGAATGTTCCTGATTTCTATGTAAACCAAGTACCAATTTTAAAAGAATGTAAATATTCTATTGGAAGAGTATCTTTCCAGGACATGTGACATGGCACAGTTTCTTTTTTAGAGACAGTGTTTAAATCCTAGATTTTTTATATCCTGGGTTTTGTTTTTTTTTTGGCCAACTAATGTTTAAATGTATTTGCAAAGTTGTGTTTAACCTGCTTTTAAATATAATTTCTTATGTTATTGCAGTAAGTCTGGATTGTGATATCTCATTGAATGCTTTCAAAATTCAGGATGCAGGGAGCCCTAATCTTCAACTCAGCCTGAAGCTCTGAAACAATAATATGCACATTTTTATCTCAATTGTTCTTCCATAATTTATAGTGAATGTAATTGGACTGAGACTCTCATAATAATGTGAACAGATGTCTTGTAATATGTTGTTCCATGTTAGATTCTATTTTTATGACCATTGAAATGGGCCTTTAATGCACATCTCCTTCCTGTGAACTGTGAAACCATTTAGAAGTCCAGGAGCAGTGTCTAACAGATAAAACAGATACAAATGGGAAACAGAAAAATTTTGTATCACCTGTCAGAGAGAAAAGCCATAACT
Source organism: Eopsaltria australis (assembly GCA_034509425.1). Taxonomy (NCBI): domain Eukaryota; kingdom Metazoa; phylum Chordata; class Aves; order Passeriformes; family Petroicidae; genus Eopsaltria; species Eopsaltria australis. The sequence continues at coordinate 3,971,153 of JAVTVJ010000072.1, forward strand.
TTATGAATGAAGTGTTTTACACTGGAGAGTGAAGATACCACCAAACAATTTCTTGGACATTCCTATTACAAAATTAACAGCACATTATGAGATAAAACTACCAAACCAGCAAGGGTTATCATTGTCCACTGGGTATTTCCCATTGTCTGCTGTGGAAGCTTCAGTGAAAAGGACCACAGTCATTCAGAAACTTTTATAAGACTTGAACACACACCTATACAAATTCAATACTGCTCGTATCAATAGAGGAATACCTTAGAAATACCTTAATCTATTTTAGAAGATGTCTGCAAAAAAAGAAGGGCAAAGAAGTAGCCAGACTCTGCTTTCTGTAGTGATGCATGGATTTGCCTAAACCAGACAGGATTTGGTACCTGCTTCCCACTTCATAATTGCAGTCCATATCAGTGTAATTAGTACTTCATTTGACAGGTTCACGGAGGCATTCCATAGGCATTCTACATCAGGTAGAATGAGAACCCTGGATGCAGATGTATGACAGAATCATTTAATAGAAAATGCTGAGTCAGAACCCATTAGGATCACTGAATCCAACTCCTGGCCCTGCACAGGACACCCCAAGAATCACACTGTGTGCTTGAGAGTGTTGTCCAAATGCAGATCCTTTCCAAAGCAACACCACAGCACTGCTGAAAGCTCTCCTCAGCTGTCCATAGCACTGCCAAAAAACAGTGCACTCTTCATGTCCATGGCACACCACTGTACATCATTCCAGCACAGCTGGCAAATTTGGCCTTGGCATGCCTTGCCAGAGGAGGAATTTACTGGCACACAGTGAGCTGCTGCCAGAAGGAAAGTTGTAAAACCATTATTAGGTTTTTCATAGGGAAGCCCTTTAGGTGTTGTTTTCAGGGAGATAAGAAGTTCAATTTAATGGCTTAAATTGCTTGTCCAAAACATGTTCCTACTGTAGCACAGCAGAACTTTTTCACTTCACTCCAGTGAATTAGAACTGTCAGTCTCCCTGCTCTCCATTTCTGTACCTATTATCCATTCCCAAAGATGCCACAACAAATTGACATTGAAGAGATTGAGGCAGTGTAGAAGGAGAGTAAGAGGGCTAGAAGGAAGGCTGTTGGGGCAAGGTACCCTAACTACTGGAAGTATGACAATGAATGGTGCTGATCCTGAAGAACGCATGATGAGCGTGCATGAGAAGAGCACCACCAGAGCTCTGGACAGGTAAAATGCCTACCAGGAATGACAGGCCCTCTGCCTCTTCTCACTATACCTGTGATCTAGACGTACTTCTCATTTCAGAAGTAGGTTAATCACACATAAATCACAAGTATGTGATTCATACAGATGTTTTGAAAAGGTATTAACAATTGAAAAGGTATTCAGTGCTTTGAATCTGTGAAGTCAAAAATTTAGCTTTGATCCATTAACACTACCATTTAGTGGGAACAGGGAAGTAACATCTTGAGTAGTGTTGCCCTAGAGCTGGCAGAAGCCCTCATCAGTATCTATGAACAGATGGCAAGCTCAATAAATAATACTAAAGCCAATTCAAGAGAATGCAGGAATTTTAGGACAAGGGTGTTACACTCCCCTGCTCTTTTTTCAGCTTTACTTTTTTGATTCCTCTCCCTTCCTTTTCTTTCATTTTCTATCCCTCATGCTAGTTTTATTTGTTAATTTGTTATATATTTTTCTCCTCAGTCTCTTTTTCCTTTGCATATTTTTCCTTTTGGAGACAGGGGAAGGATGGTACTTCTTGATATAAATAAGTGGAAGAGCCAATAAAGACAGTGGCAAATTGCACATGCTTAGAGAATACTCTTATCTCTCTTCAAATGAGAGTAGTCCATTTAAAAAATAATTTAGAATGCTACCTGATTGAGTGGTGAATAAAAATTATAACAAGGCACTGTGGCTGTTCACAAACAACTGCTATTCCCATTTTATCACACCGGGAGTCCTTCCAAGTTGCTCCTGCAGATGATTATTTCCCCCCTGAGCTGCACAACAAGAAGAGGGGGTTAAATTGACTTTGCCCAAGTATCCTTGCCTTGCAGCAATATAAAGTCTGAAAGAGACTAGGCAATGACAATAAATTAGAAAGAGTGCAGCATGTTTTGCCAAGTTTTGTTTGGCACATGAAGAAGAACAACATCTCACACCAGGAAAAGAATAGGCACTCTAAGCGATTGTTAAACAACAAAGACTCTATGTGCTATCTTGTTTGGCTGTTCTTGTTACCAAGTATTGGCATCCTGGAGAGATTTGAAAGCAGACAGTCAAAGTGATTTCAATTCTGAGAAGACACACGACAAAGTAAAGCAATAACAGCCTGTATCTCTTGTTTAAAATCCATTACTTTATTCTGCAAGTAGTTGAAACACATTAACACCAAAAAAGAGAAACATTAATAAGGAGAAAGTTGATGAAATCACAATGAAAGAAGAGAAATTTAGATTGCAATACAGGAAACATTTCTAGCACTGAGATAAAGTATTGGCTGACATATTTTAACTCTGATAGAATTTGTGTAAGTATATAACCAGACATGCTTTTTTGTTGGAAGTGTCTAAAGACATTTAGCTACATTCTAGCACTACATTCAATTAGCTAAATTGATTTTTAGTGCATTCTCTTCAAGCAATGAACTGCAAAATACTCAATATTCCATCTCCTTTAACAGAGGTCTGTGTGCACTCTTCTGCTTCTTCAAAAATAGCAGAATTACTTTGGGATCAAGAATGCCTGAGCTTACATTAACTTTTTTTTTTCCTCAAAAAGCAAAATAAAGACACTTAGAATAATAAATAGCAAAAAAAAAAAAAAAGGGGAACTATAATCTGAGATTTTTGTGCTTATCTTTGAATGCTGAAAATTGTAAATGAAGGAGGCGTACCTGATGACAGAATCATCTACCATATACAGAGAAGGTACTAGAAGCTATTTCAAGCTGAACAACCATCTATCAGAAATATTTAGGCATACCATTGCAAAAAAACCACCAAAAACCCATCTGATTTTTATTTAATTTATGATATTTTAAAAATAATCATATTATCTGGTTTATCTGTTCCCAATAATTTTTGAAGATATGGGTAAGAGTTCAAAGATTTTTAGTATTTGGAGAGGGAGTGTTGTATTAGATAAAGCTATACTTTTTTTAAAAAAATAAACTCTATCAACTTTAACATTGTTATCTCCTTGTCATAGTACAAAGTTTTTAAACTCTGATCAACCATCCCTGAATGTGTTCAGCATTTTCCGGCATCAAAACATACAGTGAAATTCTTACGCTTTTCTGATTCTCCATCCCATTACATGAACAGATGGAAAATACTTCATGCTTTTAAGAATTATCAATAAATCTAATCTATACTACTAAACTATGAATGCATATTATCCCATCAGAATAAACAAAAATGTGCTTTTACCATGCACACAGAATTTATTTCTTATTTATTGGAACTATTTTGGTCTTTCTGGCTCCCCAAGAGTCTTTGCCACCTTACCAGGGTGTCTGCATTATTCTGTCCTTCTTTTGATCCTTGAAAATGCAAAGTAAACACTCTATTAACAAGCTTATTAAAAAAAAAGGAAGAAAAAGAGTTATTCCCTTTCCCTTTTTGACATTCAGACTACAAGATAAACAAGCAAGGACACAATTACTGTAGAAATATGTCCTGACCAGAATGTTTAATAATGCAGTCTTGCAGTATTAATGATGTTCCATGTGCATGTGTGCATTTTCATGTGTGGTGTGAAAGCCACAGGTGCATTTTTGAAATCTCCATTCTTGTTTCACAGAGTGGAAATTCAAATGCTCCCACAGGTGGAAATTCTTATTATGGCAATAATCTGATTCATCTCATTAGGATACTACTTCACCTGTAATAGCATTAATACCTTGCACCACTATTAAATTAACAGGAAAAGCAAGCTAAATGAAAATATAATGTAATTAATATCAACAAAGTTGAGACCCAAGCCCCATTGCTGAATTATCCAGATCAGCTGTACTCCGTCAATTATACCATCAATCACAATCTGGCACATTCTTGGTTTGTTATCTCAGGTCTAGGTCCTTCTTTTAACCTCATGAGTTTTTATTCTGGGAATTTTTCTGCTGGTTCATTTGCAGCATTCCTATCCTAAACTTTAGAACAATTTTTGTGTCCCTGAACTGGTTTCATGTTATGATACATTGATACTTCATGTATCCTGTAAGATGGAAATGGTAGAGAAATAATAAATTGGTGATAACTATTTTTTTTGTACTGTTATTTTTTCTCTGTCTCTTCTGTATCCTCCTTCCATATTATTTCTTCTGATTTTCTCTCTGCCTTCCACATCCTGAAGCATTTTAAAAGGATTTATTCTTAGTTTACATGCCTGGACAGCCCTAGGATACTTTTACATTTAATCCAGCAGTATTGATCATCCTTCCTCTCTCCTCATTACTGAAGGATCGTAATGGTCCTTGCTCTTGTTTCTTTTGCACCACCATTCAACCATTCTAGTTCCTCTCTGGCCTTTCTGAAGATCTCCCCAGCAAGTGGAATGGATTCTGGATTTCCAACGTTATGGATGATAAGAATGCTCTCTCTGCTGCCTGGGAGAGTGGTTTATTTAATTGATAGCTTCTTTTTAAAAAATCATAAACTCAGAGAAGGGTTTAGGCCAGAAGCTCCTCTTGTAGTCATCTGCTCCAGGCAGAGCTAACTGCAAAGCTGGAACAGGTTGGCCAAGGCCTCATTCTGGGCAGTTTTAAAAACTTCCAAGAATGGTGATTCTGTCACTTTTCTGGGTAGTGTCTAAACCTGCTTTAGTAAAGATTTCTTTGCCCCATTCAAAATGTCCCCTGCTACTAGTTGTAGCTGTTGTCTCCCATCCTTTGAGAAGCTCTCCTGTGTTGATGGTTTCTTGAAACAGAATGGATGTAGGGACTGTGTTTGCTGCTCCCACACTCTGCATGTGTTACGATCACTCTCACAGGATGACTCTGCAGCTGCAATATCCTCTGTCAGGTTTTCATGTACTGCTCAGAACCAGGCTGACAGATGTTGATAGAATCTAAATATTAGTAATAATCCACGCTATTTAAGGAGGCTCTATGGTCTACTGTGTTTCTGGAGGGGGCTTATGACCCTTAGTGTACCCATGTCAATACGTATTCAAATACTTTAATCCTCTCTCTAAGTAATACAAGCCCGTAGTTCTTAATATAGTTTCATTTCACAGAAAAGGCACTAGTTCCTTAAAAATGACCTTTCCCCCCACCTATTTTTGAAAATGCAAGTGTATTTATTGGTGTACTGCAGGTGGTAAGAGTATCAGAAGAGAAGGACAACAGACTATATTTTAAATATCCAGAAATAAATAAGCTGGATCAATATACTGTAACAGATTGTTTTGCTCATTAGAAGGTAAAAATAAAAAGGAAACTTGTCAATCTACCAAAAATCTAGCCTTTCAATAAGGATATAATTGGAACAAGCTGTCAAAAACAACTTTGAAATTAAATTCACAGCAGCTGGTACTCAATACATTTCATGACAGGTCATCAAAGATAAAAATTTACCTCTACATGTTACTTCTTTCATCTCTGTCAGATATTTCAAAATGTCCAGGATTTTTAAAGCAATATTAACTATTTCCTGTTTGAATGACACACAAATTGTGCCTTTATCTTAATTGGAGGCTTTTCCTTTGCAGGGATACTTCACTGTAATCTTTGCTACTGTTAGTATTCCTTACAGCCTTGACTAGTCCTTAGTTTTGTTGTAGGTTTATCTCTCTAGCAATAGATTATTTCCTTCCTCCTCTATAAATAATAGGCAATATTTTCTATCAATCAACAGACTGTGGATACCATCTTACTAGTGAATATTTCCCCATGGATAGCTGCCATGCACCTGTTAGAAGGTTGCTAGAAATCCAGATGATTAGTTGGTTTTCACACATTCAACTCCTCTGTCATCAAGGTTGGTGAATGATTAAAATGTGCTGGTTACCTGTTTTTGTATTCGTTGTGTTTTGTACCCATCTCCACTTTGCCCTGCATCGCCTTTATTGATCTTTTTTGTCATTTGCAAAAAACTATAGTGGTGGGGAGTACAAAAGTAAAAGGATGAGAGTTAGCAGCTGGGGACTGTGCTAGACCTCAAGAGGTCCCTTCTAGCAAAACTCTTCCTACAACTTAAGGGAAGTGTGTAAATCTATTTCAAAAATCAAGCTCAGGCCCATGGCTCCAGACTGAACGTGCTGCAAGCTGTCACTCATAATAGTCGGAGTAGTATTACTTTTTGGGCTGGCATGATGCTGCCTTTTTTTTTAACTCCCAAAATATTTGACAGATTGCTCCTCTCACCGCTTCCCTGGTGTGTGAAAGAGAGAGAAGGAATGGGTAGGGTTGAAAAAAATTCATTACAGCTGCACCCCCTGCACCCCCTGCTCTCTTATTCTGTAGCCATGCCAAGGCATCAGGGTTCATAAGGGAAGGTGTAATCTCAAAGAATTACTGTAGACCTGTAAGCCTTCAGTGAAATAGAATTCTTTACTAGGGAACTAGGGTCCCCACCATTCAGGATGGTTTTATGAGCAAATTAGCAAATTCACAATGCTTTCGGAAGTTTGAGGTCAATACAGCAAATATCACCTTGTGAAGTCACCATCTGAGCTGTCTTAGCAGTATTAGTTTCACTAATAAAGGATCCTGAATTGATTAAATTAGCATTTTAATTATTTTTTTCAAAATACAGAATGCTCAAGAATTAAGCAAACCTTTTGTCTTTATCTTACGTTATAAAAATAAGACTGCATTTTATGAAATCATAAAAACATTTAGGTTGGAAAGGACCTCTAAGATCATGAAGTCCATGATTATCATAATTACCACATGATTCATCTAGCAGCTGGGTAACATTTTATGGGAAGGTCTGTTGCCTCAGCATTGAAAGTGAAATATACTTTTCAGAGAACAAGTGCAATATTTAATTTTGGCCAGTTTCAGTTTATTAAATCTCTGTGCAACAGAATAAGATTTCCTCTTAGTTTTCCCCATAAGTCTCTTTTCAGTGTTTTGTAGACTAACTTAGATATACAAAATTAAATACAGAGCAGTGTTCTTTTGACCTGAAATCTTTGACCTGTGAGATAAAGTGACATTGTTTCTGCTAGAGGACCAGTTCAGCTAATTGCTGAGTGATGGCTGTGACACAGCTGGTACACGATTTTGTTCCCAAGGTAACTCTGCCATAAAAAGTGATTCAGAATCAATCATTTGTTTTATAGGGAGACAGCAGGTGTTACATGCTGCACATGGGGAAAATAGGCATTTTTACTGAGATGGTCATCCTTTTATTAAAATATCCTTTCATCTCCCTTTGTGATGTGGAAGGCACATTTTCAGTGTTACAGCTGAAAGGAATATAATGTTTTCAATAGGGAGGATACTCAGGAATTTCTCCTTTGCTTAACACGACTTCCCTGGGACTAACATGAACATAAAACGATGTAATAAAACTGCAAAGAAATGCTTTTATATTTTCTCTTACCTTCAGCAAAACCATAGAGCCTTTCCCTGTGCCCCTCACCTAAAAACATTGGTTCACAACAACAGTCAATAAGCTCCTTTATATTTACAACACACAGCAGAGACCATCTCATTAAGTACCAATGTTTGGCGCTTAGGACTGAGTTCATCTCCCAGCAAAGTCTAATGGATTTCTGTGTTTACAGTCAGAGGCACTGGACTGCATTTGCAGTGCTGAAATTGTTGCTGGGGAAAGCAAAAACTTCTCCACAAACAACTACATATGCTTTCTTGTTCTTGAGACAACACTAGAAAAATAAAATGCAGAATTTATTCCCCTTCCTCTGAGTGAAAGAAGCCTAATTTTTCACATGTTCAAACAGGAAACAATGTTAACAGAGGCCCTAGCCCCAAATCAGGATTTATTAGGATAAAAGAAAGAAATATTATTATATTATTGTCTTCAATGCATTGAACTATCCGTAAGACTGAAACAAGGACATGGGTTTTGAAATACTGGTCACTTTTTGTAGTTAAACAAAACAGTCCTTCATTTCCATCAGGTTTTACATGCAGGAAACCGCCCCCCCCCCCCAGAATCTGGCCTATTATTTCTAAGGAAAAACATAAAATTTTGAAGATGACACAAAAGAAGTATTTCTGAGTTTGGTAAAATATATTTTTAAGAGCTGCAGAAAGAGGTACTCTCTCCATTATTTTCTAAATGTTTTCTGGGTTTTGTTTCTTTGTTTAAGAATATCACAAAAGGTTTCTTCAATTATATTAAACCAAGATTTCTTAGCTAAGAGCTGTGAAGAAAATCTGTGATTGAATTTCAATAAATTGACTTTTCTCTTAAAGCTGGTTCCTTTATAATCCAGCCACAAACCAGCATTAGCATAAATTCCCGTGAAACAAGAGAAGATCCTGTCAGATTAATTTCAAGATATGGGAAATACTTTTCCAGGTTTATTATCGTTTTACAAGTTTAAAAATTAGTGATTTTTTTTTACTGTCATATTGCTTGGAAATATTTCTTATCATTTCAATAGCTTCCTTGACATTATTCTTTTTCCTGAAGGGACACCTTTCTTGCTTGAAGGCTTGTGCAAGTCGTGTATGATGGGTTACCATTGGCCAACAGCTAAACTCCTTTTTTTTGCAAGAAACCCACCTAAAACCAAAAGAGTAAAGCATCTACCTCTCATTTATTCTGGACAGAGTTGTATGTTCAATTACTTTTGTCAATTTTTATCTTGCTTCAGTCACTTAGAGGCTGTCTTGCATTAGAATTAGATAGTTGTTTTTTTTTTTTTGTTTTGTTTTGTTTTGTTTTGTTTTGTTTTTTTTGTTTTTTTTGTAGTGGTGTCTGTATGATCCTGACTACATTTTGGTTATGCTGCAGAGATTTAAAGATGCATTGCATCTGTCTTTTGAACTATTAGAACATGAAGCATAGGCAAATCAAAGAGGAAGGTGAAATGAAATCCAGTAAAGAACTGCATTTCTATGCTAAATCAACAGCCTCAGTAGAAAAACTAAGCAATTTTTGGATTGAAAAAAGTAAGTGGTGACTGACTTTTGCCCTCTTGCCCTTATAGGGCTCATAATGTTGAGATTAAATCTCGGATTCTGCAAAACCACTGTGTGAATTAAGTATATCAGTAATCAAATCAGAAGTTCAAAGTGTGTTCTTTAAAAACAAGCCCTTCAGCACAGACTGAAACCTATTGAGCTGCATACATTAGGGATGGCTTAAAAGAATCTGTAGAGGGGGCTTCTACATAAATGAGGCCTGGCTCGAATGGAACTCTAATTGATTGGTTTATGACAGTGGAAGACAAAGCCTGTTACCAATATACTCCTCCCCACAAAGCAGGCTAACTTTTAAAAATAATGAAGATACAATTTTCAGGGCATCTTTATAGATCCTTATATCCTATTTCTTGAAAAGGATAACATTTTAATATCATTTACAAGTTCTAGAATACATTGATTGCTAAAAGTTCAATTTTTTTATAGAACGAACAATTCTAGCAGTATAGAAGCATTGATACTGCCATTATAATCTCTTCAAAATCCCTGGTATAAAGAACAAATTTTCTGAATGTGCCACTCACAAGAGATGTCAATTCTTTGACTCTTGATGGTTTTAAATGCCTTACTATTATTTTGTGCTACCTTTTTTATCTCCAAATATGTGTCATTACCTGCAGGTCTTACTGTTAATTTCCATTGTTTTTCTGCATTCAACTTTTTCCTCTCATATTTATTTGCTCTCACCTGTCCTGATTCTGCATGGCAAGAGTCAGTGGTTCCAGTGATTTCTTCATTACATCCTTCTGCCTCTGCCCTTCTTTACTGATGTTGACAGGATACTTGTAGGTATTTTTAAAATAAATTTCTTTTTAAAAATTATATTTTAAATCTTTTCAGTCAAAATGGTTTTTTCTCCAATATTTGTTCTTATAAAGAACTTGTTTTCATTCCTTCCTAGAAAAGAACTACAAAGTCAAGCCCTTCTATTAGACGTAGTGATAAATTAATGGTAACATTATGTGTTTCTGACATCATAGATGCACATAATAGTTACTGTAGTAGTAGTATTCTCCTAAATAAGACAATGGTCTTGACAAATGGCTGCTCATGAGCAAGCAATTTGAGCCTTATGTGGTTTTGGGTTTTGCTTTTTTTTCCCTTTCATTAATGGAACATACTTCTTTTTACAAAGCTGATGAAAATTGAAATGTGGGCAATTTTCTGTGGTGAGTTAAATGTTTTTAAAGATTGATGGCCAGATGTGCAAATGGTCATGGACGGCTATAAAAAGCAGGAATAAAACAACAAATGTGTCTGTGTGATCAGCTATGTGGAAATTAAAATGCTATCACCCTATGCAATGTCAGTTGCATTATTTTGATCAAGCCATCACTACACCACCAGATTGAAAAAGAAATTAAAGTATCTTCAATTCAATTGAATTTCCATATATGCCTGCTGCAAAGACTGTTCCTTTTTTCCTTTCTTTTAGTGATTCTGGCTACCTTGCTCCAAAACAAATATCTGATTTCATGCTTGGGCCTTCATTTTACCCTTATTTTTCTCTCTGCTCTCTCCTTGTCTTTGTTTAATAAAAAAAAAGCCAAGCAAATCAATGCATTGATTTTCTGCAAAAGGCTGCCTTATCTTTCATATGCTTTTGATCTGAGAACTGTAGCACTTTACTTTTTCATGTAAATAAATTATAGCAGTCTGTGATGGCCTTAACTGTAAGGCAAAGCAAGCAGCATATCCTTATCTGACCAGGGATAAGGTTATCTCAGGTCATAAGGGTGTCCCTTGAGCTACCAACCTCAGCTCTCATGGGTGCATCCCATCAGGTCGCATGAACTCATATCTGTCCAGTTTCTTTGAACATTCCCTAATTTAATCACTCAAATGATGGTGAAGTCTGTCTTGCCCTAGACTCTTCCACTGCTCCCAGGGACCTGGTGCCCTCCTGAAGGCTGGTCTTGCTGCTAAAATTTGAGCTCAGACGCACTGAGAACTTTGTTCGTTCCTGACTTGCCCCTTGCAGCACTGGGTCCTGTGTTGCCTGTTTGGGGATGGTACATCAGTAGAAGCCCTCCTTGTTTTCCTACATGTTCCTTGCCAGATTCAACATTAGATGGGCTTTGGCTTTCCCAACTCCACCCTTGTGGGCTCAGACTGTGTCTCTTCTGGTTGATATCTCTCTGCTTCCACTTCTTGCACACTATTTTTTAGATGTGACTTCAGTCAGCAACTCCTTGTACTATGTCTCTGTTTTAGTCAGAAGCTCCATGGAAGTTGCTGGCTACTTTTCCTTGAATTTCTGCACATCAGGATGAACTATGCTTGAGCTTGAAGCCAAGGGTTGTTATTCAGCAATTTGTCTTATTCCCACCTCTCACAGCCCTGAACTCCACCATCTCATGGTCATGGCAGCTAAGGCTGTCCCTGAACTCCAAATCCACAAGACTGTGAAGCTTTCAAAAGCCTGAAAGGCTCAGACTGGTCCTCCCATGGAAGAGAAAGATGTAAATGCTGGTACAAATGGCCCATACACAAGAAAGGGCCTAACGTGTTTTGCAATTATGGTAAAATCATGTTTTTACTTCTTTATCAGTCTTGAGATGCTATCGCTTTTGGGACACGCTAAGTAGATAAAATCTTCAAGATTACAAGTTGTCTTTATTGCAGACAAGTGTTCTGGCTGCATAATTAGAACCATCAGAACATTTTCAGTTATGTACTTGCTACAAGATGTGCTAATATTTTGGTTTTCATTGTGCTGATATTGTTAGTAAGAGCTACATTTCATTCTCCCTTATTTGTGTTTATTTGACCAAGTTCAGAGTTCAGCTTTAACACTTATTACTATTGCATTAAGAATGTTTTGCCCCACAAGATACAATGCCTGGTTCTATTACAAAATCCTTGTGCCAAATCCAATTAGCAAAGATTTTTTGATGAATTAACCTTGTCATGGCATAATATATACACTGCACCTGCTGTTCTGCTTTAGAGCCAGACTTCAGCCCTCCTACAGTTAAGTCCTTGGTTGTTTTGCTGATCCCTTTCAGCTCACTTTTTCCTCCTTGTGTTCAGACGTCACTACCTCCAGATGTCCAAGATTTTCTGCCTCATTTATATGTATGATTTCCCTCTTCAGTTTGTTCTTTCATCATTCCCAGTACTCTCTTGTTGCAGAAGTCTGCAGCAGATGTTTGATTTTTTTGCTTGTACCTTGCCTTATCTCCAAGGAGCCTTGCAAATTCTGCTGCTCCAGACAGGAAAACAAGGCTGATCATTGGAGTCCCTGAATAGCCAAAAGAGAAGATTATTTAACAATCTAGCTGGTGAAATAGCATTAAGTTTTTATTTATGTGCTTAAGGGGATCTGACCCCCAGGATAGCATGAACTTCCATTTTGGCAAATGGAAAAGGGGCATTCTGGTGTGGTGGGAATTCATGTTCCCTCCACTTCTGGGAGTTCCCTGTGAAGAAAAAGTGCAGGAGAGGGAAGGAGTTTGCCTTTGCTGCATTTCCCACCCCATCTGTAGGGACCCAGAGTGACAGTGTGAGGAATACAGACTGTAAGCCAGTCTCAGGGTAAATTTAAGAACTCCATAAAGGGTTCCAGGCAGACAAGAGACCTTAATGGCTGATCTGGTGTAACCAGTCATGGCTGACCCCTCTGCTAATCTCACCAGATATTTGGCTGTGACATTGTACCCTGCCTCTAGGTTTTAAGACCCTACAAAACCTCCTATCCTCCTCAGCTTCCATTGTCTTCAGCCAGAATCCTGGCCTGCAGCATCAAAGGCTGCCTCTTTGGAGGCCATTCCTAGGTAGTCTACTTTTCATGCTGGAATGGTCACAGATCTCCTGCCTCATCACCACCACCTGCAGCATCTACCTTGAGAACAGAGGCAGGTATGAGGACATCCTTCTCCCTCTGGCTGGTAAGGGAAGGAAAAGAAGGAAACTTGGACTTTTTGCTGGAATCAGATGCTTCATGATGCCTGGACAGAAAACACAGAGGTCTGCACTGTGGGCCATCTGTCATCTTTTCAGCTGACAGCCTGCCTTGAAATCAAACCAAAGGATCAGTCACTGCAGAGCAGGCTTGCATGGCCAGCATCCCTGTCAGATGGACTGCTGTCTTTCAAGTACAAGGAAGACGGATGGAGCTAGCACAGCAGGGCACACACACCTCCTGACTGGGATCAGCTCTGGAGCAATATTCATCTGGTGTTCAGAAAGCCCAGCTCCGCCTTCTGCTCCCAATGCCTCTCCATCTCCAGGCACTGACACTGGAACAACCCAAGCAGAGCCCACTGGGCCAAGGAGGTGAAAGGACAGGGGTAGTACCTCATCTACCTGCCTGGGAAAGAAAAAAAGGAATCATGGCCTTAGATGGCAGGAGGATAAATCACTTGCCAAGATTTTGGGCTTCTCTTGGAGCACAGCATAATGCCCAGACTCTCCAACAGGATGAGAAGTACTTCTGCACAAATAACTCTGGTGTTGGTGCCCTAGGGAGGGCAGCCAGTGGCCACCAGTGCACCCTTTGCTAGCCCACTCCTGGGTCTGCCCAGACACCAGCATTGAATAAATATGCCCAAAACAGATGGGTACAACCTTCCTTCATTTCCAAGACACCCTCTATTCTGCCATCTGTGTACTAAACGTTCCTGCTCCCAAGATGTTTCCCTGACAGTGGAGCCCTGGACAGCATCCACCAGGTGAGCTCTGGGATGGTGGGGGCAGAGCAGCCTGCACAGTGTGCTCAGTGACCACAAGCCATGGCTGACCAGCAATAGGCAGACAGGGCTGCTCAAGGGCTGACGTGGTCACCATATGGTGAAGTGGAAGGTGCTCCATTCCTTGAGGTGGAAAGGGAGGAGGCAGAGGAACCTGCAGTGGAGTCGTGGCTAACACCAGGTGTGGGCAGACAGCTGTTGCCATGATCACTGCTTCACCCCACTGGTACTGTGCAAATCCAGCAGAGAACCTTTCTGAGGTCAGCATGTGTGATGCTCCATCCTCTTCCAGGGCAGGGAAGTAGAATCCTTTGGGTGCTGTGCCTACAAAGCGTGATCTTGTTTGGGAGATGCATGTACCTGATCAAACTGTTCTGTAATAGTAGCGTGCATGCATGAGGAGGGGGTGTGGGACCTTTGGTGTGACATAGCTGGTTGCTATGCAGCTGTCTGCCTCTGCAGCCACTGCTTTTCCTGCTGCAGTTGCTATAGGAGACTATCTATGAAGCGATGAAAGATTTTTCCCTTCACTCTCGATGGCATATTGCCCAGCTTTGTGTACACTGCATACTGAGCATCCGATCCCTGCAAAAATCTATCCCTGTTTTCTTCCTTCTCCCCTGGCTGGAAACCATGGAAACCAAGCTGACTTGATTCTGCCATGGACAAAGAATGGAGGGGTGGCCCAGAGATGTGGCCCTTGTCAGTGCCACTGAGCTATCCCGATTCTTTGCCTATAGGAAAGAGTTAAGGCTTTATTTAATCAGAGCTGAAACTCAATTACATCGGTGTTTAATTTAAGATACTATTTACAAATATTTTTTGACATGTTACTAGTTTCTGTATACTCACTTCCCTCATATCAGGGATTCCTAGCCATGAGGGAAAAGTATGTAGACCAGGAACACTCGGATTCATTGCATTCCTTGAGGTTTCCAAGGTGTTATTTGTTAAATAGCCAGATGTTAGGCAGAGCCACACACACATCTCCTGGTTGATCCATCATTTGGCAGGAGGCTGCAACACTGGTACTTTCTGACTCACAGAATGATTTGTTGAGCTGAAACATTTTCAGGGTTGCAGATGGGCACACTCAATTAGTCTTCCTGGCTGAAGTGAGGACCCTACATCTGCCTGGTCAAGAATAAAAAAATGGCCTGCATGCAATCACTCGCACTCAAAGGAATAGTGCAAGTGCCTCTTATGCACACCCTCTGGAGAGGTCAGTTGAGTGGTAGCAGTCCTTTATGGTATCCTCAGCCTCTTTTTTCCCCTTCCAGTACACTAAGCCAAGAGGCCTAGCTGAAAAATGGGACCCTGAAAGGGAGCCACTGCATTCCAGCTTGGGTTGCCAGTGACTAAAGCTCTGTATTATCAAAGAATTGGGATTCATGCTGAGTTACACCAGAACATGGGCTGCAGTCTTGATCCTACGTATGCCCTATCTTAAACATTTATATTTTTTTCATGGCTGCCCATCTGTGTGTGGCTTATCTGTCCCAGCTGCTGTGTCAACTCTCTTTGAGTGGCAAGAGACACAACAGCTGGTATACAAATCTTCTCCAAATCCTCAATCCTATGGGAGACCTTAACAAAGAGAGGCAGTGGTTGCCATCTCCTTGGTGTACATAGCTATCTGTTGTCCTTTGACTTTAATGAGAACTAAGAAGTTCTTCTCCCTTGAGCTGATAAGAAGGAAGAAAAAGAGGTGTTTCCCTTGTAGTAGAGAAAGGGCTAGGGCTGTGTTTGATGTGTCCCTAAGGGACAGCCCCAACAGAAGCTGGGGATGAACAGATTGAGAGCAGCCCTGCCCAGAAGGACTTGGGGGTGTTGGTGGATGAGAGGCTGGACATGACCCAGCCACATGCACTACAGCTCAGAAAGCCAAATGTGTCCTGGGCTGCATCCACACCAGCATGGGCAGCAGGGGAGAGAGGGGATTCTGCCCCTTTGCTCTGCTCTGGTGAGACCGCACCTGCAGTGCTGCATCCAGCTCAGGAAGGTCATGGAACTGTTGGAGTGAGTCCAGAGGATGGACACCAAAATGATCAAAGGGATGGAGCACCTCTCCTACGAGCAAAGCCTGAGAGAATTTAGATTGTTCAGCTTGAAGAAGAGATAGTTTAGGGGTGACCTACTTGCGACCTTCCAGCACCTGAAGTTGAAGGGAGCCTACAAGAAGGCTGGAGAAGGATTTTTACGAGGGCATGCAGCGACAGGACAAAGGGAAATGGATTCAAACTGAAAGAGACTAGATTTAGATTAGATATGAAAAAGAAATTCTTTAATTGGAGAGTGGTGAGGCTCTGGAACAGGTTTCCCAGAGAAGCTGTGGACGCTCCATTCCTGAAGGTGTTTCAGGCTAGGTTGGATGGGGCTCTGAGCAATCTGGTCTAATGAAAGGCACACCTTTTAGCGGGGGTTGGAACTTTAAGGTCCCTCCCCTTCTTACCCAAGTCATTCTGTGATTATCTGGTTCTATGAAGCATGAACGTGGAAGAGAGGTTACTGTGTCAAGGTCAGCTGGGGCAGGGCTCTAGGACTGCCAGAGTGAACATGACAGAGGGGCATGATACTGTCCATACTGCCTGCTGGGATTGTTCCCACATGCAGACCATGCCCAGGCATAGCTGACAAGTGTGCCAGTTGGAGAGGCTAAACACTTGCCACAGAGGCTTATTAAATGTTAATCAGCCTGGAGAATCCTGTATCACTATTAGATTATGTGCTTGGCACAGTTTGACTCGTGTTATGTCAATACACATAACCCCAGACTCCATGGACTATGTTAACACTGGCCAGAAGATTACAGAAGAGACAGTAGAGGGGATCTACTAAGCTAACAGATTTTCATGCAGAGACAGAATGAAAATGCTGTGCAATTATCCTACATAACACCACTTGACTGACTTCATAAGTGGTATAAAAATGCTTGTCTTGCTGAAGTGAAGCCACATAGCAGCAGGATCCTGTTCCTGGTCTCAGTAATCCTAGTTGCAAGAAACAATTATGTTTTTGAAAAGGAGTCAGATAGCGCACATCAAAAAGCAGCAATGGGTTGCTGCTCCCTAAAGGACAGAGAGACAAGAATCAAGAGCAGTAACTCGGATGACAGGGCAGAGGTCTCAGCCAGAGCCCAGTCCCACAGCCCCTATGCAAGGTGAGCAAGGCAGAACCAGGGACAGTGACTGGGTTCAGCCAAGGGTCCAGACCCCCAGGCATGTTCATATTATTGTGGCAGGTCCCAGGTCAAGCCAGAAATTTAGTCTGCAGAACAGGGATGGAGTCAATGGGGACTAGAGCTGAATTGGAGACCAATACACCAGTGACTGGGCTCAGGGAGGAACTGAACATCCAGAGCTGAGCTTAAACAGAGCTCCTGCTCCTTGGGACAGGGTGTTAGGTGGAGGTCCCAGGCAGCACTGGATCAGGGCTGTTGAGGCTTATTTGTACCCTCAGAACTTAGTCAGGGCAGATGGTGCCTGGGCGAAAAGTACACAGGCAGAAAGCAGGCAGAGCCAGGCAGTCTGCTCAAAGGCAGAGTCATCCATGGTCTAAAGGACTTCACACAGAGAGCAAAGATCACAGAAGAAACAGCAGCAAGAGCTCCCTGTAGAAATTAATCAAAAGACAGCATGGGAAAAGAATATTACACTGAATCCTAACAAGTGTTTCTAACAGTAAATTGAATATGCCTGGTAGCAAACATACCCAGGCACTGAGGCCAGCTGGCATGAAGTGGCCTGTTCCTTTGCTTGTAAGCTGCCTTGGCTTTTAAGTATTAAACCACATCCAGCTTAGGAAATTCCCCATGGAGCATACAGAAGGCAGAGCAGTACTCTGGGCATTTTTGGAGCTTTGGCTATCTGGCAAGAGAGAGGTATTTTTCCAGTCCCAAAGGTGTCAAGTGTCAAGAAAGTGGCTGGCTGATAGGATGTGAGATAGTAAACACATGTGACAAAACGATGCTCGGATCTCCTGCCCAGGCGAGTGCAGGTTCACCAGAGCGAGTTGCTGCTCTGCTTTCTGGCAGTGGGGCACAAGTTATGGGAGCAGCCAGAGCCTGCTCCTGCTCTGCCTGAGCTCTGCCAAAAGCCTCAGCAGCACGTGTGCTGATAAACTCTGTCAATCTCTGCTGACAAACTCTGGGCCGTCCCGGGCTCATGGCAGAGGTCGTTCTGGGACATCCTCAGCCTCCACTTTGCTCCTATTCAAACTGAGATTTTGGGCTGTGCAGGGCTCTCAGCAAGGCTGTGAGTGCTTTGTTGCTGAGGAGAGACCTCCAAAATGAGAACACAAAACACAGAATGATATTTCACATTTTTGAGACTACTTGGGAATTTCCATTTTCTAATTTTCTGATTTGCTTCTCACTGTTGTTTATTCCTCCATACCTTTAAGCTGTGACTCATCCTTTAAAGACCGTGCAGCCGAACCGGCAAACAGTATTCTGGAATGGACTGTGGATGTGCACAGTTAAATAATATTTTTGTTCTCTAATTCCTAATTTACATTTTTTTTCCTTCCTTGGGCACTAGTGTTCACCAGAAATGATTGCCAACAGCTCCAAGGTTCCTGTCAGGAGCACCAATTGCTCATTGCTGTACCTGGGCAGTCAGGGCTGTTTCCTGCTGCCTTTCCCACAGCTCTGTAATTAGTAACACTGAATTCCCTCTGCCATTTAATCTCATGGTCTTTTAAAATTCTAAGGTATTTTTCTAATCTTTGAGATCAGTTTTAGTTTTGTCGACTTTGAATAATTTTGACTTCTCATTATTCAGTGGCATTTCTAGGTAATTTGTGAATATATTGAGCCTACATCCCAGAATATATTCCTGTTAATGTAAGAGATCTGTGGTAAGAACTGGAAATTTAGCCTCATCCTTTGTTTTCTCTCTTTTAATGAGCACTGTTTCTTTCCTTTTTCTCTTTCTATTTCTTCTTTTTTTAAAGAGAGTGCTTTTAAGGAGACATCTTGACTGGATTTTTTTCTTTTTTAAATACAAACATACTTATCCATTTCCTTGTTCACTGCCTAAAAGAACAATTCATCAATTTTTGAGGGATAACTTCTCTCTACAAAAATTATGTTGACTTTTGCTTGCTTAATCATTGATCACAGATCTATTAATTTTTTCTTTCAATTTTTTCTTTCATTCCACTCTCACTCAATTTTCCTTGCATCAAAGACAGAATTCCTGACTTTTACACCCAGGGGCACTTTCAAAATTTTCCATGACATTTACTTTCTATTTTACTGGTAGCAAAATAGATTTAAGCAATAGATTACACACTTGGCTGTTTGGCAATCTGTTTTACAATCTGGCCAAACACAAACCACTTATTTTGAAATACTTTTACTATTTTTCACTTCTTATTTGTGTTTTCCAAGATGTTTTTCTTCCTTCACCTTTCCAAGGAATACTGTATTTGAGTTCCCAGTTTCTAAAGCCCTTTGTGCTTGTTGAAAGTGATAAAGAAATGTTATGAAGAATGACCTTGAAAATTCATGGTTCATAAAAATCTGTGTGAAGAACATTCCAGGAAGAGTTTGACCCATCTCTTCCATTTAATTTTGTTTTGATCCACATGTGTATAACTTTTCTACCAGATACTGATGATAACCAAAAGAGCTGGGTTCAATACAGGAGTGATATTAGATAGTCTATCCCTGGATAGTCTATGCCTTTCCAAGCAGATTTTTAAAAACTAATAAAGACATATGGCTTTTCTGTCAGAGCTTTCTTAAAATTTAAATATAGATGCAAGGGTAAGTAACATATAAAAGTAGAGTGTATTTATATATATAAATATATGTAAAGATATTTTCCCACATATATATATATATATATATTTATAGCTGATCAGGAAACTAGTTTTGCTGTAACATTAACCAAGTGTTTATCCCTTGTTTTTGGTTATGTTGTCTGGTACCTAAAAAGAAGTATTTAGCTAACAAAAAAATTACCCATGATATCTTGATCCTTGAAAAGGTCTATCTTGAACAAAATAAAGATATGCTGTAAATTGTCCTTAATCTAGATCACACAGGCCTAAAATTACTTTATATATGGGCTTCTGATTTAACCTAATGTAAACAAAGAAATTTCAATCAGGGATCTTCCCTCTCTTACATTACTAAGAGGAGCAAAACTTTTACAAATTTACTACATCCTATGGTACAAGAGCAGCCTACTTGGGGATTTTTTTGAGAAATCTAGGTAAGTCTAGTATTATGAAATGCTCTTTCAGTGTTCATAAGGAGGACTTTGGGAAGTTTGAATTCCTTCACTAAAAGTCATGTTGCTTGATCATATTTTTATGCTGATCATTTTGGATTTGGTTTACCTGTTAGGTGGACAACAGTATACAGTATTCTATAAAGCACTCATTGCAAAAAATGCTTAATCATTACGAGAACTGTAGATTTTCTAGGACAAATATACAGACAGGTTTCTTTCCTGATCATAGATTCAAAGTAGCGTGTCGGTTTGAAGGGACATCCTGAAGTCTGAAGGGACATCCTAAAGTCATCTAGTTGAATGCCTCAATTGAAATCAGGACTAACCTCTAAATTAATAATCTTTTCTGTACTGGTGTACAGAAAACATAGTAAATGACAACCAGAAAATAGGGTAGAGATGAGTAATCCTTGAGGCTAAGCTGTAAGCACACTGCTCACTACTCAGGTGTAACTTCCCTAATATGGGCTTATTTTGAATGTGAAGCAGTGAACTTCGAAAGCTCCTGGGCCCAGAATCAGTGGCCACAGGAGGTGCCCACCACACCACAGGGGAGTAAGTGGGAGCCCTTTTCCCACCAGAAGTGTTTCAGCTTTGCAAAACTGAGAGTGGAGAGCACTTAGGCCTGAAAACGGAATTGCATTACAGGTAGGCTAATAAATAGAGTGCTCGCTTAGATGGAAAGGTCACAGTGACCTTGTTTATTGAAGAAAAAGAAGAGATTTTATATTTTTGTTACTATGAGGCTGTTCTTTGACTGGCAATGACATGCTGGCTAATTATAATAATATTGTAACCATAGTAATGTGGGCTTAGTACAAGTGATTTGGTTAACTAATTTTATTGAATGCATTAACTAAGGGCTCAAGTAAAACTTTGAGTGCAAGTCTTTCTATTTTTTCCTAATACAGTGTTTCCAGAGAGCACACTCCTCTGCTTCCACTGGTGTAGGACACGATGAGGGAGGCAGACTATTGCTGCTTTGGCCCTGGTCACAATGGTTGTGTGGCAGAGTGCTTTAGTTTGGGTCATGAGGACATTCCTCAAGCCAGTGTCCTGATCACCCCCATTCCCCTGCTGCACTGCACGTTGTGAAGGGGTGTCACAGGATGGGGACTGAATTCTTTTGCCATGAAACTGAACTAGAAGGTGTGTGTCAACAGCACACCTAACATGCTCCAGCTCCACATGACCACTCAATACATGAGACCAGGCCAAGGCTGGATCAAAATAAAGCTCCCAGAAGCCTATCTATGTCCAGCATACCTGGACATTGCTTCCTCAGCAGTAGGTGTTTCATTCTTCCTATGTGTGTTATTCTTTAAAGCAGACATACTCAAAAGATGTCAACTCTGTTTCTTGATACCTATTTAAGTGAGCCTTTGACTTCCTGCAAGAATTTACATGTTAGATCAGCAACTGAACCTAAAAAGGGTTATGTTAGTTAATGCTACCCCTTTACAACAAAGTCTGATGGTTGGCAGCCACAGGGGTCTTTAATATAATCTTGGTTGTTTCTAATTCTCTAGTCCCTGAGATTTCTTTCCTGTATATCTTTGAGGTCTGTTGTTTTATACCTCTCAGCCTTGCATGGATTTTCCTGTGTGGATTGTATGGTGGAAAAGTTATCCATGGCCTGCAGAAAAGAGTACAAAGGAGGACTACAGACTAAAATACCATAGTTTACTTCTTTGGCACTGCTTATACAGAGAGTAAGAAAGGGAAAAAAGGCCTTGTAAAGAGAAGAGAATGTGTTCAGTGCAGAAAACAGAAACAAACATAATTCAGGAAGTGCTTGCTCCAGTGTAGTTTGAGCACAGACACCTCATAGCCATGGCTAAAATGATTCCATGGTTTGCAGGAATGGGATCACAGGGTATCCACAATCTTATTGCATCAAATTTAAATGGGTTTATCTAAGTTATACCTCCTGCAGAAGCTCAAAACCAAGAAAAAAGTGCCAAAACACTGAAGGCAAAGAAAACAGCAGAAATAATACATTCATTAGTGGCATGTCTGAGTTTGTAAAGTATTGGGCTGGTTGTTCACCACTTGATTTGAAATGACAGAATTTGGACAGTACCTGCAGTTGCTGTAATGCTGTGTAATCTGATGAATCACTTCTGCATTTAAGCACTGAGTACTTGCTGACTAAGACTGATTGCAGAATTGTGAACCCACAGTTAAACTATAAGTTATAATCGTTTTATCAGATAATGTAAATGAAAGGTATTGCTCTTTTTAATCTTCAGCTATTAAATTTTATGTGACCATTCATGTGGAATATAGCAATATGACTGAAGGACTGGTACAAACCCATCATTTGTTCCTGATCTTAGAAGTCATTAAGCCATAGCATTTCCTCCCTTATGAATGCAAATGGTCTTTATTGATCCTATTATCATAAAACATTTACCTCTTTATGCTGTGGTGTGAGATTTTTCTGAGATGAAGAGCTCAAATCGTTAAGTAATTCATTGTATCATCTTCCTCATGTTCTCAGGAGAAACACAGACAAAGAGGTACAACAAAGAGTATTGATTAATATTAAAGCTAATAATGTATTTTTTTACATCTGTGTTTTATGCCCATCTATTATCTTTTTTTACACTGTTGCCTCATTTTTAATTTAACAATTTCTCTATGCACACTCCATTTCTTATCTCTTTTTCTCCTAACTGTTCTGCTCCAGAGTTCTGAACACATTACTCACATGGGGCAATTGGGTAGGACAAGGGCTCTCACTGGCTTGTTGTGTCGTGCTTTGCCCTTCCTTCTTAACCTGATTTGAACCAGTATGGGGACAAGGATTGTACTCAGATCATTAAAGAAGCATGTGTCACTAACTTAGCAGCAGCCCAATTTGCAGATGTACAAACATCAGAGAGGTTTCCTCACGAGGAACTACAGAAATCACTGAATTTCAGGATCTGGAAACTGAAGAACTCAGTAAAGGGTAGAATGGGTAATAACTGGTGGGGTACTGCACTGATAAAGGTGGGTAGCACATATCTGTAAAGCATTAAAAAGGCACATATTTAAAATGAAAGGACATAAACACAGGGCTGAAAGGAGAGCCAATTCTATTTTCAAATGTCAAAACCATTTTCTATCTCCTTTCATTCGGACAGTAATGCACTAATAGAGTGAAGCAGACTCAGGCTTCCAATAAGCATTTTAATAATTAGGATAAAAGGAAAAAGTTGGACACAACTGAAGAGATGAGCAAGAGAAAACTTTAAAAATCAAAAGGGGCTTTAGAAAAGTTTGAAGTTAAATATGGATTAAACAAAGCTCTTTACAAACTTACTAACCGATGGATTGAGGAACTGAAATGGGACTCCCAGGAGAATATTGGAAAAAAACTTCCCACAACATCTTCTATGTATGAAAGAAGGTTCACAGAAAAAGTGAAGAGCAAAAATGTGATCCAGCATTGCTTTTAAGTCTTACGGGGCCACAAGACAGAAAGTTGAGACAAAAGAGCCCAAACTGTACTAGTCTGGACAATGAGTCATGATCCAGAGTCATGCTCCATGAGTCATGATCCAAGATTGGCAGAAGAAGAAGAAGAAAGAAGAAGAAAGAAGAAAGAAGAAGAAGAAGAAGAAGAAGAAGAAGATGAAGATGAAGAGGATGATGAAGAAGAAGACTGCCACCACCATACAACCAAAATGAGGAAACAAAAGAAAAAAGGCAGCCTAAGATTTACAAAGAATGAAGCAGACTTTATTAGGAGGTAAAAGATAATGCCTTTTTATGAAAGCTGTTACCATCAGCTTCTGCGTGGTGGGGGTAGAGGGCATGGGTTACACACACTTGGTGTTCAGATTGGTGATGTTTTTCCTTGGTGGAAGAAAACTTGGGCTGTCTGTATGACATCAAGACTCTTGTGATCCTCAGATTCCATTCTTTCCACACATACTCATTGCTTTTCATCTTCTTCACATTTGCTAGCAAAGTGTATCAAATTATCCAAAAATAACCATGCTTCCTGGTATCTGGAAATTAGCCAAAGGATATCATTCTACAGAAAAAAATGAACAAGAGTCTGCCAAGCAATCCTTTGTACAGAAGTTGCAAGTAACTAGAACACTACACAGTATTTTTGAGGATGGCAGCACAGCAGACAACATCCACACCATGATCTTATTTTCTTTCTTTTTCCCCCTGAAGTTCACTGTTGCCATTTTTAAGCTTTAAAAGGTGTTTCTAAAGTACATTTGTTTTCTAAAACAGCTGGTGAAAAATCCTTTTCTGTGGTAACCAATCTTTCTAGTTAGGTATTTAAGGGTAATTTTCCTCATTTCCCCCTGTTTTTATTCTTCTGCACGGTTCTTATACATGTTGCATCTCCTTTTTAAGATAATTTTCCCCAGCCACAGTACAGCTGGGGACAACCAGCTCTTTTAATGTAGTCAAAACAGATTTATTTAACCCTTCGGTTTGTAGCACTTCAAATAATCCCTTTGACTGTCATGCAGGCCTCCCATCCCTGCACCAAGCTGGACTTCCTTGGGTGTGTAAATAAACATGATGTGCTGGTGGCACCAGGTGCTAGCACAGGGGTGTCTCTTAAAACACCCTCTGAGGAAGGTTCTGCTAACCCCCTGTATCAGAAATGCCACAGAAGCTGAGCCACGTTTGTATCATTCAAAACAAATAAAAGGGCTGTAAAAGAGCCTCCTAAAACATGCGCATTTCTGACAGGTGCATAATAGTCTTTGGCATACTTCCAAGCTGCCATTTCACCGCTGATTAAGTCAGAGAATGAAACCAGTTGTTCCATGAGGAAAAGTGTCAGTAAAAAAAAAATAATAATAATTCAGGATCTCCCATGACACTGAGATGGTAAAGATTGTTTCTTTGAATAAGTTTGCCACACAGATTTAACAATGTTTTTCTTCAGGCAAAGTGCATTCAGTACTGTGTGCTGCAATGAGGGTAAGCACAGGATTGTTCCGTACGTATCTTGTGCCATGGAAATACACACGTCACTTTTGGTGAAGTTTCTCTTTTCCCTCATCATCCCAAGCACTGTATCATACAGGAAATTCCAAACCCCTTTTTACTGCCTGACATGTGATTTCGCCTAGTCAGAAAAAGGAAGGACAACTTTCTCTTCAAGCAGCACTGACCCTGCTCACACTCCTCCCCCTTTACACCTATCATGATCTGTGCCCCAAGGCAGTGAACGTTTTGGGGCAGTGTGGCTGTGCATCCCCTCCTGATGGCTTTTCCCACCTTAGGGGCGCAGAGGGAGAGCTGAAATTCATTAAGCAAAGCTCTCCACCCAGCTCCAGCACAGCCTTTCTATCGTATTCCCAACAGGTCCTTCAGTGAACTTGTATCTAATTAAGATATTCTATCTTGTTTTATATCTGGTAATAAAGAAAATAGTATTTTTTTTCTTAATAGGCACTCCCCTATGTTTCACAATAGCAAAAATCTTGGAAAAACAGTCTTTATATTCAAAGGTGTTCTGTCAACAACTGTGTAACGTCAAAAGAGTAAGACTCCTCCTTTAATTCTACTCCCAGGATTATGACAATGTCACTTTTGCAAGACATCTGTCCACCACTGTATCAATAAGACTGGCTAGCTCCCTGACTGTAACAGGTGCCTGGAGGTAGAAATCCTGTGCCTTGTTCCTTAATTACAAATACCTCTATACAGCCAAGCAGCGGGCAGTTTACTTGGAACGACCTGTGCACCATTTTTCTTTCTCATTTCTATTCCCTCTTTGTGAAAGTGGCCTGCTCTGCCATCACTTTCCCATAGAGAGTTCAGGTTGACCTTAAAATTTTAATAAGTAGAAACATTTCAGTAAGTAGAAACATTTCTTCCGAAGGATAAAAATCTCAGTCGTGTTCTAATGTTTTTTATTTAAAACTCCAGCTTGTTTCTAGACTTCATTCCATCATTGTCTTCTAGAATGGTCAACAAAATGCATATTTTTTAGCACATTAAAAAAAAAGAAATAAAAAACTCTTTAGAGACTTTAAACCCCATAGTGTGGTGGAGTTTGCTAAATCTTATAGTAAACAAAAATGCAAGGAAATGGTTAATCCAGAACCTTCACTTTTACACACATCAGGTCCAGAGTGATCAGATTTCCTTTTTCCTTCAGCAGCTAGTTATAAAAAAGTCTTTTCAGCCTATGAAAATAGTTCCTGCATCCCCACATTTTGTGCCCATAGGTCTCCCAACCAGCTTTTCTTTACTTTTAAGTTCTTAACATTTCTCCAGCTCCAGGCTCATCCCAGAACTGCATTTGGTTATAAGCCTTCCTGTCTCAAACACACACTCAGAATTACTGCAGAAGTTATTTTCTCGAGTCTTCCAGGTCTGTAATTTGGAGACTGACACACAAAAGACCTTTTGTGATAAAAAGCAGAAAATAACACTCGTTGCACTGCTTTATTTTGCCTTTGTGATTCCTGCCCATGCCGGAGTGGCAGTAGCACACACACCACATTTTAAATTGGCCCTCAGCACAGCTCTTACTGGCACGCAGCTGCCTGTGTGTTTAAGTGCTTTTCTGAACAAATACACTGCAATTAGGCCAATTCAAAGACCACTCACCCGAAGTCATCTGCGCATACTGCACTCAAATAAACAACATTGGGGCCAGCTAGAGGGCTATGACCACCTGATGTCTAGCCAGAAATTTCTCTTTCTGGCAAGTTATTCACATCCAGGACACCATGGCAACACCAACCTGTGGCATGGCAAAATACATTGGAATACATTGGAGTACCGTCCATATTGAACACATCCCAGACTTTTGCTCACTACCTGGAAGCCATTTAGTAAAAACCAGCAAAAGTTTTTTGAAAACCATTTGGTCAGACCATCTCATACCTTGGGTTTTGACCTTGCTAGTAGTTTTGTATCTGTGCTGTCCCCAGTATGAACAGAACAGGTTATTGCTTGCATTGTACACACGTAAAATTATAACTCTGCGTGCCCACAGCCCATGCACTTCAACTGTGTGCCCACTATATCTGTGTGTTTGCTACAGGAACCAGAGAAGAAAAAAAATTAATCTTGGAGACAAGACAGCTGGGGAGGGACTTTTTAAAGGCCATGTATTGACAGGCCAAGGGTAAATGGCTTTAAACTGAAAGAGGGTAGGTTTAAATTAGATATTAGGAAGAAATTCTTCACTGTGAGGGGGGTGAGGCACAGGAACAGGTTGCCCACAGAGGCTGTGGATGCCCCATCCCTGTAAATGTTCAAGGCCAAGCTGGATGGGCTTTGAGCAACCTGGTCTAGTGGAAGGAAGATACCCCTGTCATTGGTAAGGAGGCTGGGACTAGATGATCTTCAAGGTTCTTTCCAACCCAAATTATTCTGTTATTCTGTCATAGGGGATGCAGAGCAATTCTCCTTCCTGCCTTGTGGGGCTGAGACCCTGGGTGTTACTCAGCCCCAAGTGGTGGCACTCAACGGGGGTGGTTCAATCTTTATGCGGAGCTCACAGCAAGGCTGGGTGCAAGTTCTCAGTGTAGGCACAGACCCCAAACCTTTCACATAACTCCCCTCACGTGCCCTCTCCATCACAGTGCAATCTGCAGCTTTTGATCACTTCTCACTCAGATACTCATTAAATCCATGAATTTTTCATGTCCCATTCAGCAGTTTAACATGTTCAATTCAGCCACTTTCTGCTCAGGCCAGGGCCCTGGCACTCGCACATGCTTCAGGAGGAATGGTATAGATTACTGAATTGATTCAAAATGTAGTCACAGGCAGTCAGATGATCCCAAATTATTCGTTTGAAGGGTAAAGCATCAATCACATCACAGTCCTGCACCCTCTCCTGCCACATACCACTTCTCTGTGCCCGTGGCCTAGCAAGGACTCCTGAAAAACCTGACATATCCCAATACATATTCTCCCTTCTTAAGATACAGGATGTCTTGAATTCATCACATTCATGTCACACATGTTCCAGGAAGAGCCTTTTTTGGTCTTATGTTTACAAATCAAACAGAAACTTCCCCAACCTTTATGCTACAGACTCAGTCCAGAGTACAAATACTGATGAGTGGCAATGGAAAGCATAAAACAGATATCAAAATCATGTGAACACAGACCGAAAATCTGAAGTTAATGCCTAGCTGATGCAATTCTGCAAACAAGAAATGGAAATTATCACAGATAGAAAAGAAAAAAGTTTTGAACCAGAGAAGTTCCAGACAGAGAAAAAGCTCTCAGTTAGGATAGCCATTTCCACACCTTCTCCATAGGTGTGTTGATCTTAGACAAAAGAAAAAAAAATGGAAGAAAAAAGAAAGAATGTGAATTAGAGAAAGAACATATCCATAATACTTTGAATATAAGGTTCAGATTCATGATTCCACCAGAAGCTAGAGGGATATCTGAATCTGAGTTCAATTCTCTGTTTTCAACCTCTATAGACTTTCCTTTGGTGAAGGAATGTCCCAAGCAAGTATTAAAGATTAAGAGGTTCTACCTGTGCCCTGGAGAATACAGATATCAGTTATTTTATGAGTAATTGAAATGATGAGGAAGTCTTCACTGCAGAAGTCAGGGCGTTCAAATACATGTGCTACAGTCAACAGACTCTCTTGAAGTGTTGCACTGAAATATATTGACAGAAACACTGTGGGCAAATTTAGCACCCCAAATGGTCACCCATAAAAACTACTTGTGTTCATATTCAAGCTATTGGCAGGTGTTAAATATCTCAGTAAACAAGCGTTTTGTGGCTTACTAAAAGTAATTAACATATGGAATACAAAAGTTTCCTAATGACTGAAGGCACAAATTTCAAAAGCATAAATTTTCTGGAATGGTATTAAATTAGTGCTGCAGATGAGAATAAAGAAATGCTAGTTATATGCACAATCACTCCTTTTGGCAAGGATTTTCTGAGATCAGAGAAAGCACAATAATCAATCTTTAGAATCCCTTGAGAAGTGTGGTAATGTAATGTTCTCTGGTACAATCATCATTGAAAGGAAAGGAGACCTATCAAACTGTGAAACACCTTATGTTGGTCTGGCAAAACTGCCCTAATAAATGTTAATCAGAAAATGTAATGAAATTCTGCACAGCACTGCCTAATTTTATTGCAAAGCATTGATGTAGGCATCAGCTCAGCTACCGGCCAGTCAAAGACTATGAATTGATGACAATCCTTGCTAATAATAACACAGAGATCATTAAAAGACGGTGTGGTTTTAATACAAATGAGAGAAGAATATTACACTTGCCCATAGCATATTTTCCAATGGATTCTCTCATTATGTTCTCCTCTCCCTCAGATGTTTCCCAACACCTGACCATAACGAATGTGCCCAACACAAAAACTAAACTTAGTTGGGGCTTAGGTTGTAGATTTGCTCCAAAATTACTTGTGACCTGTTCAGAATAATTTATTCTTTTGGCATCATTATTCTTTTTCCTTTTTTTCCTTCCCATTTCCTCCCATGTCATAGCCTGTTCTTCTGATGCATTTTGGAAGAGCCTCTGTACCCAGTTACCAGTCTAAACAAATGAACCCCTGATCCTTTGATCAGCTACTATCTGTTGTCTGTTTTGTGGGACATCATGCGTGGCAATATCAGTTTGGAATTTGATCATGAAATTTGGTAGATAAGCTTTTTCCAGTTCCACTGGGAATTCAGAACTTGGAGTGGCTGCATCCAGCATGTATTCCCAGCAAGTCAGTGCACACATACTTACACACAGAGTGTACTTATGTACCTACATACAAGGCTGGACACACAAATCAGCACAGACACAAAATGGCACCAACAGCCTCATCCTGCTCCCTCTCTGGCTGAGCATGAGGAAGGTCTCAGTGGAGTAAACACAGACTGTGTGTGACTGAATCCAAACTTTACAATTAGATTTTAACTTTTTCTTTCGTTCATTCATAGTTGCATCATCATAACAAGATGGCTTGATTCTGATGTCTGCTTTAGACAGGGTGAGGAGACAAGGGCTGGGGAGAGGCTTTTGTTTTTTTTATGTACATGACATTGCAGAGATCAGATAGAGAAGTCAGAGTATTGTGCAGGTTTTGGGTCTCACTAACAAAAGAGGAGGAAGAACAGCCTTTCCATGTTAAGTCTGCATGAACAATGCAATGACTGGAAGCTAAGTAAGGGCATGGAGTAATGGTTGAGTAAACTCTGCAATAAACCTGTAATTTATAAAGCAATTTCTAATATAGTATATTTCCCATTTTAAATTGAAATAGAAATGTCAGATGAGATTTAGAAAGAATCTGCTTAACAGCTGGTTCATACATCAATTTTTCAATGTAATACTGTTCTGAAGTGACTTTTTGTTAGCTCATTTTGTTCTTTAGAACAGGGAGAAAAAAATAATCACACAGTGTACTGTACAAAAAGTCTTTTTATCAGGTTATCTGACAATATCTCAGACTTTTTCCTTGCAGTATTTTATTTTCTCTGAGCAGCCTTGAATGCTCAGGACACTGGGTAGGAGAGATTTGCTTAGAATTCAGAAGCTACTAAAACCATAGTAGTTAAATTCCTGCTTACAATCTGAAAGAGACAGTAGGGACTGTCTTTTGGGAATGAGAGGATGCAGTAGGAACTGACAGAGGATAAATAGCCTCATTCCAATTTCTAAAATGCTGAGGGCAGAATATTCTGTTCCTGGTGGATAGTTGACTTTATTGCAAAAATATATTGTTTAAATTTTGAGTCTAGCAGAGAGATTTTTTAAAATTGAATGGGCTTCCAATTTCCACTCATTCATTATAAAACCCTATTAAAGTCTGAAGTCTAGGCTACTTTCTGACAATAGGTGCAGCATCTAAAAGGCATTTGCAGAGATCAGACAAAATCCAGCATAAGCTACTCCTAACCTTGGCTTGTTACAGGAGAGTGAACACTGTGACAACAGCAACATCAAACCACTTGGTTAAAGCATGTAGGGAAAAAAAAAAAAAAGAAAAAAAAAGAGACTGAAAGGGAAATGCAGTTTTCTGCCTTGCAAATGAGTCCAATAGTATTATAGTATTTTTTCACAGAAAAAATCAGGCAGGCTATTTACAAACAATAGAATTGTTTTGAAGTGCTCTGTCAGAAAGAAGTCTTCCTCACCTGTGCATCTCCCACTCTTCCTCCACTGTGAGCCACAGCCACCTCTTCCACCTTCCATTTCCCATGAGGCTGAGATGCATTTGGGACCTAATAATGCCATAAGTCACTGAAGATTCCAGCCTGGAACTTGTTGACTTCTTGGTCTTTTTGTGCTCAGGAACCAGGAAGCATTTAGCACAGTTCACCTCTCAATCATCCAGAATGTTTCAGTACTTCAGGACAATCAAACATTTAATGACCAAGTAAAAAGGGCAGGTGACAGGAGAACCCTGCCCAGAAAGGAGGCATCTCTTTGACATTTGAATCTCTATTGGAGATTCAATAAGAATAACAGCAGTCTTTTGTGCAAATAAAGAGGAAAGGATAGGGAAGAAACATTCAAAGAAACAAGTATTCACATATTGATCAGCAAACACCTACATTTGTGAAGCTATTTAACTGGTTATGTTTCTAGACTGTACCAAACTGTACTTTTTAAGCAAGCCAAGGTTAAAGAATAACTTTGCAACTAGAAGGACAAATCGTGAGCTATTTCTGTAACCTTTCAGAAAAGAAAACAATATGAGAGCTTGAGCCCTTAAGGAAAGGCAGTCAAAACATTTGACATCTTGTTTATCCCACCAGATGATCTTTAACATTTTCTGTCTTTACCGCTAAAACCTATCCAATAAAAGTGATGTAAAGAACTGACAGAAATACTGTTTCCCCCCACCTATTATTATCTAAAAACAGAGCTCTATACATAGGTTTGCAGTATCTGGTTGGGGAAAAATTTTCCCTTAAGATGAACACGCTAAAGTTGGCACACATCAGTGTTACTTTGTATTTTCTCACACTCTTAACCCAGAGCCCAAAATTGTTAACAGCACAAAAACGAACTGAAGAGGGCAGTCCAGTCACAATCTTCATAGCTTCCAATGTCAGCAGTTCAGCAGTTCAGAACGCCGACAAATAAAAGAAGAAGAGGGAATATTATTCCTCTCTTTGCCTTCCATTTTTTTAGCAGGTGAAATAAAATGTATTGGCTCAGACAATAAAATGAGAAAAAAGTTTGTATGTATGACTAGTCCAGTGATCATTTCAGAGAATATATATGAGCAACTGGCTTCTAGTCCTTGCTCCAGTGAACAACTTAATATTTCATTACAAAATACCTAGGTGGCTGTGATGTGCTGCTGCTGAGAACTTTCAGAGCTCTGTCCCAAATTAAAAAAAAAAAAAAAGAAAAAGAAAAAAAATGCAAGCATCTAAAAGCATGTCTTCACTAACCAAGCCGAGTTCTTTCAAGAGCAGAGTATTGCAGACTGACAGCTCCCACCCTCAGACTGGTTTTCAGGAAGGTGGGAGGCTCAGGCACTATCTCTGAACCATTGTCTTGTGTTGAGTCACCTGTATGAATTAATGAGATGAATCCCAAAGTGGAATTGGCATTGCTCCAGTTCTGCACAGCCCACTCAGAAGTGATCCTGCACGTGCCAGACAACAAACCTATAGAGAAAGTGAGGAAGATTCACTTGTTTTGTTTGAATACCTACTAAGGCAGGCAGGAATACAAATCCTCCTAGTGAACCCATACTTCCCTTCACTCCCAGAAACATCCACTTAGAACATGTCATCTAGTGCTCGTTTCATGAACTTGAGAGAAAGAGATTTCACTGACATGATGTTAAGTATCTCTAATGGATTTGCTCCAAGGTAGCTTTATTTAAGAATAATTCACTAGAATAGGGTACTCACTCATGTCTTATATCTTCCTGATGTACTTTATTCAAGTAGAGGCTTGGCTGTGTAAGCTATTTTAATTAACACTTTAAGATAAGCCTTCACCATCTGCTCTCCTTTATAATTACCAATGTAAAGGGAATATCATTCTCAGTAGTATCATTAAAATACAAGATAATAAAGAAAATACATAAATGCATGCCATTTTATTCATTCCAAGGGCACTCATTTGCTGTGTTCCTTTTTACTGGTTTTGTCTCATCTAGGACTCAAAGGACAGAGCAGCACTAAATGGTGCCCAAATATTTCCTTGACTGAGCCCTTGGGACTGCCTTTGAAATAACGGATGACTCACATGAGCTTCTGAATCACAGAAGAGAAAATTGTCTTGTACCAATATCATTCTAGACCAATGAAACTTTGCTTTAAAGAAATTTAATGGAATTTTTCTATATTAAATTCCCGAATTTTATCTGTTATGAGGGGAAAGGGTATTCATCAAGAACATAAAAGTAAAAACAGGAATCATACTAGCAAAAGATGCAAAAAATTAATGAGAGAGTAAGCTTTTTGAAGTATTGTAGTACCTAAAGTTACCATGTCCATAAAGTTATCATGTCCTCCAGGTATTTGGAACTCCCTTTAGTTATGGTTTCATGTGTCCTGCAATGACCTAGGAATGTGCAGAGCAATCTAACCATCCTTTCCATCAGCGTGGCCAGCAGGGAGAATGCTCAGAAGTGTCCCCCTGCCTTCTGCAGTAGCAGCCAGCCATAAACACTTGTTATCAGCTGCACACCAAGGACAAAGCTGAGACAACAGCCAACAAATCGCTGGAACTGAGGGGAAAGAGCCCTCTCAGCAGCACTGACCAAGAAGATTTTGTGTCATGAACAAGGAAACTCTTAGCAGTTAGTTCCCAGTATATTTGGGAAAAGTTTATCTTTTGAACTGTCTTTACTGAAAAAGACCAGTGCATGAAAGAAGTGATCAGTTTCTTTTGCTAATGGAGGGAGACCAGACACTGGGCTCTGTGTACATGTCAGTCTCTTGACTACCCAAAGACCCTCTGGAAGACCCTTTCCCTGATCCCTACACCCAGAGAGACCATCTACATATTTTTTCTATTGTTCAAGTACAGAGACAGAAAAGGTTCCTTTGCAGAAAGGGCATCAGTGATATTTTGAATGAAGATAGTTATACTTGCTATTAAATTACTAGTACTATTTTTAGATGTAAACAAAGAAGATGTCATTCTATAAATTATTCAACAGCTGTCAGATAGAAACATTAGGACTCAAAGAGATTTTAACTTGCCCAGAACTGGAGTGTGGTTTGTTTCCAACTGCAGGCTGTTTCCCAAAGGAAAAACAACATTTTTGAAATCAATTCAGATGTAAAATTATCCAAATAATATATTAATCTTAGATTTATAGCTCAAAATTCCAGCACTTTCTTCATTACTTCAGCATTTCATTTTTATCTTTACTTTTTTCTGCAGTTCCTGATAGTTAATACTAAATATTCTTAATTCATAAATGTCTCTAATACTTGGGCTTATGGAAAGATTTCAGCTTCTTTCCATATTTCCGTCAAAGTTGATCATTCCTGATAAAAGCACATTCCATTAATCAAACTAAAAATGAGACCTATCAAATGTCAGCAATAACTTAGATATGATCTGTTATCTCTTTAGTCACAGCAAGTGATTTCTAGTCTGTTACTCAATATTTATTTGTATTTTTTCATTTCAGTGTGCTAAGGTAAGTAACAAAATATGTGAAGTCATTCTAAATTTCCTTGTAACATTGAAAGATAAGAGGTGAATACCACTTCTAATTTTCTTTTAATTTGAGGATCTCCTTCATATAAAACATGTCGAAGTTACATGAACTTATCTTTGAATTTCTTCTCACAGAAGGGCCTGGGACAAGATGATTTTCAGAGGTGCCCTCCAAATGTCTGGCTTCACCTTTGATATGAGTGGAATCATTCTGATGTGATGCTCAAGGCTATGCTGATAAAATGCATCAACACCAGCAGGAGCAGACAGGCCTCAGATCTTGCTCCTGCCCACACAGCTGCCTTGATAGAAAATAGTTCCCTTCCAGGAGTGGTATCTTACTATAGCTTAAAATTATCTAAAAAAATGCTCAGAACCACAACCTTGCTCTCACTGGTACAAAGCCTCTTTGTTATTGCTCTCCTGCTCCACCAGATGGTTACACTAAATAGGAAATTCATAAAATAATACATGTTGGAAGGGATGTCTGAAGGTCAAAAATTCCCCCACTACCAGCCTCCCCAGGTTGGGTCAGCTTAGATCAGGTTGTCCAGGATCTCTCCAGCTATGTTTTGAACATTTTTAAGAATGGAAACTCCACATCACCTCTGAGTGACCCGTTCCAATTGTGTGTCTGTGTTTGACAAGAGGCCAAGAGGCCCCTATCAGTACTTTGCACAGAAGCTGATCCTTTGGTACAACTCTAGTTTGTTGTAAAAACACTTGCACAGTGCTAGACATGAAAGCCAGTTCCATAAATGTGAGGCCCAATCTTTCAGACTTTGTCATACATATCTTGCTTATTTCTTCAAGCCAAGGCAGGAATAGCACATCTAAATAAGAGCAACAGAAAGTACATCTTTACTCAACATCTCCACACTGCCATTGCCTTAGCTCCTGTCCATGAATCTAAACCATACTGATACATCAGAGACTATTCTTAACCAAGGCTCCAGGACTGCATGGAGAAGGTAAAGTACAGATTTTAATTTTTTTGGAGTCAGTGAAACCATGTTATTGAAAGGATTTTACTTGAACATGATGAAAGTAAAACAGGATCTGAAGAATTTCTAAAAACCTTCCTCACTGTGAGTCAGCACAGACAATTTGCTGTCATCTTTTTATCTTTCAGTTTTTATACCAGCTCTTACAGGATGCCATTTTAGAGGCAGTTGAACATTTTGCAGTGTGGGCTTTTTCCCTACAGTTTTTTTGGTAAAGCTTCTTGTTTGCCTGAGAGTACACAAACATTTTGAAAATAATACAGGGATGCTGTGTACTCAGATCTTTAATGCTCCTAAATGATGCATTCCATACTTTGAACTTTACAAAATGGCTCTAGAAGCTGGGATTTAAATGCCCACCCTAGAAATACAAGCTATCATAGCTACATACTTGTGATTCCTGTGCATTGCACAAGGATGATCAGACACCTCACAAAACAGCCTCAAGTCCAGCATGTTTACCAAGAAACTCATGTCAATAACAGAATGAACAACCTGTTTTTCTCCATGAATAGTATAAGGCACCTGAGTGGTTGCAGAAGAGCAATGCATTTTTATCTTTGTTTTTCCAGAGGGTTTGCTGAAAATGCCAGCACTGCTCCTGAACAAGTCTTCTGTACCTCCAGATAGAGCATCAATTCAGTGGTTCTGAAAAAAGCAAGGCTGAAGGCCTGAAACTTCCTGCCCTAAGTCATTTGCCCAGTAGTGGAACTTTTGGATTCAGATCTCTGCTAGAGCAGAAATACAATTATCTGAGAGATTCACAGACTCTGGGCTATTCTTACTTCTTGTCTCCTTGGCTCCACAAATCTGGCATTATCATCTGGTAATACAAATGCACCTATGGAATTCACCTCTGGGCATAGCCTGGGACTTCACTGCTGTTCTTTCCACTTTCAGCCAAGAGATATTTTCACAGATGCAGAACTTCTGTTGTAGGATATATAGAACTTCGAAACTTCTCTGGGAGATGACTAGTGAATTTCAAGTGTTTTCAAGTTCAGCTAGCTACTGAGCAGATGTTTTCTCATCTATAATTTTGAACCTTGACACCTTGAGATTTATCTACATATTATATCTGGCACTAAGGGCCCTTCCTGTATGTTCTCCTTATTACAATTACCACTGAAGTTGATGATAGCTGCCCTTTTTATATCACCAAATTCAATTCCTGCTAGCAGCCTTTTAATTAACTCTGATGTTCAGTAGACCTGTCGTCAGAGAAAGGCAAAAGGGGATAATAAAATTTCATTTTGCCCATGCTTACTCCTACTGAAAATTATGACTCAGTGCGAGAAGAGGAGGCCGATATGTAGCACTGAATGATTCATTACAAATATTTCAGAACTCTGACAGCACTTATCATTAACGTTTTTATAAATGTGTTTCCTGGAGAGAATCCCATGGTCAAGATCTTTCAGAGTGGGCAGGCTCAGTCTCACCCAAAACAAAGGTGGGCAATAGCAGCTTCAAGCAAGCCCTATAAGCCTTTCAAATTTCTAGTTTCCTTTGAGATAATCTCAAGAAATTTTGGATTTATGTCCATTTTCCTGAGGCTTTTAGGACTGGCAATTAAGACTGTATGTGTTTTGTAGGTGCAACCCAAAAACAATTCCTGGGGAATTTGATAGTCGGGTACTAGTCAAAAAAATGAAAACTTCTTAAACTAGGAGAAGGTGGTTTATTTTTTATCAGGCTAACTTGATAGACAGAAGAAATAGGAAAATGTTAATGTACAGAAACTTTGTGTATTGATCAGAAGGCACAGATTTTAAAGCTGAAGAGAAAGTTGAATTCTTTCTCTTGCGCAAATCAAAAATAAACATATCCCTATACCTGATAATTTTGCTATGACTTAAATTTTTCTGCCTGAATCTTTTAACCAAAAGAACAGTAGACCTCTCCCAGATGATTTCATGTTGTACCAGCTAAAATCTGCAGGAGCTGAAACAAAGGAGTGATTTAGAATCTTCATGTAAAAGGAAAAGATTTAAGCAGAAAGTAATCTTGCATCAAAAAAGTGTAGTCGAGGTACAATCTGAATACTGACAAGCATCATCTTGTTCCAGGTGCCATCTGCATTTTCTTTACAGATAAAAAGCTGTGGGTGAAAAACCTTCTTACAAGCACCTGCTGCCAGGAAGCTCACCCAGCAAAAGCTGCCCATGCTCTGAGCCTCCTTTATTTCTACATCCACACTATTCAACAAAGTTGTCTTGAAAAAAGGGGTCACTGCAGAAGGGTCCCAGCAGCTCAATCCTCCCAGACTGGTCCATCACAGCTGAGCATTGCCTTATCCCTGATCACCAATGCTGTTCAGCATGAGCTTCCTGTTGCCCGAGAGTGTCTTTGGAGAAAACAAACATGTGGATAGCATGATGTAGTTGTAGCTGAGAAACAACCTGATGGCTGAATGGCAGGAGAAAGAGCTGCATCTCTGGTGTTTAAAATCAGATTTGGGGTTATAAATCAGCCCAGCTCTCTGAAATAGCCTGTAGCTGCTTCCCCAGAGGCCAGCAGTGCCTGAGGAAGTGGTGTTGCTGTGGCTCCTCCCTGCAGGTCTGTGGCCTTTCCTCAGAGCTGTGCCAGCCCTCACTCAGCTGCCCAGGCAGCACCTCCTCTTGCCACCCTCAAGCTGTCACTCTCATGCTGCTGTGGCC
Organism: Eopsaltria australis; assembly: GCA_034509425.1. Classification (NCBI taxonomy): domain Eukaryota; kingdom Metazoa; phylum Chordata; class Aves; order Passeriformes; family Petroicidae; genus Eopsaltria; species Eopsaltria australis. The sequence continues at coordinate 4,009,475 of JAVTVJ010000072.1, forward strand.
ATGGCCTTGTCCCTGCAAACACCAACACACTTGTTAAAGGAGTTCCCATGGAAAATGGTTTCCACCAGTGCAAGAATCACCCCTTCTTTCCTGCTTTTCCTACTCCTTGCCTACAGTTTCAGTTTGCGATATAGGAAAAATACTACCTGGGGTGATGAATGGAACAGATCATCTTTTTTCCTGTGTTTTCCATTTCTTGGCACAGCTTGTTGTTGTTCTTCTTGTCCTGACCAGGCCGCTGCCCTGTCCCACCCTTAATTTCTATTTCAAGGGGCTGGGGTGGGCCTTGACTCTGTGAAGGCAATGTGTTTATAATTTTTTAAAACCTTTTCTTTGAATAAAGAGCAGCCACAGCCCTCCTGTCCTGCCAGCATTTCTGAGTTGTCCAGCATGATCTGAAAGAAGTGTCTGAGCATAATTTTTGCAATGTGAGTAGCTGGCTCAGGAGCAATCACTTCCTGGCATAATCCCCAATGATACTGTAAAATTAATTCTAGGGAGAAAAAAGCAAATAATTTGATAAAATAATTTCACTCGGTAAAACTGTGCTGTACAGAAAACTGACACACTTTCATTCACCTAACTGTAAGAACGTTGCATTTTTAAAAAAAATGAGAAACGTTAATTATTAATGGCTTGGGCTGTTACAGGAAAAGAAGAGATACATGTATGGAAAATGAAGAGTCTGACTATGCTTTTCTGTAGTGTTTCTATTGAAATAAAGTTTAGCACATGACTAACTCTCTGATTCTTTTGGTAGGAAAAAAACACATGTAAAAATTACATACCTTACTGCCATACAATGTATCTGTGATCGTGACTTCTAAAGTTGGAAAAAAACAGAAGAGAGACCTTTCTTAATCATCACTTGGTGTTAATACAAAAGCACCATAAGGAGCAGATGAAACAAACCATTTAAGTTAATATACACTTGTCAAGCAAGAAGCAGTACGATGGCATGACTCCAGTCTCTCAGAGGAAGGAATTTTTTTGTTCAGTGAAAGCTGATATCTCAGTGAGCCGCCCAGCACAAAAATAGGAAATGAAGCTAAGAAATGCAAAGCTCTTCCATTCCTCTCATCTTTTCTCTTTTCTCCCTGAACCAATAAATTTCTATCTTTAATTTTATGGGAGTATAGACAGAAGAAAACAAACCATAGCTTGTCATCAGAGCTTGACAAAACCAGAAATAAGTTTTCTTTTGTTGTCAACATACAATGACAATTTTCACAGTACTATTACAGGTATCAGCTCCCTATAAATATTTCTGTCCTATTATAGCTAAGCAATACTTAGGGGACAGAAAGCAGTTGAATGAAAACCTATCCCTTGCTAAAAGAACAGTCAGTGGACTGCCAGCAAAGTCACATAGCAGATTCTGGATGACATGCATGCCAGAGTTCATTTGGATCTCTCAAATTCAAAGGACAATGCTGTCTTGTGTTCCAATCTGAATTTCGTTACCTCATTAGGTAAAACTCAAACAAGCGCCCAATCCTCTCTCAGCAGACTAGTCTAGTTGATAACTCCCTAATTCAAACTTTCACTAATTCACACATCCATTAGCTGACAAAGGCAATAACACAAATTCACACTCTCAGCCAGTGTACGTGTTGCTTTCACTTTAGCTTAGTTGTACTGCCACTGCCATACATCAGGCTTTAGCATGAGCTGTGTGTTAGGCCAGAACCTGGGCAGGAGTCAAGTAACCACCACACCAAAAAGTCTGGTAAGTCCCACGCTGCTGGGGGTGAGGTACTGCTACTCTTCCTGCCTCACTGTGGGTGGGGGTAGGGGGAAGCTTTGAGCACTTCCATAGGAAAGTCTAGCACCACAGTTTATTATTAGATAACATGCTTTCATCATGATGTTAGCATTAAATCTGGATGTAAAAAACAAATACAGAAAAACAATATAATGATCCCAAGTTTCAACCTAAGATGCAATATTCCAGTTGCAGATGGTGCATAATCCATAAACATCTCATACCAACGATATTTAGCTGTTTGTTAAATTCCTGGTACAGCCTTGACAGTCTGGTCAGTATCATGCCTGATAGAAACAGTCATTTGCTTTTGATAAGTAATTGTTTTCTTATACCTGTTGATTAAAATTTTCAGTTCTTCAGTTTGAGAATGTACCATGTCCCATAATGTTCCTAAGGGTCCTGTCCAAGTTGTAAGATGGTGTTCCAGCAGCAAAAATATGAATTAGAATTTTAGTTTCCATAAAGTCATGCAGTTGTTACACCAAACATCACAAAGCAAACTAAATGCATATGCAATCCAATTTTTACTTAACTACAGCCATGCAGTGATCACACACTTAATCTAGCAATTACCTGAGGCCATATTATTTGTGCAAGGGCCTTGTAGTTCTAAATGTTCAGGGCAGTACTGTTAATGCTTCCCCCATTTTACATCCATGAGTGTCGAATAGGTTACCTTTGTTATTCATGTTTTTGGCCCCTTGAACTGCCAGCCACATTCTATTGGCTACAATAACAGGGAATGGGCTCATTTTCACTTTCCCTACTTAGGGTGGGGTGCTACACAGATCTACCCAACAGACTACTTTTGCTTGCTACCCCTAAGCTTTGATAAAGGGAGGTTACAATACTGGCTTCAATCCAAATAACTGGGTCCTAACAACACAAGATTCCTATTATGGATCCAATGGGCTTGAAGTGCATATTAATTTATAATAAAGGTTTGCATGACAAAACAAGCAATGGCACTGCTGAAATTTGAAACAGATTTGTGAATAACAGCATACACTTCCTTGAAAATCTTCTAGAGCTTTCTCCAAGGGTTTAGGCTAATTATCAAGGTGTTGGTAGTTGCATCCTTGCCATTTATTATATCCAGGGTCTGTTCAATTATAGCTTGTCTGCTTAATAGTCCTAGACTGGACACTTAATTATTAAGGATTTCTGAACTGACAGAGTCCAATGCTCCTGTGCCCAATCCAACTGTTCCTAATCCTCCAGAAAGATTCCTAACTTTGCAGGTGTTCTGGTGGGACGGCATCATTGTTCACATATAAGTACTATCCATTGTGACTAATGGACATTATACTAATGTTGTCCCATCGAACCCAAATGGAACATCCAAGAACTTCAGAGGTAAAAACTGCAAATCTTTTTGGAAATCCTTGAGTAACTATTACTGCTGTAGTAGTGGGAATGGGAATCAGGGAAATTTAAAATTTTGTACTGCCCCCTGTGGCACACAACCTTGACGGCTGGTTGGCTCACAGACTACAATGAATTCTAATGGTTCTGTTTGCCAGCAGGCATCACCATCCCTTGTTGTGTTGTCTATTATTTCACGTCTACAACTGTGCAAGAGGAAAAGTTTGCACAGAAGAGCAGGAGCTCCAATAGCATAGTGATAGTTTTGAGTGGACCTTTATAATGTATTAATTTCTCCACCCAAGCCCAGGTTGCCAGATTCTGGTAGAGATCTTTAAAGAAATGTAAGGTATGGGCAGTCAGGTGGATATCTGATTCTTGCTACCTCACTGGTGGGTTTTGAATACACTGGGCCTCTTAGTCTATGTCATGGAAAAGGTGTGCTTAGTTATTGCATTGTGCATCGACATTTCTCTAATAGTATTTGAGAATTCCCAGTGGAAGGGTCAGGCTTGTTTGATCTATGGAGGATACTGGCTTTCTAGATGTTGTCAACATTCTCTCTGGTAATAACACCCCACCACAGGGAGTGTTAACGTAGGTCCAAGGAATAGATATTGTACTTGCTAGATGGACACTTTCCACAGCAAAAAAGACAAATGCTATCTTTCACTCATATGTCCAGGACATCAGTGGCTCCTTGAGAACAGGAAAGACCTATGACTTGGACCATATTTACTCTGTAATGATAAATTTCACTTCCATTTCCTATGTTCCTTTCCCTCAAACCCACTGCAAAGTAACCCAAGGTTTTCAGAGCAACAGTGGTGAATTCTCATCTGATGTCCTGGATGCCACACTGAGGTGTTCAAAGCATCCTGCTTCTGTTGGTTCAGCACAGGAGATTGTTCAGAACTTTTATACAGTGACTACCAGCTGCTGTCTGTCAGGATTTTAAGAATTGCATGGCCTCTGATAAATTTATTTCCCAATTAGTGACACAATTTTTTTAAACAACCTGCTTCATCTTTCTCCTACACCACTACTCTGAGGTCAATAGAGTTAGTGCAAAGTCCACCTAACTCCATGCCCAAGAAAACATTTCTGTATTAATTTATTTTAAAAATTACCTGACTATACCTGTTGTGGCATTGGCTGGGTAGCAAAACCTGGTGGCAAAACACTGTACAGGGGTCTTACAGGCTACACCTAAAGGTACTGGTTAACCAGCCAGGATAGGTTTAAGAATAGATATTGGCAGTGCAATTTTATGTTCCTTCCCCGGGTCAAGGGTTCAGCCCCTGCCAGTCCTTTGTAAGCTGGTAACAGCTTCTGTTCAAAAGTAGAATGATAGTGCTTATCACTGCCACGTGCACACATACCCTGCCCAACAGTGACCTCCTGTGGCAACGGGAATGTTTCCAGTTCTTTCGACAAAACAGCAATGGTCAGACTGATTAAAATGTGAACAAAAGGAGTAAATGCATATTGTGGAATCCCTGCCAGGTGGAAGGGAATTTCTCCCTATCGGCTTCTGGTACATGTCATAGAATCACAGAACCAGAGAATTCCAGGCTGGACAATCCAACCTTCCTTCTCAAAGCATTGTCTAGACAAGATGGCCCAGGCACCTTCCCCAGCTATTTCTTAAATGTATCCAGTGCTGGGGAATCCACTGCTTCCTGGGGGGGATCATTCCAATGGTTGATTGTTCTCACTGGGAAAAATGTTCCTCTTGTAAAACAGAATCCCCCCAGGAGTAACTTCTACCCATTACCCTTCATCCTTTCCATGGGATTCTTGTAAACATAGAATCTCCATCTTCTTTGTGGCCACCCTTCAAATACTGGAATGTGGAAATAAAGTTATCTGTCTGTTTTTCTCAAGGCTGAACAAACCTACTTCCCACTGAACAAACCCAGCCTCTCTTCATATGTCAGGCTTTCCAGTCACTGGCTCATCTTAGAGGCCCTTCTCTGGACTCTCTCCAGCCCACCCACATCAGTTTTGCATACTGGGGACCAAAACTGAACGGTATTCCAGGTGTGGCTTGATGAGTGCTGTATAGAATGGGATAATGACTCCTCTGTCTCTGCTGATGACGTCATTTTTGATGTAACTCAGCATCCTGTTAACTTTCTCTGCACTGTTCACCCATATCGATCTGCTTGTCCAACAGGACCCCCAGGTCCCTTTCCACCAGGACCCCCAGGTCCCTTTCCCTTTCCTTCTACCTGCTCTCCACCCAGGTAGATTCCAGCCTGTGCTGCACTCCTGAATCATGTCTTCCCAGGTGCAAGACCTTACATTTGTCCTTGTTGAACTTCAGAAAGTTCTTGCTAGCCCATTTTCCAGACTATCCAGGTGTTCCTGCAGGGCGTCTCTTCTTTCCAAAGGGTCCACTTCCCCACTCAGTTTGGTGTCATTGACAAACTTCAACAGAGTAAAGAAATGCTCCTGGAGAGGAGAAACACAAGCCCTGCTGGCTGTTGAACTACAACAGCAGTTGGCTGACCCTTCTCTTGAGATGGAGAGGAGAACAGCAACAGCACAGTTACCAATGGGATGCTGACAGGAGCAATGGGCATTCATCATGTCCCTTCCACTTCCAAAGAATTCCTCTCCACCCCCACAGATGAGAGATCTGGCCACAGCTTTTGTTGCAGCTCCTTATCTTCCTCTGGAGCCAGAGCCCTTTGTCCCTAACAAAATGGTGCCAAACACTGCCTTTCCTGGTGGCCTGTGGTGCACTTGGTGACAACTACAGCTGACTTAGGCTTGTGCAGGACCAAGCTGATCCAAGCCAGGGATTCCAGGTTAAAGAACTGCAGCCCCTACTGCTGCTCTTGAGTCTGCTGCTGAACTGCATGGGGACTGAAGGCTTCAAAGTGCTTTTCCTCCTTGCTACCCTGCAGGGAAACAAAGGCTCTGAAGACTGTAAACCTGGTGCTGTTTGCCTGTTCTTTTTCAATGAGTATCTCTGCAGCTTACACCTGAGGGTGGGGCTTTAGGATATCCCCAGGGCTCTGTTCTGCCTTGGTCCACTTCCCCTGCTGCAACCAGAGGAGCCCAGCCAAGAGCAAAAAGCTGCTGACAGGAGTGTGCCAGTGTCCCCCACCTCAGAGGAAGTGGGAGCTTAACTTCCCCAGGAGGGCTAAGCCAGTTCTCTGAAGCTGAGGAGAGGCAGTAGCCAACATTACCTGACCCAGGAGGTTGAGGAGCTTCTGGAGGACCAGGAGCATGTTCTAGGGTAGGAGATGTCCATCTGTTGCAGCCCTTGTGGTGCCATTGTGACCACAGAAAGAGGAGAAGGCACCCAGAAGCACGATCTCATCTTAGACTGAATTCCAAGCATAAGGAGAGCGTTGGCATGTGTCTGAGAGTTGTTTACCATGTGTGTTTCTTGGTGAAGAATGCCTCCAGAGGAGGCAGCGGTGTGCCAGGCCTGCGACTCCTTGGTGTCTGTCCCCTTCAACAGCGGGGGATGTTGGGGTTTCTTCAGGTCAAGGCTGGTTCTGCTGGTGTAATGCCAGAGCACACAGTGCATCTCACCCACAGCCCACGGTCAGGGCTGTGAACGGCCACCCTCTGGTCATCCAGTGGCCACCATGGCCATTCAGGCAAAGGTCAGCTAGACCCAGTAGCAGGGTCCCCACAGTCTGTGGCATTGCACACAGCTGACAGAGAACAGTGCTGAGGCAGAACTGGGCCTATGAAGGTTTCAGCAAAGCACTGTCTTTGCAGGAAGACTTGAGTCTTTTAGTTTTATCAGCATTAGAGTCCTGCTGCCCCAACCTTCTGCATGGGGCCATTTCAGAAATTTGGCTGTGGGCAGAACTGCTTCGAGCCCAGATGGACATGGAGAGGTTTCTGGAGAGTGCCCCAAAGAAGTGAGCCATTCAGGGCTGGTGCAAAGGGAAAGAGCAGGGCAGGGCATTCAGTAGGACCAGTGCTCAGGGAGAGGAACAAGCAAGAAAGGAGAGAGCGCTGTCGTTGATAGGAAACACTTGGCAACAGCAGCAGCTTTGCCTTTCTCTTTGTCCCTTGCAGCCTTCCCTGTCATTGCCCGAGCTACAGGCGCAGCAGGAACTGAGATCAGACTGGGCAGACGTGCACTGGATCAGAATGCTCTGCACCTGTCGGGTGCCTCTGAGCTCACAGCAGCCTGCCTCGAGACTGCTTTTAAAAGAAAAAGCTACACACTTGTGGCTTTTTTCTACATGTAGAAAACATGGCTGTTTTCTACGGGAAGACATCTACTGCTCCCTTTTCTTGGTCTGCAGAAAACAAGTTAAGAGAGGCGCCGAGTGAAGCTGCGACCTTGAGACTTACTAAGTGACTGTCACGCTTGTTACTGAACTTTGTTAACTCACTCTTGTATCAATAAAACCTACTGTCCCTTCTTTTGAGGGTGAAGTGCAGGACTCCATCCATGATGGCAGCACAAAGCAGGCTGGGGTCCCAGGCTTTACTGGAGTTGTGGGGAAGGACATGCTGTAGAAGTCTTGACGCAGAGATTTCTCTCCTCCCTCCAGCATGTATTCTCCTGTAGTTTCCTGTCATAGCCAGCCAAAAGGCTAGTGCTGCTGGAACAGGCCCTGTTCATGGCCACACTTCCTTTTCCTGTTGTCTCACACTTCCTGATAGAAGAAGAGAAAGCCATGGTGGGAATTAGAGTTGCCTTAGTCATACCTTCCTCTCCATCCATGTCTTGGGTCCTCCTCAAGGACAGTCTCAGCAGTCTGTATTTACACGTGCTGCTGGAGTCTGATCTCTGTGGCACTGCTCTGTCAGAGGAAAAGGCCACTCACTTCCCCTTCTCATTTCAGAAGGAGCCCTCTGGGTTTTTGAACTACCTGAGGCTGCAGGTGCTGGGCCACCGTGGAACCTGAGCCACAGCTCCTGCCTGTATTGAGTCAGGTCCTACAGGGATTCAGGCGAAGAAGAGGGGAAGGTGTCGGGTCGGTTTTACCTGGCAATAGATCCCATTTATTTTCCCCAGACTGAGTGCGAGGTCATTGTGCCGGAGATGCACATGGGCAGGGGAGCATGGCTGGGGTGGGTGGGAGGGGGCTCTGCTGGCAGCTGGCAGCACTTGGCACACAGGGAAGGCAGGATGGCAGATGGGGCAGCACAGAAACAGCTCGGTGAGATGGTCAGGGAACACAAATAGTTGGATGGAATAGCTGAGACTGCTCTTGGCACCAAGGAAGCACCAGGAAAGGAAGCCCTGTCATTAGAGAGTGGGTGGGAGCAGGAGGGGGTTGGAAGCCCAGAGAGGTTTTATCTGGAGAGACACAAAAGGCCGAATTGCCAAAACTAAAGTCAAGGAAAGCTCCAGCTCTGTCAGTCAGAACCAAGCTCAAGTCAAGTGCTATCCAGCCAAGGGAGAGGCAGTAGCCAACCTCACCTGTCCTGGGAGGATAAGGAGCTTCTGCAGGACCAGGACTGCATTTCAGGGGAGGGAATGTCTGGGAGGGAAATGCTTGGGTGGTACAGTCCTTGGTCTATGGAGGCCTTGTCCTTGTTCCCATCCCAGTCTTCCAGTTCAGGGTCCTGGCTATGCTGGAACAAGTGCTCTTACTATTACAGACTGCAGCTGGGGAGGCATTAAGTACTTGAGCCTTTTCCTCATCCTTGTCGCTATGTTTCCCCCCATATCCAACAAAGTGTTGGAGCAAATTAGGTAAAATATGGAGAAAACAAGATAAGGTGTGAAAACGTTGGGGAAAACCAGGAGCAATTAGGGTGAAATTGAGAAAATTGTGGAACCTGTGCAAAAATAAAGGGGGAATTCAGGGAAATAGGGGAAAATTAAGGGGAGATTGGGGCAAAGGAGGATGGCATTAGGGGAAATCTGGAGAAAGAAATAAAAATGATGGAAATATAGGGAAAGCAGGAGGAAACTAAGGAAATTTGTGGCAAATTGGGGGACATTTAGGAAAATCAGGGGAAAAACAAAGAAATTTGGGGACAAATCAGAAAACTTGGGGGAAATCAGGAAAATTAGGTGACATTCAGGCACCTGGTCCTTTATAGGGTATCTGATGGGATTGATGGGGCCTGGATGCCTGGGTGCCCCTGTCTATTCTTAGGTGAGCTATGGGGACTGAGGGGGGGAAGGGGAACCTGTAGGGCCAGCCCCATATATGGTTATGAGGTGAAGGTGCCCCACAGCCCCACTGGCGTCACAAGCTGATCGGATGTCAGGGGTTGTGGGGGGGGGGAAGTCCCAAAAATATCCCATTGTGGGGGGAGGGAGAGGGAACAAAGGGATGGGAGGAGGGGCACAGATGCCTGAGTTCCCTTGGAGGGGGAAGGGGGGTCACACCTGTCCTTTGTCTGTCTGTCCCCTCCCCCACCCCGGGGGGGACCCAGGCATCCAGGCGAGTCTTTTGGCTTGCCTCATCTATCCCATAATAAACCGGGGGGTGGGGGGGAAGGGAGTCAGAGGGGGCCCCTATAGGGGCTGAGAGTGGGGCATTCTGTGGGTCTGGGGGTCCCATGGGTCTGGGGGAGCCCTATGGGGATTCTATGAGGCTAGGAGGGGGTTGTATCGAAGGCCTGTAGGGCCGGGAGTGGCCTCTGGTAAGGGGGGAATTATGTGGGTCCTACAGGGAAATATAGAGAGGTCCTGTGGGGCTGGATGTGGGTCCTATAGGACCATAGGACTGGGGAGGTGTGTCTGGGAATGGGTTCTGTGGGGCTGTGGGCACTTACATACACACATACACACACACACACACACACACACACACACAGAGGAGTCCTATTGAAAGGAAGTAATGGGAACTCTGTGGGGTTGAGAAGGGTTCTATGCATGTCCTATAGGGCTGGAGTGGTGTCCTAAGGGGGTGGGGGAGTCCTATGGAGCTGGAAGTAGGTCCTATGAGGTAGGGGGGAGCCAGAGGGTCCCTGAGGGTGTGAGATACGGGGGTCCTATGGGGCTGACAGAGCTTTATAGGTCCATAGGGGTCACTGGACCCTATGGGGCAGGGAAGGTCCTGTAGGACTACAGAGCAGAGGGAGGGCCCTATGGATCTGGGGAGTGTGCTGTAAATCCATAGGGGTCACCGTGTCCCTATAGGGCAGTAAGGTGGCCTCGAGGTCACCCGTCTGTCCATGCCCCCCCGCTCCTGGTGACGCAGCTGCAGGGGGGAGGGGGGATATAAGGGGGGTCCCCCAGCCAGTGCCTGCAGACCCAGGGGCAGGTGGGGCAAGGGGCACTTGGAGCACTGTGAGAGTCTGGGAGGAGGTTATGGGGGAACTGGAGGCAACTGAAAGGGACTGGGAAAGAACAAGGAGGAACTGGGAGGGAACTGGGAGGGTCTATGGGTGAACTGGGAGGGACTGGGAGGGTCTATAGGAGAACTGGGAGGGTCTATGGGGGAACTGGGAGGGACTGGGATTATACTGGGAGGGTCTATAGGGGAACTGGGAGGGACTGGGAGGGACTGGGAGGATCTAGGAAGGAACTGGGAGGATCTTTGTGGGAGACTGGGATGATACTGGGAGCATCTGTGGGGGAACAGGGTGGGACTGGGATGATGCTGGGAGGGTTTATGTGGTAACTGAGAGGGACTGTAATGATACTGGGGGAGGGGGGAGGGTACTGGATAAATCCTAGGGGGATACTGGGACTTACTGAGCAGTACTCCCTGTATCTGTGTGTCTATGTGTGTCTGTGTGTCTGTGTGTCTGCGTGGTGGTGTACTGGGGAAGAACTGCTGGGGCTGGGCAGGGATGCTAGGATATAATAGGACATATTGGGATATACTGGGACATACTGGGGGGGTGTTCTGTCCCGGACCAGGACCAGAACCGCCCTGAGTCTGCACTGTCATCCCCTGACTCGGAGACCACAGAGAGAGGTGGGGCTGAGAAGTGGAAGGAACTGAGGAGTGTCTGGGGAGACTGGGGGTGACTGGGAGGGTCTGGAATGATACTGGGAGGGTCTGTGGGGGAACTGGGAAGGACTGGGAGGGATGCAGGAGTACTGGGGGTACTGGGAGGTGTTGGGGTAGGGTAAAGGGCAGGCAATGAGGCACTGCAAGGAACAGACAGTACTGGGGAGGGCACTGAGACTTCCAAGAAGGAACTTGGGATGGAGATGAGGACAACTGGCAGGAACTAGGAGCACTGGAAAGGAACTGGGAGCACTGGAGAAGAATGGGAGAAGATGAGATCACCAAGGATGGACTTTGGATGGGACTGACTGGGTGCACTGGAGAGGAGCTGGGTGCACTGGGAGGGAACTCTAGATGATGGAAGCACTGAGGATGGACTTGGGATGGGCCAGCTGGGAGGAATGGGAGCACTGGGAAGGGACGAAGGAGTTGGGTTGACCAGGAGGAAGGGGTAGATGTGGAGAAGAACAGGGAACGATGGGTTCAGCAAGAAAAGAGCTGCAATGGGGTCAACGGAGCAACTGGCAGCACTTGGAGGTTCTGATCCCTCCTACCCCACCCAGCCCTGTCCAGCGCCACCATGCCTGATGTGGAGATGGCCGAATTTGGGGAGGCCGCCCCCTATCTCCGCAAGTCGGAGAAGGAACGGGTGGCTGCCCAGACCCGGCCCTTCGACCTGAAGAAGGACATCTTCGTCCCTGATGAGAAGGAGGAATATGTCAAGGCCACCATTGTCAGCCGTGAAGGCTCCAAGATCACTGCTGAGACTGAACATGGCAAGGTGGGGGGACCCTAGCCACACCTGGGACACCAGAATCTCAAAATAGCAACTCTATTCCATATGGGACACAAAGAACCCAACCCACCTTCTCTAGAACCCAAGAAACATCTAGACCCCAACATGCGTTCTCTAGCACGCACTGGATGCTCAGATTCCCCAGCATCTTCTCTAGAATCCAGGAAATATCTAGACCCTGATCCATCTTTCCCAGAACCCGCTGGAAGCTAAACCCCATCCAACCTCCTCTATCACCCCAGAGACACCCCAAAACATCTCTATCACTTGAGGGACACCTAGACCTCCTCTGGCTCCTAAGGGAACACCCAGATGCCCAGTCCTATGGGAGGGAACAACTGGGGCAACTCCTTGCCCTGTGTTCCTGCTCCATGGGGTCCTCCTTACCTTGAGCAGACAGTGACTGTCAAGGAGGACCAGATCATGCAGCAGAATCCCCCCAAGTTCGACAAGATTGAGGACATGGCCATGCTGACTTTCCTTCATGAGCCCGCCGTCCTCTACAACCTCAAGGACCGCTACGCCTCTTGGATGATCTATGTGAGTTGGGAGCCCATGTGAGTTCAGACCCCATGCAAAATTTGGATGCCCCTTCTGTAGACCCCTTGGGCCACATAGATGCAAGACGTCCCTTTCTCCAGATCTCATGGTCCACCCATAACTGGGATGATCCTTCCTCACACCTCTTGAGCCACCTAGATCCAAGATATCCCAGACCCTTTGGGGCATCCAAAACCAGGATGTCCCTTCTCCAGATTGCATGGGCCACTCAGAACTGGGACATCATTTCTCCAGACCTCTTTGGTCCCCCATATCCAAATGTCCCATCTTCAGGCCACATGGATCACCTAAACCCAAGATATCGCCTAGACAGAAGAAGTCACTTCTGCAGAGTCCTTTGACCACCTGGTGGGATGTCACTCCTGACTCTGACCCACCTGTTCCTTTCTCCAGACCTACTCAGGGCTCTTCTGTGTGACTGTCAACCCCTACAAGTGGTTGCCCGTCTACAATGCCGAGGTGGTGGCTGCCTACCGGGGAAAGAAGCGGAGTGAAGCTCCACCCCACATCTTCTCCATCTCTGACAATGCCTACCAGAACATGCTGACAGGTAGGGACCTTCTGCAGGGACCCCATAACCATATCCCCTGATCCTTTTTGGGGAGAAGAAGATGTGGGGCAGAGCCAAGGTGGGCTTCAGAACCTCATGTTTCTTCTCATCTCACCAGATCGGGAGAACCAGTCCATCCTCATCACGTGAGTGATCTCATCTGTAAACACTGTCTTAGTCCTCCTCACATCCAAGACCCCCCAAACTGGCATATAGCCCTTCCCCTTCCCCCTTGAAGTCATGCCCACTGGCCAACCCTTTATCACTACATGGACTTGTCTGTGGAGGTCCATTATCCATCCCTCCCCAGTGAGTCCCCACCCCCAGCACCATAGCACCAGTATCCAACCATTGCTCTCCTTGGCTACCTTCAGCGGAGAATCCGGGGCGGGGAAGACAGTGAACACCAAGAGGGTCATCCAGTACTTTGCTGTCATTGCTGCCATCGGTGACCGTGGCAAGAAGGAGGCGGGGGCCCCAGGCAAGGTAAGGGCAGTAGGTTGGGGATGACACCCTGGGTTGTGGCCAACATTCTGCTGCCTGTTGGTCCAACAAATGACAAATCAACCACCCAAGCAATTACCCAACCGAATACCCAAAAATCCAACCAATCATCCAACCAACCAACCAACCAACCAACCAACCCTCTATTCAACCTTCCATTAATCTGTCCCATCCCCATCCACCCAACTAATCATCCCTCCATCCGCCCATGGCATCAATGCACATTGCTGTCCATCAACCCACCCACGTAGACCTTCATGGACCACTGTGTTCTCCCATCCATCCATCTCAACCTTACACCTTACATCCCCTGCCCCTTACTGTGAGAGCCCCCTGACACTGTCCCACTCCACCAGGGCACCTTGGAAGACCAGATCATCCAGGCCAACCCTGCCTTAGAAGCCTTTGGCAATGCCAAAACTGTCCGGAATGACAACTCATCCCGATTTGTGAGTGTTGGGTGTGTAGTCTGTGAGGAAGAGTCTACGGGGTGGAGTCCATGGGGAAGGGTCTCTGGGTTGGGGTGTTCTGGCAGAACGTGGCAACCTTCACCACCTTCCACTACTTTCCCAGGGGAAGTTCATCCGGATCCATTTCGGGGCCACTGGGAAGTTGGCATCAGCTGATATTGAGACCTGTGAGTAGGTTGAGGGCTCCACAAGAGGACATTTGGCTGTCCACCATCCCTCCCTCTAGCCATCTCTCCATCTACCTGTTCATTTACCTTTACATCCATCTACCCTTTCACATCCTCAAGCCTCCCTCCATTCATCCATCTGACCCTCTATCTCCTCATCCCAACTTCCACCCATCTTCTCTTCATCCCCATCCCAGACCTCCTGGAGAAGTCCCGTGTTATCTTCCAGCTGAAGGCTGAAAGAAACTACCACATTTACTACCAGATCCTCTCCAATAAGAAGCCAGAACTTCTGGGTGAGCCATGCTCCCAACCTACCTGCAAATACCTGACCCCCACCCCTTTTGGGACCTGCCTGTCCTAACCCCTTTTTCTCCTTTCAGACATGATGCTGGTGACCAACAACCCCTACGACTATGCCTTCATCTCCCAAGGAGAGACCACAGTTCCATCCATTGATGATGCAGAGGAGCTCCTGGCCACGGATGTGAGATGGGAGGCCATCAGGCAGTGTGTATGTGTCTCTGGGGGCTGGACAAGATCTTGAACACATTTTTGCTCCACAGAGTGCATTCGATGTCCTGGGCTTCACCCCAGAGGAGAAGAACTCCATCTATAAACTAACAGGTGCCATCATGCACTTTGGCAACATGAAGTTCAAGCAGAAACAACGGGAAGAGCAGGCAGAACCAGATGGCACAGAAGGTTGGGTCCAACCAAAGTTGAGGTGGAAACTGGGGTGCACTCCATGATCCTTCCAGGTTCATATTTTCTCTTCTTCATCCTCAGAGGCTGACAAGTCAGCTTACCTAATGGGGCTGAACTCAGCTGATCTTCTAAAGGGGTTGTGCCACCCTCGGGTCAAGGTGGGCAATGAGTATGTCACCAAGGGACAGAATGTCCAGCAGGTGAGTAGGACATATCCTAAATGTCCTCCTTTTGGAGTGACATGGTACCATCTCCAGCAAGGAGGACACCAAAAGAGCCCTCTTACTGATGGGATGTCCCTCTTCCAGGTGATTTATGCTGTCGGAGCCTTGGCCAAGGCTGTATATGAGAAGATGTTCAATTGGATGGTGACCAGGATCAACAATTCACTGGAGACCAAACAGCCACGGCAGTACTTCATTGGTGTGCTGGACATTGCTGGCTTTGAAATCTTTGATGTAAGCTCTGGTTGACGGTGTTGTATTGACCCCATTGAGTGTTGCATTAATTCTACTGGATGGTCAGATTACCTTGTTTTCAATTGTGTTGACCCAGCTGGGGGTCAGGTTGACCCCATTGAACATATTAGGTGTTCTGTTGACCCCATTGGCCTTCTCCTCTCTCCTTCCCCAGTTCAACAGCTTCGAGCAGCTCTGCATCAACTTCACCAATGAGAAGCTGCAGCAGTTTTTCAACCACCACATGTTCGTGCTGGAGCAGGAGGAATACAAGAAGGAGGGGATTGAGTGGGAATTCATTGACTTTGGCATGGACCTCCAGGCTTGCATCGACCTCATTGAGAAGGTACCACAACCCGCAGGGTCCCATGGGGCTGGAGAAGAGCCCTTTCAGTTGCAGCTTGACAGGAACTCCAAAGTTGGCCACTTGGGTTGTACTTGGTGTTCACTGTAGCCAACAAGGTCTTTTCTTCCCAGCCCATGGGGATCATGTCCATCCTGGAGGAGGAGTGCATGTTTCCCAAGGCCACAGACATGACCTTCAAGGCCAAGCTCTTTGATAATCACCTGGGCAAGTCGGCCAACTTTGGAAAGCCACGAAACATCAAGGGGAAGCCAGAGGCCCACTTTGCCCTTGTCCACTACGCTGGCACAGTAGACTACAACATCATTGGGTGGCTGCAGAAGAATAAGGATCCCCTCAATGAGACGGTGGTGGGGCTTTACCAGAAGTCAGCCCTGAAGCTCTTGGCCAACCTCTTTGCCAACTATGCTGGGGCTGATGCACGTAAGAGGAACACCCTTCCTTAGCATCTGAGGTTTTTCCCACCCTGTCCCTGTCCTATCTTATCCTTCCTTTCTTCTCCAACAGCCGTAGAGAAGGGGAAAGGAGCTAAGAAGAAAGGTTCCTCCTTCCAAACTGTCTCTGCCCTGCATCGGGTGAGAGTCCAAGGGTTATTGGTGAACCCCAGGATGTGTCGTCATGGAAAACATGTCCTAAGACAAGGGATGGTGGGACAGGTTGCGGGGGGTGTCTTCATTCCCTTTATCATCTCCTCCTCCATCTTTCAGGAGAATCTCAACAAGTTGATGACCAACCTGCGGTCTACCCATCCTCATTTTGTCCGCTGCATCATCCCCAATGAGACCAAGTCTCCTGGTGAGCCAATCCCTGAGAGTTGATCCAGAGGACAGTGCTGGGCCCTGGCCAAAGGTGGTGGTGGGGAACAGTGCTTTGGGGTAGGCCTTGACTCACCAGTCTTGATGACCCCCCAGGTGTGATGAACAACCCCCTGGTAATGCACCAGCTCCGCTGCAATGGAGTGCTGGAAGGCATCCGCATCTGCCGCAAGGGCTTCCCCAATCGCATCCTCTATGGGGACTTCCGCCAGCGGTAGGCACAGAGGAGAAGATGTGGGGATGGGGTGGACAACCCCACTGGAGCTGATTTTAAGGGTTTCCTGTTCTCTCTGGTCACCAGGTACCGCATCCTGAATCCTGCTGCCATTCCTGAGGGGCAGTTCATCGACAGTCGTAAGGGTGCCGAGAAGCTGCTGGGATCCCTTGATATTGACCACAACCAGTACAAATTTGGACACACCAAGGTGAGGTCACTTGGTCTCTGTACCTGTAGTCCCACCATCCACAAGGTTTTCATGGTGGAACCAGATGGACTCTATGACCCGACCATCTACTTGTTCACCTGCCCATGAGTTGCCTTCATCCACACCACCACACATCCCTCCACAATACCTCCAAATCCCAGCAGCACTTATCTTCATCTCTCCTTAAAGGTCTTCTTCAAGGCTGGGCTGCTGGGGCTGCTGGAGGAGATGAGGGATGAGCGCCTGGCCCGGATCATGACCCGCTTGCAGGCCCAAGTCCGTGGTTTCCTGTCCCGTCAAGAGTTCAAGAAGATCCTAGAGCGCAGGTAGGTGGTGAGATGGAGATGGTGTTGCATCCATGTTGAGTGGAAGCCCCTGGTGACCCACATCTTGCTGTGGCTTCTCCAGGGATTCATTGCTGGTGATCCAGTGGAACATCAGGGCCTTCATGGGGGTGAAGAACTGGCCTTGGATGAAGCTCTACTTCAAGATCAAGCCCTTGCTGAAGAGCGCTGAGACAGAGAAAGAGATGCAGGTAGGACAGGGCCATGGGTAGGGAAGGTGAGTGGGTGGATGGAGAGAGGAAGTGGTATGTGGGGACAAAAACCACATCTGTGCCTCCCACAGAACATGAAAGAAGAATTTGGGCGGCTGAAAGAGGCCCTGGAGAAGTCAGAAGCCCGGCGGAAGGAGCTGGAGGAGAAGATGGTCTCCATGCTGCAGGAGAAAAATGACCTTCAGCTCCAAGTGCAGGCTGTGAGTGACCTAGATGTCCTGGCCCCACGCTCCTTTTTACATTCACCTCAAACCAACTTTTCCCCTTCCAGGAGCAAGACAACCTAGCTGATGCTGAGGAGCGCTGTGACCAGCTGATCAAGAACAAGATCCAGCTGGAGGCCAAGGTGAAGGAGATGACAGAGCGGATCGAGGATGAGGAGGAGATGAATGCTGAATTGACAGCAAAGAAGAGGAAGCTGGAGGATGAATGCTCAGAGCTGAAGAAGGACATTGATGACCTGGAGTTGTCGTTGGCCAAGGTGGAAAAGGAGAAACATGCCACTGAGAACAAGGTAAGGGTGGGGAATCGAGCTGATTCAAGCCAAAGTGAATAGATCTGTTGAAGACCCAAAGCTGGTTGGGCTGGGTTGCCAAGAGTAAAGGCTGTTTGGGCTGCCAAATTCAACGCTGGATGAGTTGGGTCATGAAGAACCAAAATGGTTTGGGATGGGTTGTGATGATCCAAGGCTGGTTGGATTGTATCACCAAGACCCAAGGGTGGTTGTATTTTCCTACATCCCCTGACTTAGACCCAGCTTCACCAAGAGCAAGAACAACCTCCTGTCTCTTGTCCCACCTCTGGTACTAAGCTGGAGACCTGATATGTCTCCTCCTGCAGGTCAAGAACCTCACAGAGGAGATGGCTGGGCTGGATGAGATCATTGTCAAGCTAACAAAGGAGAAAAAGGCCCTGCAAGAATCTCACCAGCAAGCGCTGGATGACCTGCAGGCAGAGGAAGACAAGGTCAACACCCTAACAAAGGCCAAAGTCAAGCTGGAACAGCAAGTGGATGATGTGAGTATAAGCCACTCCCACCACGGGCACACTGCTTGTCTGTTGGGGTGCAGAGGTCCTTCTGGAGTGTGTGTTTGCAGGGGCTGAGGGGTGTGTCTCTTTCTCACTTGCAGCTGGAAAGTTCACTGGAGCAGGAGAAGAAGATCCGGATGGACCTGGAACGGGCCAAAAGGAAGCTGGAAGGTGATTTGAAGCTGGCTCAGGAGAACATCATGGACCTAGAGA
Source organism: Eopsaltria australis (assembly GCA_034509425.1). Taxonomy (NCBI): domain Eukaryota; kingdom Metazoa; phylum Chordata; class Aves; order Passeriformes; family Petroicidae; genus Eopsaltria; species Eopsaltria australis. The sequence continues at coordinate 4,028,131 of JAVTVJ010000072.1, forward strand.
ATGACAAGCAACAATTGGATGAGAGGCTGAAAAAGTAGGGGCCTGCACACTTGCTTATCCTTTACCTATAACACCTCTCTCTGCTGAGCACTCAGGAGAGTAACTGCCTGGTGTTTCTCCCCACACCCAGGAAAGACTTTGAGCTCAATGCCCTCAACGCCAGAATTGAGGACGAGCAAGCAGTTGCAGCCCAGCTCCAGAAGAAGCTCAAAGAGCTTCAGGTGAGGTGGGCTTCAGATTGGGGGTCAACCAGAAGGAGGAACTGGTCCTCTCCATTTTCTTCTTCACATCTTTTTGAGAAGGACTTAAAGCAGTGTGCCACTCACCTGAGGTTGGAAGCCCATGGCATGTCCCTTGTCCCAGAACCTCTCTGTCATTTATTGCCTTGAAATGACTCATGGGCTCCTGGGCAGGTTAGCTTTCGTGGGGTTGTGTCCGGGGCACTCAAGGTAGGGGGAGCATCTTGTGCAGAATCATCTGAGCTGAGCAGATCATCTGAGTTGAATCGCGTTCATTCCAACGTCCTTAGAGAAGTTTGTGCTGAGCTGTGAGCCTGTTAGCTCTAGGACTGGTTGAGTTGAATGTCCTCAAGATCAGTTGAGTTGAAGAATCTCAAGATAATTGGAAAAGGTGGAGTGTCTTCAAATAAGGCCAGGTTGATCTGGACAGCTCAGATCTTGACTGGGTAGAAGAGAACTGGATGGGATCGAGACTGGTTGAAGTGAAGGGTCTACAGATGTCTGGGATGAGCTGAAGAATTTACAGTTGGTTGGGTTGACTTGAATTGACTTAAAGACTCTCTAGCTTGATTGGTTGAGTTGAGTGGAGGAGTTGGGGAAACCAAGTCTTCTGAAAACATGTTCATCCCCTGAGCACAGGCACGGATTGAGGAGCTGGAGGAGGAGCTGGAAGCAGAGCGGACAGGCAGAGCCAAGGTGGAGAAGCTGCGCTCAGACCTGTCACGGGAGCTGGAGGAGATCAGTGAGCGGCTGGAGGAGGCGGGTGGTGCCACATCAGTGCAGATCGAGCTCAACAAGAAACGGGAGGCAGAGTTCCAGAAAATGAGGCGGGATCTGGAGGAGGCCACACTGCAGCACGAGGCCACGGCTGCTGCGCTGCGCAAGAAGCATGCAGACAGCGTGGCTGAGCTCAGCGAGCAGATTGACAACTTACAGCGTGTCAAGCAGAAGCTGGAGAAGGAGAAGAGTGAGCTCAAGCTGGAGCTGGATGATGTCGGCTCCAACATGGAGCAGCTGATAAAGGCCAAGGTAGGAAAAAGGGCTCCAGCCATGGAGAGACAACACTTCCACTGCCCTCTCAAGGTTCCCTGTCATCTTCCTGCCTTTCCTGTTTGTAGGCCAACCTGGAGAAGATGTGCCGCACTATGGAAGATCAGATGAATGAGCACCGGACCAAGTCCGAAGAAGCTCAACGCATGGTCAATGACCTCACCACTCAACGAGCCAAGCTCCAGACAGAAAATGGTGAGAGGCTTGCTCTTCCCTAACCCAATTGCCTAAGTCTTGCCCAGTGGGTGGCTTTGGGATGTGTCCAGCAAGCGATTATCCACCATTCCACCTTACAGGTGAACTCTCTAGGCAGCTGGAGGAGAAGGAAGCCTTCATCAACCAGATGACACGAGGGAAACTCACCTACACACAACAGCTGGAGGACCTCAAAAGGCAGCTAGAGGAAGAAGTCAAGGTAGAGCATTGTTGGGGGGTCAGTGGGGCTGAAAAACACCTCTGGAGAGTACAGGTACATCATGAGTCTGCCCTCACAGTAGGAGAAAACTAATTGAGGGTCATCAGTGGTTCAGTAGTGTTGGTAGATTACATGGAAATTGGGTTGGGTTGGTTGGTAACTAGATTGTTGAAGTTGGAGAATGACAAGATGACTCAAGTTGATATGGACCTGACTTCTCCTCACCTCATAACTCTCTCCCCTCCCAGGCCAAGAATGCACTGGCTCATGCCCTCCAGTCGGCCCGGCATGACTGTGACCTTCTGAGGGAACAGTATGAGGAGGAGACAGAGGCCAAGGCTGAGCTCCAGCGTTCGCTCTCCAAGGCCAATTCTGAGGTGGCGCAGTGGAGGACCAAGTATGAGACAGATGCCATCCAGCGCACTGAGGAGCTGGAGGAGGCCAAGTGAGTCATCTCCCCATGGAGGGAGATTCTATGGGTCAGGGGAGAGTGGAGACTCTTCCTCTGTACAAGGATCCGGAGAATGTATAGGAATCTGGAGATGGTAGAGGAGATCCAGAGCCTCAGCCAATCAGTAGGCAGAATAAAGTTTGAGTTGACCCACTTGGTCCATGGGTGACCACAGCCAGGTTTTCTCCTGGGGCAGGAAGAAGCTGGCCCAGCGGCTGCAAGAGGCTGAGGAGGCAGTGGAGGCGGTCAATGCCAAGTGTTCCTCCCTGGAGAAGACCAAGCACCGGCTGCAAAATGAGATTGAAGATCTCATGGCAGACCTGGAGCGGTCAAATGCAGCAGCTGCTGCGTTGGACAAAAAGCAGAGGAACTTTGACAAGGTAGGAGGACCAAGAAATGGTGGAAGAAGAAGGGTGGGAAAGGAGTAGAGAGATGTGGGTCCCATGAATCAAAGAAAGGCAGGAGAAGAAGAAAGCTGAACAACTTGCAAGGGCCAGGTTATAGTAGAGCTTCAAGTCCCTACCAAGAGAGTGTTGGAGAAAGGAGGAGGAGGATGGAAAGAGGGTTCTTCATGGGCAAAGCAGCAGCTCAGCAGATGGTGTCTCCATAGATCTTGTCTGAGTGGAAGCAGAAGTTTGAAGAGTCACAGGTAGAGCTGGAAGCATCGCAGAAAGAGGCCAGGTCCCTCAGCACTGAGCTCTTCAAGCTGAAAAACGCCTATGAGGAGTCACTTGATCACTTAGAGACCTTGAAGAGGGAAAACAAGAATCTCCAAGGTGAGACCATGGTCTCTCCCTGCCCACCTTGTTGTTTTCCACTACCTTCCACCAAGTCTGATGGGTTTTCATCTGGGCAGAGGAGATCTCGGACCTGACGGAGCAGCTGGGTGGTAGCCACAAGACCATCCACGAACTGGAGAAGGTCCGGAAGCAGCTGGATGCTGAGAAACTGGAGCTCCAAGCTGCACTGGAGGAGGCTGAGGTGAGCCAAATCACAACCTCATGAGTCCCTAATTTGTCCTGGTCCTCTCTGTGGCTCTCTAATTTCTCTCTGTCTCCATCAGGCCTCTCTGGAGCATGAGGAGGGAAAGATCCTGAGGGCCCAACTGGAGTTCAACCAGGTCAAGGCAGACTATGAGCGCAAGCTGGCTGAGAAGGATGAGGAGATGGAGCAGGCCAAGCGCAACCACCTGCGGGTGGTGGACTCACTGCAGACCTCGTTGGATGCTGAGACCCGGAGCCGCAACGAGGCCCTGAGGCTGAAGAAGAAGATGGAGGGTGACCTCAACGAGATGGAGATTCAGCTCAGCCATGCCAACCGTGTGGCTGCTGAGGCCCAGAAGCAAGTCAAGACATTGCAGAGCTACCTCAAGGTACCCATAAGAGTTCTATCCCACAAGAATGTTGAGGTGTCATAGGTCCCACCACCCCCAAGTGGAAGAAAGGTACACTTTGATCCGCTTCCCCACCATCCCCATTCACCCTCTTCCCCCATGCCGCCTTGTAGGACACCCAACTGCAGCTGGATGACATGGTACGGGTGAATGAGGACCTGAAGGAGAACATTGCCATCGTGGAGAGGAGAAACAACCTCCTCCAGTCCGAGCTGGAGGAGCTGCGGGCGGTGGTGGAACAGACTGAGAGGGCCCGCAAGCTGGCTGAGCAGGAGCTGATTGAGGCCAGTGAGAGGGTCCAGCTTCTCCACTCACAGGTGAGAAATACCTTCAGGGAGAGAGGACACTTCCATCCATTGATGTGGGCATCTAATGGGTTGAGTTACCAAGATCTCCAGATCATTTAAGCCTGCAGAGTTGTCAGGGAGTAGAGGGGCATTAAGTACGGGGGGATGAAGAAGGATGGATCAGCAGTTCAACAGACACCTCCTGAGATCCTCTCCTCTAACTCCAGAACACCAGTCTCATCAACCAGAAGAAGAAGATGGAGGCCGACATCTCCCAGCTGCAGACAGAGGTGGAAGAGGCCATCCAGGAGTGCAGGAATGCTGAGGAGAAGGCCAAGAAAGCCATCACTGATGTGAGTGCCATGCTGCAGCCAACATCTAGGACACCTTCCACTGGAGGGTGATGGGGAGCATGCTTTGGTCCTCCTTCTCTGCTTGCTTCTCTCCCTGAGCAGGCAGCCATGATGGCAGAGGAGCTGAAGAAGGAGCAGGACACCAGCGCCCATCTGGAGCGGATGAAGAAGAACATGGAGCAGACCATCAAGGACCTGCAGATGAGGTTGGATGAGGCTGAGCAGTTGGCCCTCAAAGGGGGCAAGAAGCAGCTGCAGAAGCTGGAGGCTCGTGTGCGGGAGCTGGAGAATGAGCTGGAGGCTGAGCAGAAGCGCCATGCCGAGAGTGTCAAGGGTCTCCGCAAATCTGAGCGTCGTGTTAAGGAGCTCAGCTACCAGGTGGGTTGTCTGAGGTGTTGCTGGAGGTCATCCACTCTCCCTGTGGACCCAGGGCCTTATGTCTCATGCTGTACATGACTTACTACATGGTTGACCTGCTGGACAGAGAGACATAGGTGAACTAAGACCACCCACTGCCTCTGTGCCTGATACTATAGTAGGATCCAGAAATCTGTCTGGGTCATGAGCCACCCGGGCCACCTCTCAGTGTCCCAGCATCCATGGGGATTTGCATGATCCAGAACCTCAGGTGAGACCTCACCAGGGGCAAGAAGATACCTTCACACAGGGAGACAACCCATTTTCTGCCCCACAGTTGAGTCCACCCTCTCTAGGTACCTAGAGAGGCTCCAGTCCCCAAGGACATCATTAACTGTCTCCTGACCCTCATTGTTCTGGTGGTGACCCAAAGCAGAGGTAGGGTCAGGTCATGACCCATATGCGTCTCACCTCACAGACGGAAGAGGACCGCAAGAACCTGGTCCGGCTCCAGGACCTCGTGGATAAGCTCCAAATGAAGGTCAAATCCTACAAGCGACAGGCAGAGGAGGCGGTGAGCACTGGAAGGATATCTGTGGGACCACCCCCTAGGAGAGGACAGTGTGGGATTGGGGTGTGAGACAGGATGTGGGGAGTAGCAGGGGACCTTGGGGCCGTCAAGGGGTGGGATGTCATGGGGTGAGGAGAGTAGGTCAAGAGAAAGTAGGTGGGTGGTGGGATGAAGAGATCGTGGTGGAAAGGGTGGGTGGATGGATGGATGGATGGATGGATGGATGGATGGACGCATGGATCAATGGAATGTTAGATGGATGGTTAGTTGAGTAGATGATTGGTTGGCTGGAAGATGGGATATCTGGAAGGACAGGTGGGTCCATGGTGGGCCAAACGCAGCAATAAGGAGACAGGATGAAGGGACAGCTGGCAGGGTGGCAGGAGGCCAGACAGCTGTGTGGGAGCCTCACTGGTGTCCCTGCACCCTCAGGAGGAACAGGCCAACTCCAACCTGGCCAAGTTCCGCAAGGCGCAGCACGAGCTGGACGAGGCAGAGGAGCGTGCTGACATTGCCGAGTCCCAGGTCAACAAGCTGCGAGCCAAGAGCCGCGACATTGGAGCCAAGGTGGGACGCTCCCCTGCCCCACAGGTGCCCCATGGCTGCCCCACAACTTCCTCATGCTCACAGTCCCTTTTTCTCATTCTCCATCAGAAGGGACTCAACGAAGAGTGAAGCTCTGGATCCCCAGCAATATCCCCTGGACCTCCAAGAGGCCCACCCCCACTCCCAGCCCCCTAACCTTGGTCAGCCAATAAAAAGCATTGAGCAGCAACAGTTTTTGTGGGGCTGTGTTTGTGTGGGGAAGGTGAGGTTTCCCCATGGCATGGCACCCACAGATGTCTGCAGCCCACACAAGATCACCAACCAGAGTGCAACACAGTGTTCCCCACAGCATGATGCAACCAGACCCACAGCGCAATGTGTTATGAACCATTAGCTCAACCTTGAGCTGCTCCACAGTGTATCTTTATCTGCCCCATGGTGTTCTGCAACCTCAGCCTGCTCCACACCAACCTAGATCCATGTGGGGGGAGAGACACATCTGGGAGCAGATGTGGGTGTGGGGAGGGAGGGACCCCAGAAGGCGGGGGACAGCATCTCTGTCCACATATGGGACAGAGATTGCATGGACCTCTTGGGCATGTCTTGGCTCCTGAGGTTGCACCCTCTCCTGCTGCAGGTGCTGAGGTCCCTCTGTCCTGGCCTCAGTGTTCCCCTAGCCACCAGCTGCTCCGTCCCACTGCGTACGATGTTCCACAACCCCCCATGCCTTACTGACATTCTGTCCCATGTCCCTCCATTGCTCCAGACTTTCCATCCATCACCCCACCACCTCTTGGCCCACCAGCCCTGTCTCCTCCATCTCCCATAGTACTTCTGCCTCCTCCATGTCTCCCAGGTCCCTCCATGTTCTCTAGGTCCCACCGTCCCTCAGTCTCCTGCCTGTCCCTCCCCCCAACTCCTCTGTCCCTCCCATCTCTCCTTCCCCCCTCACCCTCCCTTCCCCCGTCCATCTGTCGCTCCATCCCTCTCCGGTCCTGGCGGCGCCACATGATGGACCCAGGGGACCCCGGCGTCCGGGCGGCTCCCCTCCCCCGCCAAACTCGGGCTGAGGAGGGGTGGGGTAATATCTCTATGGGGCTTTATGTGGATTCTATGGGGCTCTAAAAAGTCTCTGTGGGGGTTTGTGGAGACTCTGTGGCTCTATGGAGCAGTTATGGGGCTCTATAAGGGCTCTGTGGGGCACAGGAGATGGTCTGTGAGGCACGGGAGGGGGATCTGTGGGGCACAATAGGGAGGTGGGGACCTCCCCGCCCGCGGGAATGTGTCACCTCGCGGGAACACTTGTCACCTCCTTGATGACAAAGTGGACACGGTGTTCGGGGACGGCTGCCAGACCCCCCCGTCCCTCAGACCCCTGCCGGCCCCACGGCGCCTCACTGAGGGGACGAGATAACAATCTCCCCCCCACCCCGGCCGTGTCCCAATATAGACCTGGCAGGGTAGAGCTGTCACCACCCCACGGGTGACAGGATATTGGCCAGGGACCCAGGCATCCAGGCCCCATATGCACCCCCTTCACAAGGAGTCCTAGCCCCATAGATCCCCTCCATGCACAAAGAATCGAGGCATCTGGGCTCCATAGATCCGCCACACACAAGAAACTCAGGAATCTGAGACCCATAGAATCATCACAAACCCCACCGAAGCACCCTGGTCCCCATAGATTGCCCACACACACAAGGGACCCTGGTGCCTGGGGTCCCTATTTCCCCCCACCCCACACACAAGGGATCCAGGCATCTGGGCTCCATAGACACCCCCTACTCAAGAGACCCAGGCATCCAGATCCCCTAGCCCACCCCACATCCCACCCCTGCAAGGGGTCTGGACAGCCCTTGCTTGCCCCTATAGCTCTGCCCCACAGATCATCCTGCGGGGTGAATATGTGGGTCCTGGATGCCATCTCTGGGTCACTGGAGAGATGCCACCTTGTGGCTGGGGAAGCGGGGGGAAGGTGCCCCCCTCCTTCTCCCTTATCAGCCACCCCCTCCCCAGGAATGCTCCTCCCCTCCCCATCCCATGATGGTCTATAAAGGCCGTGGGGCTGCAGGGCTGGCATAGGTGTTGGTGTGGGGCAGAGAGAGAGAGGGTGGGGGGCATAGTGGGAATGTGGGATGTGGATATGAGGGGCTGAGGGAGGATATGGGGGGCTATGGGGTGCACAGGAGAGTTATGACTTACATGGGGATTTATGGGGCACAGGAATCTGTGGGGGATATGGGGCACAGGGGGTCTATGGGACACATAGGGGTTCTCTGGGGTGTGGGAACCTGTGGGGTACACATGGGGTCATGAGGCACAGAGGACCTAAGAAGCACTGAGGGGAACTGTGGGGGAAAGAGATCTATGGGGGCACAGCTATCTCGGGGATACTGATGGTCTGGGGGGCCTATGCAGCACAAGCAGGGCTATGGGGCACATGGGGTCTATTGGCAAAGGGATCTATGGGGCATAAAGGGGTCTGTGGGGCAAAGAGGGTCTATAGGGGGCACGGGGTATAGCCCTACTCACCCTCTGCATGTCCTTCCAGCTCCCTTCATCTTACCTGCTAGATCCACAGACTCCAGGTGAGGGTGATGCTGTGGGGCAGCATGGGGATGGGTGCTTCAGGGAGGGGGTGTGGCTATGCTGCTGTAGGGTGTATGTGCTGCTCATCACTACAGGGGGCCCATACTTTGCTAGGGGGGGTCTGCATGTGGGGCTGTGCAGGACTCTAAGGTTCCCTGCATTGTTACAGGGATCCCTGCACTGCTATGGGTCCCCATGCATCCCCGTAGGGATGCCTGAGTCACTCTGGGGGTCTGTGTGCGGCTATAGGGTCTTTGTGTTGCAGGAGTTGGTGATCCCTAGTTGTGGAGGTGCCTGCATCAGTATAGAAATCTGTACATGGGGCTATGCATGGGTATTGGGGTCCCTGCATGACTATAGGGGTCTGTCTACAGCTACGGGGGGGGCTCTGCACTGCTAATAGGACTCAAAACATGGGGTCATGATTGCTATAGGATTCTGTGCATGGGGCCATACAAAACTATGAGGACCTGTACATCACTATTAGGGGTCCTTTAGTGGCTATGGGGGTCCCTGCAGGGAGTCCCTGAATCACTGCAGGAGTCTGTGTATGGGGCAGTGCATGACTACATGGGTGTGCAGTGGGCTATAGGGCTCCCTGCACATCTATAGGGGCCCCTGCATGGGGCTGTGCACAGCTACAAAGCTCTGTGTCTGCCTGGAGTGTCTGCCACAGCCATAGGGGTCTGGGCATAGCTATAGAGGTCCATGCATGGCAATGGGCTCTGGCCAGTGGGGTTGTGTAGGGCCATGCAACGAGGGGTGACACCCTGTGGCCACAACCTCACAGCCCCTCAGATGATGCAGGGTCCCCATCTGTGTGTGGCAGGATGGGGGACGCAGTGCTGGCAGCCCTGGGGGCAGCAGCTCCCTTCCTGCGGCCAGGGGAGCGGGAGCGGCTGGCAGCGCAGACCAGACCCTTCGACCCCCGCAGCGAGTGCTTCGTCCCCCACCCCCGGGAGGAGTTCGTTCGGGGGCGGGTGATGGCACGCCAAGGCGGGGAGGTTACCGTCCAGACAGAGCTGGGAGAGGTGGGCAACTGGGGGATTGGGGTTGGTGAGGAGAGGGGGGGTAAGGGGCCATGTGAGGCAAAGGATTAATGGAGGGGTAATGGAGGGAGGGATTAAGGATGGAAAGGGTTGATGGTGGGTGAGGGCATGGGTGGTGACTGGTGGGAGAAAGAAGGGGGGTTGGGTATCATAGGGGGTGAGGGGCTGGTGGGAAGTAGGGGGGTGAAGAGTTAAGGAGGGTTAATGGGATTAATGGGATGAAATTAATGGGGGAGGGGTTACAGGAGGGAGGGGGTTGAAGGTTTGGAGGGAGCAAATAAGGGAGGGGGAAACCAGGCTGATAGTGATGGGGGCCCTGACCCATTGAAGACTCCCAATTGATGGGGGGTACCTCCCAGCTCATAGGAGACCCCTCCCAACCCATGGAAGAAATCCTACCAAGGGAGCACCCCCTACCCCATGAGGCACCCCCCTAAGCCATGGGACACCTCCCAACTCCCACCCCCGTATCTTTGCATTCCCCCAGACGATGACGGTGAAGGAAGCTGACATTCACCAGCAGAACCCCCCCAAATTTGACAAGATCGAGGACATGGCCATGCTGACCTTCCTCCATGAGCCTGCTGTTCTCTACAACCTCAAGGAGCGCTACGCCTCTTGGTTGATCTATGTGAGCCTCCCCACAAGCTCCTGGAGCACCTGGGAAGTAGGCGGGACCTTCCCCACAACCTATGGGGTGGATGGAAACTAGTGACCTTTCCCTAAAGCTCTTGGGATACCTAGAACCAGATGGGCCTTTCAGAGAGTCTATGGGCCGCCTAAAACCTGGTGTGGCTTTTTCACAGACTTTGGGACACCTAGAGCCTGGTGGCCCTTCTCCATCTCCCTTGGGCCACCCACACCCAAGATATCTCATTTCTAGACTGCCTCAGCCACCAAGACCTGAGATATTGTATACCCTGACCCCTTAGGCCACCCAGATCCAATGTCACTTCAATAACCTCCTTAATGGGACACAAGATGTCGTACTCCCAGACCCTCTGGGTCACTGACACATGAGATGTCCCATCTCTGGCAGTTGTGACTCAACTAGACCCAAGATGTCCCTTGTCCAGCCCCGCTTTGGACAACAAAAATCAGGACATCCCATCACCACATCCCTTGGGTCATCCAGACTTAGGATGTCCCCACCTGGTGGGGTAGCACCTCCTGGCTCTGACCCTCCTGCCCTTTTCTCCAGACCTACTCGGGGCTCTTCTGTGTGACTGTCAACCCCTATAAGTGGTTGCCTGTCTACAATGCCGAGGTGGTGGCTGCCTACCGGGGAAAGAAGCGGAGTGAAGCTCCACCCCACATCTTCTCCATCTCTGACAATGCCTACCAGAACATGCTGACAGGTAAGGATGTCCTGTGAGGACCTCACTCCAAAAAATGGCTCCTGACTTAGACCTGGTTCTCACCTGGGAGGATGGAGAACCTCAGCCTCAACCCCAAGACCCCAAGCATGTTTCCCAACTTCATCCCACCTGACTCCTCTCTTTTCTTGGCAGACCGAGAGAACCAGTCCATCCTCATCACGTAAGGCTCTGCTCCCACAGTGGTGGGGTGGGATGAAGGACCCACCAGGATGTTACCCAATATCTCACTGTTGCCCTCCCAGCGGAGAATCCGGGGCGGGGAAGACAGTCAACACCAAGAGGGTCATCCAATACTTTGCCAGCATTGCTGCCATTGGCGACCGCAAGAAGGAGGTGACCAATAGCAGCAAGGTGAGTGCCTCAATCCATGCACCCTTGGCAGAGAGTGTCCCCCAGTGGTGTCCACACCCAACATTGTCCCACCCCACCAGGGCACCCTGGAGGACCAGATCATCCAGGCCAACCCTGCCTTGGAGGCCTTCGGCAATGCCAAGACTCTCCGCAATGACAACTCCTCCCGATTTGTGAGTGATGGGAGTGGGTTCTGGGAGGAAGGGTCTGTGGGGCAGTTTGTGAGTCAGGGTCTATGATGTGGGATCTGCTGCAAGAAGGCAGCCACCTCCACCTTCTGCCCCTGCTTTCCCAGGGGAAGTTCATCCGGATCCATTTTGGGGCCACTGGGAAGCTGGCATCAGCTGACATTGAGACCTGTGAGTGGGTTGAGAGCCCAATGAGAGGATGTTTTGTAGTCCATCATCCATCCATCCATGGACTTATCTATCCATGGATTTATTCATCCATCCTAGGACCCATCCATGTATGGACTCATCCATCCACCCATGAACTTCATCCACGCAGGAACTCCATTCATCCATACAGATCTCCTTCCTCTCTCCATCCAGCCACCTCTTCGTCTCTACCTCTTCATCCCACCATCCACTTGACCCTCTATCTGGACCCAATTCTTTGCTCCTCTATCTCCTTGTGTCTACCTCGCTCCCTCCTTGCCTGCTCCACCCCCCCGCCCCTCCCCCCTCCATGTCCATCCCTTCATCTATCTTCATGGTTGATCCATTGTCTCATCCCACTATCCGTCTGACCTTCCATCTTCCTCTCTTCTTCCCTCCATCTCCTCATCCCAGCATCCAGATACCCCTCCTTTTTAATCTCCTCATCCTACCATCCATCTCTCCATATCTCAATCCATCTCCTCACCCCAACCTCCATCCTCCTTCTCTCCATACCCACCTCAGACCTCCTGGAGAAGTCCCGTGTCATCTTCCAGCTGAAGGCTGAGAGGAACTACCATATCTTTTACCAGATCCTCTCCAACAAGAAGCCAGAGCTGCTGGGTGAGTAGGGTGCTTGGCCTTGAGTCTTCTACTTCCTCTCCTCCAATTCTCTGCTCCTTCTTGGGGCAATTGAGGATGATTTGGGGCTGTTTAGCCAGCGCAAATGCTCAGTTTTTGTTTCTATCCTGGGTCCATGGAGCAGAGATGCTTCTCATCACAAACAACCCCTATGACTACAGTTATGTCTCCCAAGGAGAGGTGACTGTGGCCTCCATCGATGACTCTGAAGAGCTGTTGGCAACTGACGTAAGTGGTGGGGTGGGCAGGTAAACATCCCCTGGATGAATCAAAGGTGAAGTGCCAGGAAGATGGTTGAGATGGTAGAAGATAGATGGGTGGAGGAGAGGAGGAACATAGGGATGAGAGGTGGAGGATAGGAAGGGTGGAAGATGGTGGGTTGGTGGAGTGATGTGGGGTGAGGGACAGAAGTTAGGACAGGAGGCAGGGGGTAGAGGAGGTTGTGGGTGGAGATAAAAACAGATGGGGGAGTCCTTAGGTGGACAAACAAATCCTTGGGGAAAAAAGTCCTCAAACAGATGGATGGGTCGATGGATGCCTGGATGGAGTTCATGGTGAATGGATGAGTCCATGGATGGATGGATGGATAGATCCATGGTAAGAAGAGTTAGAAGAGATGGGTGAATGGATGGATGCAATCCTCCGATGCATGGATGGATCCATAGATGGATGAATCCTCAGATGAACTGAGGAGTTGATGAGCTGGAAGTGACACACAAATGGTGGCCAGCAGAGAGTCATGACCACAGCTGGTGGCAAGGCCCTCTCCCACACCCCTCCACCTATCACCCAGAGCGCTTTTGATGTCCTGGGCTTCATGGCTGAGGAGAAGGCTGGTGTCTACAAGCTGACGGGTGCCATCATGCACTTCGGCAACATGAAGTTCAAGCAGAAACAACGGGAAGAGCAGGCAGAACCAGATGGTACTGAAGGTGAGTGGGTGTAGGATGGCATAGGTCTTGGGGTCACCAGCTTAGGTGGAATCTGACAGTATGTCTTCTTCTTGATGCTCTGCAGATGCTGACAAGTCAGCCTACTTGATGGGGCTGAACTCAGCTGACCTTCTCAAGGGGTTGTGTCACCCCCGGGTGAAGGTGGGCAATGAATATGTCACCAAAGGGCAGAATGTCCAGCAGGTGTACTACTCCATTGGGGCCTTGGCCAAGGCTGTATATGAGAAGATGTTCAACTGGATGGTGGTGAGGATCAACAACTCTCTGGACACCAAGCAGCCAAGGCAGTACTTCATCGGTGTGCTGGACATTGCTGGATTTGAGATCTTTGATGTGAGGACTGAGGGAATAGCAGGGTATTTGTCCTCTTGGGGGTTGGGTTGATCCAGCTGCATGTTGAGATGATCTTCTGAAGCTTCATGTTGAGCTTTTCTGGAAACTTGACCTTTTTGGGCCATGTGTTGACCCTCTTAGGTGTTGAGTCAACCTCATTGACACTACTGGGCATTCTGTTGACCCAGTTGGGGCTCACGTTCATGTTTCATTGGGCATTCTGTTGACTGTTGGGTGTTGAGTTGATCCAGTTAACCCCATTGGCCATCTCTCTCCTTCCCCAGTTCAACAGCTTCGAGCAGCTCTGCATCAACTTCACCAATGAGAAGCTGCAGCAGTTTTTCAACCACCACATGTTCGTGCTGGAGCAGGAGGAATACAAGAAGGAGGGGATTGAGTGGGAGTTCATTGACTTTGGCATGGACCTCCAGGCTTGCATCGACCTCATTGAGAAGGTACCACCTCCCCCAGGACCTCATGGGGAAACCCCTTTAGTTGGAGCTTGACAGGGATCACAAAAGTTTGCCAGTTGGGTTGTATTTGGTGTCCTCCACCACCACTGAGGTCTTTTCTTCCCAGCCCATGGGGATCATGTCCATCCTGGAGGAGGAGTGCATGTTTCCCAAGGCCTCGGACATGACCTTCAAGGCCAAGCTCTTTGATAATCACCTGGGCAAGTCGGCCAACTTTGGGAAGCCACGCAATGTGAAGGGGAAGCCAGAGGCCCATTTCTCCCTTGTCCACTACGCTGGCACAGTAGACTACAACATCATTGGGTGGCTGGAGAAGAACAAGGATCCCCTCAATGAGACGGTGGTGGGGCTTTACCAGAAGTCAGCCCTGAAGCTCTTGGCCAACCTCTTCTCCAACTATGCTGGGGCAGATGCCGGTGGGTGAATGGATGGTTGGGTGATGGAAGGATAAGTTGATGCAGAAGACCATTGTCCACCAGAGCCACCCTTTTTCCTGTGTTACCCCACCCTTCTTCTCTCCAGGTGGTGATGGAGGAAAGGGGAAAGGAGCCAAGAAGAAAGGTTCCTCCTTCCAGACTGTCTCTGCCCTGCATCGGGTGAGGGACCTACATTGTGGACCCAGTGTGGGGCAGTGGGAGGCCAACCTCCTGAATGGTGGATCACCCCTTCAGCCTCCCAGACCCTCTCTTGCTCTCTCATTGTGCAGCTTCTTCCTTCCTCCCTCCTCACCAGGAGAACCTCAACAAGCTGATGGCCAACCTCAAGACCACCCACCCTCACTTCGTCCGCTGCATCATCCCCAATGAGCGGAAGGAGCCGGGTGAGCAAAGGGCAGGGCTGAGGGCAGGGGAAAGGGTGGTTGATGTGGCTTGTGGCTGACACCACCCCTCTAACCCACTGCCAGGTGTGATAGACAACCCCCTGGTAATGCACCAGCTCCGCTGCAATGGAGTGCTGGAAGGCATCCGCATCTGCCGCAAGGGCTTCCCCAATCGCATCCTCTATGGGGACTTCCGCCAGCGGTAGGCACAGAGGAGAAGATGTGGGGATGGGGTGGACAACCCCACTGGGGCTGATTTTAAGGGTTTCCTGTTCTCTCTGGTCACCAGGTACCGCATCCTGAATCCTGCTGCCATTCCTGAGGGGCAGTTCATCGACAGTCGTAAGGGAGCTGAGAAGCTCCTGGGATCCATTGACATCGACCACAACCAGTACAAATTTGGACACACCAAGGTGAGGTCACTTGGCCTCTCCACGGTCCTACCACCCATGGGGTCATGTGGACCCCATGGTCTCACCATTGATGTGTCCACCTGCCTATCCACTCCACCATCCATCTCTTCATCCCTCCAACAACCCATCAACTCATTCATCTGTCCACCAACCCTTCCCAACCAATCCATCCTCTCACTTGCCTCCTTCCTCCATCAGGTCTTCTTCAAGGCTGGGCTGCTGGGGCTGCTGGAGGAGATGCGAGATGAGCGCCTCTCCCGTATCATCACCCGCATCCAGGCTCAGGCCCGAGGGCAGCTCATGCGTATTGAGTTCAAGAAGATCCTGGAGCGCCGGTGAGAGGGGAAGGGTCTTCCTCCTTGAAAAGGGACTTCTGATGAGTCATCACATTTATGGTATGGTGACATCTGTGTTGGCATTCTAGGGACTCGCTGCTGGTGATCCAGTGGAACATCAGGGCCTTCATGGGGGTGAAGAATTGGCCTTGGATGAAGCTCTTCTTCAAGATCAAGCCCTTGTTGAAGAGTGCTGAGACAGAGAAGGAGATGCAGGTGGGAGGAGGTCATGAGGCAGGCAGCTTGGGATCCAAAACAGATTGAGCAGGGTTAATAGATGGAGGGGATTGGATGTGGCTACTGGTCTCCTGGACTCTGTTGCAGAATATGAAGGAAGAGTTTGGGCGGCTGAAGGACGCCCTGGAGAAGTCGGAGACTCGGCGGAAGGAGCTGGAGGAGAAGATGGTCTCCATGCTGCAGGAGAAAAATGACCTTCAGCTCCAAGTGCAGGCTGTGAGTGAGACTGCCCCCCAAAACCATGTCAGGGGGGTGACCAGCACCCCTCCAGGGCCACCCTACTTCACTGACCACCCCAATACAGGAGCAGGACAACCTCAATGATGCTGAGGAGCGCTGTGACCAGCTGATCAAGAACAAGATCCAGCTGGAGGCCAAGGTGAAAGAGCTGACAGAGCGACTGGAGGATGAGGAAGAGATGAATGCTGAGCTGACAGCTAAGAAGAGGAAGCTGGAGGATGAGTGTTCGGAGCTGAAAAAGGATATCGATGATCTAGAGCTGACTCTGGCCAAGGTGGAGAAGGAGAAACATGCCACTGAGAACAAGGTAAGGGTAGAGAGAGGCCTTGACCTTAAGTTGTGGGGATTTGGATGAACACAACCTGGTTGTATTGGGTTGAGAAGATCCAAGGCTAGTTGATCTGGGCTACGTGAAGAGTCAACATCTTTTGGATTCTCTACCACTGAAGTGCCCTCATTGGCCAAGGACAACAGCAGCATCACCCAGCTTTGCTTAATACCTCTGGTACTAAGAGTTTCTCCTAGAGTTTCTCCTCCTTCAGGTCAAGAACCTCACAGAGGAGATGGCTGGGCTGGATGAAACTATTGCCAAGCTAACAAAGGAAAAGAAGGCCCTGCAAGAATCTCACCAGCAGACACTGGATGACCTGCAGGCAGAGGAAGACAAGGTCAACACCCTGACAAAGGCCAAACTCAAGATGGAACAGCAAGTGGATGATGTGAGTGTGGTCTGGTCTCCCATGGGAGGAGCTCTCCTCTCTCCTGAGGAGCTTACTGGGGCAGAGATGATAAAAATTGAGGTTTCCCCCCATTTCCATGTTTCCACACAGCTTGAAGGCTCCCTGGAACAGGAGAAGAAGATCCGGATGGACCTGGAACGGGCCAAAAGGAAGCTGGAAGGTGACTTGAAACTGACCCAGGAGAACATCATGGACCTGGAGAATGACAAACAGCAGCTGGAGGAGAAGCTCAAGAAGTAAAGATGGACCTCTTTCCCCAGTCTAAACTGGTCAGGGGGCAAGAGCAGGGACCTCACTGCAAACTGTTTTTGTTTGCAGGAAAGAGTTTGAGATCAACCAGCAGAACAGCAAGGTTGAGGATGAGCAGGCTCTGTCTCTGCAGCTCCAGAAGAAGCTGAAAGAGCTGCAGGTGAGGGATCTATTCTCTGCTTATTTGGGCTGGACTGGAGACCTTCCAGCTGGTTGGGTTAAGGTGAAAAGTCTCTATCTGGTTAGGCTGAGTTTAGGAGTTTCCCGTTGGTTGACAAATGTACAGATGTCTGGGATGAGCTGAAGAGTTTTCAGCTTATTGGGGTAAGCTGGGTTGAAAAGTCTCCAGCTCAACTGATTGAGTTGAGTGGAGGAGCTGGGTGGAGCCAAGTCTGCTGACAGCAGCTCCATCCCCTGAGCACAGGCACGGATTGAGGAGCTGGAGGAGGAGCTGGAGGCAGAGCGGACAGGCAGAGCCAAGGTGGAGAAGCTGCGCTCAGACCTGTCACGGGAGCTGGAGGAGATCAGTGAGCGGCTGGAGGAGGCGGGTGGTGTCACATCAGTGCAGATCGAGCTCAACAAGAAACGGGAGGCAGAGTTCCAGAAAATGAGGCGGGATCTGGAGGAGGCCACACTGCAGCACGAGGCCACAGCTGCTGCGCTGCGCAAGAAGCATGCAGACAGCGTGGCTGAGCTCAGCGAGCAGATTGACAACTTACAGCGTGTCAAGCAAAAGCTGGAGAAGGAGAAGAGTGACCTCAAGCTGGAGCTGGATGACCTCAGCTCCAACATGGAGCAGCTGATAAAGGCCAAGGTAGAAGGAGGCCAAGGTGGACATCATATCTCCACTATGGGCATCATTCTCCTGCTTCATTTCTTTCCTCCATCCTTTCTTCCTCCAAGGTGGGCATGGAGAAGATCTCTCGCACCATGGAGGACCAGGCAGCTGAACACCGGGCCAAGCTGGAGGAGACACAACGAGTCCTCAATGACACCAGCACCCAACGGGCCAAGCTCATGACTGAAAACGGTGGGAACCCTGACCCACCATAACCCTCACCCCACATCCTCAGCCCCTGCCCTACATCTTCAATCCCTGTCTCACCCTTGAAAACCTGCCCAACCTCTGCAGGAGAGCTGTCCCGCCAGCTGGAGGAAAAGGAGGCCCTTGTCTCTCAATTAACTCGGGGCAAGCAGTCGTATACCCAGCAGATGGAGGACCTGAAGAGGCAGCTGGAGGAGGAGATGAAGGTGAGGTTAGTGGAATGGCTGAGAGGGTCTCCAGGAGGGTCACAAGACAAGGTGTCCTTCACCCTCATAGTGGGAGCACCAGATGGAAGTCAAGTTCAGGCCAATTCACTTGGGTGGTTGCATCTAAGAGTGGTTGAGTTGGGTAGCCTTGGTCTAACAGTGGAGAGGTTGGGCTGAGCAGGTCAGTTCTGAAGCAGCTGGTTTGGTCTATGGGTGGTTGGGTGGCATTAGACCAGGGGAAGTCAAACTGGGCCACACTAGAGATACTCATTTTTAGATCTCCCTGGGTCTAGACGTGCTGAATTTGGTTGGGATGATCTAGAGAAGGTTTGGCTGAGAAATACCAGTGCTTACGGAGTTTGAGGACCTACACATAGCTCAAGCTCACGTTCTCCTTGCCTCTCTCTCCCAGGCCAAGAATGCACTGGCTCATGCCCTCCAGTCGACCCGGCATGACTGCGACCTTCTGAGGGAACAGTATGAGGAGGAGACAGAGGCCAAGGCTGAGCTCCAGCGTTCGCTCTCCAAGGCCAATTCTGAGGTGGCGCAGTGGAGGACCAAGTATGAGACAGATGCCATCCAGCGCACTGAGGAGCTGGAGGAGGCCAAGTGAGTCATCTCCCCATGGAGGGAGATCCTATGGGTCAGGGGAGAATGGACACCCTTCCACTGTAAAGGATCCAGAGAATAGGAATCTGGAGATGGTAGAGGAGATCCAGAGCCTCAGCCAATCAGTAGGCAGAATAAAGTTTGAGTTGACCCACTTGGTCCATGGGTGACCACAGCCAGGTTTTCTCCTGGGGCAGGAAGAAGCTGGCCCAGCGGCTGCAAGAGGCTGAGGAGGCAGTGGAGGCGGTCAATGCCAAGTGTTCCTCCCTGGAGAAGACCAAGCATCGGCTGCAGAATGAGATTGAGGACCTGATGGCAGATGTGGAGCGGTCAAATGCAGCAGCTGCTGCATTGGATAAAAAGCAGAGGAACTTTGACAAGGTAGGAGGACACAGCGGTGAGACAGAAGTAGACAGGAGGCATGGGTACAGAGGGTGACTCCTTGTTTTGCTCCAGATCTTGTCTGAGTGGAAGCAGAAGTTTGAAGAATCACAAATGGAGCTGGATGCATCGCAGAAAGAGGCCAGGTCCCTCAGTACTGAGCTCTTCAAGCTGAAAAACGCCTATGAGGAGTCGCTAGAGCACCTGGAGACTTTCAAAAGGGAGAACAAGAACCTCCAAGGTGAGATGGTGGCACTCCCCATGCCCACCTTGTTCTCCACCGCTTTCCACCCAGTCTGATGGGTTTTCATCTGGGCAGAGGAGATCTCGGACCTGACGGAGCAGCTGGGTGGCAGCCACAAGACCATCCATGAACTGGAGAAGGTCCGGAAGCAGCTGGATGCTGAGAAACTGGAGCTCCAAGCTGCACTGGAGGAGGCTGAGGTGAGCCAAATCACAACCTCATGAGTCTCTAATTTGTTCTGGTCCTCTCTGTGGCTCTCTAATTTCTCTCTGTCTCCATCAGGCCTCTCTGGAGCATGAGGAGGGAAAGATCCTGAGGGCCCAACTGGAGTTCAACCAGGTCAAGGCAGACTATGAGCGCAAGCTGGCTGAGAAGGATGAGGAGATGGAGCAGGCCAAGCGCAACCACCTGCGGGTGGTGGACTCACTGCAGACCTCACTGGATGCTGAGACCCGGAGCCGCAACGAGGCCCTGAGGCTGAAGAAGAAGATGGAGGGTGACCTCAATGAGATGGAGATTCAGCTCAGCCATGCCAACCGTGTGGCTGCTGAAGCTCAGTCCCACCTCAAAGGAGCCCAGGCTCACCTCAAGGTGGGATCATGCACCTCTGAGGGGGTATTCCTAGTCCCTTGGAGCTGCTGGCTGATGTGTGTCCTCTGCATCCCAACAGGACACCCAACTGCAGTTGGATGATGCGGTAAGAGCCAATGAAGACCTGAAGGAGAACATCGCCATTGTGGAGAGGAGAAACAACCTCCTCCAGTCTGAGCTGGAGGAGCTGCATGCAGTGGTGGAACAGACCGAGAGGGCCCGCAAGCTGGCTGAGCAGGAGCTGATTGAGGCCAGTGAGAGGGTCCAGCTTCTCCACTCACAGGTGAGAAATACCTTCAGGGAGAGAGGACACTTCCATCCATTGATGTGGGCTTCTCATGGGTTGAGTTACCAAGATCTCCCGATCATTTAAGTCTGCAGAGTTGTCAGGGAGTAGAGGGGCATTAAGTACTGGGGGGATGAAGAAGGATGGATCAGCAGTTCAACAGACACCTCCTGAGATCCTCTCCTCTAACTCCAGAACACCAGTCTCATCAACCAGAAGAAGAAGATGGAGGCCGACATCTCCCAGCTGCAGACAGAGGTGGAAGAGGCCATCCAGGAGTGCAGGAATGCTGAGGAGAAGGCCAAGAAAGCCATCACTGATGTGAGTGCCATGCTGCAGCCAACATCTAGGACACCTTCCACTGGTGGGTGATGGGGAGTATGCTTTGGTCCTCCTTCTCTGCTTGCTTCTCTCCCTGAGCAGGCGGCCATGATGGCAGAGGAGCTGAAGAAGGAGCAGGACACCAGCGCCCATCTGGAGCGGATGAAGAAGAACATGGAGCAGACCATCAAGGACCTGCAGATGAGGTTGGATGAGGCTGAGCAGTTGGCCCTCAAAGGGGGCAAGAAGCAGCTGCAGAAGCTGGAGGCTCGTGTGCGGGAGCTGGAGAATGAGCTGGAGGCTGAGCAGAAGCGCAACGCTGAGAGCATTAAGGGTCTCCGCAAATCTGAGCGTCGCGTTAAGGAGCTCAGCTACCAGGTGGGGCTCCTAGGCTGGCCCAGGTCATCCACTCTCCCTGTGGACCCAGGGCCTTATGTCTCATGCTGTACATGACTTAGAACATGGCTGACCTTCTGGCAAGGGAGGCACAGGCTCTGTAGACTAGACACTAGACCACCCACTACCTCTGTGTCCAGTATTGCAGCTGAACCCACAACATGGTTGGCTTAGTGGTCATGAGCCACCCAGGCCACCTCTTGGTGGTCTTTGCATGATCCAGAACCTCAGGTGGGACCTCATCAGGGGCAAGGAGACATCCCACCTCCTGCTCCCAGAGCTGAGGCCACCCACAGATATAGAGAGGCTCCATTTCCCAAGAGCACCATTAACTGTCTCCTGACCCTCATTGCTTGGGTGGTGATTCAAAGCACAGGTAGGGTCAGGTCACGATCCACGTGTGTCTCACCCTACAGACGGAGGAGGACCGTAAAAATATGGTCCGGCTTCAGGACCTTGTGGACAAACTCCAGCTGAAGGTCAAGGCCTACAAGCGACAGGCAGAGGAGGCGGTGAGCACTGGAGGGACATCTGTGGGACCACCCCCCAGGAGGGGACAGTGTGGGATTGGGGTGTGGAAGAGGATGTGGGGAGTAGCAGGGGACCTTGAGATGAGGTGGTCAAGGGGTGGGGAGGGTGGGTGGGTAGGATGGAGAGATGATGGTTGGATGTGGGATGTTAGAGGGAAGCAAGGAAGGAAGGACAGATGAATGACTGAGTGGATGGAAGGAGGGATAGATGGCTTGAAGTTTATATGGGTGGAAGATTGGATGGATGGACAGATGGATGGATGGATGGATGGATGGATGGATGGATAAATGGATTGTTGAGTAGATGGTTGGATGGTTCGAAAATAGGATGCCTGAAGAAACAGGTGGTTCTATAGCAGACCAGAGGGAGCAATAAGAAAGTCAGATGTAAGGAGAGTAGATGGGGTGGCAGGAGGCCAGACAGAGCTGTGTGGGAGCCTCACTGGTGTCCCTGCACCCTCAGGAGGAACAGGCCAACACCAACCTGGCCAAGTTCCGCAAGGCGCAGCACGAGCTGGATGAGGCAGAGGAGCGTGCTGACATTGCCGAGTCCCAGGTCAACAAGCTGCGGGCCAAGAGCCGCGACATTGGAGCCAAGGTGGGACATTCCCTTCCCACAGGTGCCTCATGGGCTGCCTCATGGCTGCCCCACAACTTCCTCATGCTCACAGTCCCTTTTTCTCATTCTCCATCAGAAGGGACTCAACGAAGAGTGAAGCTCTGGATCCCCAAGTGTCTCCTACCTGAACTTGCAGCTGTCCCACCTAGACTTCCAAGTGCCCAACTCCCCCTAGCCCCCCAAGCTTGGTCAGCCAATAAAAAGCATTGAGCAGCAGCAGTTTGTGTGGGGCTGAGTTTGTTTTGGGAGGGTGGGGTTACGCCATTGTATGGCACCTGTAATACAGATGGAGCCCATAAAGTTTCAAGTAAATCTGAAATTTATGAAGATGAAATATATAGGATGTGGAAAAAGGGACAGGCCATGTGGGAGTATTATAGAAGCATTGTCAGAGTATGCAGGGATGCAGTCAGGAAGGCCAAAGTCCACTTGGAATTGAGTCTGGGAAGGGATATCAAGGACAACAAGAAGGGTTTCTACAGGTACATCAGCTGCGAAAGTAAGATTAGGGAAAATATGGGGCTACTGCTGAATCGGATGAGAGAGCAGCTCTGTGGAGAAGGACCTGGGAGTCTTGGTGGACAATGAGTTGACTATGAGCTGGCAGTGTGTCCTTGGGGCCAGGAGGGCCAATAGTGTCCTGGGGTGCAGTGGAAAGTGTGTGACCAGCAGGTCGAAGGAGATGATCCTGTCCCTCTATTTGCCTGTAGTGAGACCACATCTGCAGTACTGTGGTTCCAGTTCCAGGCTCCTCAGCACAAGAAAGACAAGGAGTTAATGGAGAGGGTCCAGCAGAGGCCACAAAGATGATTTGGAGTCTGGAGCATCTTTCCAGGGAAAGAGACTGAGGGAGCTGGGAGTCCTCTAGAGAGGACTCAGAGGGCATCTCATCAATGCATCTCAAAAGCGGGTGTCAAGAGAATGGTGCCAGACCTTTCAGTGGTGCCCAGAGACAGGACAAGAAGCAATGGCCATAAAACACAAGAAGTTCCACCTCAACATAAGGATGAACTTCTTTACACTGCAGGTGGCAGAGCACAGGAACAGGCTGCCCAGGGAGGTCATGGAGTCTCCCTGTCCCTGCCGACATTCGAAACCCAACTGGACACATTCTTGAGTAAATTCTCTAGGTGACCCTGCCTTGGCAGGGGGGTTGGACCGAATGATCTTCAGAGGTTCCTTCCAACCCTAAAAATTTTGTGGATTTCCAACACATGAGGACCTGGTGAACACCACAGGATGTTGCAACCCACCCACAGCGCAATATGCTTTCACCCAGGGGGTGTACCTCGACCTCAAACTGCCTCACACCAATCCATGTCTGTGTATGGGAAGAGATGTGGGCATATACAGGACTGGGGAGTAAGGGGCACATGTGGCAGACAGCTTGGGTGAGCCCTTCAGAGATCTCCTGGTTCCTGAGCTTGCAGCTTCTGCTGCTCCTGGCCTCTGTTCCCTCAGCCACCGACCACTCTGTCCCACTACCCGCCATGTTTCATTTCCCCACATGAGCAACTGTCCTTTCATCTGCGTGGCCTCTGCATCGATTGTTCCACCACCCCTTGGCCTAACAGACCGGTCTTCTCCAACTCTTCATCCTCTATTTCTCACTGTCTCTCCATCTCCTCCATGGCCCATCATCCCACTGTATCCCACCATCCCTATATGTCCTCTACCACTCAATTTCCTCTATGTCCGTACACATCCCATAATCTCCATATCCCATTATCCATCCATCCATCTATCCTCTCAACATCCCAACATCTTCATGACCCATCATCCCCCTGTCAGGAAAATCCAGAAACACCAGAGGTTTATGCCCAAAAAGGATACAGAGGAGTCCTGCAACTTTATTCGAATAAAGGGAGAGTCCACTGGGGCACAAAACCACAGCATTGTCTCTCTCAAGGTTTCGGAGGGTGCAGCCTCCTTTTATCCTAAATTCCTGGCTGCATGTTGCCCTCTTCCTTTCCCCATTGGCTGAAGTACTAGGAAGGTACAGCCTTCCTGAACTGCCTACCACATATCCGTCCTTGAACCTGTCATTTTACCCCAACGATGAAAAGTTCAGGCTTTTGCAGGCTCACTTGTCTGTTTCAGGAGCCCAGCTGTCTGGGCTCTGCAGCAAACTGGTGCCCAAAGTTAGCAGGGACATTAAGACCCATGTTAATGATGTTAACACTCATCAAATTGTTTGTAAAGACATTAGCTTTCCTCTCACCCCCATCCCACCAGCCCTTTGTCCGTCCATCTCCTCTGTGTCCCACTATATCCTCCATATTCCGTCACCCCACCATTTTCTTCATGTTCCTCCACCCCTCCACGTTCTCCCAGTCTCATCCCACTATATCCCATCATCCTTCCATGTTCTCCAGGACCCGGACAAAACAAAGATGAAGAAACAGCAATGGTGAATGAAGTGGCTTGCCAGCTCCAGGAGTACAAAGGAAATCTCAGAAGAGGAAATTTCAAGGACCCAAAAGGGTACCAGCAGGCTTTCAGTATATGGACTGGCCAGAAGGCAAAGTAAAATAGTATAGAATGGTAAATGCCACGGAATAAAGGATCGATTTTGTCCTGGTTTCAGATGGGATGGTTTCCCAGTAGCGGCACTGTCCGGGTGGGCGGTCACAGTGGGAGGGAGTTCTCCCGTCTTTGGGAGGAAGACGTCCCAGCACGGCTCCCGCCGCTTTCTGAGCCGGTAGCCCGCCGGGAGCAGCGGGAGTCGCCGGGAGCCGCCCCCACTCCGCTCTGCGCCCCTGCTGCTGCCGGCGGTGGCGAGCACCGTACCCACCTCTAAGCCCCGCAGAAGAAAGGAAAGCGGCCGGGAGGGAGGGAGGTACCGTAGGCCTGGCGGTCCCGCTCCGCCCCGGCGGGGTCCGGCTCCGCCCGCGGCTCCCTTTCGGGCCCCGTCCCGCCTGTTTCCCGAGGGTTGCGGGTCACCACTCGGAGAGTCACTTTTCAGTCTGTGAGCTGCAGCCGCGAGGGCAGCGGGGACCCCGGGCATCGTCAGCGGAAGAGCGCCGGGGGACGGAGCCGCCCGGGAGGCGGCAGCGGGGCTGGCCGCGCCCCTGAGCCCTGGGAGAGGCAGCGCTTTGGGTAGTTTCTTGGGGTTGAGTTTGTGCACAAACAGCGCGAGTGTGTGTGCCAGGAGCTCCTCAGCGAGCTGCTGTCGGGAAGCGCTGCCCTTACACCGACGGAACGGCATCAGCTGCAGCTGGAGTCGCTCCGGTAAGTGCCTGTGCATCTTCTATGGCACACTACCTTGTACTGGCTTTTTCCTATTTGCCTGCCGTTCATTTTCCCATTTTGAAGGATTTGTTGGAATTGAAGGATGTTTTCTTTTGCTCACTAGAAGTTGAGAAAGTAATGTATGGAGAGGTAGGGTGTTTGGTGTTGTTTTTCGTTAATTTTTTTATTTGGGGATTGGGTTTGGCTGTTTTACAAATAAAGACCTGCCAAGGCACAGCTACTGTCTGTGCTTTTAGTTAGTGTGTGCAAGGAAAGGAAACCAAAGGCTGAAGTGTTTTCTGCTGCCTCCTGCGCCTCTTCCTGCTTTTGATGTGTCCTTGGCAATAGTTTTCTGAATCAAGAGGCACGATCTTCTGTATGAGAACGCTTTATGGGAGAACTTGAATGCTGTCTCAAAACTAAAACAAAAGTGGTTTGCATCTGATGCTCTAGAAATTGCTTGTGCTATATCCCCCAGAATGAGCAAGCCTGGTTTTTTGTCTCCATGATGAAATGTAGCACCTCATTCATGTTCCAGGTGGGCTCAGTTTGTTAGGTTGCCTGAAAAAGAGATGCTAGCTGTTAGCTTTTACCATACATACTTTCTTTTCCATTACTGCAGGACAGCAATACCTCATGCCACTGAAACAACCGGAGAAGAGCCCACTTCCCTCCCAGATTCCGGGTCTCAGTGACTTTTCAAGAGCTCCCCATGAAGTGCCACTGTCTGGGTACCACAGGAAATGGATCAAAGAGACTGATTCAGCCTACATGAGGCTGGCAAAGCAAGGAGGCCAGCCTGGTGAGCATGTCTTGCTTCTTTGGTTTTCCTTTGTTTTCTTTGCCTTTGTTTGAGTGCAATGTAAAGTGCTCGTAGATGCTACAGAAGGATCCTCTGGACTTTTGAAATAAACTTGTGGAAAAAATGAGGAAATGAAAATGTGATGTAAGACAAGGTCACCTTGTCAAGACATCCTTGAAGTCTATTGTGTGTGGGTACCCTTTAGCAAAATGTGCGATCTTGCCTTGTGTTTGGTGTTTGATCTAAGCAGTTGATGACCACCTAGTTGCATTTGAGTGAGGTCACTACAGTTTATGCTTGGGCTATTTAAATAGCAGTCTGGTGAAAGTAATTTCACAAAAAAACTCATCACGAAACTTGGTAGGGGTTTATAAAGTATTTCTTTGTGGTGACATTCAGTTTGTTACAGTGCTGTACGTATTCTGTTCTTGTACCAGGGGGATGTGCGGGTTTCTTATTTCCTTGATCAAAGAGGGCAGCCTGAGGAACTTGAGCAGATGGCTTGTGTGCACACTTACAGCAGAGCAACAAATCCAGAAATATGAATTAACTGAGCAATAGAAACATGTCAAAGCATTTAGAGGAAGACAAATAAGGTACAAGTGGAACAGAATGCTGCAAGGTTCTTACTCTCTGGTTCATCTAGGGAGACAAATGCTGTTTTCTGAAGAAAGCAAGCAAGCATTTCTTCCTGACAAATCAGCAATCTGAAAACAAAGGTAGTGCTTTTGCAGCTAGATAATAAGTCAGAAAATTACTGGCTTTTGTCTTTTTCTCTCCAGACCTACTAAAACACTACACTCCTGAGGTAATGAAGCCCCCTCCAGCAGCATATGCTGCACCTGACTGGTACTCACACTGTGCCAATCCCACAGGGACTGAGGAGCCACGGTAAGACTGCTGAGGCCCAACACATCTTGGTCTCTCTCTTCACCTATTAACGTTTCTGACTGCTTCTGTACTAAAGTGCAGGATTTATATACGTTGTACAAACAAGCATTAAATCTTTGCCTGCAGGAGCTGTGGTTTCTCTCTACCAGATTATATGGTTCACAGAGAGTTTAAGGCTGATGACCATCATGGGAACAGTTATGAGGCAAGAAGAGGGCCTTTTGATTTTGATACAAAAAGTGTTTGGCAGCGGGATGCTGAGGACAAAGAAAATGCAGAGAAAAAGAAGGTAGGATGGAGAGGCACCCTGTGATGATGCTTTGTAGAGCTTGTGAACACATCTCTGCCTGGACCTGTTGCTTCTTCTAGGAGGGAAGCTGTAATCCATGATTCCAGAATCAATTTTTATATTGCAGCTAGAGAAGAAGAAAGCCATGTTTTCTTAAGTGCTGCAGATGTAGTGCAAGAACCAGAAATGCAGTTTCCCAGCACATTTTATGGTACATATACTTCAGCATAAATAAAAAGCAGTAGTTAGTTTCTATCTTCTTATGCTTTATTTCTCCTGCAATCCATTCTTGGTGAAGAGACATCTTGTTCAGTAATCTTGGGTGAGGAAGAAAGAAGATAAGAAGACTGTTCTGAAATAGGTGTTTTAATTTAGTTTGAATGCAGGAGAGTTCCCAAAGATACTGTGCTAGTTGTCTTTGAATGAAAGATGTATCCAAGACAAAGTAAGTATAGCACGAGGTGTGCCCAAAATAAACCTTGCTGTACTGACATTGGTGTTTTGTCTTGGAAACCT
Source organism: Eopsaltria australis (assembly GCA_034509425.1). NCBI lineage: Eukaryota > Metazoa > Chordata > Aves > Passeriformes > Petroicidae > Eopsaltria > Eopsaltria australis. Next base: position 4,055,930 of record JAVTVJ010000072.1, read on the forward strand.
CTCTGCTATCCTCCGTCTTTCATCCTCACTGCCCCTGCCCAATTTAGATGCTGAAGCCTTATGTTTTTTAAATATCCTCTGTAATCTCATTGGCTGCTTTTACCATAGGCCTTTGGGGTATACCTGGAAAGGTATTTGATGCACTTGAACACTAGTACCTCCCTTCTTGAACAGAAGAGCTGATGTTGGGACATTTCAGGAAAAAAAGTCCTCAGCCTTTGCTGAGATGAGTAACTAGAGCAAATTCAGAATGATATCTTCTGTAAATGGGAACACCTCATTACTTAATAGGCTTAGGAGTGTTTACTGAATCTGTGGAAACAGGCAAACAAGCAACATATGTTTAAACTGTAATTTCCCTGATGCTTGTAGGTGAAGCTTTTTTTTTGAGTCATAGTCACTGAAAATAAAAACTTGACTTGCTGCAGTGCCTCTTAAAGGAGTTGAATTAGGACAGAGAGGAAGTGCTGTTCTTCACTCGCTAACTAAAGAACCAATTATATTCAGTTCTCTAAGAGTCAAACTTAATTTTGGTAACAGTCATCCAGGCCCATGTGCTGACTTTAAAGTGGGACTGAGGTCCATTTCAGTTTTGGAGACCCAGTTTCATTCAGTCATGTGTCTGAAAGTTTTCATATGCTTTATTTATGACTAAATGCAAAGTGAATATATGTTATTGTTATAGATATATTTGTATATATTATATATTCAGCTCAGATTGTGAATGTGCCGAGGCCCTCATATATAATTTACACTATTCTCGTGGAAGCTAAGTTTTGTCTAAGGTTCTAAATGTAACAAGTCTATTTCTGTAAGATTAGGTGCCTGGGAAGACAAATTCTGTGTTGCCAGGTTTAGCTCTACATCCACACCACCATCTCTCATTTGGCTGTGCTTCACAGTATCTTTGTTGTACACTGAAAAGCATATAATGTATCTTGAAATGTCACATGGTGCTTCTTTCACAGCTACTTCTTGTATATCCTCCTTTGGGAAGTTTCTATCCCCTGCTCTAAGAGTACATTCACAAAGTCTTCCAAGTGAGACAAAGAAACTAGCCCTAGCAAAGAGTCTCAATTTTAGTTTTTTGCCATATATTTTGTATGTTGAAAGGTAAGAATAATGTATTCCAACACATCACAGGCAAATTTCTAAGGAATATTCAATTTATTTATTTTACTACATGATGATACTGCAGCAGCAAACTACCTCAAGTATTTCTGGTAGTACGAGACTGAATGTATTGAAAATACTTTTCAGTCCAGTGTGACTAAGCAGTTATTCAGAAGATGGGATGCATGATGCAATTGTGGAGCTAAATCCCAAAGGGCACCCTTAGCAACAAGTGCAAAACCATTTAACCTCTAAGGGTACTTCTTCTGCTCAGTTTGGAAAACATTGTTCCCAAGTGGGCCCTTGCTCTGGAGGTTTAAGCCTATATGCTGCTTTGTTCTGAGGTATTAAGATCTCCATTTTTCCTTGTGGTTATTGCTGTGTGGAGGAGGACTGGTGATCCAGGGGACCAATACATGGTTCTCCATGCCTCAGGATGGATCCTGTAGTTCCTCCCTAATGCCTTAATCACATCAATAAGTCTTACTTCTCTCAGAATTTTGCAAATAGCAGAGTGTTAGTGCATGAAGGATTTAGCCTTTGTGCTCATGGCAAAGTGATGGAGCTCTAGCCCAGGGAGAAGCAGCCCATGGGAATCTCACAAGGATTAACAAGATCAAGTGCAAGGTCCTGCACCTGTGCTGGGTGCTGTGCTGGGACAACCCCTTTTATTAGCACAGACTAGGGGATGAACAGATTGGGAGCAGCCCTGCTGAGAAGGACTTGGGGGTGCTGGTGGATGAGAGGCTGGACATGATCCAACAATGTGCACTGACAGCCCAGAACGCCAAACATGTCCTGGGCTGCATCCAAAGCAGTGTGGGCAGCAGGGGAGGGAAGGGATTCTGCCCCTCTGCTCTCCTCTGGTGAGAGAGAGCCCACCTGCAGTGCTGCATCAGCTCTAGGGTCCCAGCACAGGAAGGACAGGGAACTGTTGGAGGAGTCCAGAGGAAGCAACAAAAATGATCAGAGGGATGGAGCAGCTCTCCTATGAAAAAAGGCTGAGAGAATTGGGATTGTTCATTCAGGAGAAGAGAAGGCTTTTCTTTTTTGGGTGACCTAATTGTGACATTCCAGTACGTGAAGGGACCCTGCAAGAAAGATGGAGAGGGACTTTTTACAAGGGCATATAGTGACAGGACAAGGGGAATGGATTCAAACTGAAAAAGAGTAGGTTTAGATTAGATATTAGGGAAAAATCTTTACTGTGAGAATGGTGAGGCACTGGCAGAAGTTGCCCAGTGAAGTTTTGGATGCCCCATCCTTGGAAGTGTTGGAACTAGATGATCTTTAAGGACCCTTCAACCCAAACAATTCTGTGATTCTGTGATCCTTTTTCCTATGCATCTTACAGCTCAGATGGGTTGGATTGAAAAAGCTGTGACCTTAAGATGGAGAGAGGCCTGTATGGGTGAGATGTCATTTGGAGGTGTCATCAGGGTTTGCATCAGCATTTGGCAATATCCCTGCAGCACCAGTAAGATTACTCCTTCATCTCCAAAGTCCTCTCTTTCAGGCACTTGCCTGAAATGTCTGTGTATGTATGCATATGTACTTAGGTATGTATGTGCTGCAGCAAAATGGTTGCTCATCTGAGGTCAGGATTTTACCTCAGAGAGAGATTTGAGATGTAATCTAGATTTTTGTTCTTGATCACGCAGGAGCCAGGTTTTCATCTGGAGGTTTTTACTTTACCATGCTGGCTGCAGATATCCATTGCTCCCCATATACCTGCCAGGCACAAAACATGTTCTATGTCATGTTTCTTGAACCCAAGATTAATAAAGGTGTATTTATAATAAACATAGTAATTTTTAGAGTATATTATTGCCATCTCTTCACAAAGGGAGAAAACACTTTAAATCAAGAGCATGCCCTGTGTAATTTGTTTTATCTGGGAAAATTGATGGCTGCTACTAAATAGAGGCTTGTCAAAGGGAAAAAGCTCCCTCAGCTGTAATCATTGGAGTGTAGTGGCACAAGAGCTGCTTTTAATGCTGATTTTGCCCAGCAAAGTAATAAATAGCACCTGAATGGATTGCAGGTGCCCTTCAAAGCCAAATTCTGCTCTGTTCCCTTGCTACTTTTGTCATGAATTAGTTTACTTGAACAGTAGGGAGTGTTTGGATCCCTGCAGTTTATGCTAGCCTCTCATTTAATGCCAAGAAAGACAATATTTAATACAATGGTCTTGCTCGTAGCCTTCAAGACGTTCCTTTTTGCCTTTCCTTCCCCCCCCACCTTTTTCCCCCCTTGACTTTATTTTGGGCAGTTTGAACCTTTTTTTGTCTCTAGTCAAAATCTCTCTAGCTTCTTCTCTCCCCTTGTCCTTTAATTGACTCTTTAATTACTAGACCTCCTTTCCTGGTAAATCTGTTTGATGCCAAGAGGAAAATCTCATCTCTTTCCATCTGCTATTTGGGTATCCTGACTATTAAAATGAGTTGTGTTTCTGTGTTGCCCTGCATGCCATCCTGCCTTCAGCATGTGACAAATGTCACCTAAGGTTGTGTTTGTCAGTTGAAACTGTAGGTAATTTTGTCCTGGATTTGAAACTTCCATTGCATGTCAGGTCTGAAGTGGTACAGTCTAGTGACAGATGGAAGAAAGCACATTCATTTTTGCACAGTAGGGTTTCATTTTCGAAATGTAAATTACAAATAGGCTGCTTCAGCAAATAGCGTGAACAAACTTGTAAAGCAGTTCTAAGCAGCTAATGTGGTTTTTAACCTCCAGGTTGGACAAAGACCCTCCTTTTCATCTCGCATAGGTGCCTCTGATATCACTGCATGCTCCTGCTTGTCTCATCTCTTCTTCTTTGACAATTGTAGCAGTCTGATTCCACTGAAGTCTGAAGGGGTTTCAGCACTGACTCTACACATGTTTGCATTGACATCCTGGCTCAGAATCAGCACAACTGTCTGTCCTAAGCTTTACTTTCTTCTAGATAATAAGAAAACACACATTCTCTGAACATTCACACCTGCTTTTTCTTAGTGGCTTCTTAATTAGTTCATTGATTAGGTGCATTTATAGGCCATTATACTTTCGTTTGCTTTTTCCATACTCAGTGTGCACAGGCTCCTTGAGAAGTCCTTGGTCCTACATAATGGAATCTTCTCCTCATACAGGTTTTCATGGGTGTCTTGTAATATCTGCAATTCAAGTGTGACTGCTGTGGATGCATCTAATTTTTGCACTTCATAATTTTTTGCTCTGTTAACTGTATTGCAGTAGGTATGTCCACACAGGTGGAAAGTATTTTTATCTTTAATGTTCTTTGAAGTTCACAGAGCAATTTGTTTCACTTTTAGTTATCCTGTCCAGATTTTTTTCTAAATAACCTGCAACTAATATCTCTTATTCCATGGGTCGCTCTCCTGTGTTGCATGTTTAAAAAAGAAAATGGTCAAATAATATGTAGGTTCTAATTAAAAGCATATATTCATGTAAGGCAAAAATTTTGTTAATAAGCTTTGAATATTTTGTGCTATCATCAGGACTTCCCCCTTGTCCCCTTTATGCAACAAAGGAAGCTGTAAGTAGTCTTCAAAGATGTTTTGTTTTTTGAACTCATAATTTCTTAGCAACTGGGAGTTGTTGAGGATATTTAATTTCATGCTTTTATTTGAGAGGGAAGTAAGTTGACCCAGCTACAGTAAGTAGCTGTTGATTTTGATCAAAGTTGAAATAAAGAGCTTTGGTATGTGTTGCTCATGTTTTTTCACTACTTTTTGGTCGTCCCACTTTCAGTTCTGGCATGTGCGTTTTCATTTCCCTGCCTCTCTAGGTGACATCTTTCAGTCTTTTAGTCAACACTGAATTTCTTTACCTGTCATTGAAAAGGAAAGATAATAAAATATATTTTCTGTTGTAGGCTTCCCCCAACATAAATATATTTGTTTGAATTTCAAACCTTTAATTAATATGCCACAACAGTTTTTTATTATATAGCTTGTTTTATGCTTTTTATTCATAAACAAAAACCAAACATACTAAAAAAGAAGTAGCAATTAAACCATAAGTTAATTTCCAGTCCTCCCGACTTTAGTAAGCCTAGTCTGTTTTCATATTCTGCATACAGAGAAATGGATCAAGATGAGAGGTTGCAATGGATAAGTTTGAATTTGAAGCTTGGGTAGACATGTACTGTGAGGAAAAGGCTTGTGTAGGGGACATTGTGGAGAGAGCAAACAGCTAATCTCATGTAGAATAACTAAGGGCTGCTTTATCTTTTGTTATACCTCAATAATCCCTTACTAATGGAAATAATGTAGATAAGACATTGAAATTTGGACACATTTAGGTCTTTAATATCACCCTCACTTTTGAAGGCCATGCTATCATATAATCTCCTTGGTTATTTTTTTCATAACTCCCTTTTTTAAGCTAAGATTTCTCTAACACAGGTAAAGCTCCCACCTATAAGCCTGAAATACCCAAGCAGAGTGCCAACAGTTTCTGCAAACAAGGAATTTAGTGGAGCAAATAAGCTTTCCTTCCCACCCATGTAAGTAGTGCATTTATGAAATCATTAAACACCTAAGCCTGCAACTATTCATGTGTACAAGTAAAATTGCTCCTTGTGAAATTGCAGGGATTAGTGGATACGTCTATGGACTTGTGGATCTTTATTGCTGCTGAACTTACTATCATATATGAGGCTAAAATAGTTTTAAAAGCCTCTAAAGCAACTAAAATAACAGTACTTTAACTCGTATAAGAAAGTTATTCAATGTAACTTTGTGTAAGGAGAATTAAGCATAGAGTTGCATATCTTCATGCAGCAGACTTTTATGGTATTCTAAATTGGGTTTTTTCTTAATACCAGTGAACAGGTGAAAATGATAATCTACATTGATACTTCTGTCAGTGTAGGTTACAGAGAAACAAGTAGGACTGACACTTCAAGGAAAGACATAAGCTGTAGCCTGTATAAGGTCAGACAGAGCAAAAATACTGTAATGAACATGTGGAAGAGGTGTTTTAAGCAAATTTTTGTCATGTGTGGTGTAATCACATCATCAGCTGTGTGCACAGCTGAATTGTTTCTGCATACTTTGTCTTAAAAACTTATTGCTCAGTCATCAGTAATCCCAGTATGTTTTAGAACTATGTTAATGCTGCCAAATAAATGATTAAACTGTCGAATGAATTTAGGAGAAAATTTGTGACAAAATTTCACTTTTGTGCACCACAGAATGAGTACTGTCAGCTTTTTTTTTATGTACACATTCTTGTGGGGTTTCCCTTTTGAACTTTTTGTCTTTAAGACCAGAACTGTGTAAGGAGTATACACGTAAAATTCCAATGAAATTTATTTCCAATGAAGCTCTTGTCATGTAAATTTACACAATATGAAATCAGGCATAGTTTAGTGCTTTTGTTTGCTTGTTTGTTTTTTCTTCTTAGATGATTACATGTAGAATATATGCTGTGTTATTTATAAATAAATTATAAGGTTATAAATGGTTGTATTTTAAAATGAATGTTATAATTAGAATTAAATTCTATTATAAGGCCTTATCTGTGCAAAATAAAATTTGTCTACCTAGTCCCTATTTTTGTTTACTTTTGCTTTTGTTTTCCTTTAATATATTTGTATTTACAGGCCTGCTCAGAGAAAAAGTGAAGCAGTAAATTTTAGCAAATTAATAAGCAATGGTTACGGGACTGACTGGTTTCAGCAGAGTACTGGATGGGAAAAAAAGATTGAAGAAACATCAGAAAATAGTGAGCACTCTGAAGGTGATGCTATTGAAAGCTGTTTCTTTTAACATGAGCTGGGCTCTCAAGGTAACAGCAGAGGGCAGCCTCAATATTTGTGTGGCTCTCTGAATATGGTGAGACACATTGAATTATTGTGCTTAGTTTACAATACCCTGTGACCAGCTAAAGAAAGGAGTGCTCCTGTTTGTAGTCAGTGAAGGCAGGCGCTTTCATGGACTTTTTTCATCTCTACAATTGCAGTATGCTCTGTTCCAATCCAGGGGCTTCTGTGTCTGATCCAGGGGCTTCTCTGTGATGTGTTTCCATAAAATGCTGCAGAGACACAGCCATCCTGCCTAAATTTAAGCAGACTGTAAAATATTTATTGCCTCTTTGTTATGAATATTCTTTTGCCCCTAATATTCTTCTGAAAACTTCTGTCACAAGTGTCATTGATACTCATGTTTAAGAAATAGATCACTATTCATAGAAATTTGTCAAAATAAATATATGCACATTGTTGAAGACAGTGGAATTTCAACAGTTTAAGAGAAAAAAGTTATCCAGTGTTCACCTATGCTTTCAAAATTTACTTTGTCATTCACAATAGCAATAGCTATGAAAGACATCACTTAGAAATACTTAAATATAAAGGTTAAAGAGTTGGAAAATTCCCCTTACTTCTGTCAAAGACATTTTGCTTTGGTAACCATGGTGGCTATATTAGTTTTCCATAGCAATTTTTGGAAATTATCTTGGATCTCCCACTGCATGCACCAGAACTTTTTTTTTAAATTTGTATCAGGCAATCCTTTTGTGTACACCGGGAATTGTCACGATTCCCTTGACCTTAATATGTTAATGTATTAAAGTCTTAGAGGCCAGGTATTTTAATTTCTCTGACACTTCAGCTCTGTCTGAATTCATCTTTGTGTCTTCTGTTAATGTATATACAGTAAGGTTTTTTTTTTGGTGTGCAAAACCTCTTCCTCCAGGTGAGTATCAGAAGAAAACAGAGAACTAGGAGTTGTGTGGTTTTGTTCAGAAGAAAAAATTCCATAAAACTGAGGTATTAAGCCAGATCTCGGTCTGGATCTGAAGTAGAGTGCATAATCTTAGAAGCCACTCTTCAAGTTAACTTAAGTATCCAAAGTATCATGCAGAGGATGCTGCTTTGAGAGGCTCAGTGATCCAGCAATTCCAACCATGGAGTTTAAAAGTGCTCTTCCTCAGCATGAAAGAAAACCTTGAATATTCTTGTTTGTTTTCAGATTCTAGTCTATTTTGTGTGCTGACATTTTTCTTTCCCATCATTGTGAGTAAAATTAAAGGATTTGGGATTTCAAAATCTCAATTTAATTAATTTGGTGATAGTTGATTTCTTTAATGTGTGTACCTCTAATGAGACATTTGAAATATAAAGAAAACCTGAAGATTTTTCAGAGTAATCATGGAATTGGTTTAATTATACCACTTAGGCAATAGAGCAAAAAATTATGGATACACTGTAAAGGCTGCTGAAAAGTCAGTGTGCTGCACAGATTGATGTATAGACACATCTAATTTTTGAGTTGCTTTTCTTTTTCAAATTTTTGAAAACATGATACCTGCTATGCTTCTATTGCCTTTGTTTGCAATCATAGCTATTCTGATTGAGATTGGTTCCGTATCTGAGTGTAAAAGGAGATTGCTTTTAATACTCTTAACAATATGGTTTCATCCAGATGTGTATCTTCATTCATTTTTGACCTTGTCCTTTTCAATCTTTTAGGTGATTGCTGAAGGTAGAGCTTTTACTTTTTTCTCACTTGTGTACTTTTTTTTCTGTTCATCCAAAGCAATTGGCAGCATGAGCACCTTGCAGCTCCCTTTTGAGGTGGAGCCTTCTCTGTTCTCACTTGCACAGAGTAAGTCCTAGACACACCAGGAAGGAGATACAACCCATTCTATATGTAAATCTATAATACCTTTGTTTTGGGATAGAGATTTGCATCTTACTGCAAATTTCTTAGGTAGCTTATTTATCTTGTTAGTTCAAAATTAAAAGTTGTGGAATTTTTATGCATTTTGCCATGAAGAAGAAACCAAAAATTTTAGCTGACCTTCTTATTATTATGGTTGAAGTTATTCTGTAAACTTTAATCTTTTTTTTTCTATTGCAGATTCAGAATGATCTGAATCACCAGCAGCAAGCAATGAATAAAAGCCACTGTTTCAGGGATGTAATAAGTAAATTGAAAGACTGTTGGGGAAACAAAAGCCTTGTATTGCTTATGTAGTCCACTGTTTACATGTTGGCTAGATTACTTTTGTAATATAACTCATCCCTAATTGAGAAGTTTGTGAGATGGATGAACTTCATTGGGCTTGATTACAGCAAATTTTAAAGAACAGGCAGCAGCTGTCAGTGCTTAGTCCTAGACTTTTCCTTAATGATAAACAAAATAAAGCAAAACTGAGGTTTTCTCCTGCACAAGACTCCTGCTGCTTTGCTGTTCTCAAACAGGGTTACCATATTGCTGCTGACTTGACTAGACACAGGCATGCTATTGATGTGTCCAAATCAGCAATCTTCAGTTAAGTACAGCTGTAATCATGAGTTATTCCATGAAGAAAGGTGAAGGGGAGTGGTATGGTAGGGGATGAAATGTAGATGGAATGAATTGAACTGGTATGGGTATTTGCAGTAAAAATATCAAACCTTCATTGAAAAGACTGCTTCTTCATCCCAAAAGCTCATTTATTTAGAAGAGACATTCAGCTTTCTAGGACAGTTCTATTGCTATGCCTGCTGCACAAGAACTAGTTGATCAGTCATATTGTTCAACCACATAATTAAAGATCTGGTGGCATTTCCTGTTATAGTCTTGTTGTATAGAAGCTGAATCCTTGGTTAACAGCTATATGGACTCAGCTGTCTATGATGTCTGCACTTTCAGCTGTTAAATAAAAAAAATTGTCTATCCTGAAGTCTTGACTGCAACAAAAATATTATATGCTAGATCACTGTATTTATTCACACCAGCAAAAATTTGTACTTTGAAATAGCAATGTTTAGAAGTTGTACTTTAATATTTTGAGAAAGTTAAGATATTACAACACTTGATATATTATCTACTTGGATTAGGATATATCCCTGAAATCTTATTAATAATTAAATATTGATTATAAAGTCCACTGGAAAGTGGATGCAATTTCATGACCATGTTTTTTGCTAATATCATGAAAAGTAAACTCTTAATTTTTATAATTTTATCTTCAGGTTACATTCAATGCATTTTACACCTTTGAATCCAAGTGTTGAAGATTCTAAAATTTATTACTAAGTATAGATTTCTTTGAACAGAATGTTTAGAGTATTTGGTTTAATACTGCTCTTCTTTAGAACTTTGATGTAAAAATTGATTGGAAATAGGTAAACCATTGCTAATCTGAATCCTCAAAATTTTCAGCAAACTCTAGAAATTTTGCTGTTGATGTTGTGAGACCCTGAGTCCATCTTTGCTATCCATTCTTTTGAACAATTCAACTGTCTAAGTTGTATTTTAAAACATAGAAGGCTAAAACATATGCAAGTGCTTAAATGTACAGTTATTGGCTACTCAGAAAATTTTTCTAAATATAAAAAAGCTTATATCAAGCTGTAACTGTAGGGGTGTGTGAGATTACTTACCTTGTATCTGTTTTGGCTTACAATTTGTGTTGTGGATTATGTCCAGATACATAATTAACTAATTAACCATTAATTTTTCTGTGAAGGCAGAGCTTTTGGGGAAATCCAGTTTTCGAGTCTAGCATATCAGGGGATGCCAGAGTTGGAGCTCAGAGCATTAAAACCTGACCAGTTGTGTTGAGCTGATCTTGGCTGGACACCAGGTGCCTGCCAAGCCTCTCTATCAATCCCCTTCCCTGCAGGACAGGGGAGAGAAAATCAGGTAGATGACAACTTGTAGGAGTGACTCCAGTAAAGGGCAGCAGAGGTGTTGAAGGTTCTGGAGAGTAAGTCCTATGGGAGCTGACTGAGGGAGCTGGGGTTGTTTAGCCTGGAGAAAAGGAGGCTCAGGGAGACCTTATCACTCTCTACAACTGCCTGAAAGGAGTTTGCAGCCAGGTGGGGGTCAGTCTCTTCTCCCAGCCAATCAGCAAAAGAATGAGAAGAAACAACCTCAAGCTGCACCAGGGAAGATTCAGGCTGAACATCAGGAAGAATTTCTTCACTGAAAGTGTGGTTTGCATTGGAATAAGCATTGGAATGGGCTGTCCAGGGAAGCGGTGGCATCACCATCCTTGGAAATGTTCAAGAAACAACTGTACATGACAGTGCTAGGGCTCCGTTGACAAGCTGGTGTTCAGTTGAAGCTTGGACTTGATGATCTTGGTGGTATTTTCCAACCTAATGGATTGCCATTAATGTGTATTCAGCTTTCCTTAGCCAAGCCAAGGAGAGGTTTGATTTGCACTGTTGGTCAACGGAGTCTCAATGGATCACAGTTTGAATACCATGAGTTAGAATATTAACAGCCTGAGATTTCTCTTCACAATAGCAGAGGGGCAATCCTGGAGTCTGTTTGTGCATTCAGAATAACAGAGAGCTGCAGCAGACACATAATTTGCCTGCTCTCCAAGGGACATGAAGTCAAAGTGGTGTAACAAATCAAAAAGCTCCAGCTGAACCCAAGGATGGAAGTGTGCTGCTTGAACTCACCTTATCGCAGTAATCACGCTGTTCTATTTACTTCTGAGTCAATGCAGTACTGCAGCTGGCAGTTTTCAAAGTCATCAGCAGTTCCCTGTAAAAGCAGTGGAAGCTTCTGGTTTTCCATTTCTGTTTTTCAGAGAAATGCCAAAGTCAAAAGCTGGGTGCTTATTACAAAATCTAGCCTTATTGTTTTAAATGCTGAAACATTTGTTTCATTGTCTTGTGCTCTATTTCTGCCCTGAATGCCTTTAAGTAGTGAGATGTTTTTGGGTTTTTTTTGAATACTGATTGCTTTGCAAGCCCAAAGATAAAACAAAAGTGCAGTTACATTTTATGAATTGCATCCAAGTATACTGAGTATGTGAATGTTTCTAAAAGAGAATTCCAGATAAAGATTTAACAATAACTTGGTGGTTTAGCGACCAGAGAGTAACTTTCCTTTTATATATAGCCATTTCACTGTAGTGAAATCTAATATATATCTAATACATAATTCTAACCACTTCTGCCTTTTTGGACTAGACTAAAGTATAAACATGCTTTCAGAGGCCAAGGGTATGTGTACATTAACTTTCTTTGTGTAGCAATACAAACAAAAATTCAATTGACCCATGTGCTTCTCAAGCATCTAAAATTCCATTGATTTCGGCTTATCTATTTCTCAAATACTATTATCTGTGCTGAATATGCAGGCTGAGTTGTAAAAGATGTATGATGAAGCCAAATTTCTTTCTGTAAATAAATAGCTTCATATTCTGCTCTTGATCTTCTCTGCAAATAATTTTTCAGAATGTAGTAACGTATTATGCTATAGTGCGGGAGAAAAAGCTAGAAATAGAAACACAGAAGTTCAGTGTTAGCACATTTGGTCCTTCTATTAATAGTTGTAATGATACAAAACATCCAGAATAACTGAAGAATCAAAGTGAAGTGGGTAAAACAGCTGCACTGAATTATTTGACCAATTGACTGTAAAAATGGTTTATTGTGAGCACAAGGGAGAATATGTTTGATTATGAAAGACATCCTTATTTCCACAGCTCAAGTTTTCATCCATGCAATATCAAAACTTGAAAACAGACACCAATTGCATATTGTTGTTATTACCCCAGTACATAGCTGTGTATTTTCCACGCTTCTAAACAACATTAGTATCCTTCCCACTAAAATAAAAAATGGAGTGAAAACCCAAACACTACACTACAAAATCAAGAAGCTAAAAGGACATTTAAGGTTTTCTAGTGATAACTGAGAGCAAAGGTTACTACCCTTTATTAGTCTTATAGAAATGCATAATTTATTGAACATTTCAGAAAAGGTAACTTTAGTAACCTCATTATTTACAAAAAAAAGCTATTTGCATTGATTATTCTCTTAATATATAGCTGAATAGAAAACCTCCTGAAAGCTAAAGCAGACTTTTCAGTGGACCCTGAGATGAAGGAGTAGGTAATATTCCTGTTTAAAGGAAAACGTTCTTCCACAGAATTAAACACTCTTCTAAGGTGTTTGTCCACCACTACGGCTTGAAGTCTTGACAAATATTTAAAGAACAGGAAAATGAAGGATGGATTAGGAACCTGTCCTTCTGTTTCACCCACTGGAAACCTAAACAAGCTGAACAGGTGGCATTTTTCTGAGTTTCTTGAGCAATTCCTCTTGCGTGTCGTTTATGCCTAGAAATGCATCTGTGCAAGGGATTTCTCTCTTATATTTCTGTACAAAGTCCTTTGGTGTGAGACAGGATATGAATAAATTTTACTCTAAATGCCCAATACATGATTTTGTAATAAATACATCTCAGCAATGCCTTGTGTCTAATGTGTTTACTGTCCCGAGGCACAGAAAGTTCTCTACTAAAAAGGTTTTCGTTGCGCTGTCTCCCAGGTATTACCTACTGTGACAAACTACAGTGTGGTTCTGGTGTGAAAACTTCCTTTAAAAATTGCATTGCAAGATTGTGGGTTTGGTGTTTTCGGTTACCGTATGAACAATGTTAAATTTACGCTTCTAGCAGCCGAAGCCGTCTCTGCTCTTTTCTCGCACGGTGTTTGCCGTGCCCACATGCCCGTGAGAGCGGGACCACGGTGTGTGCGCACCGACACACACAAGGGCAGACAAAGGCACCGACCGACTCTGCCATCGTGCCGACACCTACGTATGTATCTGTATCTGTATCTATCTGTATCTGTATCCTCTGTATTTCCATGATGAGGTCCTCCTAGACGCCCGTGCCCTGGCAGCAGCTCTCCCGCCGAGCTCTCGGAGCCCTGCGCTTCCGGCACGCCGGCCGCATCCCCAGCGGCCCCGGCATCATTGCCACAGCCGGCCCTGTGCCTGTCCGGAGCCCGGCGCTTCCCGCAGCCTGCCCGGCGCGCACGGGGTTAAGCGGACCCGGGGCGGGGCGGTGCCGCCGCTGGCGGGAGGAGGCTCGGCCGCGCTGCCCGCAGCCCGCCTGGGAACAGCGAGCGGCTGTTTTCCAGCCTCGTTTTCCAGCGGCGGATCCCTCTGCCCGGTGAGAACCGCGTCCCGCCGGTCGCCCCGGCAGCCCGCGGTCCGCTCCCGGGGGGATGGTGGTGTGCCCACCGTGGACCGCGGGCGGCGGAGAGTGCGTAGGGAAGGGGGCGGCGGGCGCAGGCGTCGGTCCGGTCGAGCGCTCGTTTCGGAAGTGCCGCGGTGTCCGGGCGGACGGAGCCGCTTGTTCTGTCTGCGGGGTTAGGGGAGAGCTGCGAGGGGTCCAGCGGGGTAAAATCAATTTTGCAGGGACTTCAGCTTTTCCTGATGATGGATGAACACCGAACAAGAGCTTTTCCCTGCAGAATGCATTGGCTCTAGGCTTCCCTAAAAAATGATGGATGGCGGGGGGGAAATGAGAGATGGCAATAGCAGTGGATTCTGCATGGTTTTAAAGCACCAGTCTGAGGATTTAGATGCTTAGATGAGATATTAGGAAGAAATTCTTTGCTATGAGGATGGTGAGACACTGAAACAGGTTGCCCCAGAGAAGTGGACTGCCCCATCCCTGGCAGTGTTAAAGGACAGGCTAGATGGAGCTCTGAGCAACCTGGTCTGGTGGAAGGTGTTCCTGCCCATGGCAGAAGGGTTGGAACCAGGTGATCTTCAGGGTCCCTTCCAACCCAAACCATTCTATGATGTGCACACACCTTAAAGCAGGCTGTGCCCTTTCTTTATCCGAGTCCTGCCGGGAGCACATTATTGCCGAACGTCACTTTTAACTTTGGCTGAGGAAGACTGCAGAAACTTTTGACATGTCTCTAAAACTTTCCATTTTGTTCGACAGCGTGAGAGTTCTGTGGTTTTACATTAACTGGTTGCTTGTCAGCTGCTACCTGATTGCTGTCAGAATCTGCTATGGGAAAGCTGGTTTATGCTTGCTCCTTCCTTCAATTCCTGCCAAGACACTTCCAGCTGAGTGCTCTTGGAGGGAGTATGCTGGACCTTTGGATTGTCAGAACTTTGTTCTCAGTTTTTTAAATATATAATCTGTGATTACTTAGAGAATCAGAACCAAGAACACTTAAAAATCATGTGGATGCTTAATACTGTGAACAAGAGCTGAATGAATATCCTTGGTTTATTTGCAGCCATTTTTCTTCTTGCTACATAAAATCACTTTGCTGTTTCTTCTTCTTAACTTCTAACTCCTCTTTTTCAGGACTCGTGGCACTGTAGGAAGAAATGATGCATTTTTCATTAGAAATTCACATATGATGTAATTCTGTTGCAAGACCGATTTCTTTCTGTTTCCTTGTAATGTAATCCTGGGGTTTTTAAGGATTACAGTCCTGTCTGTGTTACAATCTCTGTGCTGTCAAGCCCTTCTTAATGGAGGATGAAGCAAAACTTTGTGATTCAATACTTCCCATAAGGGCATTCCCAGAAAGTACCAACTTCAGCACGTAGCCTTAGTCACTTCTGAAAATAATAACAAATTAATCACTCTATAATTATAATTCTGTCCTCAGACCAGCACGAAAGCCTCAGTGATACATTTGCGTATTTAAATGTAAAGAAGAATGCAGAAAGGAGAAGGTTTTACATATAGGTTAGGGTAATGGATCACAAATAAAGGTATTCAGGATAGGTAATAAACTGGAGAGCTGTGGTTTTTTCAGTGCATGTTTTCATGTTCCTTGCTTTATGCTGTGGTGGAAAGAAGTGCTCTTAAGGTCAGTAGGAGGAGTTTAATGAGGATGGAATAATGAGTAAGATGCTTCCTGGACTCGGGTTTCAGATGTCTGACAGCTAGAGCTGAGCTTTGGAGACCTTCTGGAGCCAAAGGTGGTAGGGAACTGAAGCTGGTTCGGCAGTCGCTGTTGGTGTGGGAGGTATGGAAGAAAGGGTGAATTAGTTAGCAATGGGACTTGCCTCTCTGTGGCCCGTGAACCTGCTGCTGTTCATACACAGAACAGAGGTAGTGGTGAGGTGGGGGTTGTAAGGGATTAATTTAGGCTTGAGGGCTTTGACAGTGGGGATGCTCAGCCATAAAAATTGTAGATGCTCATTTTGCTCCTTTTGCTCCAGTTATAAAAGCTGTAGTGTGACTGGATTTGGGGAATTTAATATTCGTGGTTGTTACAATCAATATAGAAGGTTTCTCTCACTGTTAATGCCTCCGGCTTTATAGATGGGACTATTCTAAAGCACTTATTTTTTTTTTTTTTAATGTAATTCTAGGTATAAAACATACATGGCTCCTGGTTCCTCAAATGAGAAGAAAGCTGATGATGGACAGGCTTCAAAGTAAGATTGAGAAATGAATTATTTTGCCCAAGTTTACACTTCCTTCCCAAACTCATTGCACACTCATTTAGTTTAAGATAAAGTTTGTGATAGTAACGCCAAATATCCAGTAGATGCTCTTTTGATAACTGGATCCTTTATTGCTTTACCACACCTATACAGAAAACTTTGCTGGCTAGCCATTTTAGCTTTTCTCAACAGTTAATTTTTTATTTATTTTTATTTTAGTCCAATGAGCTGCTGAAATGTTGACTTTGGTTGCTGCTTCAAGAGTTCAAACAAATATTTCAGTTTGTTTCTCTAATCCTTACTTTAAGCTTATTTTACTAAAACCTGCTACATGCCTGCTTAATCTTTGATTGCCTATTTTCCTTACACTCTTGGAAGTTGTAGGTGCTTTACAACAGCTTTAGGGAAATAAATTTTCTGCTCCTGGGCTTTGCATGCTAAAGATTTTTATCAAACAAACTTTGCCTCTCCTGTAAACCCATGACATTGGTCCTATGTACACATAACAATATGCTAGTTTTTGTTGCTCATTTTAGCTCAGGGTCCAAGTCTACAGTGAGATGTGCAGATAAGCTGTGCAAGTTGCTAACGACCCCTCACTGTGTTGAGGCGGGGGGTTGGAGAGCGCTGTTGATGGGGTGTGAGATGGAAAGGGGGGGAGGAGGCTGTGTTTTGGTCAAGCATGAAGACAGTGGTGTTGGCACATACCACATGAATTTCCTTGCACTTTTAACAGAGGCCTCGCCTTTTCCTGATTTATTTCCTGGAGAGAAGCTTTTATTGCCAGTGTTCCCATGAAGAAGGAAATAGATTTTTTTGCTCACCTGAGGATAGATTGTAAAATTATTTCAAATCATATCCTACCTTATTTGTATGTGACAACCATTCCAGTGGATGTCAGCACAGATATTGGTTCTGCGTAAGTGAGTGACCCAGTAAAACTGAACAGGAATAATTCAGGAGAGGCAGCCTGGAAATTTTGCTAATATGAGCTGGTGAACTCCTAGGTTGTCTGTATACCTTCCTGACAGGCCATAAACCTGCTCTTTAGTTCTCCCAGAGTCAAACAGGTCTCTTGGAAGGAAGAAGAAAGGCAGCCAAAGCCTTTGGTTCCACCTCAGGTAGAATTTGTGTGAAGAGAGGCAAGCGGGGCCCATGGCAGATGGAAGGGAATTCTGGCTGAAGGGGTGAATGGACTGGCTGCCTGGGTTGGCAGGTCCTTCAGGTGCTAAAGGTGATTTTCTGTAGTGGGCAGGGACAGATAGGGTGGGTTGGGATGACACCTCTATCCTTGGTTGTGCAGCTATTACTGAATAATTAATGATGTTGTAGAGAGACTATCAAGAGCAGAAGCAATTGCTACACTCAGAATATCTGGGCTGTTACTATTTGCTTTCTGAGGAACAGTTCAGTGACCCCAGCGTGGGCATCTTGGCCACTGTAGGCTTCCTTCATCCTGCACAGGCAGGTAAGGCATAGAAGCTATGGGAAAGCACTGCCTTTCTGAAGAGGCATTAGAAGAGAGACAGGGTAACCTAAGCCACCTAAAACAGTGCCAAACACCTCTGTTTAGGCTTCAGAGTTGTTCCTGAGTTGTCCTAATGATTTTTTGAATAAAATCCAGGTGAAATCTTTCGTTTGTCTCCTCTGACAAAGCAGTTTGAATTTGCTGAGCCATGCTGTGCCTGAACTGAGTCTTCATTAAGCTATTAAGTCATCTTCTTGTGTCTGGAAGCTATTTACTGCTTGATTCCATCTCTCAGAAATTACTTTGAAGTACCGGCCGGTGTTCTGCTTAAGCCTGTGCTTATTGACTAGTCTTTCATACCTGTTTCAATTGAACTTAAAACATCAAGCACAGAAGGCAGACGTTTTATGAATCATTCAGCTTGTTTAGTTAGTCCACAATTGAATTTTCCAAGAAGGCGATCCCACAGGCCAGGTAGTTCAGGTTTCCCTCCTTTCCCTGTAATTTCCTGTCTCTTCAGACAGATTAATTTTTATTTTTCTTTTCAGATATATCATTTATTTACAAGAAGCACTTAGAAAGAAGTGAATTCTTTTTACCTCTTCCTCTCTTTTCCCTTTTTATTAAATTTTTTTCCACTTCTATAGTTTTCTCCTTGCTTCAGATTTCCACTTTTCTCTTTCCTATTTCAGATCTTCTGTACTCTTGTTAACAGTTTCATGCCATGGATTTTTTTTCTCCTGTCTTTATGACAGAGTAAGACAAATTGCCAGAAATGTAGTTTGTGCTTGTCTATAAAGCTGAAATCATCCCATCCTGCTCTGGTGGCAGGTGGAATTTCAGTCAAAACAGAAGTCAAGTTTGCTTTTCAGCTTTGCTATAGATTGCCTTTGTACTAAGGTGATCTTTTGATATTGAATATTACCTGGTCCTGCTCCCATTGTTCTGCTCACCATAAAGACCCACTGTGGTTCACAGCTTTTATGCTGTTTAAGGTAGAGGTTGCACTGTTGCAAAAGCATCCGAACATCTGGGCCTTTCTTCAGCAATTTCATCCTGTGGAATGTCATATGTGATATAAGACGTAAAGAAGTTAAGAAATTCAGGGTTTCTTTAACGCACAAGGAACCAAAATAAGGTGGTGCAGGCATTTGTACATGTGGCATTTCAGAACTCTTGACTGCTTGACTTTGAAGAATTATCATCTGTTCAGTGTAGGGGATTGTATATATTCTGTATGTTTCACAATGCTGCTGTCTTGGCAGAGAGAATTTTATTCATCTCTGCAACCCTCACCTGGAGAAAATGAAAGAAGACATCCTGTACCATTTTGCTCTTGGGACCGGTACCCATGATTTTCCAACATTGTTTGGGGATGTAAAGGTAAGATGCTTTGCTTCATTCAGCAAGCCTGAGCTCCTCTGCAGGAGGTGAAAGCAAAGCTGTCTTCAGAATAAGACTAAATGCGTCAGCCTACCAGCGACTGAGGAGTGCATGCAAAAGGGGAAAATTCTGTGGGTTGTCACTTTCAGTATCCAGCAAATCTGGGGATAAATGTTTTTGACTGTCTCGTTTCATCCAGTAAAAAGGCAAATGCTGTAGGCTCTATTCAGATAGAACTGTGTGTTGGGCTTCATGTCAATATTTGTCTTTCATTAGTTTAAACAGGGTGAAGGCGTTTGAGTGCTGTATAGACAGCTGGGTTTTTTTTCCCATAATTCTCCTTCATGGCATTTTAGAATGATTATGAGAAGCACCACATCTGGGAATAAATCTGTGCTAACTGAAGGTGTTTGCATGCCCATGTTGTTCTTTGCACATTCTTTGACGCACGGAGTCATGCAATTGATTCTGTTTTGTTGAACACTGTCCACGCCAGTTTGTGTGTGTTGGAGGAAGCCCTTCCCGGATGAAAGCTTTTATCACCTACATGGCAGAGGAGCTGGGGCTGGGCAGCCCCGGGTGTGACTACCCCAACATCTGCGCAGGCACCGACCGCTACGCGATGTACAAAGTGGGGCCCGTTCTGTCTGTCAGTGTGAGTACTTCCCCTTGTCTGACACGGGACACACTTCAGTTTTGATACTGTTCAAAACAGGAAATTTGAATGCATGTTTCTTTTAAATACTTCACAGTCTGAATCAAGCTGCTCAAAATAGTGCTGTCAGCTAATTAAGGTTTCCTTTTTAGCCCTTTTTTGTAAGAGGGAAAACCTCCAATACCTTTGCTCCTTCTTGCATCCTTTTTTCTCAGTGTATCACTGAGGTGTTACAGGAATGGCCTTATAGATTTTTTGAGCAGTTACTGTTGCCTCATCCCTGTTCTGCACCCTGAAAAAATGAGGGAAAAAGGTCACTTGGCGCATGTGGAATATTGGAAAAAATGTCTGTATCACACCCAGAGCTATGGATCTGCAGTGGCACTGTCAAATGTGTTTAAGAGTAGCATTCCGTGGGATTGGTGCTGCCAACTCATGTATGCATTTTAAAGAAATTCGTAGCTTTAATTTGTAGATAGAATTACATGCTTCAATTGCAATTGCAAAACGGTAGTATTATTTTGCACTCTTTCTTGTGAGCTGTAATTACCATAATGTTGTGCAAGCTAATGTGGACTTACATTTGCTGAACATCAAGACTAAACCACACTGTCTGTGTTTTGAAAATAATTAGCTTAACTATTCACTAGCGTTTCAGGTCAGTGAAAAATCAGAGTGGGATTTTTCTTATGTTTAGGAAATGCTCCATGATGAAGTGCATTAGTCAGCTATTGGGAAAAGACACTCTTTATACTTTTGAGAATGTAAATGTTCTGTAATTAGTGATTTTTAGAAGTACTGTGTTTCATCCACAGTCTGCCAAAGCCAGTGGGAGTGTATTTATAGGCCCTTTCAGTATCTTTCTGTAGGCTCAGAGGTTGGGGGTTTTGTGGGAGTGAGTTAGGTGGCATTTGGGAAAACAGTATTAGGAAGGAGATAACGTCCAGCTCCTTCTTCCATATATATGTTGTGTTGTCTGTGTGAATGTGGAATATAAATTTATGCTTTCTTTTCAGCATGGTATGGGCATTCCTTCTATTTCAATCATGTTGCATGAGCTGATCAAGCTGTTGTACCATGCCAAGTGTTCCGATATAACCATCATTCGCATTGGCACCTCTGGTGGAATAGGTATTTCCCTTCTTTCTTTTTTCTTTCCTTTCCTTTCCTTTCCTTTCCTTTCCTTTCCTTTCCTTTCCTTTCCTTTCCTTTCCTTTCCTTTCCTTTCCTTTCCTTTCCTTTCCTGTCCTTTCCTTTCCTTTCCTGTCCTTTCCTTTCCTTTCCTTTCCTTTCCTTTCCTTTCCTTTCCTTTCCTTTCCTTTCCTTTCCTTTCCTTTCCTTTCCTTTCCTTTCCTTTCCTTTCCTTTCCTTTCCTTTCCTTTCCTTTCCTTTCCTTTCCTTTCCTTTCCTTTCCGCAAACCAAAGTATCTTTGCAGGAGAGTAAAGCATCTCTCTGCATGTAAGAGATTAATGGTCAAAACAGTTTTCCATAGGAGATGCATCATTTTTCTTCTGCAATTTCGAAAGTAAAACATCCACTTTTGCATAGGGAAAATGCACTTAAAGATCTGGCAATGTGAGAAGGACATTCCTGTCCTGTATGGAAAATATTATATAAGAAAGAACACATAATGAAAAAGGAAAACATTAATTCTTTCACAAGCTATTTGTAATAATAAACTGAAGCAGCTAGGTGTGGACAAAAAATTCTCTTGGTAGATTCAGAGGCAAAATTGCCGCCTTTGAAAGAAGCAGGTTTGGGCCCAGATGTGTGTTTTATGTGTCTGGAAACCACTTGTTAACTGCATTGTGAAGCTATATCTATTTCCTTTTGCTGCAGGTCTGGAGCCAGGCTCCGTGGTTATAACCAGGCAATCTGTAGATGCCTCCTTCAAACCTCAGTTGGAGCAGGTTGTCCTGGGAAAGACAGTGATTCGCAGCACTAACCTGGATGAGCAGTTGACTAAAGAGCTGATGCAGTGCAGTAAAGAAATCGGTCAGTTCAATACAGTCATTGGAAACACCATGTGCACTTTGGATTTCTATGAAGGTAAGGCTGGTGATGGACTAACAGAAGAGTATTGGGAAGCAGCAAGAGATAAATATTGAATAATATATTAACATTCCAGTTCACTAACAGAACACATTCCCTACTCTGGCTTGATTTACCAATCAAAACCTGTTTTTCATCTGTGTAAAATCAAGCATTGTACTTAGTAGTTTGCTGTATCAAACTTTTAATTTTGTGGAAATTTCTCCCCAGCTTTAATAGATCCTCTGAAATACGTATAGTCTACTATACACTTCTCAGGTACCTGTCAGGTATATTTGTCACAAAATTTATGTGATTTATTGAAGCATCCTAGGGTATTAGAGGAGTGGGAATTATTTCTGACTGGTTTAGGGTTGGTTTTCTTTGCACTGGTTAGGTACCTAAAGTAAATATTTTCTGAAAAAAGGGTTGGAATTGGTTTAATTTTGAGCAAAGCAGTGATCAATCAGCCAAAGATAATATTTTGCTAAGTTGTGTCAGTGCTACTATGTAGGAGGTGCAAACCTGCAAGGCCTATTTTGGATAAACATACAGACATTCAGGTGCTTTTCTGATCTCCCAAATCTAGATGTTCATTCGGAAACATCTTTCAGACCTTGTGAGAGCAGAGTGTAAGTGGCACCTGATCCCACTTTCTCTGTCTGTTGCTGAGTAGGTGACAAATGATCTTCATCACAGTGCTCCAGCTTGGGCAGAAGCACACACTGTCAGTTTGTGTATCTCAGGCTCCAAACACAGGTGCAAGCAACACTAAAAAACGTGTCAGGGATGTTTTCAACTCATACTGCAAAAGCTGAGAACAGGATCAAGGGCATTAATTTAGGAGTAGATCTCCTAAATCCAAGAAGATACTGAGTAAAATACAGTGTAATTTAACTTTACTGTACTTAAACAGCTGCTGTCTTGTCTGTAGGTGAAATTATTGAATAATTTGAGTAATATTTTTCTCAAAAATTTACAATAATATTAGCTAGTTAGATTAAGAGACTCTTCACCTCTTACCTTAGAAAGTCTGTAAGTAATAAAATGTTCATCCTTTTAAGGTAGAAACAGGAAAGCATTTTCAAGCCTGGTAGTTTTTTTAGACAGTGATTAAACGAATCAAAAATGCAGCATTTCCATACAATTTAAAGTTTCTTTTGATGCTTGCTGTACATGGGGGAATGTACTGTATACATTTTTCTGTTTGTGAATTTGAGAATTCAAGCTGAAGAAGACCAATTAAATTACCTTGAGTCACATTATAAAAACAAGTAATATGTAGAAGTTCTAGCAATACCTAAGAATCACTTTGTCATATTTGTCTTGTGCACAAAAATAATGAGTAGTAGCAAAAGCTGAACACTGTTTGGAGGAAAGTGTAATAACTGGATGTTTTCAAAACTGAATTTGCTCTGTGACTTCATCACTCTGAAATCTTCCACAAAATTACTTTCTAGGACAGGGCAGGTTGGATGGTGCAATCTGCTTATATAATGAAGAAGAAAAACTGCAATATTTGAAGAACGCTTATGCCTCTGGTGTCAGAAACATTGAGATGGAGTCTTCTGTATTTGCTGCAATGTGTAATCTCAGCGGTGTCAAAGGTAAACTGACTTAGTCACTTTATCCAAGCTATAGGAAATTTTCTGTATTTCAGGGGGTTGTGGCTAAAAACTGCAAATGAATGTTAACATACCTTCTGCATATATCTATATACATACATATAAATTATTTCTGCTTATAATTTTGTTGCTATGATTTTTTGATTTGTGTCACTTGTGTCACAACTTTTCAAAATTCCTCACACAGTTTTTACACAGTTTACTTCTGTCATTTGCTATTCCAGCCCATGGCAACCATGTAAATCATTAAAGTACCTAATTACCCTATGGCATTCACTTGTTTTCTCCAGTTAACTTTTGAAGTTTATAGACAGCAACAGCTTAGTTTAAGCAATCTGGTGATTCTCAGGTATATATATATATTTATATGACTATATTCAATTTCTATACTTTCATATCAAATGGAACATATAATCATTTTCTGTAGACTTAAGACTATGATTCTTAAACAGTTGAGGATTCTTAGTAGCATCATGAATAAACCATTCCAGTTCATAAAATAAGTTTAAATTTTTTTTTATTCAGGCTAAGTTAAAAAGACAAATTACAAATAATGTAACGTAGTGTCTTTCTTCATACCATATTAACCGTCTTCTTTCACTTTCCTTAGCAAGGAAAATGCCAATTTAAAACACTTATGTTCCTCAAATTCCTTTAATCTCAAAGAGGACAAAATGAAGAAATATAAGCAAAAAGGCCAATGGTTGTAACGAACACCCTTAGTTCTTGCTGGCTTGAAAGGGATTAAAAACTCAACCAGTACTATCCTTAAGCAATTCAGGAGGCCTTTTGCTTTGTAGGTCTCTAATGTGTATTTACTGTTTGTACTCTGCAAATTGCCACTGGCAGAAACCCCAGACAGAGCAGAGTTATAGGGTTGAGTAGACCTGATCTTCAGTGAAAGGAGAGATTTTGCCTTTGGGATTCTGATTACCAAAAGGCAGCATATGAACCTGAGATGGTCCTTGGGGTCCTCATGTGCTTGCAGGGTTCCTTGTCCATGAATGTGGAGGCAGCTTATCTGCTGCTTTCTGAGGGATGGCACCTACAGCACAGGCACTCGGTGGAGGACTGTAACTGGCTCTGCTAGAACACTGTGTCAGGTCACTTCCTTGTGAAATAGACTTCCTACCGAAGAAAACATAAGAATCATGATATAACGATAAGTATCTGCAGCTGCCTGAGAGCTCTGGCTTTATCAGTGTAGCAAGCAGTTCCCTTAAACTATTTATACCTTGTATCATCCACAGCATGCTAGTCCCCTAGCATCTCATGGTACTGCATACTTTTTTTCAGGGTTTGTTTTCTCTCGTATTTCTGTTATTTAGTGGTTCAAATATTTATGCTTTTGGACTCTAAAACGCAAGAGTGTCATTCCTAACTAATGCTGTCTTTTAATTTCTAGCTGCTGTAGTCTGTGTCACTCTTCTGAATCGGCTGGAAGGAGATCAAATCAACAGCCCACATGATGTCCTTGTGGAGTACCAGCAGAGGCCGCAGAAGTTAGTGGGATATTTCATTAAGAAGAGTCTTGGGAAAGTATGAAATATCTCCCTGTGTTTTAGGGAAGGAGAAGGCCTTTGTAAAGATCCAGTCGTGGTTATAACTTCTGTGCATTACAGGTCTTTTGCCTAAGAATAACTTACAGCATTCCATGTGTCAGTGGAAGTTAATCATTTATGTCACTGTTCTTTGGGAATTGAATGTGTTGAATGGACTTCAGTTAAGTTTTGCTTAGTTATGCATTGCTGGATATAAAACTCACTTTTCTGTGAGTTGGAAAGTGGATCTGTTGTGAAGGACAAGCCTGTGATAATACATGAAAAGGTTTTATTTATCCCTGCTGTAAAAGAAAAACTAGGGAGAAAATCAGTTTTTATTGCCAAGTATGTGCACACCAGCAAATTAACTTAAAAATTCAAGTAATTTTCCTGTTGTTATAAAAAAATTATATAAGTTATAATTGTCTTTGTTGCTTCACTTGTAAAAAGAACTTAAAGTGAACGCAGTTTATTTTTTTGCAGACTTTGACAAATAAACACTACTATTTTCATATATTAAAATTTCATGAAATTGTGAAGTGTGGCACTGAATTTTCTAAGTGTTAAGGACTTGACCCTGAGCTGTTGAGTATCTGTACTGCCTAGATACTGATCCAGCAATATTTTAACTAAAGAATTGAATCAATACCCAGGAAATATTTATGCATTAAGTCATTTTGCATTCATGTACTAGCAATCTTTTGCTGGAGCAAGACTCCTGCTTATGAAGAGGAACCAAAGGCATTCTGGAGATGCACAGCATGTTCACAGCCCTGTATTATGGTTGCCTTTTTTTTTCATCCTTTTACTTTGTTTTTTTTTTTAATTGGCATTCATCTTCATTCTCAGGATGTAACCCTCACTGTTGCAATGGTCCCCAGTTCTTCTGAAGATCTGGAGTATACCACTTAATGGTACATGCCATCAAAACCCCTTCTGCAATTGCTGTTTTTTCCACTAACATTGGCCTAAGTGTTTGGTGTTTTTTAAAATCATACTCCTTGCTGCTTTGCTGCTGTGGTTTGAATGCAAAAACATGGTCAGTTAAAGAAAATATATTTATCTCTTTTTCTTTTTTTTCTTTTTCTTTTCCTTCTTTCTACTGCAGTGCAGTGGGGGAGGGTCCAGTCCTAGCAGGGGTCACAGGTCAAAAAGTCTGAATAAGCTCTCAGAACAGCTGTGTCTGACCCAGCAAAATGAGATTTTCTTTGTGAGGATTGTGGTCTGCAATGCTGTTAACAAGCACAAGCGTTAGAACTGTAAGAGAGCGATGTTAGTAGTAGTCACAAATCACAGAGACTGGAAGGAATGCGATGAAAACATTAAAAAAGGATGAAAACTGTAGAAAACTGCCAGTTAGGATCAGTCTCCTTAAATTTGATGTTTTTTTCAGCTGGAAAACATGTTAGTAACTTTCAGAAAGTTAGCATGTAGTCTTCTTTTAATTTTAAACCCACATTTTCTCATTTATGCTCAGGATATACAGTGAATGTAGGTTTTCAGAGAAAATCTTTTTTTCCCTAAGCTTAAGGGAAGGAGAGAGGCGAAAATGGCTCCACATTTTGTTTGAACTGTTTCTCCCTTATTAAAAAAAAAAAAATTAAAATCTGTGTTTAACTATGCCTGGTTCTTGCCTAGGCGTTGCATGAAATCTGTGAGGTCGTTTGGGAAACATGCAGCAGAGCTCATCTTTTCTCTTCAAGGTCCTGTTATCAAAACAGTAACAGGGTGATAAAAATGAGATCACTTCAATGCATGCTGTACTCTATGGTGAAGGAAGTCTTATCCCAAATTGACCAGTATGGAGGAGACAGTTTGCTGTAGTATAAGAAATACTTAAGAAGTACCTAAAGAGAAGAAAAATGCTTTACCTAGAAAACAAGACTCTAGACTCTGTGAAGCTCTGGGGAATCAATATTACTACAGTTGTCCTGTAGGTGTGAATCTAAAGTTGTATGATTTGTCTTTTTAAAAGAAGACCAGAAAGAATCTGGAAACTTGTTAAAAATAATTTCTTGAATTATTTTAACAGTGTGTACTGTCAAGTGAAACCAAAAAGTTTTTGTGTTTACAGTCATATAATGTAGGC
This sequence comes from Eopsaltria australis, assembly GCA_034509425.1. NCBI lineage: Eukaryota > Metazoa > Chordata > Aves > Passeriformes > Petroicidae > Eopsaltria > Eopsaltria australis. Next base: position 4,083,017 of record JAVTVJ010000072.1, read on the forward strand.
ACTTCTATTTTGAGAATTAATATGAAAACTCTTATGTGCTAGATGCTAAATATAAATGGTCTTATGGCCTTGCTGAGCTGGAGCTAAGGGTCATACATTCATGGGGTGAAGCAACTACTGCATTAAATCAACAGCCAAGACTCTGGCAGAAGTCTCTGAAAGATGAGCCATTCACCTTTTGCCTGTAAGTCCTTCCTCCTTCCCACTGTTCCTTAGGAAACTGTACATTTCTTTCTGCTAAAATATTTTACTTCTGTGCTTCCCACCAGTTGGAGTAAAGAGGCATGTGAAAGCTTAAAATTAGAATCAAAGGATACCAAGTATCCTCCTGTTTCCCCCATCCTCTAATGCTGTTTCTAATGCAAGAGGTCATTCTACAGACACATCTGACATGCAATAAAATACCTTTCCTAACTTCAGAGGAAACTTGCCAGAATCTTACCCTGATAAGAACAATTCTATTTTCCCTTAGGACTGCAACTGGACAGGGAGATAAAGAAATGAGTCATGTGCGTGCATCCGGCCGTGAAGTTATGTTCTTGTAGGTTTTATGGAGAGTTACACAATATTTACAGGTTTTACATGCAAGTCAATTGTTCAGTATTAGCCATTCTCATTCTTTCTGTAGAACATTAATCAGGATTTGGAGTGGTGATATTTTAAAAAAACATATATGATATTACCTTTATGTTCAATATTACGTAGTGCAGTGTCTCCTGGTAGATTTACAAATCCTGCAAACTCCAGAAACCAGTTTCAAATCCAGGGCCTGCTATGGTTCTGTCTGCCATCCTGTACCTAGCAAAACACAATACAATCCATTTAATCCAGGGACCAGGAGGCATAAAAGCAAAGAAGGAACACAGAAGATATGAATAGGGTGGAAGCAGGAAGGGAGAAAAAAGTGGTTTCTACCAATGGTTTGTTCTGTGATTTGTGGTGTTCTGGCCTTTCCTACCATTTTGTTAAAGAAATGGTTGAAATCATAATGAAGACAGGCTATAATGCAATGGTTTTACATTTGCAAGAGACTGAAAAAGTGCAGTAACTCAGACAGTGACTTGAAGGAGTGGATTTTTATTTTGGCATCTTGATATATTTCAGAGAAGGATATTCTTTAATGGAAGGTGTGAGAAATCCTGAAAAGGAACATTTTTGAATGATCTATGTCTGGAAATGTTTAAACAACAAATGTTTGTATCTGTCCTTTAAAACCCAAGTGAAATAATTTGATAATTTCAGTATTTCTTGAAAATAGATACATGTAATAAGCAGTATTTTTTTAAACATTCCACTTTATAAAGGATTTTCAGTGCATTGTGTAACAGAACTGGACTTTTTTTCAAGTCTGGATCTCAATATATGTTCCTAAATAAAATGTTTAAATGGTTGAATCAGGGATATTTTTAATTTCCATTGACTAGACAGGTGAAAGACACTGAAGCACCAAACTGGTCTTTGGGGATTGGATCTGCATGCAACAACTGAATACAAAAAGGCACAGGAGTGTGATTTGATGTCACTATTATGGTTTGCTACAAGATGTTGAGATTTGCTGTCCCTGAAAGTTTCCCAGTCTTTGAGTGACTAAAAGTCATGTTTTATCTTTCTAAAATAATTACCATTTAATATTATACTCCAGAGGATGGATTAAATTACAAGTCAAAAAAGTCTTCTGCTGAAGAGAAAGGAAGTCACTGAACAGAGCAACATTAAATCTGAAACTCGGTGGTACAATAACAGAAGAAAGAGTAATGCTGACAGGTACAGTGCTTTTGCTTGGGCTACAAACAAAGTGAAGCAGCAGCAAAAGACAGACAAGCTGGTTTTACACGACACATGAGCCTGATTCCAGATGCTTCTTGTCGGCACTGAGCTTGTAACTGTGAGAAAATTTTCAATTTACTATCAGTCTATCATTTTACAAGAGTAAACTTCCTAGAGCTCCCCAGAAGCTCAAACTAACTACCAACCTCCTTGGGAGACTGGGTCTGTTTTGTTGGTTTAACACATAGCTTCATTTTAATCAGCCCCATTATTTGACCTTGCCCACAACTAACATTTTTCATCAGGCCCTAACTTTGCACACATGAAGTGTCTCCCAGGAAAGATGCTACTAATTGATGTCATCCTGCAGGCACTTTGTCTGAACACAGGTCTGGCCCATGTAAATATTTACAAGTAGTATTCCTATTAATGCTAAAAGGAAAGCCTTTTGATCACTCAATAAACCTTGTGCAAGAAATGGTGGGTGGCGATAGGAAAATAGGCCAGATTCCCAGCCATATTCTCACATGATTTGACTGCGTTCCTCTCTATACCAAACAGTATTTCTGGCTCCCGGGCTTTAACCCATTAACATATAAAATTATGTTTCTTTGAAAGTGCTTGCCAGCCTACTCTAATTAGATTGTATTAAAACTGCAGGCTAGACATGGCGTGTTGATGGTATGATAGTATAAAGCAGCCAAGTTTTAAAACCAGAGCTGGATGCTGGCAGGAAGTTTTCTGGCTTTTTTCAGCCTCAGTGATTTTGGATAACTTGTATATTATAAAAGTAAAGTTTTAAGTTAAAACTAAGGCAAAGCCTTCTAAAGCTAAGCAGAAGCAAAAAAGGGCAGGTCACTCTGTCTTGTCCTTACTCAAAGACCCAATTCTGAGCCTGTTTTTTTCCATTCCAGAAGGAGTGAGTGGAGCATATGATGAAATCCACGGCTTTCTAATTTGCCCTGCAATACTCAAGATGTTGGTGTCAACTACAGCCACTTTGTCAAGGAGCCTGAAAGCATTCAGTTAATACAGCTATTACCTGGTGTTTATAGTGAAATAATTATATAGTTAATATAGGTATTTAAGGCTGGTACTTGCGCAGGATACTGCTTGATGCTGTTCTGATGAAACCTAAGGATTCCAAAGAACTTCCAGGATGGCAGCAATATAGCTGATACATCTTTCCAAAAATATTCAGTACTCCTTTGATTTTCCTGCCTCTGCGTTTCATTTTGTGCCAAGGATTTAGTTTGGGGGTGGGGGGGGGTGATGGTTTGATTTAATAATTCTCATATTTCTATGACATTCAAAATAATACAATCAAGCTCATACAATCTGTATCTTCTAAAATTACTTTGAGAAGTAATTTCCCAGAATGTCACTGCAGTGATTGTTCTTGATGGAATGTTCATGGGATATCTTTTACTTTCCTAAATTCCATTCTAGAAAAAATAGGTCTGCTACTGGAGGACACCAAACTAGGCAAGAATGAAAGTCAATAGGAAAATACAATGAAGTAAGAGGACAAATAAAGTCAACATAACTTGATGGTGAAAGGTGTTTGTCTATTGAGTGTCGTGCATCGTAAAATAGGGAGTCAGTAGTCAGTGGACACTAATTGCATACAAAATAGTTGGTTCCTGTCACCATGAAAAGCTGTTTGCCATTAAAAAATAGAATACCACATTTATGAGAACATAACTATATAGAGCATAATGAATGACACACGTCACAGTCGGATGAGCAGAGATTTTGAAGAAAGACTTGTTCAAAATAATTTGGCAAATGGTTCATGTGAGCTGCTTTAGCTCACACACAGACAAGAACTGTCTTCTATATCAGTTACTTTGATAAGTAACTGCTTGTAATTCATAATGCTGAGTAATTTATAATTTCCTACATTCTATAGATCCTGCTCCCTGGCTTTCCAGGATGGCTGTGCAATCCCACACACATTAACTATTAAAGGTATTTCAGTTTCTGAAAAATATTTGCTTAAAATACATACTTCCACTGTGCACAGAATCTGCATCACTGCTATCTCAGAATGCCACCTTTGATCCTAGCAAGAAAAATGACTGTCCATAGTCTGAAACAGCAGGGATTTCAGTACTGCTTGACTAAAAGTAGAAGAGCCACCCAATGTGAAGTGGAGCTCCTTGGCGAGGTATTAGTTAATCCTACCTCAGAAGTACATGTGTGGTTAACGTCATTCAGGTAAACACTAAACTATTTAGGTTTTTAGTATGTCCTGAGGACTTTCACATTTCTATTTGAACTAAATTATTACTTCAGTAATTTTTCAGTCCCAGAGCAGAGAATATAAAAGGAAATCCCACCATGTTTGAGAAATAAATGTGTTTACCTAGTTGTATTCTGCCATGACTTCATCTGTGATTTCTGCTTTTTGGGAGATGATTTTGACTAGTATGTAAAATTGATGAATTTATGACACCTATTTAGTCTGGTTTTTTATCTTTTCCTTGAACCCACGGAAAAAGTAAAAATTAAAACAGAAATTTGCACCACTTCAAATACAGACATTTTAACAGCCTAACCAGTCACTTTCCCAGGACGTGGAGTAACTAAGTTTACAACATGCTCTGAAGGGCCAAAACTGCTGCTGGGTGACCCAAATCCAAAGCCTGGGAAAGGGAAGCTAAGGCACTCAACGCTATCTGATGCTCATCCCATAGAAACTAGCATGACTAATTAGACCTGCAGATGTGCAGTTGTTCATTGCAGAAGTAGCAGATTTATTAACTTTTTTAATTGCTGCCTTGGCTTAAATCTAATGGAAGTTGGATTCCTCTTTGATGAATTCTGTATCCAAAAAGTTTTTATATTTTGGGGTATTTTACTATTAATGGGGAAAAATAGCTGTGAATGTTAGGACGTGTCTTTCATTCAACAGGAATACATTTGCAGAAAGTGCAGTGATGCAATTTACTCATCAATAAAAAGAAATAAAGAATATTTGTTCAGGCATCATGCTGTCCTATGTGTGTCTGAATCATGACTCAGATTCTCGGCGGTTTGAATTACCTCATATAATGGCTGTATTATGTGTTTCTATTGTCCATAGAGAGAATTTCTGGGGATCAGATTCTTAGGCAATTCATTTTTGTAAAACAAAAAAACACAGAAATTTTACTCCTCTGCTCATAGTGGTATTCCTGGTGGGTAAGGTGGTCATCCTCTGCACCACCAGACTTCTGTTGGGTCTCCCACTGGCTCTGCTACCACAGGTCTGCACAGGCTCCCCTTCTGCAGAAGGAATTGCTCTCCCACCTCTTTGTTGAACAGACTGCTGCTGTAAGACTGATTTTCGTCCCAGGTGACATGTGGCAATTAATTTACATAATTTTCTGTAGCTGGAATATTCCACCTCTAAGTAGATAAAGGAGAATGAAAGGTCAGACATACACTCTCCATAAGAAAAAATTCAACAGTCATATGATGAAGCAATGGCACCACTACAGAGCTAGATGTGTACTTCTAAGGGTGTTCTAGTAGCATACTGACATTCTAGGGCTATGTGGTGGAACAGTGTTATTTTCCTAATTATTTTCCTACTATTCTTTTCTTTTTTTGTTTCAAAAATATAAGCATCTGCAAACAAACTGACATAAACACTGAAGTGACAGAAAGTCACAAAACTTTGGAAAAAGACAAGTGTGTGTTACATATTCTTTCCCCTCTGCTCATTGTTTGCATCCATTTTTATTCCAGAAAAGTAGAAACAAGTGCAGAATGTATGCTGTGGAGTAAAGCAGCCTGAAGGCATTTCTATAAACCCATCCCCTTACTGTTCATTGCACTGAGAAGAAACACAGAAAGATGAGATTCTTCAACGAACGCAAAACAAGAGGCAGAAACATAATCTCATCTTTTCTCAGGAGGCAGGCAAATCTCTTGCGCTATTCACTAGTGCAGAAATTAATCAGCTTCTGAATAATGTTTGGACTGCTTGGTGAGATGATTCTGAGTTAGAAAGTCCCTAAGAAGCCACTCTGCAAGTGGATGAAGGGAAGAAAAGAAGATATGGGGCATGCTGTACACCAATTCAAGGCTCTGTTTTGGAAAAATTGGCTCTGCCGTGTGAGGCAACCGGTGAGTATTTGGAAATTATTTAAAAATCAATATTTTAAATTTTTTAGTATCTGTTGGAAAGAGTGTGTCTATCGATTTTCCCTTTTCACTGCAGATTGTTAAGGACAGGCTGGCTGCAAGTGGTTCTTGTTCTGCCTTTGGTCACTAATTGTTGAAAACACAAGTAGAGAACAACGTGTTGTTTTAATTCTAAAATGGCTGAATAGAGCAATGCTCCCCAGTTTGCAAATGAGACAGAAATCTCATAAAAGTTTTGAAGAGCCACTGCTTATCTTTTAAATAATATTAGATACTAGCAGTACTGGTAGCAGTGGCAAGGGGGAAAATCAATTTTCTTCACATTATAGGTACTCATAGGTAATGTAAGAAAGCTTGCATGACTGTGATCAAAGTCTAGATACAGGGAATGTATGGTTGTATTAAAATTGTATAAATGTCTAAATTTCCTTTCTTATCTGCTCTCCAAAGCCTAATTTAACCTTTCAAATTCCAATATGCAAAAGAATGTGGCAGCTACTTCGAGAGAAGTCAAAATTAAAATGATGAAAATTAGAGATGAGATGTTTTTCACATTCACTGTGATTGAAATGATTTTTTAGGATGGAAGGAAGTAAATTTTCTCAAGTGAGAGAACATTTTTGTGGAAAAAAAGGTCACTTCAATTAATAGTTTCACACTGATTTCACTTGTCTGTAATGATCTGGGGATTTGCAATGAAGCATGTTGGCTGTTTTAGATAGGATTATTTCAATTAAATAAACACACAGCTTTCAATTTCAGAAATATTTACCCTCAATAAAATTGTGATTTAGAGAGGAATTTCTTCCCCAAATTATTGAAAGTGTTGTTTTTTAATACAAAATATATTTTTGGGGAAGGTTGCTGTTGGTCATATTCTTCTTCATGCCTGAACACTTCTGTATGTTCAATCAGGGTGCATCAAGTGGTTTTTCTATATCTCCTGTTTTTCTGTATGTGGTTATATTTCTCCTCTAGTTCTGTGTAGTGTTCCCTTATATATTTCTGAAGGAAAAAATCTTAATTCATGTAAGTTTTAAGTTTGTCTAATTGGTAGATTTCCTGAATACAGAACTTACTGAGATGCAGACTTCTCCAAGCCAGGAATTACAAGGGTGATCCAAAGCAAACTTCATTCTGTCTGTTGAGAGGCAGAAGCTGTCCTGGGGAACTTGCAAAACCTCCTAGTGTGCTGCAAACACTGAGCTATGAAGGTGCTCCATCTGCAGTTACTGGAGGAGAAATCCAGGTGTATCATCCACCTATGCAGAGGTGGTCAGACCCTTGTGAATCTGAAGAAAGAAGCACCTCCTGAAAGATCTGATGTGCTTCAGCTCTGTTCTATATCATGTAGATCTGTCTGTATACGACGATTTTCTCCTCATGGTTATTTATCAGCAGTTAGGACTGGAAGACAAGTGAGGGCTGTTGAGCTATCAAATGCCATGAGTGCCATGTGGCATTAGTTGATATTACACGGTGAAGGAGCTGTGACAGACGTAAGAGTTCTGTAAGGAACAGGTCTTTTGACTGAAATTCAGATTGGCATCAGCACCTTCTATCAACATGGTTCAAAGGCAGGACAGGTTCCGTTGTGTGTTTCGACTTGTTGGAGTTTGAAACTGCAGTTGTGCCAAAGATACATTCTCATTTCTGTTTTCAGAAACTTTTACTTCAGAACTACAGTTTCTAGAAGCTCAGGAGATACACACTACCAGGCAAATATACTACTTTAGTTTTCCATCGTTGCATTTCTTAACTATCCTTTAAATAATGTTTATTACCACCCACATTTGTAGTTAGATAAAGCATGAAATGTGATTCCCAAATTCTGATGCCCTATTTTAGAGGACAATTAGAGTTAAAATCAGCTGGGTCCTAAACCTCTATTACCAAACTCTTCATTCCTCTCAAGTGCATCTCCCCAGAATGCCATGAGCTCTTATGCTCCAGGTCCCCTCAGTGCCTGAGCGAAGCAGCTGCACAAGGACTGCAATCCTGCAATCTCTCAAATGCTCTTTCTTTGGACCTTCTGCGGGCACTTTTCCTATCTGAACACAAGTAAGCCTTATTCAGCAGCATTACTTTCCCATGTTTACAACAAATAACTCACTCATTAAGATCAGTTTTGCATGCTGTCTGCAGCATGCTGGTGGTTCATTGAGTGCTCCAACCTGTTGTTGTTGCCTCTGCAGCTGCCTTCTTAGTTCTTATCCCAAATTCCTGTCAGTGGGAGGAGCAGTCTCTGTCCAAGCTGTACCCGTGGGCTGTGCCAGAGATGGCAGGGCTCACTGCAGGCTGGCCTCCTGCCTCAGCCTTAGCCCTGGCTCACTGGAGCTCCAGGCTCCCAGCACAGCCTGTTGCTTTGCCGGGGCACTGCCGGGCAGGCCCTTCCTGACACGGGCCCTGCTGCCCTGGCACCCGGCCTGGCTCCCTGCCCTCCGGGGAGCAGCTGCCCGGTGCTGTGCCCTGGCTGCCAGCTGGGCGTGCCCTGAGCCCTCAGGTGGCACCAGGGAGCCCAGCCTGCTGCTGTCCAGGGCCTTCCCTATAAACCCCTCGAGCTCTCCCACTTCTCGTGGGACCTTTCCCCAGCCACTGACTGCGGGCTGTTATGGCGGTGGTGTGTGCCTCCAGGGACAGCTGGACCCTTTCCAGCCCCTCCTCGGCCGCCTGCTGACATCCCCTCCAAGTCTCTTCTGCAGTGCCTCTTCCCTCAGCTGCTGCAGCTGGCTCCATTCCCCACAGAGAGCCCATGGATACTCTGCAGCAATGGCTCTGCTCCACAGCAAGGCCCTCCATCTGACCCCAGATAGGAGGAATGGGGATGAATATGCCAAGGAGAGGAGCATGCTGTCAGGGTTCTAGGCCTCTGCTAAGTTTAATGGCTCTGAGCAGCCTCACTGGGGCCCAAGGCCCAGCCAAAATGGGGCTTCTGTGCCCTCTGCTCCTGCCTGGGCAAAGTTGGAGGGATACTGCTCTCCAGCACAGCCCCTGTGCTTGGCCACTGCTTGGCTTGACCTGCTGTGACACTGATGAGGATCTGACTCCTGGCTGAGGCTGGCAGTGAGAACAGGGGTTGCCCTGCTCCCCTTCTGGGGTCCCTGGGATGGGTCCCCTGTCCTGCTGGGTGGCACTGTTATGCACAGATCCTTGCACCCTGGGGAGCAGCTGGCCCTTCCTGATGCCTAAAAGATTGAAATCCTCACTTTTATTAAGTTGGCTCCTGTATTGTTTTAAGTGTGATCAGTTTAGATAAATAGCAATTTCCCTAAATTTCAGGAAACCTTTAGTTCCTTATCTCATGTTCAGAACAGATGTCCCTCTCCACAGGGAAGATTCTGCCACTGGATTTTGTTCTTAAGCATTCTGTTGTGGTTCTTAAGTATTTTTCTGACATGCCCAAGTTTAGGAATCACTTCCATGATGGGATTTGGTTCAACTCTGGCAGTTTAGAAATAAAATCCCCAGTTAACAGCCTCTAATGGGAGATCTTCAGCATGGCTGTCATTTCTTCTGTGTTTCTGTTACCGAGATCCCTATTCACACTTTCCTAATGCTGTTATCAGTGAATCTAGAAGTCCTTTGAAACTTGGCTGCATGACAGTTTCTTCCTTTCTGCTGCTGCAAACTGAGAAAATTCCTTTTCTTTGTGTTTTTTTCTTCTTTCCAATCTGTTTGGGAGTTTGTGCCATCCCTGCAGAGGCATGAATGTGCACTGTGTATGTTCAATCTGCTCAGAGAAGACACGCTCAAAATCTGAGTTCTGCAGCACACTGGCTTGTGTGCCTTGTCATTGTGGCCCTGGAAATGGGAACACTGGGATATGAGATGTGTGGCTGTGGGCAACCTCAGGCCTGTTAGCTTGGTCTCACTTGGTCTTCCCTCCTGGAGATGAGCAAGGCGGCTTTTGGAGTGCATTTGACTGCAGATGACAGAAAGGGTGTGATCTCAGCGGCCAGGGAGCCAGGGAAGGACAAGGAGGTGTGCCACCAGGAAGGGCTCAGGGGAGCCTGAGGAATTGCACCAAGGTGCAGGATGCTGGTGGCTTCTTAGGAGGCTCAGGTATGGAAAAGTTGAAGGTCATTGTCATCACCTTGCCAGAGTCTCTGTCTTGACCTGAGGAAAGTATCTACAAACACTATACATTGAAATGAAAACTATTTTTCTGTTCTGAAAGAAGTGTATTTTACAAAGTTATAAGGATTTCAAATACAAGTGTCAGTTGTTAACTTGCTTTAATGATCTTATTTTTCCTCAAGTAGTTGTAGAGAGGATATTGAATGGTTTTATTTTAAAAGACATATGAATTTTAATGATTTGTTCCCAAACCCTCTGTTCTATATACTGATGATGCTCTGATTTCCTTTTCCAGGTCCTCTCTCTCACTGAAATACTGTGGCCATGTGTACTTTTCTTGATTCTAGCTGCAATCCGCTTCCAAGAGCCCCCAAAATACAAGGAAAACTGTATGTTTTGTTTCACCTGTGTTCTATTTTGTTTGCCTCTGCTTGTAGAAGTATTTATCAAACCCTAAAAATATCCTAGAAGGGGAGACTTAAATGTAGTGGAGTCAAAGCAAAGACTGCTACAGTGGGATTCAATTTTTTCCAAGTATGGATCTGAGCAAGCTGTATTTAGGTGGGAAAGAGATACAAAGTTTAAGATTTGATTTGTAGAACAAGTTTTAAATATCAACTTTGGAGTAAGGGAGATTACTTGGGCTTTAGTTGTATTTACTGCTTTCTATTGAGTAATGGAGTTTAGATGATGGCCTCAGAGGTAGATATTTTCAATTAGACAAGGTGAACCTTACCCCTACCCAGTTTCTGGGATTTAGAATTAATATTTTTTAAAATTGTTCTATTTAACACTTCAAAGTTTGTTATGACTCCTTCCACCTTATAAAGCTCTTTTCGCTTTTCTCTTGTCCAATTATAACTTAATTTAGAAAAGAATTATTTATGATATTAAAATCTATTAAGTTTATTAGTCTGTTATTCACCAATGCCAGTAAAATGTGGATAAACCAGCTTTAGCAACATTAAAAATCAGTTTGGTAAAATAAATCTAGATCTGTAGAGTGAAATATCTGGGGAGAATCTAGCCTTTGCTATATACATTTACTTTATGGAGAGATATGGATAATTCCAGAGATATGGAAAAGTGGCTGTTTAGACAGTCTTGATTGATATTTGTTCAGACTTTGCTGAATACCAATTCCTTCATCTTACAAAAACCTGTGAGAAAAGAGGAAATACTACTTTGTGAAGAAGTCTATATTCCAATCCAGGTCACATGATTTTGGGCAGAGAGGCTATGATACTGCAATAATGTTACTACCAGGAAAATCAGCTTTTCAAAGATTGCTCTCAAATGTCACATGTACCTTGTTGTCCAAGTTGGACACAGAGGTTACTCATTTTCTGTGATGACTGAGTTCTTCTTAAATGAGATGCCTGACATGGATACAACTTCATTGCTTGCAGGAGACAAAGAGGCTTTTTAAGACAAGGGAGCACAATGTGATGGTACTAATTCCAAATGCAATGTCACTGGTCTTCTGCTGCTGCTTGGTTTTAGGTTACTTAGAAGCTCGTGATTTACCAAGCCGGGGCCTTTATCCTTTCATGCGGAGCCTTTTCTGTAATGTTGGTTCCAGATGCAGGAACACCAGTTACACAACACAGAGACACAACCGCTTTAGGTAAGTTATGTGAATTGATGGAGCTGCCACCATCACAGTGCATCTTTTCCTACAGCAAAGACTTGTCCGTGTCCTTGTAGACAGGGAAAACAGGAACATTGTTACTCTGTGCTGAAAGTTTCCTTCAGTGTTCTTATGACTGCAAAAAAGGCCTTAGTCATACCTCTTGCTAATTTTTGTTTCCTTTTCTTGGGCATTTCATGCTGTTATTGGATACTGAACACTCTTTGGGGGTAAAACTGTAGAGGTTCCTTGTCGTATTCTTGCCCTTTTGCTGCTGCCATGTGAGAGCCTACTCCTATCTTTCACTAGAGAGTCTTTTATTACATGAGAGGGAAGCTGAGCGCCAAAAGTATATTGTATGTGGATTTAGACTTTGAATAGTTTGGGAGTATACATGGTGGGAGAAATGAACCCAGAAAAGCAAAGCCAGAATATCTTTCACGTAAGACCCACAAAGAGCCAACAAAGAATAGCAGAAATCCTGTAATACGAAAGAACTTAGAAGAAGTTACCCAAAAGAAGTCCTTGTCACAAGATCCTAGAATGCAGAAAGAAAAGTTTTGATTTGAATTTGGAATTTTTCCTTAAGAAATGAAGTAGTTTCATCTACTTAAAAAATGTTGAAGAATACTGAGATTCAAAGACACTTATGCAAACTGGTTGAAGGGTACTGTCATAAATGACCTTTGAAAATATATAATAATAAAGTCAAATTAGAGTGAGCTAATCAGAATATATACATTTATATCTGTATGTTTATTCTTAGAAAATTGATAATATCTACCTAAAGATCTCAGGGGGCTGACTCAGATGGGTCAGAGGATCAAATATTTGTGGTTTATTATTGTAGAGGTTTATAGGTAGCAATAAATTCAGCATACAGCCAGTCAGAAAGCTTCAGTTTCACAGTAATAGGCCATAATACTTATCCATTGATCTAGATGATCTGCTGCAGTTATTTATACATGTAGAGAACTGTTGATTGAACATAAGACCATACAAAATAAATCTTGTTTGTGGGAAAACACATTCTACATAAAGTAAGAATTTGTTACTAGAATTGAAATCTTAACAATTTAAGGCACTATTAGTTAAGATGCAGTATTACACAAAATACTTACAGAAAAAAATACCAGTATTAAAATTCCTCCTCTGCCTCCTTCTCCTCCCACTAATACAGTTAAAATTGTTACATGACCGCTGGCTTTCTAGTCCTTTCTCTGGGGTTTTACTCACCTTTGCTCTGGGTCATGTCAGCAGCTGCAGATGGGTGGTGATGGGGTTATGGCAAGTCATGATCCACACTCCTTTACCTGGAGGAATATGGTGTTAATGGCTTCTTTTCCGCTTGAATGTGCATTTGGGGCCATTTATGTTTGCCAGTGTGCTTTTATACTTTGCTTGTTTCCACTGGCCTGCATCTCTGGGATATATCCAAATTTGTGTGGTACACCTGAATGTATATGGTATCTTTTACATATGTTAACTACCTGTTATTTTTTCTTGATACTTAGAAATTGGCTTGGTCCAGCTATAGTTCTGAATTTTAACCGAACACTGGTGACCTGTTTGTAGCCATGGGGTCCTTGGTGCCAGCCTGTGCCCCGTCTCTTTTCCTCCCAGGCTCGTACTCCAGTACAGTTCACCTGTGTCCCCACCTCTCAAGGCCTCTGCTATTATACTGGGCCTATGTTCTTCTGCACTGCTTTGTTAATCATAAATATTTCATTTTGCACTGAATGGTCACTTGCTACTTCTATCTGTATAAAACTATGATGGTGTTATACAATGACAAGTGAAAATACAGCAGGTAGATGGAGTTGTCTCGCCAGGAAAAGAAAAAAAAGTAAAGCTAACCCGAATCAAAACAAAAACAAGACAAGTTCAGGCAAAGCAAAGGTGGCAAGCCCCTGTGCTGTGGTCTTTCAAACCCAGTATGAAGCCTGTAGCCTCTTACTTGCAGTAGTAATACTGCATTCCTGGGATACAGAGTTACAGTAACTGTAGCCTTTTAAGAAATTGTTCCCTAAAAATATAGTTTTTATTTACATCACTAGTTCAGATGCCATCTAAATGTGTTAAATCTCTAGAAACTGTGAACTATATTGACTGCTCTGCATGATTATTTACACTGTTTTGACTGAACTGCCCAAATTATATTCCAGTTCAATAGCAAATCAAGAAAGAATTTCCTGGAGGCAGTCTTAGACCTACTTAAGAATCGGGGAAATTATTCAGCGGCTTTCAATTTTTCAACTGAAAAATAAAATGTATGCATATATCCATATTTATACACTCAATAGGCTACACTGAGTAGCATGTAGGCTAGGTAAGGAAAAAGGCTGAAAAGGTAGGATGAAGTTCATTCTGAGGTCAGGCTGTTCCACCAGGTCCATCAGTATAAATTAAATCAACCTCAGGGCTGCTCTGACTTATGCTGGCTGCCAACAGCCTTAGGAATGTAGACTGTCAGTTTGATCTAGTCCCTGTTGACTGGAGAGATGAGGTGGCATAGGAACAGTAATATTGATTATCTTCCCTTTAAGGATTTATATCAAACCATAAGACTGATGTAGGACAAAATTTTTGCCAATAATATTGTGTTTATTAAGGGTGAATGAGAGACTATGCATAGTTTGCATGGACACTTAACCATTTGTTTTCACAGTGTACACCACTTTGGTGCTATTAGTTTGAAATGCAGTAGTTGTCTTTGGGAGGAAGTAGTTCTATGACTATTGTTGGAACCTCCATGGAATCCATAAACCACCAATAACCGCTTGTCAGTGAGCAGCCCCCACCATGAGGGGGGCTGAGCCCAGGGTGAAGTTATCCTGGTGCAGGCCATGCTCCCTAGATGTGTCCCTATCCCTTTAGGCAAGAGCCTGTGATGTGGTGAGAAGATGAGCCAGGTGAAGCCTACCACAACATTAACTTTGATTTGCAACAAGACCTATCACTTCCTCTGATGCCTCGGAAAGTATTCAGTTTGTTCTATGGCTTTGCTCCTTGCTCCTCTTTTCAGCCACTGCAAAAGCTGCTAGCTGGCAGCTCACTGATATGATTCCCTAGCCTGATACTCCCAGTGGTATCTCGGAGCAGAGGGACAAGGAACTAGTCAGGAGCTTCCATGGTAAAGAACATTTTCCCCTGCTCTTTCCAGCATGTTCCACTCCCCACCTCATCTTAGTGGTGCACAGTGTAAAACTGAGAACATGCAAGTAGGATAAAAACCACACAGCTCAGGGTCCTATGGCCTTACACCCACATATTTCCATGCATGTGCATGGAAACATAATGATTTCTCAGTACTCTGGATTCTATGGCAATTTTTGCAGAACGTGGTGGGATTTGCCTTTGCAGTCTAGACTCCTAGATCTATGTTAGACTTCTCAGTACCTAAAAGAAAATTAAGTTTTCTCAGACTTAGAACCACAAAAATCATGAAAGCAAGACTAGCTTTCAGCTCCTAGCTTGGCCCCCTCCTGGAGCAGCCCTGCTCATGCCAGCCCATTTCCTCTTACTGTTCTAAATGTTTTGCTTTATCAATACCTGTGCCTCTGTGGTCCTCCAGTGGAGGAGCATCAGAAGAGCTCATGTACAAGAGCAAGTGTGGAAGAACAAAATAAAGGAAGGTCTAAGCATCAGCAGCAGTCTTTGTGTGAGAATTGCTTAAAGGGTCAGATTTTTCTTCAATGAGGTATATCTTCAAACGAGAAATAGTTCTTCAAGATAGTGTTATGGCTGCAGCAACTTACTGCAATATTAATTCTGTGTGGTCTGGGCCAGCTTTTTTAGTCTTGGGCTATGTAGCTGGAAAACAGAAACAGAATCAATTTTTGTGATCTTTCTTATAGATTGCTAGAGAGGTGGGGAGAAAAGGAAATTTAAACATCAGTTTTCTCTGTTTTAGAGTCAATTAAGAAGATTTATTTTTTTGGTTCTTTATATATTTCAGTCCATTGCATTTTAGGAAGGTTATAATTGCATCAACATGGAAGAGAAAGATCTTTCTGTGAGAGACACACAGTACGTTGTTGTCCAGCATGTGTATTGGTATCGATGGCTCCAGGCTGTCTTGATATGGTGCAGAATGGAAGCCAGTTGGGGCTTTTCAGTTTTAGAGAGAAATTCTTAATGTGGTGACAGGGGTGAGGTTGAGACGAGTTTGCTGAGATGAAAATCACCAGTCTAAAAGGCATTTCACATCATAGCTGAGTTCTCAGATGAACTCTGAAATGTTCTTATTGTCATCCTGAATAACTGAGCAAATTGGACAGAACTAATGTTTCTGAGTCATGGCTTTAGGAAATGACAACTGCTTGTACGTGCTCAAAGAGATGCAGAGTCTTTTTGCTCTTTTGCAGCATGTTGTCGTGGTCAAAGCTTGTACTAATGTACATCTTAGTTTGATTTCTGTTTTCTTGAAATTTGTGGAAATGTACAGTTGAGGGAAGAGCTACCATGGATGATAATGAAATTTTATATATACAGTCCCCAACTCCTCCAACACCCCAATTCTAATTATCTATGTGCTCTCCTGCAGATTACTGGCTTCCTCCTTTTGTCCTTTTTATTATCCCTTGCTTCCTCTCTTTATTGTTCCTAGCAACTGCTGCTAGGAATTTCCTTGGAACGTCTCCTGGACTTCCTTTTCACATACACACAGAAGTAAGTTAGTGTCGCCTTCTGCTCCAGAAAGCACACTTTGAAGGCTCTTTGGGAGAGTAGCAGCACAACAATTAAGCGTTTTTGTTGGCACACTGTCTGAAAACTGTTTGCTTTGACTGCCTCTGTGGCTGGTTTTGAAGCGTAGTTTCTAATCTTTCTGTCAGATGGTGACATCTCCCTGCAATTTTGTGTAACCTGTGCTGAATTAAGAGATCAGTAGTAATTTGTAGCACTCTTATTAGGAGCTAAATGTGGTTCTCTATCACCATGTTGAAAATATATAAGATCCTTTAATCTTAGCACAGTTATTCAGCAAATAAGACCTCTATAATAATTTAATCTGTTTCAGAAAACTGAGCCTGGTAACTAATACCATGCCTGTTGCCATTTCCCTTTCCAAAAGAGGCTGTGCTCAGATCCAAGAATAACCAGAGGCAGGTCTGTGGCAATGATGGCAAAAGAGGGTCACGAATGGCAGCTGCCTGACATGGCTGCTGCCCTGGAAATCCCCACAGAGCTGATAGCCTGCACTGCTCACAGCCAGCGTGTCCAAACAGCTGCTCTTGGACTGCTGAGAGGCTAGTGCTCAGGAAAGTGGCATTTCTATGGGTTTTTCAGATTGTACATGTGCCTTCTCTCTGTAATAGCCGGGCCTTATGCTGGGGGTTTACTCCTTTTGCCATACCCTAAATATCTACACCCCCCCAGAGTTTCTCAGCTCCCTTTGCACTTTCACCACCAGCTTGCTTTTCCCTGCACTTTGTCCTGTAGCTCTTCAGAGCCACCATGCTCCAAGTGCTGCCTGCTGTTTTCTTGAATGTTTCTAGTCCATGTATCTTCCCAGTCCCATTTCCCCTGCCCCAGGTACTCAGTGGTACCTCACAGGGCAGTAGCTTTTATCCCTAGACCTCCAGCCTGGGAACAGTGAAAGAGCAGCCCAGCTGAGAATGCTGTCAATTCAACCTGTGTTATCTGCTGTGCTTCCGCTAGACATCAAACAAGTGGCTAAAGCACATAAAATTAGATGCCAAGAGGATTTTTTTGTTGTTTCCCTGCTGTTTATCAAGCCAAGCTTTGCAGATCCAAGGTGCAGCAGAGTCAGTGGTGGAGGGAGGGGGTATGGAGTTACTGATTTTCCCCATCACTGCTCTCTGTCTCCCCTGCTGCTGACATGGAGGCCAGGCAGCCTCTGCAACCCCTGGAGACAGCATTGAGTCCTACTGTGTGCTCCTACATAAGTAAGGGGGCCTTTTTTTCCTGAGTATTTTTGTTTGTAATGTTTCTAAAACAGAGAGATTTGTAGATGGTGATACAAGGCTTGGGTCTTGTTTGGAGGGAAAACAATCTGGGTTGAGTACTGTCCTTACACTCCTCTTACCTGAATGCTTGTTATTAAGAGATTGTTTGGAGAGTTTACTTGTCAAGTTTAAGTTCAGCAAGCCCCAATGTGACCCAGCACCATCATCCCTTCCCCCCAACAAAAGTATGTGGAAAATCCCATAGAAACTGGGCTAGAGATTTGTTTTTTTAAAGCTCTGATTGGATTTATGCCTTAATCAAATGTGGTTGTTGTAATTCTGGTCAAGTGGTGGCCTCTTGTTCATGCTCAAAAAGCAGAGTGCTAAGAATTTTTCAGTATGTACATAGTGTTTCAGTTCTTTGCCAAACACAAGTGTTCTCAGCTGTCTGAAATTTTGGGCAGTGGGAGTTTTAGTAATATTGGAATTTATGTGGTAGTTTTCAAATACGATAGCTGAAGTGCAGCTTCTAATCACCCTAAAATGCACCTTCTGAACAACAGAAACCTGCTTTTTAGAACTCCATTTAAAAGGGAAAAATATGTGTTGAGGGATTGTTCTGCCTGTAGCCCACTGAAGTTTGAGGATGGTGAAAGAGTTTTCAAAAATCCTACTTGCTGTTGGCCACGTTGGAATCAAAATAAGCTGTACTGAAACAATTAAGAACTTGATTGTTTTAAGATTAAATTTTCTTTGTTTCACTTAATATAAAGTTGCAGACAGCTCTGTGGGTATGTGAACAAATGAGGATCAGGGAGGGAGGGAAAGAGAAATGAGAGAATGAGGAAGTGGTGGCTGATAGCTTTCTTTGGTGTGTGATTTGATCTCATTAGGCTTTTCTTTCAATAAGTAAAAATTGTGCTGAAAGGAAGTGTTGGCATATAAGCTTGACAGGAAAGGAATGTAACTCTTGATTATATTTTTGTAAGTGAGATAGGACAAGAGGCAGTGGGCAGAACTGGTACACATGAAGTTCCACCTGAATATTAGGAAGAACTTCTTTTCCGTGCAGGTGACTGAGCTCTGGAACAGGTTGCCCAGAGAGTTTGTGGAGCCTCTCTCATTGGAGACATTCAAGAAGCATCTGGACATAATCCTGTGCTATGTGCTCTGAGATGACCCTGCTTGAACAGGGAGGTTGGACCAGATGATACACTGTGGTCCCTTCAACCAGACCCATTCTGTGTTTCTGTGACAGTTAATTGTGTTTTTAATGCAAAATAGCAATGTTATTGCTAGATAGGATTTAGCTCTTAAGATCATTTGAATCTCCTATAAGAAAAAACAAAATTCAACTGCCTAGTAACATGCCAAATATAATTATTACCTTGTTTATGGTATTTCAGGAGGATCTAAGTAGTTTGTCCTGTAAAGAGGCATTTAAATGACTCTGACTTCTGATTTCATTTAAAAGTATTATTAGAAAGTTGTGCTATTGAGTAGTCACCAGATAGCAATGTGGTAGAGATAACAGAGATAACATTTACCAGTGGTATATCTGCAAGCTAAAACCAGGGAAAAGCCAGTAGTAAGAAAAAAAATACTGTTTTAATAAGTTGCTGAATGCATTTGAAAAAAACATTTACTTTAGATGCAATAGGAAAGCTTGAACATTCTCATCAAAGAACTGTCACCTGGACACATAACAAACCAGGGGAGAAAAGTTGAGTGTGTATAGAAACATTAAAGAGTTTTTGGATGTGTCTGTTCTTGGCTGCTGCCAGAATAGGCATGGGTGATGCATGAAAACCAGCATTTTTTCATTGCCCACTTTCCTGAAGTTCTGAGACACAGTGCTGCAACTTGCATGCTAATGAATTGAACTAAATAGAAATTGTATAAATACGTAATTGTTAAAAAAACCCTCAGAATACTACTGTGAGTATACACACATTCTTCAGCTACCCGATTTCAGTGTATTTACCTCACCTGTCCCTTTTTTTTCTTTCTGTCAAAAAATAGTGCAAGCCACCAAAGTGGTCCAGAGAGAGCCATTGGACCTGATCTAGACTTCATGGAAGAGATAGAAGAACTTGCAAAGGAATTTATTGATACTACAGAGAAAGCCGTGGCCTTAGAAAAACTATGGGAAGAAAACTCAAGGCTCTCAGGTAAGCTGCAATCTTTCAAAAAATGAATTTCCTTGCCTATTGGGTAGTGATAGCAATCAAACAGAAGAATGGTTTGATCTTAAAAATAAAATTAGGCAACTAAAATTTTAGCTGATCTAAAAGAAGCCACTTTTATGATTACTAACACTGTGGCCATCAAAATGATCAGAAAAAAAGGTTAGCTTTCTAAAACCGTGCCCTTGTATACTTGACAGCTACAAAAACACTTAGAGGAAAGCTTAAAAGATAAGGATTATAATCAGAGTAAAAGTTTACTTGGTCTGCCATTCATTCAAAAGTAGTTTATGAGGCTTTAGCTATCCCTCCCCACATTTTCCTGTTGTACTAAAGAGTATAGGAATGGAAAAAACCAGTAGCTCACACCTGGTGACCTTGGATGACTTTCAGTCTTGCACAGAATGAGTGAGACTGGAAATAGCAGAGTCTGAGTCTCCTGTTCCATTTCCACCCACATTGCACAGCCTTGTCGCTGTAGCAGGGGGGGCATTGAAGACCTGCTACTACCCTGTGTCTCTGGCTGAGTTTTCAAGAAGAAAGATTTAGGTGAAATTGTGGTTTTCGTGCCTGGTTCTTGTAGCTAGGACATTCATCTAGTGTTGATATGATGATTTTTCCTCACTAAAAAATTGAACAGTAGGCAATATCTTTTAAATTGTTTTTGTGATTACAGTAATAATATTGGGAAGCATAGAAAATCAAATGAACCATTATCTTTGGGATATTAGTTGCTTCATGTCCTTTGCTTTTCTAGAAACATCCTTTGTGCACTGCTTGCTCTTACTTCTAATATTAATTCTTCTAAAGTTGATGGTGCTTCTCTTTAAAGGAAAATATTTAATTTTACAGGGCTCCATAACATCACCACTTTTCTTACTGTAAGTAATTTTTACAGTCTATTTCTAGATTACAATTCTGGGATTTGAGGTGTCTTTATTATAGTGGTTAGAAATTTGTATCCTGTCAAGTTTAACTAAAAAAAATAAGAAAAAATATTAAAACAAAAATTGTGCGTCTGTAGGAGGAAACCATGTCTTGTAAATCTGATAGATGTTCAATGGTTTCTAGATTACATATTTAAATAAGTCCAGGTTGTTACTAGGTAAAATTCACATTTATTTGAAGGCTATTTGTTTATTACGAGCAATTTAAAAATGCATCTGCTAGAGGTATTTTTTTCCATATTTGATTGATTGTTACTGCTACTTCATGAAATCTAGATTTCCAATTTATAACTTGAAATTAGATGACATTTTTATAGTAACATTTTTTAATTACTTATTTGATAATTGATTGAAAGGAGCCATATCAATATGAAATTTCATTTCTGGAGTAGAATATAGAATAGAAAGAATGTATTTCTCAACATTAAGAAAATATTTAGTTGACAGTAGCTGATCATTATTAGAAACAGAGCTTGTATACACAAGCTTCTTTTTGTATAAGCCATACTCATGTCACCATTATGCAAAAAGCCCCTAGTGAGACATTAATTTACAGTAGCAAAGACTGCATAATAAAAAAGTATGATGAATCCTGTTTTACACAGGCATCATATTGTGTAGTCATAAGAAAGAAGTTGTTTTACCCAGGCAGTTCATCTTTACAGAGCCATTCTTATAAGTCATTATTTGAGACCCCCCACAAACCCCTCAAGGAGCTGTGAGGCAAGGATGGCATGGCCTGGGCAGTCCCCTGGTCTTTATAGCCAGGACTTTGAAATTCATTGCAGGGCTGAAGAGTTTCTTGTGTTTGAGAGCTCAAAGATAATCCTTCCCTTGGATACACTTCTGAGCAGAGAACGGTTCCTTAGCTTTGCTTCCAGCTCCATTTTTCTATCAGAACAGAGACATATCAGAAACAAAGCTTCCATAAGTTCAAAATGCCATCAAAATAATGTGGTATATTGCCAAATCTAGAGGTATGTTTCCACTTGGGAAAAATATTTTGAATGGCTAAAAATTCAAGAGGGTCAGGGAAATAGCAGACTCCTGGGTGATTTGGTGGGATTGGTTTTGTTTTGGTTTTTTTTTCCTGTTAATGGAAATGTTACATGTAATTGTTATATTTTTCACATAAAGATGGATTTGAATGAAGCAGAGAAAATTATTTCTAGAGCAGAAAGTCTGTACAAGCAGCCATATTTCTGGAACCTTCTGCATTCACTCCCTCATCTTGAACTGAAGAGCTTTTATACAGAAGATGAGTTAGTTACCATAGCACAGTTTCTAAAAGTTATTCAACAGTAAGTACTTTCACATTCTTGAAAGTTCCCTGCTTTAAAATTTTATCTGCAGTTCTTGTTCTTCTCACTGGCTACTTAATACTATAAGCATCCTTAACAGTGTAAAGAGGTTAAAATTTTCATCTTTTTACCAGGTTGTGCTTTTATAAAACTGTGTTAGGAGTTTTCACCCCACTGATTCCTTCATAACTGTGTTTTGCATGTCTGCCAAACTCAGCAGAGATGCCCTAGGAGTATTTGATAAGCAGCTTCATGTTAGCAATGCCTGAAATTAGCCCATCACATAACACGGCTTGAACTTTGTAATGTACTTTGGGGATCTTTGAATGACAGAACATACACATATGAATATAAGAAAATAATAGTTTTGATCCTAATCAGATCTGAATGTATGTAGCACTTGGTCAATACCAGGAAAATTACTCAGTTTTGTTTCTTAAGCCTCTTGCTATCAAAATAGCTTTAGCTATTCCCTTGCAAGAAATGAAGCAGTAAGAAAAAAAACCCCAGAGACTGTATTCTAAATCAGGTAAAGGAGAGTTGGATTCAGAGGAAGACATAGAATTAAACCATAGACCAAGACATTTATCTACAGGAATTTTCAGTAAAATAAAGTAATTGTTAGGTAAAAGTCAGAAATGTATTTGCCAGGGTAGGCAGTTTGTGGTAATAGGTTGAGAGGCAATTGTCATTGTAGTCAAATAACATATAAAGCCAGAGAAGCCCTCTGAACCTGGGTGCCTGTGCAAGACTGGCCATGTACCTCACCAGCCTTAGGCCAAGGGGAAGCAGGGGCCCAAAGACCATGGATGAAAAATTACTGTGCTGTTCTGCCATCCTTTTATCATCCCACTGTCTTTTTTTTAAAACTCTGAAAAAAGGCTGTCTTACAATATTGCACCTATTTGAATGCTTGATTTAAAAAATTTATTTATTTTTTTCCCTTGTGTCTGAGTAATTCATAACCTTATTTCAGCTTGTTCTCTGAGCTATTAACATGCAAAACTACATTAGCTGTGCTTGTATCCCCAAAACAGAATTCTTTTATGGAAAGTTTGCAAGCTCTCAGCATCTGAGTGTTTGTGAGGTGAAACAAGAACCTGATAGTAAGTTTATGATTACTTTTTTTCCTTCTTCAGCAGGAGTAAGCACAGACAGCAGTAACCACTGGCTGCCGTGCTGGGTGAAGTTATGAATCTGTTAATACAATCTCAGCAGTAATTTCTCTTTCATGACCCTATATCATGGACAGGGTGACAAGGGAACAAAAGCGGAGGGTGTCCATGGCTATGGTGTTTGTCTTCCCACATAACTGCTAGGCCTGCTGAGGCCCTGGTTCCAGGAAGCATTTGTCTGTTGATGAAAAGTAGGGAATGAATTCTCAGTTGTGTGTTGTTTACATGCACAACTTTTGCTTCTTCACTTATTAAACTATTTTTAGGTGGATCCATGAGTCTTTAAGCCTTCCTTTTATTTACTTCCTGTCATGTGGGAAAAGGGAGTGAATGAGCAGCTGTGTAGATGCTTGGTTTTCAGCTGGAGTCAACCCACAGGTGATTAATAGGAGACTCAGATGTTTACATATGGGTTTTGGTGTTTTCATTTTTTTGGTTTTTTTTAAGATTTCCATGCTGTTCAGTGACCAAATTTGCCATCATTAATGCAATTTGGAAAGCAAACCACAAAACCCAATGCTTGTTTCATATTACTGTACTACATTCTAGAGGTCCTACCTAAGGCAGAATTCAGCCAGCAGAAAGGTTCTGAATTTACATCTCCCACTTTCTGCTCTGTAACATGCTTGCAGTGTCTCTCAGAGGTACTTAACTTTTCACATCTATGTGACCAGCTTAGAGTTTTTGCAATTGTGTTTGGTTTTTTAAAATTCTTTTCATGAATGTTGGAAACTGATGATCCACTCCGGAAATCTGAATTCTTATTTGCACGATAAGAAAGGATTACTATGTAGGAAATAACTGGTAAATTTGACATAAATTTTAAATAATAAGTTACAGCTACATTAACAGAAATTTTTTTCACAGCTAAGGTGACTGAGACTTGTAAGAAATTCAATAGATATATTTTTATCAATGCATTCTGTAATGCACTTTGTTTAACTTCTTGTGAGAGTAAGTATTATGTTGCTTTAAAAATATTTTTTCCTGTGGACTGACTGGAATTAAAGTATTCTGTTTTGGTCCTGCCTTCTCTTGGGGATAACAGAATGTTTGTGGTGGTTTTGCTCTTATTTTTCCTCACTTCTTTTTCTCTCTCTTTTTTTTTTTTCTTTCTTTTTTGCTTTTAAGAGGACATTGATCCTCTCAGGACATGTTTCCTTAATGGAAATTAACTGACACTCTAACTGTAAAATCTCAATTTGTGTTTTGTTCATTTAAACTCTAATTTGATAAAATATCAGTTTTTCAACAGTAAAAAGTATATTTTATTATTCCATTGCTTGAAGGTTGTCTCTTTCCAGCAAGTCATTTCAAGTTGTTGGGTATACAGAGAGCTTGACTTTTGTTTTATTTTCTACTTTCAGTACCTTAGCATCACTGAAGGATTTAGTTATGATGCCACTGGGCCAAAGTTTCTATGAAGTGGTGAAAATGGCACTGAATTTGACTTCTGCATCAGTACAGGATAGGAGCTTAGAAGGTAAGAAACTTGCTTCAAATTTTCTTTGAAGTACCTCATTAGCATGCTGGAAATATATGATAGTAGCTGTTGGACCTTCTAAGTTCCTGATGTGCAGGGACTAAATTATATTGCTGTAGTGCTAACCCAGTTCATTACTTATCTGCTTTTTAAATACTAATACTACTAACTAATATTTATCAGACTCTGGCAACCATCTGATAAACAAAGCTCGTTGGTCTAATACATAGTGTTTTGAATGGTCTTTCACTGATGAATTTTGGACAGAGACTAAATCAATACAAAGGATAGTTTCTTCCATTTGATAGAAGGAGAGCATTTTGTTTTGGACATGCATGTTAAGCATTATGACTGGTTTACTTTAAGCTTCATTCTTCTCATAAATTCTGCTCTCAGCTGAAGGGTTACATTTCTTCATCTGCTGCTTCACTGTGGAAGATGAGTTTAATTGGAGAAGGTAGGTTGGCCCCAGGAAAACTCCTCAAGAATAGGTCAGGAGCAAATTTCATGGGCAAACATGAGCACACGATATATAGGTGCAGCTTTCTGCTTGGCATGGAAGGTCAGTCTAAGAGTAATATGCAGTCTAAATCCCACTTCACCTGAAAAAATGAAAGCTGGTGTGGGACAAAGGTGATGTGCTGGAGCCCTTGCCCAAAGGATGAACTTGATTTCTCTGGAACTTTCGATATTCTCCTGTTGCTGTCATTCTTGGCAATGATTCACATCCAGACCATACACACACGTTTGCATGGCTCTGTGCAGTTCAGAATGGCACCCTACTGAGTTTGCTGGCGATCTCTATGCAGGGGCATTCCACCATCATCATATCAACTGCTGAAATGCCATCACATTAACTCACTTTACCACCAGTGCAATCATGGATTTTATCCTAGGTAAATTGGTGTCCCCTGAAAAGCTGGGAACACAGTGCTCGGATCTCAACAAGTATGAACCACCAAGAAACAACATGAATAAAAAGAATTAATTACATAAACAAAGTATTTCCTTTCTTTCAGCTTTTCAATACAATCTCTCTTTTGGGGATGTTTTGTGGAATCCGCTTGCTGTGAAAGCAGAACTTGAATCCAGGTTTGGTTTTGATGGCCCTCATGTTGAAAAGCTGCTAAGTTATACAGTTCAATTAACAGAGGTAAATCAGTTGAAAATTTCAGAGTCCTTCTCTTTAATATTTTTTTTAATTTTGTACCCTGAAGGGATTTTCCTGCATTACAGAAGCTTAGACTTGTGAAGCAGCTACAAGGTTGTTAAATATCCTGGCTTTGTTCCCATCAAAATAAATTTATTTAGCTTCAGCTGAAATCTCTGCACATGAAGATGCTGATAGGTCTAGCTGTGTACACTAATGAATTTATGCTTCTCTGAAGTCACAGCTGTGCATGGCAGAGTCCTGAGTTTGTTATCCAGTCCTGTAGAGAATTCTGAGGATTGCTCCACTGAGTTTTAAACCAAATCCTTGATTTGAAGCTGCCAGGATTAGCTTGCATGGTAGTGTTTTTCATCTGGTTTGCTGAACAAAGAATGCCTGTCTCTTCTGTGTGTAAATTAAGGGAGACCAAGAGTCCTTTCTTCCCAGTTGTACAGTCTTGATAAGAATATACTAGACTGAGTTGTCTCAGTGGTACTTAATCAGATATCCTGGTGATGCATCAGATTTAGAGGAAAACTTCTTTCTTCAGAGAGGGCTTTCCAACCTATCCTCTAGATCAAAGTGGTATGTTGTGGTGGTCTGGTTTGAATTGCAGAAAACTGTAAACATCTTTTGAATTTCTACTAAAGTCCACTGTTTCTTTAATAAAACATATTGGTATTTATGTGAAATCTGTTTGTTCTTTGCAGAGCAGTACAGTTTAGAGTTGTATTCCAGAAGAGTTCATTGTAAAAATAGAAGATTTAAACAAACGGATAAATTATAAAAAACCCTTGACTTTTAATGAAATACCAGTGATCAGCTGAACTGAATTCAAGTGCAGCTTGGTAGATGTGGTTGACTGTGAAATCCCAGGCCACTCATTTGCTAACTATTTAAGCTAGTATCTCAGTATTTTGTGCTTGTGTTAGAACATTGAAGACCATCAAAAATTATGAAAGAAAATATGGAAGCCTGGATAAGCTTTGTTTTGAGCACTTCAATTCTGTATCTACTGCCCCATTTAGTTTGGTGTCAAAACATCTGCAAAACTTTTTATAAATTCTCTGGTCAATGTTGAAAGGAGCAAGGATGTAAAGTATCTCAGAAAGGCAATAACAGAATTAAAATATGTGGAATTATTTTTGTAAGCTTTAATAAAATTTATAGGCTTGGGAATATTTGATCTTTCATGACAGAATTTAAAAATTAGTTAATGAGGAAAAAATTCTGTTCTCTTGGCCACTCTTTTAAAACACACCAGCCTTAATTTAAAACTAGTCTGCTGCAGGTAACCAGTGGTTGAGATGCATCGTTGTGCTAAGTGCTTTTTAGATCAGTCATTTTATACTTGTGAAGTTGTTTCAATATAGTTATTCTACTGTAGGGATACTGTATCATAGTCAAGTTAATTCAGCACCAATCTGCAAATTACTGTAGAAGTAGCAACACTAGTCTAGCTACAAGGTGAAAATTCCTTGCATATACAAGGCTCAACATTCTGCCTGCTGTATGAGCACCTTAATGGGGCCACTGGTATTTTATTCAGCAACCTGCATGTGGAGTACTTTGGAGTTTGAACCCCCAGAACATGAGACTGGATTAAATGAGCTTTGTTCTCACTGAAGAAGCTATGTGTTATTCTTATTTTCACCAGATAAGTAAGTTGATAGAGATAATACTCAGCAGGTGTATTGAAATACTCATCAATTTCTTGTGTCCTTGCCAGATTCCCACAGGAGAGACACTGGAGCAGTTTGTGTGCTCTGCTCTGGCTGTTGTCCCAGAAGATGAAGCAAACAAAGAGAATAATGGAGAGGGCTGTAATTCTGCACGGCATGAGGCCAAACTGTATCTTGTTCATGCTGTCAGCAAGTTCAGACTCTATGCACAGGTAACTTTAATAAGTTAATAGATTGAATTCCTAGTTTTTGCGTGTAGGTTGTCAGCAGTAACTCAGTGAAAAGATCCAAGTAATATATAAAATTTTATTTTCATGAACTTTTTGCTAATAAGATGAAATAACCCTTATAAGGATTCATTACAGCAAAAGTATAATCTATCATCTTGTGTCCGCTTAATCAGATTTTCTTATTAAATGAAATTCAGATTTGAAATCTAATAGTGAGTGTAGTGAAAAATACTGCCATGTGGAGGCCTGTCAGAGGAAAGACCCATTCACTGTCCCACCTGAGACTGAATGCTGAACAAAACTGAAAGGTGACTAGATGCTTCCACTGATATATAATTAATTTATTTGTTATTCCCCTTCATGGAAATAGTGGCTGAAGCAGGATATAAGTAAACCTCCAGTATAGCATCTTAAAATTCTGATCTGTCAAAACAGCTTGGTATGCAGTCTCTGTAGTATGTAGTTTCATGGACAAAAGAATAAAACATTCAGATGTTTCCTAGGAAAAACATGTAGCTGCCTTAATCCTGGTATTTGTTTTTAAACTGAAGTATGGTGGTTTTCAACATGTAAAACAAAGAATCATGTATCAAGCTGCTCTGTAGATGTTTGCAATATTAGCTAAAGAAAACATGCAGAGCTTCCTGTGCATTTCCTCAAAAATGTAAACTTTGATAAGGTTTCCCTGCTGTATGATGAAGTACGAAATAGGAGGTGATAATTTAATGTGATTGCAAAAGCTAATATACCATATTATATGTAGGAAAATCCAGTAATAATTTCAGCCATAATTTTAAAACTCTTAACAAAGGTTGATGTTCTTACTATGGGAACCTGAAATAGTGTAAGCTACTGCCCACCGTGAATTTTCTCAGTGAACAGAATATCTCTTAGAATAAATCTGTTATATTCACTTGGCATTAAATAGAAAAGTAATGGTGGAGGAAAGCAGAGCAGTCAGTAGTTTTAGCTGGGCCTTGTTTTGCTTGTTTCTGGGTTACACAATGGGAGCATGCAGGTTCCTTCACCATCTCTGTGTTATGGGGCTCCAAAAATGTTAAGGCTGCTATCTGCCATCATATTGGCACTGGAGCCAGAAGTCTGGTAAAGGAAGCTTGAGTAATTGGCTGTGGAGGTCAGCTTTTGGTTGGTTTCAGTCTCAGACCATCTTTTTTCCATTCTTAGGTCTTTAGGCAAGGTCAGCACCACATGGGATGTCAGTTGTCTGTATGCTGCAGCCAGTTACATTGCCAACTTGCATGTCAGTCAAAACTATGTTAAAAATTAGCTTTTGTCACATCAGTCATTTCAGAGTTAGAGAGGTTGTCAGGGAGAAATCTTGGTATAATTGTTGATTGTGTGAATTTTTTAAAGACATGCAGATTCTGTGTACTGCCTAAGTAGGAAAGCTTTGATTAACGAGGTGTTCTGCTTTCCATTCAATCCACTAGATACTTGAGCAATGGCTCGGCAGCAGCAGTCTCTCTCAGAATCTCCTTTTGGAACTTGGAAGAGTAATGACTGATTTAACGTCTCAATTTCTAGATGGCAGGGAAGCCAGAAAACTTTTTTCACAGATAGATATCCTGATCCAGCAATGGAATGAAAAATCAGATGCCTATTTTTCAGATGGGTATGTTTCATCTCATGACTGGTAAATTATACTTATCTTTCTGTCACTTCTCTCACAAAATTAGATCAACCTGAATATTCATTTTCACTTTGCATTTAATTGATTTCTGATTTTTGCCGGTTTTGTGATTTTATTTTTTATTCTGTAGTTCAAAACCTTGTATACAGTCAAATGACTGACTGCTACATGATCAGGACTCACAGGAATCAGCAGCTGTGGATAATTGGCATTTTGAACTAGGATCTGAATTCTTTATCTTGTTCTGCAAACACAATTCCCACAAGTGGTTGGTGTGACTCAGTAATACTTCTCATGAATAGCAAATCCAGTGCACGTGAAATATTTTGAATTTTTGTTGTAAAAGTCAAACTCATGTTAGTTGTGCAGGAGATCTCATAGTAGAAGCCTCATAGCTACAGCCTATGGAGAACAGAATTTTAAATGCATAGAATTAGTTGTACATACGTAGTTTGCAATCTCACCTAGGGCACGCTGAGTCTATGACTTCTTTTGATGCTTTTGAACTTTTCTTACAGTTTCAAGCTCTCTGGTTTATCACTGAATGCAAATGAAAACACTTAATATGAAGATGTGGCTGTAAGCCCTGCACATATTAAGAATGATATGTTTTGTCAAGCTGTTCAAATCTTCCTGATCTGGAAGGTTCTACAGAGGACTTAAGTAGTAGATAGAGGGAGTTAATGTTTGTCAGCGTTGGCCAGAGCCTCAGGAAAGGTCTATGGCAGAGCACAGGAACAGATACTTCCCTCTTTCTCACTGCACACTGGATGACTTGCATCACTTCTGGGAGTTGCAATGTTGTCCTCAGTTTCGCATTGCTTGTAACTACTTGTTCAGATCAAGCACCATAGCTGGAGGAGATATGATTTATGCTAAACAAATCAACATCTGAGGATAAATCTGAAAGAAACAGTCCATTATCAACTAATAAGAGAGAGATTGCAGTCAGGTTGTTCAAAAATTTAGTAGGGTGTTTTGAAATTTCTAATTTATGAAAGGAAAGTGCTGTGCTGCTGCAGTTGTAATCAATGATAAAGAATTTTTTTAGCAGTTTTACCCTTTTGTTTACAGTACACAATGTTTTTGTGCTCTACCTCTTTTGGTTGCTGAGTCTGGAGAGAAAGGAAATATATTTAAGAAGAAGATATTTTCAGCTGGGGCCTCTACCTTCAATGGCTCTTTTTTCCCATGCACCTCCTCTTGACCAGTCTTACAGAGCCAGTAATTGTTTCTTCTTTTAATAAATAGTACTGATACAATGGAGACATTGGTTGGTGCATTCCAGTTTTCACTGTGATTTCATGTTTTTGTAGTTACTAAAATAGCAGTGTTCAGCTACCAGGCAGTCAACTGGAATGCTTCAGCTTTCAATAATTATGAGAAAACAAAACAAAAAAATCTCTAGAATTAATAGAAAATCAGAGGTTTTTATCAATTTTATTGATACATTCATGTTTGGAAAATAATTAGTATGTGGAACATAAAAGCTTTGTTCTTTTCAGCAGCTGAAAATGTGATGTTCTCAAAAGTGTTTGACTCTTTGTGGCTTACAAGCTTGATTATAAGTACTGAAAAATGCATTATTCTTTAACTGCTCTCTGCATTCAGGTTTTGATTTGAATGAGGTTGTGACTTTCCAGTACAGTTTTTTCACATTTTTTGAAAACCAAAGCAATTGTCAATTTATGTTAATTCAGATTTTGTAGTGATTAATTTGTGACTGCTATTTAAATTCTATTTGGAATTTCCTTGAATTAAGTAAATAAACCTAGATTCTAAAATCGTATAATATATACTTAACAAATTCTTGTCTACCTGCTAGGTAACTAACAAGAAAAAAACTTATGATTAATTTTTCAGGATTTTGACATCTTTTAAAGAGTTTTTGAAGACAGAAGAAGACGTAGGGATTTCTGGTGAAAAGAAAATGGATCATCTTTTTCATCTTGTAGAAGTCATAGAAGAATTTATAATGTTTGATTTCTCAGTTTCTTCAAACAAATCTTTAATTGAAAATTCCTTGAATAATGCAATTATATGGATAAAAAACTTTGCTGAGGGGGAGCAATCAGCCACCAATTTCTCACTTGCAGTTTCTCAACTCCATAATGAGCTACAAAAAAATTTCCAGCCTCTTCAGAGGTTCTGGACAAAAAAGAAGACAGAACTTTTCTGGCATATAGTGGAAATTGTGTTCCATGAACTTGATTCTAGGCTTTCTCACTTGAGTCAAGTAGAAGGGGAAGAGGTAATTGAGACCCTATCTAGAATTTTATCTTCTATTACTGATAATAAAATCTATAATAGAAGTATGGTGTTGCTCAAAAATATCCTGGCTGATTGGCTAGAGTTAAATATTACTGCTTTGGACAATTTAAAACATTTAAGTGGACACTTCCAAAGAAATCTTTATGAAGTCCAATCACTGTCTGGTGATCCTGTCAATGTGTCATTTAGTACAATTCCTGGAGTGAGTAATACCTCCTCTTTATTTCTCTCAAATGCAATTTTTATGTATAAGGTACAAGAATTAGGAGAAATTGTCCATGATTTCCTCAGAAATATCCAAAAATTAAACAGTAGTAGTGTGGCCTCACTTGTTCCAAAATTTTTCTCTCTGTACCAGAATGATGATCTGGTTTTAAGTCTTAAGAGCAATAACACTCTGTTAAAACTTCTTTATGAGACTTCAAAAAGTATGTCATCTTCTCAAGTATGGCATGACTTGCAAAATAAGGAACTAGTTTTTGATTTTCTGTTTGAAACTTTCGATCTTCTCTGGAACCTCACCACTAAGTCTCTCTGTGAAAAGTTACTGTTAATTTACAACCACACAGAGTTTCAGGCCCAGTTTCTTGCACAGAATGGAATAAAAGAGATACAAGTTGTCTATGACACTCTGAGCAGCCTTAGAACTTTAATTATAGATGAAGAGCTTGAAACAGCTGTCTTATGTTATTTGGAAGAGTTTCTTGATCTGCCTCCAGAATGCCTGGTAAAAAAAGGATGCACTGATTTTTATCTAGCAAACATGACTTCTGCAGAACATTCAGCAGAGGTTTATGACTTACTTCTGCTTCCACTGGACATTGTCCTGTCTAATGTAACAAACTGGGGAGATAAGGTAAGTGTGCCTTCTGCTTTGCACTGCACTTTTACATGGCTTCAAACATGGACAGAGATTTTTGAAGAAGCATCAGAAATCTTAAATTTGAATTCAACCTCTTTTGTCTGCCTAAGAGATGATTTGGCATATCTCTCTGAAAGCCTTTTAAATGCAACTCATGATGAATTGTGCAATAATACAGCTATGGCTATTGTTGAAGCTACAAGAGCAGCAATGAAGCTATTAAGAGTTGTATTTCATGAAGGTGGCAATTTAAATGACTTGAAAGATGTTGAAGCTTTCCTTGCTAATCTTCAAAGTGTAATTAACAATGCATTTGATGTCACAAGCTTGCTTAAAGGTAGCAGTTTGGAAAGTGCTTTAGAAACAATGGGAGTCGTGATAACTGAATTGCAGAAATCTCTACTGAAGATTGTTAATGAAGAGTTTGTGAATTCTTGGCTTGATGCTTTCATCTCAGGAGGACCTAAGGGAGAAGATAAGGGTGCTGGTGTATTTTCCATTGGAAATTCCCTTTCTAATATTCTTAAACTCTCCCAAAAGGAACTTGAAATTATTCTCTCTGAGATAAATGACACATCTACTTTTTTAAAAAATGTACCCCGAGACAAATATATGGTTTGTATCAACATTTTCCAGAATATTACAAAACTAATTTTGGACAATACTGTGAAAGACATAAGATACTTGCAGACAAATTTTTCATCTCATGTTAACTCCTTTCTAGACTTTCATAGTACAATGGATGAAGCAGAGGATTGTAACACATGGATACATGGATTAAGTAATCTCACTGAAAAATATGAGTCACCTTCCCACCTTGAAAGTGCAAAACATATTTTATTTCTTCTGCAATCTCTGGGAAATGCTGAGACAGATGCTAAGCTAATGAATGTGATGGACTTTGTTAATTTGGTTTTTAATTTGACACTCCCTGAATGTTCCCTGGGTGGTTCTGATGTTATTTGTGCAAGGGTTTATTTCAATATGATAGCAAAAACTTTGAAATTTATTCTCCCTGAATTTTATGTAAAAGATGACATTAATGTGCTTGAATTAATTTTTAAACTTTTAAATAATTTTGGAGAGCAAATACAAACTGTTACCAGTGATTTAGTTGGGAGCTCATTGCATATGTCAAATGAGACCCATTTTAGTCAGTCAAGCCATGATTTTAACAGGACTTCAAGAATGCTCCTTAATCCTTTTCACCACATTAATCTTTTATCAGTGGAACTTTTGTTAGAAATTCAAAGTCTTCTGAAAAATAAAACTTTTGAAGTCCAAGAAAACAGCTCCTCTCATTTGGACAATGAGATCAAACCTTTCTTGCATGGGAAAAATATCAGTTTGCTGATGGAGTACTTTCAATACATGATTAAAAAACTTGACTCAAACTTGC
Source organism: Eopsaltria australis (assembly GCA_034509425.1). Lineage (NCBI taxonomy): Eukaryota > Metazoa > Chordata > Aves > Passeriformes > Petroicidae > Eopsaltria > Eopsaltria australis. The sequence continues at coordinate 4,116,871 of JAVTVJ010000072.1, forward strand.
AGAATGAAGACAAAACATTTCCTCAGAAACTGATAGAAACAGCAGGTCTGAATATTGAAGCAGTAAGGAAGGTACTTGAAGTTTTCAAGTCTCCTACTTTTACTGTCTTCCCATTAAGAGATGAAAAGGCATTTCTAAGGCATATGGTTGCCTTGGTGCAAAACATGAGAAATGTGGATGTTGAGTTTTTGATAAGTAGATTCAAACAGGTCCAGGAGAACCTAGAAAATTTCTTTAAAAATATCAAACCTTTTTCTATTGAGAACTCCGAGTTAGGTACTTTAACAGACTGGTGGGATGCATTTGAGAATCTTTCATGTTACTGGAACCTGACTGGCATATGGCAAATAACACAGCTTTTCGAACAAGATGAGCTCTATAAAATAGATGTGTTCAACCTTCTCTTTGATGTCATCAGCCTTACAGAAAGATTGGCCCATGGAAACATTACAGAAGCACTAACTGAAATATATGCTTTCGTACTGACTCAGGAGGAAAAAATGCCAATGTTTACTGATGAGGAGTTCTCTAACCAAGTAGAAGGTCTTCTAACATTACTGGAAACATTAGCAGACATCTCTGATGAACCTGGAGAAGCCTCTGTTTGTTTTTCTGCAGCATTCTGCTGGACTCTCACAACAGCAACACCTCACAGTGCTCCCACTGTTCAACCTTGTGACTTTGTGCATAGCAATTCTACTCTTCATTACAATGCAGTCATTGAAATCATTAAGGGGCTTAAACTCATCACTCTGGATGGCAGTTTCGCTTGCTCTGTGGAAGATATTCAGATGGATATCTCTCGCAATCTGACTTGCTTTTTTAATCAGATCAAAGAATGGAACTCCATTATTTTGAAGTTTTCTGAGCTCCATCATATAAATAGCTCAGTTCTCAAAGAGCTGCTAGATTTTTGGAATGAGCTATCCCTTTATACTGTGCAATTGCAGGTGAATAATACACATACAATCAGTTGCTCCTCCACACCAAAGAGCCAAATGGCTTTACAAATCATAGAAACACTGGGCAGCATTTCAGTGTCAGAAATGGAGATGGCCAAAAGTCTTCTTGAACAACTGGATAATCTTTATGGTGGCCTAAGTTGGAACAGACAGTCAAGAACATCACTTAAGAATGTTCTTACTAATGTTAAGAATATGACCAGTGAAGTCTCTAGACTCCTGAATACTGAAGCTGTCCTTTCTTTTCTTTCTGTAATTCAGCCTATAATGACGCTGTCATCTGTTGGAAACCAGACACACTCAATGCTTATGACAATATCAGCTTTAAGTGGGAATATCAGTATATCAGACAGCTTTGAGAACTCCTGGTTTCCTGTAGTTACAAGCATAGAAAATTTATTGGTGAATTTTAGTGTTAAACACTTACTTGCGGTGATAGATCAAGAGTTTCAATTACTAAAGTTTGCCACTGGACAGTCCTCTTCAATGGCTCCTGATGTTTCACTAGAGCAGTTTAGGACATCATTTGTAGATGTTATATCAAGAAATTTTGAGGATATGCAAGACATTGTGAAGAGTGTTCTATGCAAGTGTAACAATAGAAATGATTCTCAAATAATGCATGCTCTAATTCTCCTTATGACTAATGAAAGTTCATCAAATGACCTACTGCTGGCTGTCAAAGATATTATTGACTTTCTGGAGCTCTTCCAAAATAAGTCTAAAAAAATTACACTGGTATGTTGTTCGTTGACAGTCAACTAAGCAGTGAGAAATTGAATAATACTCATGCTGCTATTTCAGCTTTGCTAAACAGCCTCCTTCATATAATTGCTGATCTTGATGTTGTGGAAGAAGCTTTGTATACAAACAATACTGAGCTTTATATACTTGACTTCATTGATTCACTTTTTTACAATGCACCATATAGAGAAACTTCTACTCGTCCCAAAGCAGAACTCTGAAGATCATGCAAGAAATTTTGCAAGTAATATTTCAGTCTACTGAAGAACATGACAGGAATAAAATAAAACTCTTACTAATGAGTTTGCATAAGGATGTAATGGCAGAACTGAGGTGAGTGTTTTCCATGTACTTGTTTTGGGAAGTGTGCTGACAGTGACAGAAGGGCTCTCTGCTTATGAACAGCTCAATCCAAACTTTTGTTCAGTTCATTGGTTTCATTTCAGATTTGTTCCAACTTTCGTTGTTCAGATCAGCCATATTTGGTATCAGAACACATTGTGTGGACCAGATTACTGTGTTTAGTTTATGTTTACAATATGTGTTTAGTCATATGTATGATACATGAATCAGCTTCTTTGGAATTCATATAGAAACAATTATTTGAAGATAATTATGTCTTAAAATCCTTGCAGGTCTGAATACTGAGCCCCCACTAATTGACAGGCTACAGTAATTTTTGCCTATGGAGCTAAATGTAAAGGAATGCTTGGGCCTAATCTTTTGTGGCATGTGTGGGGTTTTTTTTCTATGTCAAAATACAAAATTTCAGCTATACAAAATTTCTTTAATTTAAATTTTTTGATGTCTTATGTTATGGCTATTGAGTTAGGTTGTCCAATTTAAAAAATTCAGTTTCTGAAGGAATCCTCAGCCCAAGATAATTTTCATCTGATTACTCCGATCAGATGTAATCCAGAAGCAGAGGAAAATGTTTACTGAGGGATTACTTAATAAAATGGCTGCTAGGCTGGAGTAGCTGTATTTAAACAATATTGAATGAGCCCACAATTTGGTTGCTCCAAACAGCTCTAGGATATCTTGCTGGTGGAGCTACTGGTCTGACTGTAAACCATAGACATAAACCAGCTGAGAAATGGCATTGTGAAGTTGGTGCTCTGATGTGGTATTTTGACCCTTATGATTAATTTTATGCAAATACATGAAACCATTGTCTATCAGGGTCAAGTATTAACCTAATCTGTTGAAAAATATCAAAAGCAAGCACTAGAAAAGTAGTTTATTTTCTCTACATCCTTATTCTCTGCTCTTTGCCATCAAGTCAGCATATTCTATGGGCTCTCAGTATTTCTGAAGCTACTACAATTTTTCTAATTTTGTGAAGGTACTTTCTAGCACTCCTAGGGTATTTTTAACATAGAAGTATTATATTCTGTTCTTGAAATAGTTCAAACAAAAGTAATAACTGTTAAAATTGAAATCCTTGTGCAGTTCATTGAAGACTGAATTTGTGCATTGTCACTTCTTGAAATTTTTCTGTGGTACCCTTGTAATGAAAATAATGTTTTCTTATTGATATTTTCACAGAGCATCTAAAATCTGCAAGATTCTTCAGGAACGTTTATACCCTGATAGTGTGGTACTATTGCAGAAATTGCAATTTACCATTTTGAATATTCTCAAAATCTTTTCAGGTTTGTTACCACTGTAGTGACTGAGTCCCCATGTGTTAGTGCTGTTAAGGCTTTCCTCTAAGCAAACTTTTTGTACAAATAAAGTAATTTGGGTGATGCCAAGCAAAGTAAGCATACTGATGCCTGGAAATTAAACCAACAGAGGGATAGGAAAAAAAATCTGATGCAGATCGTACAAAGGGATGCTTTCTTTCTGGAGTGCTCTCATTGATTTAAAATCCCAGTGAAAGCAGGAGATCTTGCTGCTGCTCCTCAGCTAGTGAGCTGAGTCAAGTCATAGGGTTTTTTTAATGAGCCAGAGTTGTCACAGGGCAGTGTATCCCTGACAATAAGGAAAAAATGGGGCAAATATTTAAAAGAAGTAACATCTCCCAATCTTGGCTGTGTCGAACCAGTGAATTGGCTTCCTGTAACCAAAAAACTTCAACAAATCATTCAAATTTTAATCTGTTGCTTTGTTTTATTCCTTATGTATATGCTCCCAAAATGTTCACTTTAAGAATGGCTCTGTATTGATCTGGGTATAATTTCAGGTTTTCTTTGGAAAACAAAAGCCAGTGCTTTTCAAACCTCGTATTTTAGCCAACTATGCCCAGAATTGTTTGCAAAGAGTAATTAGGAGGCATTAACCTGCCATTCTGGGGCAAGGGATTAGATCTGCAATGTCTTATGCCAAATTAATTTCCAAAAAGAGTGCAAAATGTGATTACAACCCAGTTCACACTATCTTCTCCACTCTCCTGTGACAGATGTAGTTCCAAAGAGTAAAACAGTAGTGATGTTGAGCTAGGGTAAGTGATACTGAAATTGTGTAGCTGGGTACCTGGGTTCTGTCCTTGACCTCTGAAGAGCAGTCTATTTATTGAGAGAACTGAGATTAGGGAACAAAATTTCTGTCATCCTCATTTCAATACTGTGGTTGTGGGAATGTTTCATGATGTTTCGTTTGTTACAGAAAACATTACGAAACCAAATGAGAAAAGATAAAAACTGCTGGCTCTGGTTTGATTTGATGAATTGTATTGTATTACAGTTAGAAATATTTCTCTGTGCCTTAACACATCAGATTTTCCTTGCTCATAAAAAAATTTCTCTCTCTTATTGGTTGTCTAACTTTTAATTTGATTCCATGTTGGGTTTTTCTAATCTAATTAAATCTGGACATTTTCTCTTACAGAAGAACCCATTGTCTTTAGCAACATTTTCTGTGCCATTACAAAGTGTAAAGATGGATTAACAAGTCACTTGCTCCTCGCTGGCTTTGAAGGGATTGCTGTGGTTCAAGATCATTATCAGGTCTGAATGATTCCCTCACCTACAAGTGTATTTTACAACATCCATTAAACTTTGGAAACTAATGAAAGTTTCCTTTTTTTCCCCCCCATCTGAATGACAAGTCCCCCCAGTGCCTATGCAAAGCTGAGGTTTAAATAGGTATAGCTCTGATGATTTCAATAGAGGTACCCAGAAGAAATTCCTTAAATAAACATTGGTGAGCTTTACAAGCTGTAAGTATGACTTTGAATTATTATAAGTCCAATAACTAGAATAATTGGATTTTCAATCAATATCAAACAACAGTCCATTTTTAATGTCTCTAAATTTTGTCAAATTTCTAATTTAATGAGTTATAGTACATTTATACTTTTAAATCTTCACAGGAGCATTTGTGAAATGAAACTAGAAACAAATAAGCTTCTTGGCCAGAATAATTCCAGCTAAAATAGCAGTTATAATTTCCAGTTTGGTTCAGTCTGTTTTTCTTTAACATGAAATTGCCAGTAGGTAAGAGTAATATTTGGCATATAGAGATTCACCCAGGGTTGGAAGAATAGGTAGCAGACACATGTGTGCATGCAGACAAAATATTAAAGTCATGCTTTTTAGAATAGAATTTGCCCTCTATTTATTAAATAGCTCTGCTGCTTTGTCTACCTGGACACTTTCCTGATATGAACAGCAATGTGTTGAAGTAAACAGATGACAAGTGGTAACACTCATATCTAAAAGCAGACTTTTGCGGACCAAATATATTTCTGTAGTCTCCACCCTTCTATCACCTACTTCTGCAAATATTAGAAAAGCTTCACAAAATCAAAAACGTAAATAGTGAGGAGAAAATATAAAAGTGCATGCTATACAGAACATAATGCTCTGTACTAAACTTTGGATATGAGGATCCAGATATTTTGGTTTGTTGACTGGAAACCGATGTTGTTCAAAACAATTTTTTTGGAAAAAGATAAACATGGTCAGACTAAAATAAAAAAAAAAAAAAAGCTCATTTCATTTTGAAACATATTTTAAAGTGTTGGCATTTCTGTTAGTGGATAAATCTCCGTGACAGGCTAGTTCAAATTCCCAATTTCATTGTTTCCAAAACTCAAATATTTGAAAATTCCTTGGTTCTTGAAAACATTTCATCTAGTTTCAATTAATCATACAGTGACTAAGAGAGTATTATGTTATTCCTATTCTCATTTGAAAATATGAATCATCTAGCTGCCAAGGTCTGCTACTTCAAACTATAACACAATCTCATGAATTTACTAACCATGTGATCACCATGTTTTGCAGGATATTGGAAGATATTGGCCTGCTTTCAACAAGGGGGATTGTGAGAGTATGGCATATATAAACCAGAAACTTTCCAGTGCTATGGAGAGCTTTGTGGGAGTCTTGCAGAATACCAGCACTGAGAGCTGTGAATGCCAGTTAATGCTGGGGAACATCCAGAGACGACTGCAAATGTAAAGCCTTTTACATTTTGGTACCCCAAATAGTTCTTCATCATTAGTGATGTTATTCTGTGCATATGTCTTTGTTCTAAATTAAATAATTACGGGAGAAATACTGTCCTTTTAACCTTTGTTAATTTAATTGAAAACTGATTGTATAAAATTTACAAATTATTTAAGTAATTTAGAATAACTCTGAATATTTCTAAAAACCCTTAAATTTTTTGCTGAACACTTGTAGCAGATCTTGTTACTCCACCAGCTGAATGCTTTGGATCACAACTAAGAAAATTTTCAAATTTCTGTGTCTTCAGTTAGGTCAAAATTTTGATATCTAAATTTTTTATTTATATCTCTTTTGATATGGCTTGTCCTCTTAATAGCTGGATATCTTTTTGTGAAATATTAAGTATCCAGATATGTTCAGTAGTGCAAAGAGTCAGAAACACAGTATTGTGTTTGTAAACAGATGGGATTGAACTTTAAATAATTTCTGATAGTTGCTGTTTGCTTGAGGAAAACAATTAGATTTTGAGTATAGTTGTTACTACAGAATATTTCAAACTTTCAGTCAGCTAGAAATAATAATTATTGCTTATTATAATTGTTATAATTGTTGCTATACTGGTTTGACTGTTGGATTGCTTTCATAACAGGCTTGAATGGTGTCCGTGAATTACAGTAATAGTACAGAAGAACTTGAGCCTAGATGCTGCTCCTAAATATCATGGGCTCATGTCCAGTTTTGAAGAGAAAATAATATCTGTTGTATGCATACTCTTTATTACTTAAATTATAATTAGATGGACTTTTTTCATCCTGAACTACAGTGATTTGTATCTCTAGGCTTTAAAAATGTGCATTCAGTAAGAAACATGAAAGTGAGATATTGATAGACCTGTCCTTCTCCATAAGCTACTGTTTTCTAGGGCCCTTAGCATTTATGGGAATCTCTCTATCTCTTTTCATTCTGTTTCACTATTTATGTTAGTCTTTATACATCAAAATGCCAATAACTTGGTTCTGATAACTTGTGAAACTAAGGCTATCGTTCCAGGGTGACTGAAAATTTGGAGCTGCAATTGTCAGAAAATCCAGCGTCAGCTTTCCTCAGCAATTTTAATCTTGTCAATGGTGGGTACCAGTTTTCTTCACTTTTTCTATAAGTCACTGTAGTGCAATTTTGTAGGAAAACAACAGTTTCTTTGTCCTTTCAACTTCAAAGGGACAGTGTTTATGGAGACTACTGACTTAAGGCAATATTGTCACTCACAGTGAATTGAATGAAAAGGATGAAAACTGTAGGAAATCTAAATAATCAAATTAATGCTGTTGATACTATTTTCCTTCTCTTCCAGATGTGAAAGTCAAAGATTTTGTGCAGAATATTACTCAGTTGAGGCTGGATATTGGTTCTTCTGTCAATATTTCTGAAGAAACTGTCAATACCCTCTTGGAAGCCAGTGTCTCTCATTCAGAGGTAAAAGATAAAAAAGAAGTGTCAAATTAATGGGTCAACCTATAGCATGATGTGCCAGATGAAGAAAAACAACCCATGTTGTTTGTGTGGAATCTTATATTTTCACTTATCACTTCCATGTGAAATACTTTGTGAGTTTTAGGACTTTAAAATAATAATGTGATGCATTAAGAGATCAATTTATAGTGAAACTCTTCCCCTGGTCTAAATGGCGCTGCTTCAGTACTTTCAGCAGTGTTTTACCCTCTTGTGCTGATGCAGAATTGGAGCTTCGCTGTCTTGGTATTGTAGAAAAGATGAGGGTTTCTGGAGATAAAAGTATTTACCTTATCATCTCTGCTCTTTGTGGTATGGGGTTTTCTTATCTATATATATTTTTAGTTCCTTTGTGTGTTCCTCGCTCTTCTTACATTATCTTACCACTGTCTTGCTTTAATTTCGCTTTGAGTCGTTGACTCTTTAATATTGTAAGTTTTCTGAGGGAAAGACTGTGTGTTACCATTGCTGTTTCCTGTGATCCTAGTGGTCAGTCGAAATCACGAGAAATGCCAGCTGACTCACAGGTTCTCTCTGAGGCGAGTGTCAAGAGCTGAGAGTACATTTGGTGTAAATCGCTCAGCTCAGTCAAGCAGCCACTGGGTGTCAGTGATGCTCCACTTGCAAGCCCTGTTCGTGAAAAGTGCAGCATTAAAAAGGCAGTTCAGATCATCATAACTACTTATAGATGATTTGTTCTTCTGCTTCTGTGGCAGTGTGACTGCCTTTACTGTTAGCTTGTTATTGTGATACCACTAAATGGTAATGAGAGAAGTTATCTGAAAGCCATTCAGTTAAATGGGATTCAGTGCACCTTTGATCCTTTGGAATAATAATGCTAATTGGATGAATTGTCAAATTACTTTCCATTCTTACTTTTTGCCAGCCATATGTAGTGCTTAGATATATACACATCTCACATTTAAATAACTATACAGAATTTTTTGTTTGCTTAATGCTTAAATCCTCCCCCAGTCCAACTGGAGCATTAGAAAACCTGTGTCTCTTACTGATTATGAAAGGTGCACAAGTACTTTTTAGAGCTATATTTTAGGCATTCCCATCATGTTTATTGTCTATACAGCCACTGTCTGATAACTTAATGATAGCCATAGGCCCATTGTGGCCTTATATTTCTGTGATTATGTACTACTGCTGTGCTTGCCTCTGAAACAGTAAGAGTAAGCCTGGGAATTTTTTGTGCTTATTACACTTACCCATAAATTCTGCCACAATGTTATGTGCTGACCATGCTCATTGCCATGTGATAAAGTGATTTGAAATAGCTTGAAACCTGTAAGCTGAAGACTATAAGCGTTCATTTACTGAATGTAGGAGTTCCGATTAGTTCTGGTACTCAGAAAGGTGCGAGGAAAGTTCAGAGGAACTTAACCTGGGGGATAAAACACAGAATGTGTTAAACTGCACTGAAATGGTGATATTCGTGTGAGGCACAAGAAAATAAATTTCAAATTGCATCATAGTCAAATTTCCTCCCCAGCAAGTCCAAATCAGCATCATCTTATACTGCTCACAGAATTATGTTCATATTCTGTTTCTTGAACGCACACACAAGAAAGTGAATATTTAAATAAATAGGAAACCTGGTAGAATCACAAAGGCAAAATTCTGTTCCAGAAAAAAAATCAAATTATTAAGTTGTAAAATAAAATATTCATAGGAATTAAAATGTTAAATTGCATATCTTGACTCTCTTGCAAATCCTCTCCCTTGCTACCAGCAAGAGATGCCATCAGTAGAAGCAGGTTCTGTACTAAGCAGTACAGCAGAGCCCTGTACTCCTACAGGCTTCTAAAACTGCTTGTAATTTTTCTGGGCTTGTTGAGAATGGGTAGCTAAGACCTCCTGAGATATCTGGACTTCAAGCACTTGCCGTTATCCAAGATGGTTTTATTATAGTCTCACCCAAGGTCTGCTTAGGCATTTGTCCCTTCATCTGCTATTAAATAATACTTTAAAGCAGCGTTTAACTGAGAAATGTGGGATGGCTCAGAGTGGACATTGTGCCATATAGGCACATCCAAGTGTTAAATTTGTGTGTCCTTTGAAAGAAGGAAGGACCATATGATTTGATTTTAGTGATTCATATGCCTAGATTTTGATCTTCAGATGTTTCTGCAGGAGAGGTGTATATCTGCTAGAAGGAGTATGCTCAATGTTGTAAATATGCCTGTTTATGGTATGAATGCTCTAGAATGAATGATTGGTCTGTGAAAAATGAAAGCAAATCCTTTTAAGAAATACACTTCATCTTTTTATATGTACAAGGAGTATAAAGTAAGAACGTACCAATCTGATGTAAAGCTGTATGGTTTATTATTTCAGGTCTGTTGGTGCCTGCAAATTGTCATGGTACTGTGGCACAAATTTTCACCTTATTGACTATAAGAAAAGGTGATGCATTTCAGGGAGAAAAAATTTTAATACATATATGTTGTGATAGGTTTTTTACAGTGCCTTTGTGGTAACTTTAACTGGAAGATGTGATGAAGAAGTACTTAGCCTGCTGCTAAAGCTGCCTGAAAGCAATAGAGCTTCCCTGGCAGTGGAAGAATTATGTTCTTTACCAGCACTGGACTTGTATACCATGTTTGTATTGATTATACAAAATTTGAATGTACGTCACATCATTTACAAGGTAAGATGTTTTCTTTTGAAGGTAGTAGGAAACATACAGGTAGATTAATAATTCTATTGTTTCTGCAGATGTTCTTTCTCCATGAGAGCAAACAGTGGATATATGGCAATTTTTGTCTTCATTTTGCTCCCCAAAATATGACAGTTGAAGAATGGGGCTGATAGATGCTGCTGGATTCCATTTCTTGCTACCTCAGGAAAATTATTACTGGGGAGTTAATGATGAAAGCTTTACAGAAAACACAGGAGGTCAAAGACATAGTTTTATTAATCTTTAGCAGAGTTTGCAGTTCATGCAATTAGTCACTTCATTATTTGTAAGAGTGGAAGATTGATCTGACAGCATTTGAACTAAAACCAGCACAGGAGCTCACATCACAGGAATGATAAAACTAATTTGCAGGAAGAATTCATGGCACTGTGGATGCAAAAGTCTGTAGCACAACTGTATTATCTGTACAATTGTAGATAATCTGGGATCTAGTGTGGGTATTCAGTGAGATAATGGTTTTATCTGTAAACGCAGAATTATTGAACGGGATAGGTAGAAGACATTTATTTTAGTTCTTTTAGGGTTAATTGATTGACAGAACATAAAATTTAAGCATGAATAACTAAAATATACTTATAACATTGTGAGAAAGAATGGTTTGCTCTAAAGCCATAGGAGTCTGCTTGTATTCTGGAAGCTGCATGCTCAGTTAAGCAGGTTAGACATAGAATTTGAAAAACAAGACAATTTCCCACAATAGGTAAAGATACCAGAGGGAAAAGAAAAGATTTTTACTTCCCAAATTATCTGTAAACCTAGAAGGAAAAAAAATAGAAGAAAACAAACCAGTGTTTATTCTGATGAGTGTTTCTACTGAACTCTACAGAAACCTAATCAAGTCCTAGCAAAGAATAAAAAATGTTGTCAGCTCATCTTAAATTATAATTGAAGTTCTGCTACTTTTTTAGCTAAATAAAATTTTTAATGGGTATCTTTCAATTTTTGTGGGTTTTTTTTTTGTTTTTTTGTTTTTTTTTTTTTTTTTACTATGTAATAGCTGGTGAAGGCTAAGAAGAAAATCAAGCACAGACATTATAGTAGGAAGAAAAAGGTGGATAAAGATAATCAGAGGAAGAATTAAAACTATATAATTAGATTATTGCGGTTTTATTATTTTGTATAGACAGGTAACAATGAATCAGTTTGTATTATTGTATTATCTGACTAATCCCCAAAAGCAAAGGGAACAGAGAGAAAATCCATAATGATGAATTTGCATGGTGGAAATTGCAAACAGCCAATTGAACTTAGGTCAAGTAGGTAATAAAATGCACACAATTATTTTGGGTATGAGGAATTCAAAGGCAGGAAGAGTGTGGCAGGAAAGCTAGTTACTTTAGGGGTCATATGAAACAATAAAAGTGGTTTCTAGATTTAATTTAACTTACAAATTCTTTTTAAAATATGAAATTGTTGCATTGAATGTCTTTAAAGTGGTGAAGGAAAAGTTTCCATTTACACTGAATTCTAAAGGGACAGGATGTTGCAGATCCTATTAGCATCTTGGGTTGGAAAGCTCTCTTCAACTTGGCAGGTGTAAACATGTTCTCTGAATATTAATTTGTGATTTGTCATAAGCCAGTTCTAACATTACATTACAGGGAACTTCTCTTCAGCTTAATCTGAGAGTAATTAGGGAGTTATATCAAAAGGAGTTTTGTTAAACATGGTTTGTAGGAACATTGTATAATGAGTTTTAGAAAAAGACTGAATAATTTTGAGTGTTTAGTTGATAGGTTAACATTTGTTTCTAACTGGAATTTCCTGTTGTGTTTTTTTCCTTCTTTTCCAAGGTCCAGATACCACCTGAGATAGGCAATGTATTAAATATGCTACTGGATGTGGTTTCTAGTATAAGTTCACTTCTCAATAAAGTCCACCATGTCATGGAAAAGCTTCCAGTGTTCCTCCAAGGAATTCAAAATATTGGTGTGCTTGACATCTCCACATTGCAGCAGGTATGGGTAGGATTCCAACACTCAAAATTAATTCCCATTATGAGGTGATTAGTGATCTGTGCTTAGCAAGAAGGCACATTAATAGAAATTATTTCCTAGAAAGTTGGGAACTTAGAGTCCATAAACCCTAGGAGGATTCATTTGGTCTCTTTCAAGTAGTCTCATAATTCTGAGACTATTGATGTGTTGTTTCTGTCATCTCTTTTTTTTGTTAATTTATGAGATCATGATTAAGCTACTTTGGTGTTTGTAAACTGACTAACACTATCACCTATTATCTGTGATTTGGAGATAGCTAGCCAGGCCTTTTCTGCTAATAGTGGGTTTCTTTGTTCAGTTGGTTTTTTTATTTTATTGTTTTGTTTTGGTTTGGTTTTTTGTGGGTTTTTTTTGTTGTTTTGTTGGTTTTTTTAAATGAGCAGACCATTATTTTGTTTACAAGAAAAAGCTTTGCTTTTTTTGAAGAATATGAGTTCAAGACAGCCCATGCAGTTGTTGTATCTGCCACATGTTTCTGTTTGTGTCACCTAAGGAGTTTGTGTGATAGCTCTGCTTGACATTAAAAAAAAGGTGGCATGAGGGGTGAGTGAGGGTATTTCTCTTGTCCCTGCAGTTTAAGGGCAGTTGCTGTATGTACAGCTAGCACAGTGGTGGATCCAGTGTTAAATGAATCATCAGAAAGATTTCTGTTTCTAAGCAGGTTCCAATTCCATAGGAAGACCTGCTGACCTCCCTGGCATTATATTCTGGGCTTGCTGTCCTTTGTGGGAACTTGAGGATTGAATCTGGTTTAAAATTGCAAACCTCTAAAAGATCCCTTGGTGGTAAATGGTGCAATCTGGTTAATTGCTAGAGTACAGAGTAAGCATTGCCCTAAGTACTTTTTTCCGTAGTGATATCTTTTCCAAGATCTTCTAATGTTCTTGTTAGAGACATGATGAAAAACGCTGTTCTGGTGCATCTATCAGTTTTGGTTTTGAACCTCTCTCTTTGGGGTAGCTCTTTGGCTGCAGCAATGAACGGTGCCTTTTATCAGATACTTGCATCTTTTTTGATTTCCCTAAACCAGCTCTGTTTGTCTCAGACTTTCCTTCCAACAAATGAAATATTATTTTTGTACTAAAATCCCCAAATTCCTTATTTGACAGAAGAACCTCTCAAAAGGCGCTGTTTAAAAAAAAGTTTGCAAAGGAGCAAATGAAACAGCAGAGGGCCATCTGCTCACAGTTTTAAGCTTTGCTTGATGGCCACCCCTATTATCCCGTAATATACCATAGATTTAAGCTTGTAATTGTTCTTTTTTTGTCCTAACCTTTTTTGATCACTTTCTTTGACACAATCTTTATTTTCTAATGTTTTGCCAAATCCCTGTTTCTTGTGAAATTGCTGGGGGTTTTGGTCACCTTATAATTTGTGGAAAATTAAAATAATCAGTACCTATTTTTTTGTTAATAAATTATATTTTTGATTTCAAGGGCTCTTCTGTCTCTAAATTTTTTTTTTTTTTTTTAAGTTTTGAAGACTGACAAAAGTGTGTCCTTTTTTCATGTTTAACTCGATTTTTTTATACTTTCCAATAAGTTTTAATTATGGATTATTTTTTGCTTCTTTTCTGTGGTAGCCAAACTTGTGCTATGGAATAAGTGCTCCACTGAAGTGCATATATTACTTATACACTTTCCTCCTTAAGCATTTCTTTTTATTTCCAAAAGAAATAGAGTCCATCATTCTGGATTTTTGTTTTCATGATATCCAAGAGCAAAGTAGTTCAGTGATATTGAAAGATTATCAGGTAAAGAATGTAAATGTTTTTAAGGTAAAAATGTGTGGACCTTCATCAGAAAGACATATAGTCAATTTTGAAGTTGATTTTTAAACAATTACTTTTATAATAAAATAAGTAATAAAGTAATTGTCAACTACGTGCATGGATTTCTGTCTGAACGGAAAAATGAAAAGGAAGAAATAACTTTAATGCATCTGTAAAATGTGAAGTTGAATAGAAAAGGTACACATATTGTAGTAAAAGATGATGTAAAAACTCAATGCCTACCCATTAGCAGTAACTGGAGTATGATGCCAGATTCTACTGTTAAAAACACTGAGTGAATGGACAACTCCCTGACGAAAAACACTGCTGATTTCAATCATGATTTTTGCTTGTGTTTTGCTGTTTGAAATTATTCCCTTATATTTTCGTACCTAATTTTTTTGGATGCTTGTCAGTCATCAATAGATAAGCTGCAGGGGACTTCCTGAGCTGCCGAATGCTGTTAATTGTGAGAGGTGGCCTCACTCCATAATCCTTCCACTAACTTAGACAAATTCTCTGTTGAACCCATCATTGCAGAACATCCTGTTGGGGTTTTAAATGAATAAAATTCTGACTTAGGTTTATTTGTGGTTACTATGTTTGTTCTTGTATCAAAAATGTTCCGTAGCATTTTTAACTTCTCTGCCTTGCCCATATGTTTGTGGAAGGTCCATCACAATCCTTCTCTATTTTGATAGGTTGAAATGACTTGTTTTAGTATTTGTTTTTTGCTTTAATTTTTTCTTTTATAACAGGTTCTCTGTTGCCTAAGACAGCCTAACATCATTTTTGCACGCTGGTTTTAGGCTAATCCTGAATGTTTGGAAGAAGAAAAGTGTACAGTGTTTGAGGGGAATTACAGCACATGACTCTTGTAGCCTGCTCATTCTTGTCTATACCTACTAATGACTTAGTAAAAATGACTTTCCTAAACTTGCATTCAACTTTTTCATAAACTGCACATATTTTTGTCTTTTACATGGGTGATATACTCAGGTGACCTCCATTTTATAGCAACATCTCATGATGTCAGTTGATAAATAAGATTTTGACTGGTTATCTTTCTATTCAATTTGCTTTGAAATACGTTATTGGTTTCTTGCCATGTTGCATTCTGATCTTCTTTTCTCCTGAAATACCTTCTGGTATTAAATGATAGGCACATTTAGGCAATTTGCTTCTCTCAGGGCTCACAGGAATAACACTAATAACTTCTCTGTAATCCAGTGCTTTCTTTCCTGTTAACAGGCTCCCTGCATTATCTTCTTAATGCCATTTTTTACCCACTGCTATTAATCAGCAATTGGATTAATGCTGATTAATATTTTCTAGAGCAAGAACATTAATTGGTTGTTAGAGTTCACCTGAATTTAAGTCAGCATGTATCTTTTTTGTGGAGAATTACCTTCCCACGTAAATATGTTGTATTGGTCAGGAATGATAATTTGAGAATGCATTCAATTTTACTTCTCAATTATTGTTTGTCTTTAATATTCTCCACTTTAAATTTTACTGTATATCTTGCCCTAATAAACATCAGAACCAGATATCCATTATCTCCTGGATCTTTATACTACTCATTCTTGAGCATATATGATTCTTCCACTTTTCAAATAGTGCCATCTAAATTTGATAGGCTTCTGAAAAACTGTTTAATCAAATAAGCAATTTTGCTATTATCCCCCTGATTCTGTCAATTTCAGGACAGAAAATATTTTGTTCTGTTTAGGTTTTTTCCAAGAATTAGGATTATCTATTTCTCTGAATTTGTTTCTTTTAGCCCTTTGTTTTCATCAAATTTTGAATTATCTTTAAGCTCCTTGTATTTTTCCAGGAAAATTGCATTGTATTTTCTCTCTCTTTCTTTTTCTCTAGTGTAATGATTCAGAATATATTTTAGATTTATGTGTGAGCTGTAGCCCAGTATGACTTTTAAGTAGTTTTTTTTTTAATTAGCTGGTATTTCTATTCCATGTGAATTTGTTTTTATTCATAACATTTTTTAGGCATACAGATGTTCAGTTAGGTCAGAGGCTCCTATGCTATGAAGTTTTTGTCTCCATTTGAAAATCCAGTTCCAGATAATGTTTTAATCTTCCACACCAGCCTTCCTCTTCCATGAATTTGTTACAGTGACTTGCTTGACTGATTAGTTTGTAAGAGGTTGGTTGTTTGGATTCATCAGTCTTGATTACAGCCCTACTTTACACAGTTTAAACTAGACCAATTGGATCAAAGATAATTTTTTTTTTTTTTGTGACATCCATACTATATATTTCTCATAGTTTATTGAAGCCAGATTTTAAGAAACATATCTTTTTGAGTCAGTGGATATTTAGTTGAAAGACAGTAAGCAGATTCAGCCTGTTAGTGGCAGCCTATGGCATAAATATTCATTATTTGAATTTCAAGTTACTTTGATTAGGACTGGAATTAATTAGCACATTGGTGCTCTTTGACTGAAATAAGCCTCATTTATCCCTCTAGTGCAAATAGTCACTAATAAAGATTCATAACCAATTTTATACAGCATTGTGCATAAATAACATTTATTTCTTCAGTGAAGTTCATGCCATCTGATTCATTCAAGGGCTGTGGATGATTGTATTATGAAATATGGGTATTATTTATTTACTTTGCTCTGTGCTGAAACTGTATTCTAAAAGTAAGATTTTGGGAGAAGCTAACACTGAGTTTTAAACGACGCTTACTAATATTCCTCCACAATTGCTAAAGAAGCACCTGGCACTTCAGTAAATGCATTGATCAGGATAAACCGTTTCTAACAGCGCAATTTCTAAACTGTCTGTGATTATGTCTTTATGTAAAGTGCTGTATTACTTTGAAAATTGACTCTTCTGTTTAAAAAAAAAATCCAACTATAAAATGCTAATTTTTTTCAGTGCTGAATGTGTGTGTTTGACATATCACAGCATTCTTCCTATTTGCCAGTTGTGGGATCTTCAAATGATGTCTGATAGTCTAGTTATGCCTTTCTTAACAAGCATCTGCAACAGTAATGAGTATCAGGCGAGCCAGTGCTCTCTTCAGCTGTACCACAGCAGCACGATGCCTTGCAGTTGTGTCCTCTTACAGCTGAGCACCTGTACAGCCTTCCCTGAGATATCACTTACAATCGAGCCCATTATTTGAAAAGTGGATCTGCACAGAGCATGAGACTATTGTTGTTCTTTCTTTTTCAATGTGGTGAATGATGGTGCTTAAGCCATAAAAGCAGTCAGATTGCTCTCTCTCCTCATTAGAAGTATGCTAGTCGTGAACAAATGGCAATAATAAATGCTGGTATGACTCAAGATGTGCAAAAACTGTAAGCACATCTAACAAGTTAAAACATGCACTTGAAAAATAGGCTTTTAGGGCATGTGCATCTGAATATTTTATTTTTTTTCTTATTAGCAACTGTCCTCACTGTAAATATTCATAGCAAAATGGTTTTGGTTGTTTCTGCTGCCTTTGTGACAAAGGAATAATCTAACAGAAGAGCACATTTTGTGAAAATTGGCATTGGAATCAGGGTATTTGTAGTCCAGCCATCTTGACATTTTCTTTCCTTTTCTGCCTGACTGATACACAGCATTTTTCAAGTTTTAGTGTAGTACACTATGCTACTGTCATTCATTAAGTATCCTGACAATTAAAACTGCATTACCTTTCCCCATAATAATGGTGGTTAGAAGAACAGAAATGAGCATAGCAGGCCCTCAGCCTTACAGGCTGTTTCAACAGCCTAGTTTTGTCAATCTCCTTAGATGTCAATATTGACAGAGCACCAGGCCTACTCCTTGAAGCTACTTAAAGCAACTTTGATTCACCTGTATTTTTGTTCATCTGTTCCAGTTTTTGCAAGGTGGGCAGTTCAGAAGTTCAGCTGTTGGATCCCTGGAGTCTGTAATCAAGGCAGTGTGTAAAGAAGAATCTTCATTTTTCAACAATGCAAACTTGTTCATAGACATGCCCAGAATCATGGGACTTTTGGAGGACAACATGGCAAAATATGGCATTCCTGAAGACTCAAGTAAGAAAAAATAGCAATGACAAGTTGCAGGATGAATTCAGAGTTAAAAGAATTTTTTCCGCTTAAATTAGAATGTTTATATACCCGCTGGCATTTCAGTTGATGCTGTCATCTTGAGCAGGAAGTGTTGATCAATAAAAGTTAAGTGGCTGTGAGGTAATTGTGGGTGAGACAGAAGTGAATCTGTTTTCTTTCTGTCTTTGCAAATAATAAATAAGAGTATTCCTGTCTTTGAGACATTTTTATTAACATTTTTAAAGCACTTGGTATTAAAAACATATCTTTGAGATGCAAGATTGAGAATTTATTGCTGCTTGCCTTTCTCCAGTGACCACAAAACTGTGGTATTATTGAGAAGTAAAATATGCAAACCTTCTGGATAGAATGAGTTTTTTAATGCTTGATATTCCTATTCTGTTTGTCAAGTGCTCAGAAAAATCCCTTAGCTCTCATATGGTTTCACCTTTGCTCCCTTTCCTCAATACACATTTGACTTACCCTGATTAATTTTAATATTGTTAATAACCTTGTTAGTGCCTCAGGTGGCCCTGTGCAAGACAAGAGTACAGTGATAGAGTGTCACTAGGGAAACCTCTGTCATCTATTGGTTTCTACAGCCAGAAATTGCTTCTGGCTTGAACCCTTGGGAGGGAGCCAGAGCTGTGCTTTGGCCTTCTCACTTACATGTATGGGATATAATGGTAAGCAGGCAGCCCAGCTTTTCTTTCATGTTGGAAGAATGAAGTCAGCTGGATGGCTGATTAGACAGATTGTTTGGAACTTAGTCTCTTTAAAAGCTGTTTAGGCCAGAAGCACTGTTTCTTGATCCTTTTTTTTTCAAGTTGTCACAACTCTGGTGTGCTGTGAGACCTTTTTACCATAGGATTCTGAAATATTTAAGGCCTCAGATATTTCCAACATTTCTGTGAGTGAATTAACACCGTTGCCCATATTTTACAAATTTGTATATGGGGCAATGAAAAATGAAAAGTAAAAAAATAAAGAAGGCCACAGAAACTTAATTGATACCCCTTCACAGTGACTAACTTGTATGCATTTTGTGTATACCAAAGACTTCTAAACGAGTTTCTGAAGATCACAGCAAACCCAGATTAGCAAGTCTTCTGTGCCCTTAGCCTATTGATATTTCTGTCTGGCCAACTTGTAGCCTCTTAATTCTTTGCTATTGTTTAGTAATGATTGTGTTTAGTAATGATTGTTCCATTCAGGGAAGTAAAAATTTGGGCAAAGAACTGGCCTTTCTTTATGAAACATTTCTGACACTTCTTTCTTTAACTTTTGCCAGGAGTTTAAATGGTTTTGGCCTAGTTTTCCATTATGTAAAAAGATCTGTCTTCCTTGAGGAGTTAATGATATTATTTAATATTTCTTCAGAGCGCTAGAAATGAGATATTTTGAAATCACTCATAATAAATAACAAAACCCCCCAAAAACATGAGTTGAGCATAAAAATCTGAATGTTTCTTAAAGGAACTCATTGCCTTTACATGAGTACAAATGCAGTGGGATATCTTGGAAATTACTCCTTAGATCCTAGCTCTGAAGGACATACACCCTAATGTATTAATAGCCCCATATGATGTAGGAATATGGTTTTTTATTAAGGAATGGAAAAGAAAATTGATTAGATTTTTCAAATCAAGAAGTTAAGTGTCATGACAATTTTTGCCTGTCTTTTTGGTTGGTTCTTATAAGATTATGCAAAAAGAAAAGCATGTATTTGTGAAGGATTTTGTGTATTCCTCCTTCTTTCTTATATAAGAATCCAAAGCTCTGGAGTGTGTGGAAGGAGATTTTTGTTTTAAGGTGACTCTTCCCTCTGAATTCACTTTTGTGGGCAGAGGTTTTGCATATGTCCTGCTCTAAAATGCACTAATGTAACTTTTAGGATAGATGGGATTCACAGGCTGCTTTCCAGAAATGTGAGGAACTCTTAGATTTGGATTTTTTTGTCCTATTCAGTGTTTAGAGTTCTGCATCTCAACACTATCATAGGCTGTGGTTAAACAGTTTCTGTAGGGGTCTCTCCTGATTGCTTAGTGGCAGGTGGATGCTGTTATTACCAAAACACTAGGAACAGTATTTGCCATGGTGCTGTGGTAGACTCTAAAATAAGACTCAAGGTTTTTTCTGAATAAAAAATTTCAGCCTCACCTGTGCTGTCTGTTTTTGCAGCTCCTTTTTGCCTGAAGCTTTATCAGGAGATTTTGCAGGCTCCTAATGGGGCTTTGCTATGGACTTTCCTGAAACCTTTATTACATGGGAAGATACTGTACAATTCAAACATCAACATGATTGACCTGGTGATGGAGAAGGTGAGCATCAAAAAAACTCCACTATTTCTGTGTATTGATTTTGTCTTTGTACTTTGTTTTAAAGGTCCACTTCTTTCAGGGTAAGCAGAAGCAATTGGATAATTGCCTTTCAGAAAAACAGATCCAGCCTGCCCCCTGAGGTCTCACCTGTTTCCCACTTTAAACTTAATGCTTCTCTTAACTTCTATCCTACTTGTTACAGTGCTTCCAGTTCAGTGTGAACAGCAGAATTTTGCCCAAAGTCCTTTAAACCATGTATAGAAAGATTATAAAGAACACATTAGCAGAAGCATCATGTGTATCATACTGAATTGAAGTGTAGGGTGCATATTTTCTAGGGAAGCTTTTGCCTTCAACATTTTCTTATCATGGGAACTATAAAGGGACAGCATAGAGACCTGTGGGAAGGGATGCCCCAGGGAAAAAAAAGCCTGTTCTTGGGGAGTCACTGAACTGAATAAAAAAAAAAAAATCTCCAGTTCATCCTTCCTGATTGTTTCTAACACCAGTAATTGAGTGACCAGTCGTAACTGAGGTGTGCTGTATGTGTGGATGCTGATGATGGTATTCAAGAGTTTTACTGTCCCTGCAGTTCTGCTATGGTTGGTGTTCTGTCTTGAGTGTAATCATTGACAATGACATGTTTCTTCATGTCTAGCTTAGAGGCACTTCTGTAAGAGAAGGGTTTATGACTGGTTTTAGATTCCTTTGCAAATTTTGCAGTGATCTTCTAAATATATGATTTTTACCCTGCAATATTAGTTATTGCATGAATGGAAATTTGTATTAATTTAAAAATTTGAAAAAAAAATTGCAGCTTGTAAATGGTACACAAAAAGACCACAATACCTTTAAATGTGATGGTAACTATATTCTCTGTAAATTGAAAACTTTGCAGTGTTCTGATTTGTGTTCTTAAAAATCCAGTAAAAAACTAACCCAAAACCCTCATTCAAGAAAGAAAATACTAGGTAACTTTGTAGTTTCTGTTCTGAATTGGGAAAAAAATTGATTTCATAATTTGAAGTTAAATAACTCAATTGGGGGAACATTGGTTATCGCTCTGGAGTACAGGATAATTATTTTAAAATTTTTAGTTAGTTTAAAATAAAGCTGTTCTTAATGTTTCTAGATGGAAATTCTATAAAGGATGAATTGTA
Source organism: Eopsaltria australis (assembly GCA_034509425.1). Classification (NCBI taxonomy): domain Eukaryota; kingdom Metazoa; phylum Chordata; class Aves; order Passeriformes; family Petroicidae; genus Eopsaltria; species Eopsaltria australis. Next base: position 4,138,499 of record JAVTVJ010000072.1, read on the forward strand.
AGAAGTGATAAATATCACATATCTTTTTAAACTTATATTCTATATTACAATGACATTTAGAATATAACACTAATAACATTTGCATATTATTTTGCCAAATAATATGCCAGAACTCCATTCTTAAATGCATCTGTAAGAAAGATGAAAACCTTCACATACAGTATGTTTCCCCATAGACCTTTTAGTGAAATCTGGACTGAGTAATACAGTACAGGAAGAAGTTGGTTTGTGGGTTGTTTTTTTTTGGGTTTGTTGGTTGATTGGTTGGATTTTTGGGGGTGAGGTTTAAAGCTCTGGATCAATATAAAGATTCTGGTCAAAGCTCTCATTATATATTCTCAGGCTCACAAAAGTTCCATCAGTTTATTTAATATTCTGTGTTTTTATCTTCCAGCTGTAATTATTTATGTTCTCTATTAACACTACTCTTTATTGTAATTTATTATTAGAATAAAAAAGTGAAAACTTACTTAGATTTCAGAATTATTAGTCTGAAATCCTCTGGATCCCCTAGCATCTTCATAAATAACTTTGCATTTGTTATTTTCTACTTCTGTTGTAACAAGGGAATTTTAGTCAGGAGGTTACACTACAGTGAGTAGTTCAGCTTTTTAATCCTTGAGTGCTTTTGAAACTCTTGGCTGGACATTATCTTTTCCTGAAAACTATTAATTGTTTGTTTTATTAAGTTGTATGACTTTACTTTTTACTGCTGCTTTGATTAGGGACAGATTCTCCAAAGTGCTTCTGACACTGGAACTTCCCAAATGCCTACTGTCATGAATGAAAAAGTAAAACTGCTTTTAAACTAATTCATTTTTTTCTTTATTATTTCTTTTTTCTTTTTTCTTTTTCTTACTTGGATGTAACCTTCCTTTGAAAGGAAGTTTTCTAGTGGTTTCCTGCTTTGTAACATGGGTGTATATATCTATGGTCTTCCTCAAATCTTTTTTGATGGGCAGTAGGTATTTGTTCACTTTCCTCCATGCTGTCATAGACACCATACCTTCTGCACACAACTTGACACTTTGCTGCTTTTAATTTCTTTCAAATGAGTGCCTGGATCATAGAGAGTTCATGTTTTCCAAAAATCCATGCTGCTACAGTAATTTGGTTTTTTATTTTTTTGTACAAGGAGGTTGAATGCTAGCACATTATAGTTGCTGTGGCTCTTTGAAAGCAGTTTCAGTGCAAAAATTATTCCTTTCTGCTGGTGAGAATCAAGTCAAGAAGCATGAATCTCTACTGGGCCCAGATCTTACAAGCTGCTTGATATAATAGTTTCTAGTGGAGCCTGAAAGTTTGATCTCCTTGTGTTCTGGTGTGATCTGTGGTTGCTCTGTCCTGGGTAGAAAGCAATCTCCCAGACTGGCTGTTTGCCCCCTTGCAGCCTTCCTGGTCTCCTTCATCTTGTCACCTTTGTGCCTGGTCTAGGGTTTCAATCCATAAGGCTTCTGTGTTTCCTCTGATCAAGAGAACTTGCTTAGTCTACTTGACAGCAGATTTAGTTTAACATTTAGGATCACTTTCTCTTTAATCCTAATGAATGATCACTCTTTAAAGTGGAATAGGGGTTCTCATAGAAGTTGAATGCATAATGTTTCTCAGGGAAACAAATTACATGCAAGGTCTCTTTGGGGTCTTCTGTGTTACGAAGAGGCAGAAAGAGACACCAGAAATTGTTTTCTCATATTGTGCTAAGAGTGGAATTTTGAAAAAGGCACTTAAAATACTATGGCAGAAATTGTATGCTTTCAATAGGAATTATTGCAAATAGTGTGGTCCCAAACTGGAGTTTACTACTCACTGCAGACACTCTTTGCTGGAAAATGTCACAATTTTTACCATAACAACTATGTTGGATTGTTCTTAAATGTACTTCTGTGACTGATAACACCAATTTAAACAAAAAGATACTGCAATATTTTCTAGTCTTAAGTATAGCTGTGATCTGTTTAAAACAGGCTGGAAAAAATTGCTGGTTGTTTACTAAGAGAGAAATTGTAACGTGTGTTTGACTGGAACAAAAAAATCTTGCTTTACCTAAGTCTTTCCCTGTGAGAATATTTTGAAACAGATTGATTGATCAGTTTAATTTATTGTCCAAACTGTGCTTCCAAATTTCAGTTTTATTAGTATTCAGTCAAACTAGTTTGAATAAAAGACACACAACTGAGAGGTTTTCTTTTGAATATGTCCTAACTGTATTTCTTTTTTCTGTCTTTCTCAAGCACCCCCATGATACTCTCTATGAAAGAGACGCTATAAAATAAAGTAGTATTTATGATATCACAGGTGGGAAACATACAGAGTACAGGGAAACTTTGATTTGCTTGGTATAGAAAGAAATATTTTCAATTTTTAAAGTGAAAAATAAGAAAACACGGATATTCTTACTGCTGACTATCAAAATGAAATGGAAAGGAGTTGCAGAAGATCGAAAGCATGACAGTTTTTTCTGTTTCTTAAGATTTACTGTGCACATTTTTCGCTTCCTTTGTTTCCATGTATTCTATTTCCCAGGCTAATTTCACTTTTGCATTTGTGGAAAACTTGAAGACTTATTCTGAGACATGGCTGAGGATGTCTGAGGCTTTCAAAACCAGTGGAAGTGTTCTCACAGTCTCACGACTACAGGTTGGTGTACTGTGGGAGATCTTTCTATTTCCCAACTTCTTGTTGATTGATCTAGATAGTATTTCTATAGATGCAAAATCACCCATATATCTGAATTCAGATTTAAAAAGAGCTGAAAAAGGAGAAGATTAGCTTTAGGTTATGAACCTACAGACTGATGCTGAGAGACATCTGGCATGAAAATGCTTAAAAGCAATGTTGCCTCACTGTCTCCAGTATCACTCCAGTATCATTGAACAACAGGGGAAATAAAATGGTTTTGGTACTCTTTTGTTCACTGTGTATGTTTGACAGCAAAATGTGAAACTGATGAAAAGAACTGATGAAAAGAATGGTTTTTCCATTCTTTACATTTATGTGTTCCCCTGTCACCTCTTCTAAATCCATTTCCTATGCCCCTGCCATTTATTTGAAATGTGTGGCATTAACCTCTTAAGAGGGAGAGACCAAAGACATGGAGAGGCCAAATGATTTCTCCAGTGTCATGCATGAAATCTTGGTAATGGAATTGAACATTAATGCATATGTATATTTTGTATTTCCTTAGAGAAGATAAACCTGAGGTAACATCTATCACTTTTCATTTCAGGAAGCACTGCAAAACAATTTTGTAAAGCATTTCATAGAAAGTAATTTGGATATCAACATGGAAAAACTCCTTAAAAAAATGCAAGCGTATGGTACGTATATGAAAGTACATGTAATAGTTAGCCTTGTAAGATTCAACTTAGAGCTACATTTAGTTGAACTTTAATATTTTACCTACCTCAATAATACTTAAGTAAAGTAATGAGACTTTACCCTCTTGAGTTGATCTCAAATCTAATTGTCTTTTTTCTTTTGAGTGACTAGATAATTTGAATTTCAAATATTGAAACAATATTGGTAACAAGTTAGAAGTGGAAAAGTGTCATGGGAGAGTTCCAAACATATAATATACTTAAAAGGAGTGAAGAGAGATATAAACCTAGTAGACACAGTTCCATTAGGAAGAAGTATATTTTTGTAGTAAATTTTGAAAGAAATAAATAGAAATTGAGGTTGGATACAGTGTGTTTGATCAAAAATTCTCTGTATTTTTTTTCCTCTGTTTATTCAGAATCAGTTGTGTGTGGTATTCTTGAGCCTCAGAAAAGCTTGAGAGAGGGGGTTATAACCAGGGAGCTGCACTGGCAATAGGAATCAACCTGGGTCAGTCCCAGCCCTGGGATAACTGAGTGGGGCCACGGGGATGATGCTGAGGGCAGAACACCACCCCATGGGAAGCAATGCGGGCCCAGGCCCACAGCCAGGTGTGAAATGGTGGGAGCTGCATCCTGGAGCAGGCCCAGGCCCAGCTCCGTGCTCTGGTGGGAAAGGAGTAGCCCTGATTCATGGGTCTGCCCAGCAGCCTCCCCCTGGGCATCCCTGGTTGCCCCCTTTCTGCATTGGTAGTGAACCCTGGCAGTCAGATAGAGAGCCTCCAGGGTGAGATAGATAGCCCAAGGGGAATGGTTCTTAATGGAGGAGAAGGGGAATTATTATTTTGACTAATTTGGGATATTCAAGGATTTACGTAGGAGAAGGGAAAGGATTATGCTGTAAATATAAGTTAACAGTTTTATAAGAATTTGATAATTAAAAAAAAATTCAGTATGTCCAGCTATGTCAGTAAGGTAGGTGCATGATCATTAAAATGCTTGCCAGCATGTGCCAGAAGGAAAAGTCTGTACCAAAGCAGACTCCGATCTCATTTAAGAAAATTTCATGATTTTGAGAATCAGAAAGAGAAAAGTGGGATAAAAAGCAATAACAGACAGTATGACATCATGGACAAAGGGGGCAGGGTATTTCCTAGAAGGAGGATTCTCATAGAAAGGACAAATTTGTGTGGTTTCAGATCAGTGAGTGTTAGGATAATTATAAGCCAGACACAAATCTGTTCCAGTCGCCTTCTGGAGGAGGGCAGTGATGGGCTCTCAGGTACCCCCACAGAAGGACTTTATGACCCTCATTGATGTGAAAAAACGGACTTTACAGAAATACAGGCTATCAATCTGTTTTACAGTCAAAGAATTAAGACTACAGCTAAAATAAATAAATGTGCCTGAATTACAGCTTTTAATGGCTTTCAGTATCTGCCTCTAGGCTGGAGCTGGAGGCTCCTGAGAGTTTGAAAATGAAATGTGTTCTCAGTCTTAACTTGTACTACTGTCCTGAGCTGGTGCAGTCATGGTTGGTGTGAGCTGGTGTGGTTTTTCTTTTGCAGACAGGTTGTGAGATTTAGTTGAAATTGGCCTTTATTTGAAGGCTTTCTTTGAAGACTTGGACTGGCTGTGCACACTTTCACACAAATGGCGTCTGGAATTCAAACTGGAAAGAATCTGGGCTCTATGTCCTCCTTAGGCAAGGGACTCAGATTTGAATCTGCTTTCTCTTCAGATGATTTTCTTAACCAGTGATCTGCTGGCTAGTGTGGGTTGGGCACAGCTCACCCCTTGAGGTGAAGATGGATCATAATACAGCTAAAAACCCAAGCCTGCAGAATCGCAATATTGGAAAGATAGGATGGAGGAAAGAGCAAGTCTCTTTAACTGCAGGGTGTGCTGGAAACACAGCTATCTCAATCTATTTGTTGAGCAATAGCTGGATTTTGTTTGTGTGGACCTAACACTGAGAATTACATGATAGGTTATGGACAACCAGTATTCCATTAAATAGATGTCATGATCTCTGGAATTATCAGATCCATCTTCACTGACGCAGACATCACAGAAATCTGTACCTGTGTTTCTCAAGCTATAACAGAACTAAGGGCATTTGATAATATGTAATAAACGGTTAATAGTTTGGATGGTCAAGACAGAATATGATTTAAGTAGAGTGGCTTATGAAACTAGAATTTTCTTATTTTAAGGGAATACAGTTGATAAAATTAACATCATATAAAGACTGAAAATCAATAGGGACTACAGATTACAAGGGCATTTATGCCTTTGTGAAACTGATATCTTCAAAGCACACCAGCACTCCTCTGCATTTATTACACTTCTTTGTACAGATTCACTTGGTTGTTTTACTACTTGAAAAAAAAAATATGCACTCTTATTTTTATCTTGCTTTGTGTATTTTTTTTCATTTTATTAGACCATAGTCATATGTAACTTAACTGTGAAGCTCTGCTCTTATGTTCGTTATCTTAAAAATTTTATTAATCTTATATTGCATCCACTTTTTAGTGCTGTGGTTACCTTGTTTACATCCAATCAAAGCCTTGAATATATCCATGTTACTGGTATTACCATTCATGATCTTTTTCATTTTCATCCAAACTCCAGCTTTCCAAAATCTCCTGATCTCTGTGATTCTCTCTTCTAACTAAAGCAAGTATTGCCTTCGTTTATCACATCTGCACTCTCATTCAGACGACTTCTAACTAGCCTCAAATACAAGATACTTGTGTTTGTATCTTTTTTTATTTCTTTACAATGCTATTAAAATGTTAACAGACTTAGTGATATTCTCCCTGCTACTTTTGCGGTGAAGTGTCATGGACAGAGTGGATAGATGTGGAACACTTCCAGACTCTCTATAAAATCATCATGCTGCAAGACCTCACAAAGTTATCAAATTCTAAAACTGTTTAACAGGATTACTCTGTCAGATTGACTCATGTGGAGAAAAGTAAATATTTAGCTGAGGGCTGAAAAGCTTGTGGTTTTCTTTTTAAGCCGTTTACTTTCTAAGCTAGCTCTGTGTGTGCAAGGCAATTGTTTTCCTATATGTTTGCTTTGCAGCCCAGTAACTTGCAATAATTTCCTACTGGTCTTGTATAAACTCTGTCCCACTAGAACTTGTGAGCTCCTAGCTTGGCACAATCCTTACAAACCTTCAGGAGGCACTGGGAGGATATTGTTCTTCAAGCTCCTCTTTTAGATTCTTGCTTGCTGAGTCTCTCTCTCATCCTTCTGTGATTTCTCCCAGGTGTGAAGCTTTTTCTTTCAAAATCAAGGATTCTTCCTTACAGAGGGCTACATGTGACTCAGTATGTAACAGCCAGGGAGATAAAAAACCAGGACCAAAACCAGCAGCTTTCCTTTGTGCTACCCCTCTGCTGCCCTCATTGTAATGATATAGTTTTGTGTGTATTTAGAAGGCAGGAAACAAATAGCTGTAATGTCATCACTGAAAATTGTGCCACCACCCAAATCTTCTGATAACTAGAAACTTTTTTATAATTTCTGACCTGAATTTATTTATTCCTGTTTTATTCCAATTTATTCTTCCAGCAACTATTTTTACTTAAATAGCACTTCTACCCAATGTTTTTACATAAACCATTTATATTTCCTCCCAGTTACTTAATGATGGGTTAAACAGGCTGAGTGGAAGATGAGGGCTGACTTGATTTTTAACAAAATATGAAGATAATAGTGAACACAGATTGGCCAATTTCTACATTTATAAATGGGAAAAAAAGAAGGTCATCAACTCTTTAGATCCTGATTTTAAAACTTTCTTGTAGATTGCATTTTGTCATATATGTGTTATTTCTATGATGGAGTACAGAATTTCATGCACATTCTGAAAGACAGTTTTTTTCTTCCAGAAATATTTGGGTATGCCACACTCCAAGATAAAAGCAATATAGATGTTATTTCTTATGCTAAAATATTTAAAAATTTAACTCATGAGAGAAGCTTTTTCTAGCAAATTATTGATTTCAAATTAAGGTCTTGTGTGTATATATATCACTGAATAATAGAATGCTTTCAGCAGGAGGGGTCCTTAAGGATGATCTAGCTCCAACCCCTCTCCATGGGGCCACCTTCTGCTAGACCAGGTTGCTCAGAGCCCCATCCAGCCTGGCCTTGAGCACTTCCAGGCTTGGGGTGTTCACAGCTTCTCTGGGCAACCTGTTCCAATCTAAACCTACTCTCTTGCAGTTTAAAGCCATTCCCTCTTGTCCTATCGCTCTATGCCCTTGTAGAAAGTCCATTCCCAGCTTTTTTTAAGCCCCCTTCAGGCCACAATAAGGTCTAGAAAGTGCTATAAGGTCTGTCTGGAGCCTTCTCTTCTCCAGGTTGAACAACCCCAACCCTCTCAGCCTGTCTTCATACAGAAGAATGTATATAAGGCTGTATATAATTATATACACATATATAAAATAGATATGAAAACCCTGCCATTCCGGCTTAATATTAGGAATATTCTCTTCTCTCTAATGAGATAAAAAAGAGGAAGCATAGGTGTTTCCTTTATTGTCCTCCTCAAGGATAGCCATAAATAAGACATATATTATCTTTATTCAGTTATGGTTTGTCTCAGCCTATGAATTCACGCTGTCATTGTCTGCCTATCTTTTGAATTCTGGACTATCAGTTCCTCTACTTTTTCTCTTTGTGCATTTTACCCTTTCTCACTGTTAATCATGCCTCTTCCTCAGACTGCTTCATACATTTTCCACTTACCTGCCTTCCTTTTGTAATATTTCCTGTGCTGATGCTAAGTAATGTCTATGATCCAGGATTTGTCTGTCACCACTGTTATCATAGGAGGTCATCACCTATCCTTTTTAAAACCTGTATCTTCAAGTGAGTGTTGAAAAATTTAAGATAGAAAATAGTATTGGATGTTTTATAGTATTGTTTTTACCTGAGAAATTCAGATGCTATTTATTAAATCTAGATGGGTTAAGATTGTTTCTAGATCATGCTATTCTTCAGATTATTCTCTCAAATATAAGGATATAGCATTATCCCTACATTCTCTACCAATGGATGAAGTTCTGAATTTCTCCAAAGGTTGAGTTTTTTTGGAAACCAGGTTTTGGTTGAGGTATATGTTCATCCTGGATCCACAGTAAAATCGTAGAGATTATTAAGCTTTTTTCAGATGCTTTTAAATGTAAGACCCTTTTCAAAATGCTTATGCTCTATACAACATGTTTCTTGAAATATTCACAGTGTCAGGGAGAAAATAACTGGATAATATGTTGCTAAATGACAGATTAATATCTATTATGATGTATGAAATACAGTAATTCCCTTGTATTTGTGGGAGTAGTTATGGAAAAGATTAGAAGTCCTACAGCTTCAAGGGTGTGGTCTCTTTCTAGAATATTGCTAGAATTCGTTACATTTTTAGTCCTCTGAAATTGAAGGAAAGGATAGCTGAGGGCTTGTAAAAGCCACTGGAACATGAACTGCACTTCCACCAGTTCACACAAAAAATTCTATGTTTTTAAAACTATTTTTTTTTTTTCAATACAAGGAGGAGTTACTCTTATAGGATGTGCAAGTGACAACACACCTTTCTGTTCTGATCATTAAAACTAAGCAAGTCCAATTTGTTTCCTCACTGTAGAAACTATGATGAACAAGATGCTTAACAGCTCAGCAAGTAAACAGATTGACCTGTTGACACAACTTGTAGTAAATATCTCTTCCTGTGTGTTACTGGACCGTTTCCAGCCTTTTGACTCTATAGAGAAATTGGAGGAGAAGGCTCATGAACTCATGCAGGAAAATAATCTTTTGGCTAGTAAGTACCTTATGTAAAATGTATTTTTACAGAAAATTTTAGACTTTGTAGTTGTTGTCTGTGTTTATTGATAAGGTAGGTTAAGGTTGCACAGTTTCAAAGCGTGCATTAAATCACATATAGTACAGTCAAAAGAAAGCACATTTGAATGCTCTAATGTAAGCTGGAAAGACTAATTATATTGTTTTAACTGTGGAATGGCCAAAAGAATACTTGAAGTCTCTTATTTCTATAAAAGTATTTAAAAGAATGGTCATAAATATTTAAAGAAGAAAAAGATTAAAAAAATGTTTAATACTGAGGAAACGTAACAAGATGAGAAGATCATCTAGTTAATCAAGTTTACATCCTCTCAAAATTTATTTTTTATATTCCTGACTATTCAAAAAGGAGGAAAGAAAGGGGTTTTGATAACATTTATGCTTAAACCAACACCTCTAAGAAATTAGCTTGTTTATTCAGAGTAAATAAATTCTTAAGGAATATATTTTCTTCCCTGGGATTACACTTTTTCTCTTTTTCCTGTATTATATGATTATTGCTGAGAAATGATTAATTTTAATAAAGATTTTAAAAGGCAAGAATATTTTCCTTAGCATACACATTTGTCTTTCAGAAAATTTTGTATGCTACATGTAGCTTTTCCAAAAGAGAGGCCCTCTTCAGTCTATGAAAAGTGTTCCACAATATTTTTCCACTGTCATTTTGGGTTTTTTTGTCCCCCCTTATGCCTAGAAGTGTACAACAGAAGACATGAGAAAGCATTTGTAAAGAAAACTGCAGGAAACTGCCCAGTCTGGAATCCATGCTTGTTTTGTGATCTGCACAGTACCCTGGCAATTGCCATCCTCTATCAATATAAAACAGGTGATACCTTGAGATAAGGAAAATTGCTCAGGAGTACTTTGGTGATGGCAAAGTGTTTGTCCCTTCAAGGAAAGAAATGGACAAATAAATCTTGGCCCTCAGAAAACTGAATTATCAAATTCTAGATCCATTTTTCTTCCACTTACCTAGGGGAGGGTCGTATGCTAATATAAGCTAAGATATTTCTTGTGAGTATTTTTCAGTACTCTGGCCTTATTAACTCTTCACATTATTAGGGAGAGAGAAGATGGCATTGTAAGGAATCTAATGTGTCCAACATGTCAATGTTACATGCTCTAATGTAGACATACATTCCTCTCCATATAAAGATATTAAACTGGAATGGATTTTTCCGTTCTTTGTGGTCTTCAGAGCTTTTATAGCTTCATGGAATGTCTTAGAAAATCAACTATTTGTATAAATAGAAAAATGAGGTTGACTATTTGAGAGAAATGAGATTTGCAGTAAAGTATTCTCTATTTTATTATCGTTCAGAGAACCAGACAGTAGGTAAGATATCTCTTCCTTTTCCCAAGGAAGAAAAGGGCAACATTTAGCATTTATCCAGAGGTCCTAGAAACTCTGGGTCATCCAAAAAGAGAAAACAAGCAGTTTCATGTGTTTGGCTTCATCTTTATAGCTGCATATTAGGCTTTCATCTGTTTGGCTGGGTTTTTTTTTTTTTCATTTATACAGAGCTAGAGAAAACAAACATGCAAATTCTGCTGTCCTAAACTAGAAGTTTTGCAATTGACTTGAAGATTAATGTCAGAGTAAATTTTAGTGGGTTGGCACTGTTTACTTTGTCATCTGCTTATGGAAGTTGTTATCCTTTGATGCACAAATTTTATGGCTGCTGTTTTTACTATGTAACTGATACCAGTCCCCCAAAAAGGGCTAAATGTGGATGCTAAGAGAAAACTGCAGTTCAAAAAAAGACAAATCACCTCAGATAAAAATGATTGTTACAAACCCATTTATCATGTGAATAATCTTTTACATTTCATATTCATGAACATGCAAAATGTGTCTCTGAAACCCACCATTTTTGGGCTTGGTATCAAGTAAGTTTGGAGGCCTGCCCTGACAGATTAATGCATCCTATATCATATGGTAATTAGCCATGAGTTAGCTACAGAAATAGCATAAATTATATAAGCTTAGTTATGAAGCTTCCTTTCTTCTTGTGTCAGGTATCATCTTCAATACACCAGAGGAAAAGAAGCAAGATTCTAGGAATCTCCTTCCAAGGCACATTTCTTATACAATTAGAACCAGTGTTCTATACAGCATGAGAACAGATTTGATTAAAAACCCAACATGGAAATCCCATCCCCACAAGTTGCCAGCTGATGGGTTTAAATACAACCATGTCTTTATTCCTCTTCAAGACATGATTGAAAGGGCAATTATTTCAGCACAGACTGGGACAGACACCTCAGAGACAGCAATTCAGGTGCAAGCCATGCCTTACCCTTGTCATACCAGTGACCTGTAAGTAAACTTTAAACTTTTTAATTTGTTGCATTATCCTTGTTAGATTAATTCTAGAGAACTTAGGATCCTACTAGGTTCCCACTTTTTAGTGGGTGAATGTATATCTCCCCACAGGATTAAACTAATACATGCAATACCAGAGTATTACAATATAGCAAATATTGTCTAACAGCTGTGTTTACCATAACATGTTATACAACATTTGTCTGGCAAACGACCCCATACAAAATGTTTGCAGCCATAATGTGCAGTAGTCCGCTGGACAGAGGCTGTGTCAACATAGTGTTCAATTAGATTATTCTAAGAGATCCTTTTACAATCCTTAGTTGTCCTGTACACAAACTGTAAATTGGTGTCTTGAAGGGTGAAGTTGATGAAGCAAAATTGTAGAGTTGTCCTCTGTAAAATCATCAAAACATCCCAACTATTAGATTTTAAAATTAGTCAGCGGAAATAAGTTTGTTAAAGTGGAGTAAAAATTGACTGGGTCATGTTATTTCTCACTGTCCAAACATATTAATTTGCCATTGACAAAAATCTGAATTTGTTTTTTATTTTGAATGGAGCCCTAAAGAGTAATTATATCAGTTGTATTGTTTAAAATATTAATACATATAATAACAATATAAGAATATTGTACCAATACATACATTTAGTTACGTAAAAAATAAGTAATTCTAACCAGAACAGGAATAAATATTATTGCTCATATCAGATCTTATTTTGTGTATATTTTGAGAACAGTTCCAGTATTAACCTATTAACATTCTGCTAAAAAAAAGTTTACCTTTGGTGTCTGACAACTCTTCATATATGTTCTTTCATAGATTCTTGAACAACATAGGGTTTTTTTTCCCACTTATGATGATGTTAACATGGATGGTTTCAGTTGCTGGTATGGTTCGTAAGCTGGTTTATGAAAGAGAAATTCAACTTGAAGAGGTAAGAGGTAGATCAACCTCTGAAAAGAAAATTTATACATTTAAGTGCACTGAAACGAAAAACTTGTGAGGTACTTTTAAGTACTCATAATCCAGATGGCTTTGTTTTCACTTGTTTGCTCTGGGCAGTTGGATCTTGGGTTCTTGTTCTGGCTGCCAACTCAGATTCACAACATTATTTGAGAATCAGTATGCAAATATTATCCATGAGACAAAAAGAAACTAGCAAAAGTTGAAGCTTGAAAGTGTTATTTGGGAAGGCCTTGTGATTAGAATGACTTTTTGTTTGTATTCTTTCTCACATTTTGCTCTATGTTGTCTGTAATGATAAACTACCTAAAATGAGTTAAGAATTTGTCATGTACTGTGTAATTTTCAGAAATATAAGGGAGAGCATACAAAAAAAAATGATTATTATTTGATTCTATCCACGGCTAGTCTTCACAGGTGTTACGCATATGGCAGGACAGGGTCCTTGTGATACATTTACTTTAGGGATAAATACACTTTTAAAAAGAATTGTGCTGATATCCCTGTATCAGCAGAATTACTGCTTGAGTGAGATTTTTAATTTGCAGAATTATTGAGGAGTTATCTACTTTCTCTAATTTTTCTGTTAAAAGAGAAACTTTTTAAATGCTTCAAAATATTAAATCAATATTAATTTTGATGATCTTATGAGAATTGTTTCAGAGGTTTTATTAGATTGCATCCAAAAGCATTTTTTTTAGAAAAAGAGGGATGTACTTCATACCTGGCTAAATTATTACTTGCCTGGTAATACATAGAGGTTACAAACTGTATGTTTCTTTCAGAAGAGCAACAGGCCAAGTAAAAAATATTTGTTTATACATTTCTATGGATATTCTCAGTACTTTTTAGAGCATAAAAAAGGCAGACTCCTCACTGGAAGAACCAGTAATGTGACATCTGGTCCTGAAATCCTGTGCATAAGAGTTGTTCTGAGAACTCTGACTCCTTGTGCTCATATGTGATGATTTCAGAGACTGCCCTGCTCAGGACAGAGTGCAGAACAAGGGAAAAGAAACAAGAAATTTAAGGGGAAGATGACATCCTTTGGAAAGCTGGTAGTGTGTCTTGGTGACATGTTTTATTTAAAAAAGAAAAACAAAAAAGAAGTTTGTTTCCTAAATTTAACTCTCTTTCCTATGTTACCTTGCAGTATATGAAGACAATGGGTGTGTATCCAGCCATTCATTTCTTTGCTTGGTTTTTGGAGAATGTTATTGTGCTCACAGTAAGCAGCTGTGCTCTGGCCATCATTTTAAAAGCAAGCGGTATCTTTGCTTATAGCAATGGCTTCCTTATCTTCCTTTTTCTTCTGGAATTTGGAGTTACAGTTATCATGTTAAGCTATTTTTTGGGAGCGTTTTTCAGCAGTGCCGATACAGCAGCTCTCTGTGCCAGCCTTGTCTATATGATCAGCTTTTTACCCTACATAGTTTTGTTGGTCTTGCAGAACCAGTTGAGTTTCACCAGCCAGATTATAATGGTAAATATTTCTTATTTTCTAATTTTTTCTCCTCCGACTATGCTGTGAATTTCTATAGTTTCAAAACTTCAGACCATAATGTACTTATTTTTTCTCATGTTTCTGTTTGCTTTTGTGATCATTGAAAATAAACCACACCAATAAATCTCTAGCTGAGAAAATATTTAGAAGGTAGAAAGGATGAAAAATACGTTGTCAGTGCAATTTTGTAAACTTACAGAAAATATCAGGAAGTTGCATTCGTCATGCTCATGAGTTTTCTTAATGTCTTCACTTCAAAATATTTGTAACATTAGTGTATTTTCAAGATCAGCTGATGACATGCCACTTTTCAAAAATAATTATTTGTTTGAAAGATTAGTTAGTGATTGATTTTCTGTTAAATATAATTGGAGAATTAATTAGAAATTTGTTCAACCATTTAATCTGAGGTGTATGTTTCTTTGGTATAGATTCTTTAAAGGCCTTTCCTGTTCTATGCATTCCATAGGCTGTTTTATGTCTTAGTACTTTTGTAACATACTATATCCCTGAATGTGGCATCAAATAGCACCATCATACAATGAAAATCATATTTCACACATTATGGCTTCCCTATTTCAAAATAACTCACTAAATTAAGCTGGTGGAATAATTCATACACTGTTAAAAAAATGCTCATTTTTTCAGTGTCAGTTGGTCAGATTAACGTTTTCCAGTATTAATAACTAGGTCAGTGGAGCTCTGTTAGGTCGAGCAAATACTACTAAGGTTTGTGGGGGACTAAGGTTAAAACATAAAAGGAAATAGCAACCATTAGTCTATGTGGAGAAAAAAAAAAGGTCTATTCAGTTTGTGCTTGGTTTTAGTGTCACAATATATTTCATTTCATGGAACTTGTTAACAACATGTTTTTGTTTGATGTTCACATCCTCTTTCTCCTCTGGTGTTGCAGTGTCTTCTTTCTACAACTGCCTTTGGGCAAGGAATATTTTTCATTACATATTTTGAGGGCCAAGAAATAGGTAAGTTCTTTGGTTAAGAGAAAAGCTTTGTAATTATTACTTCAAAAACTGAAATGTTTTTCAATTTGTTTTGAAAAAATCTCTAATGAATTAATAAACTGGATCAAGTTCAAGTATTTAAAGGGATGTAATCCTTTTTTTTTGCTATTCTGGCATGATCAATATTGATGACAGTGGATGTTTCAAACTATTGAAAAAGTATCATAATGGTACAACAGTTGATAAGAGTGGAAGAGACAATTGCATAAAATATTACTTAAACTTCTCACCAGACACTTCATCAAAATGACTCATCTTTACTGAAGGAAGGGCAAAACTTGTTTTGGGAAAAACTACTTTCCCTGGCAATTGTGGAAAAAGAATTGTAGAAGCAATATCATGACCAACTGTACTGCAACCAAAGTAGCATTTTCAGTAAAAAAAATGCAATATTTTTAATGAATTTACAACTTTGTTAATTTTGTTTTCCATTTAGCAGTATGGTAGCTTTCTGTGGCACTAGTGTTTGCACCTTCTTTTTTCTTTTCATGTCTTCTGAAATGTAATAATTTCATGAAGCAATTATTCAGTGAGTTCATTCCATTTATTTCTGAATAAAGTCAATGTGCACAATGCCTCTTAGTTAGAATTCACGTATTTAAATATTCAGACTTAGCATTATAGAAATTATATTAAACTCTGCATAGTCCTTTTCTTTATATCAGTAGAGTGGCTCAAAGCCTGATTCATTGGTCAGTGCCCCATTTTGTCAGTGTTGTAGTTCTTTTTCTTTTGCCATATTAAGGGCCTGCTAAAACTTCTTAAAGAGCCCTTTCTAGAACAGCTCCTCTACATTTTCCCAGCAGCAGTGTCACCTGCTGTTCTAAACACAGGCTTGTAGAGGCATAGAAATTTATTTCTGTTCATTAGGATTACTGTAATTAACTATGATTTGTGTTGTGCCAGTGCTTAAAATCCCAGAATTGTGTGGTTTTGATGTGCTTGTGATCTTTAATGCTGTACTGATTTAGCTTTGACCTTTTTAAAAATCATTATTATTACTACCAGGGATTCAGTGGAATAATGTGCACCAGTCAATGGCACAAGGAGGATACATGACCTTTGGATGGATGTGCTGGATGATGTTCTTTGACTCCATTTTATATTTTGTAGGTGGCTGGTATTTCAGCAATATTATTCCTGGTAAGATCATGGGCTTGTTCTTATCTCATGTTTTTGAAGAAGTTATTTAAAATTATTCATCCATTAATATCTTCACAATGTAAACAGTTAAATAAATGTTTCCACCATAGGAAACATTTATTGTGGCATTTTCTTTCTTGGTTTTATGCAAATAAAACAAAAATATGTCTTTTTCTGAGTTATGGTTCTGTTGTACAAAGCTGTCTGATTTTCTTTAGGGACTGGGAAACAACATCATCCCAAATTCATAAATATTGACTAGTGCTAACACATGGACTAGAATTTGTAGCCAGGCATGAAAAATCTTTTGTTTGCTGATGGGTAGGACAAATATTTGATAGAATTAGGAATTTATTGGATCTTCACAGTAACAGAGCTTAGTCTAGCAGCAAAACTTCCTGGAAAAATGGTGACTCTTCTCAGCCAGCACCTGGGCTGAAACCCATGAACAGCATAGCATGTTTTCAGATCATAAAAACTTCTGACAACCTGGTAACTGTATCTTGCTCCCAATCAGTCCACAGTCCAGCGCATAGAGAAAACAAATCGATTTTCAAGTACATTTTCAGAAAGTAGTGGTGTGGTTTTTAAAATTTTTTTTCACAGACCAAGTTTTATAAGTCTTATTGAGTTGGTTGATGTATTTTTCATCATAGCCTCATGCCTCACTGTATGTTTTACCTTTCCTCTGATGATTTACCTTTCCTCTGATTTGCATATGTCACTTTTTCTTCTGCCTACTTTGTATTTTTTTTTAATTAAAAATTAATTTTGCCTTAAAAAATAGGGATGGATGGAATATGCAACTGAATTAAAAAAAATTAACTAAAATTGATGCTTGCCATTCAGTATCAATGTAATGTAACGGCACTCCAAATAGAGAGTGTATATTGCATGATGGGTAAGTGATGCCTGGAAAGATCAGGCAATGCCAAAGATTAGTTTGTGCATAGGAGTGTGTTTTTGCCCTTTGTGTTTATGTGCCACAATAAGTGTTTCTTATGGTGGCTGTTTTGTTTGCACTTAGGAGATATTAATGGAAGAACTGGTGTGATGAACTATTTTTATAATAAAAAGAAATAGGCTCTTTCTCTGGGCAGGCTATTTGGTGCATTTTCTTCCCTATAGGTTACAAGATTATGTTAAATCTATTATTCTGTTACACTTTGAAGCTGATTTGGAGACAGGGTAAAGCATCATTGAAGTTTGATTATTTTATGGAAGACCTGGTTATATGGCCAAATTACTTTTTTTACACTTTATTACATTTTTAAGCAGAGATAAGTATTTGGGCTAATTAAATTGTCTAACCAGCTCATTGTAAGCGATAACAGGACATTTGTAGTCTACAAACAGATGCAAAATGACTATAAATTTTTCAACAGTTTATATCATAATTCTAATATAGGAAAATTTGGATTAAAGAACCGATGGTACTTTCCCTTTACTGTTTCCTACTGGAAGAACCTGTGTGGTACAGAGAGAAGCAAGAGACATTATCTGAATTCTAATATGTTTTTCTTCAATGAAAACTTCCAAGAAAAAGGTTTGTAGTGACAAAATGTGAACAGTGGCTTTTTTTTCTGAATGATGTGCTAGTCGTGGTCAATCTGCTTTTATCATTGCAAGGTCCTGTATTATATGTTTAGATCTTGTCCTTTTTTCATTACATAGTATATAGTAACTGTTACATTTTGCTACCCCCCTGTAATGCTTGATTCATTCAGTGAAAACTGTTGTACAGAAATATTTAAGAAAACTCTTTAAAAGATATAAAATAAGTATCTCTTGGGTGCATCCTCTCACAGTGTATTACCTCTTTGTTTCATTTGGATCTTTTGGAGTTCACTCAACCTTTCATACTCTTACTAAATCTGAAATGTGTTGGGCTTTATTAAATTTTTTTCAATTGGCTTCTTGTTTCAGTGGAAAAATTAACTTAGTTCATTTCTTTGCCTTCTGTTTCTAATTTCCCTCTTCTATAATCACTGTTCTTTCTGTCTCTGCTTCTTAGCCTTTTGTCTAGAAAGCTGTTCTCATAACTAATTTTTATCTGCCTTTTCTATTTATGTTCACTTGCTTACAATTAATTCAGATTTTAAAAACTATTTTCCCCCTCTCCAATCCCTTTAAGGACTTTCTCACATTTAGTTTAGATTTTGGAAATAAAGGAGTAAGTCATTCTCACCTGTATTCCGTCTTGGGCCTTAGAACAACATGATGGGTTGTTGTGCTTTTTTTGGAAGTTACAATAGCTTAGAAATGATCCAGTTGTCTGTAGCACAGGTGAAGCTGAACAGTTTAACAGTTTTACACACAGGTGTCTCCTAGATTTAAGCAGACTTCAAAACGTCTTGAGGTTCATTTAAAGACT
The DNA here is from genome assembly GCA_034509425.1 of Eopsaltria australis. Lineage (NCBI taxonomy): Eukaryota > Metazoa > Chordata > Aves > Passeriformes > Petroicidae > Eopsaltria > Eopsaltria australis. The sequence goes on from JAVTVJ010000072.1 coordinate 4,157,036, forward strand.
TGTGGGAAAACTATTTGTATGAATTTTGTCTGAATTTCTGCAATTTGGAACAACTTCGTTTGGTTAGGATGATTGTGTTTGGTCCTTCTAAAAAATGAAGATTTACAGTGTTTCCCTCTGGGTTCATCACATAATCTATGGAAAACAAAGACATAAACTCCTCTGCCTGACCAATTATTAGTATGGTTTCTGGTTCAAGCCATCTAAGTGATGACCCACCTACACTTGGTGGGTCGCTGTCATGGGTTGACCCCAGCTAGGTGTCAGGTGCCCACTCAGTCACTCTATCACTCCCTCTCCCACTGGGAGAGGGGAGAGAATAATATTGAAAAAGACTATCAGGGTAAGAAAAGGCAGGTTTATTACAGCGGGGAAAAAATAGAACAAGCAAGCTGAGAGTTGCGCGCGCAAGAGCAAGAAGGGAAAACAATCAATCTCTACTTCCCATCAGCAGCGATGTCCGGACACTTTCTGGGAAGCAGGGCTCCAGCACGCGTGACGGTTGTTCAAGGAGGCAAACATGGACCAGCCCTGAGTGCCTCCCCCTCCTCCTCTCTTCCTTCCCTTATATATCTGAGCTGATGTCATATGGTATGGAATATCCCTTTGGCTGACTGGGCTCAGCTGGCCTGCTGGTGTCCCCTCCCAGGATCTTGCCCCCCCCATCCCCTTCAGTGGGGGAAGGAATGTCAGGGGGACAGCACAGCTTGGCAGTAGCCAAAACACTGCTCTGTTATCAATGCCAGCTACCAAAGCAAAGCACAGCACTGTAAGGTCTGTGAGCTTTACCCCAGTCAGACCCAATACAGTCGCTTTTCCTCATGTCACGTGATTGATAGCAAACTGCCTGTGTGTGAATGCTAAAGCTCTCATGCAGTAAAGGAGCTTGCTGTCCTTAAAAGTATTGTGTGCCATTGTACTGGCAATGGGATAAATGCAGCCATGAAGAATTTTCTTGGAACAGCAAAGTGACTTTCTCCCAGGCAATTTCTTCACTTGTTCCATACAGCTCAGGTAAAGGCTGGTCCCAGGGGTGAGGAGAACATTTAGGAGATCAGAGGTGTGTGAGGGAGGAGCTGGGAGTGTAGGTGATACCAGTTGGAACTACAGCTAGAGCAGGGCTGGCAGAGACCAGAGTGCTGCATACCCACTTGAAACTCCCCTTTGGAGAAGTCCCAGGGTAATCAGTTTAGTAACTTGGAGCTCTCTATTTGGGTATTTCCTGAGCTACATTGTCTGAGGCCCACTCTACACTTGAATGCTTTTTTGTTAATTTAAAGGATGCAAATTTGGGAAACAGCACAAAGGTACCTGGAAGAGAGGTGCATGGGTAGGAGGGTAAGTAGTGTCACAACTGCTGGTAGTACCTTGCTAGCAAGTACCCTCAAGTTTAGAAAGAATTTTTGCCAGCAGCTTGAAATTGAGTGGGAAAGCAGCAAAACCACTTTTTCATTCACAGTGTGAACAAACCAATTTTTGTAATAATTATGTAATTTCTTAATGTATAATTTGATTTATATTATTCAAGTCTTTTATGTATAGGATAGTTTTCTGTTCTGTAATGTTTGCTTTTTATTTATGTAAAAATATTGCAAACAATATAACTATAAACCATAGATATTTTCTATAAATGTATATCCATAAGAATAATTCTCTCTTCTCATAATTCTCAGGCATAAAAGTTTATTTCTTTGGACTAACATTCCAATCTGGCTTGCCTTTTCTTAAAAGAAAATAAACCAACTCACTGCCAGATGTCTCAGTCAATAAAATGAGTCAATAAAATATTAGATATTAATAATGTAATGGGCTGCTGATTGACTGTTCTCACATTTGGAAAATAGTGCAAACCTGACATGGAAAGGAAGGCAACTTCATTCATGTCATATGGCATTTCAGTTTCCTAAGGATGCTACCTCACAGTTAGAAGACTGCTGGATATCTGCTTGCCTTGAGCGCCTTGAATTTTGTTTATACTATGCTGCTGCTCTGAATCATTTCAGAGATCTGCTTTACTTATTTGACTGAGGGGTACTGAGAAGATTAATTGCCTATGCCTGTGAATGTTATATCAATGTTGTGTGCCTGAGACTGGATGACATATGTGAATTAGCTTACACAGTTACAATTTTCTCATGCTTATGGGCATAAAAATGATGCCAGTAGTGTTATTATAAGTATTTTTTACTAGAAATAAAATACAGCAGCTATTTTATGACTTTATCAAGTCATATGTAGACATGAACATAACTTGGCATTACTGTTATAGGTTACTTTTTAAAACTGAAAATGGGCCAAATTCTTAGCAAATATTAATTGGCATAGTATCTTTCATTTCAGTGTCGTTTGTGTCAGACAATTTGAACATCTGTTCTAGGCTTGGTAAATGGTAGCAGAGGTTAAGTTATTTTGGTATTCCTTTTATACACACACACACACACACATTTAGATTCAGCAGCCTGCTTATTCTGCTGCTCTTCTGCCCTCAGACCCAGCATGTCAGAGTTGGAAAGTCCCTTGCACTGAAGGAGCCACCATTGGTGTCATGCTGCTGTCCCTCACCAAAGAGCACGTGGATGGTCAGAAGGCTGCTGTTAAAAATCTCAACCTCACTTTCCATAAGGGCCAGATAACAGCGCTCTTGGGACCTAATGGAGCTGGAAAGACAACAGTTATGTAAGTCTGACTTTTAATTCTATTACTATCCCCTCTGATATCTCCTAGACTTTTTCATTTTAAAATTAAAATAAAATATGTCCTTTTTTTCCCCAAATAAATATTTGATAAATTCCTGAAAGCACATGGAAAGTGAAGGCTATATATCTATGACAAAAGACATGTAATGAATAGAGAACTGAGTCCTCTGTGACACTTAAACCATGATGTGATATCTCAGGAACAGCTTAAGTAGGGCCATGGGCATGTCTGGATGTGGAGTTGAACACATCTTGAAGGAGTGTTCTTTTCTGGCAACCTACATGTACTCATCACATGGAGAGTGTGGAGTTTAGTGTGTTTTTGTCCCTAGAGGTTGCAGGGGACTTCTTTCTTGGCAGTTGATCAGAAATTAAAGTAATGAAATGAAAAATTAACTTTAAAAATGTCTCAACTAAGAAGTTTATGTTGCTACCTTTCAATTTTCATCAAGCTAGTGATTCAGGATGGGACCTAATTGGGAAATACTCCTCCCAGAATACCTATGTGAAATAGGAAACAATTGCCTGTTTGGTTGGGGAAAAAAATGGATTTTGTTCTGGAAGAAGGGAAATGAAGAACTCTTGAGATCATGTTCAAAAAACAAAACAACAAACCAACCAAACAACCAAAAAAAAAAAAAAACCACAAAAAATAAACCAAACCCAAGAAGCCACCAAAAGCAAAAAACAGCTAAACCCAAACCGAAAACATTAGTGATGTTTCTATAACTAAACTCAGCTGTATTGGTGTTGCTCTAACGATGCTCTCACGATATCTAAGTGATGAGCTAATTGTGCATTATCTTGCTGAATATTTTCTTTTCTTATATCAGATCCCTGTTGACTGGTCTGTATCCACCGAGCTCTGGTACCATTATTGTTGATGGGAAGGACATACGGACTGAGCTGGCTGCCATCAGGACAGAGCTGGGTGTTTGCCCCCAGTACGATGTCCTGCTAAACTCACTGACGGTGCGAGAGCATCTCCTGCTTTATGGGTCAGTGAAGGCACCCGGATGGACAAAAGAACAGTTGAATGAGCAAGTCAGTGGGTAAGTTTTCCTTCCATTCCTTGAAATGTGTCAAACAAATTGGTAATGACTATTGCAAGTCACTCCAATAAAAAAGAAAAAATGCAAAACTTACAAGCAAAAACCAATGGAAACTTCAGAGTTTTGTGAGCTTTTATCACGTTTCATCTTCTGAAATCGTGACTTGAAAATAGATTTCCTAATTTCTAGCTCTTGAATTTATTTGTAGTGGAACTGTCAATGTTTAAAAACCTGGTATACAGAACCATCAAGTAATGATGTTTTGACTGGAGTGGAGGTGGCTAGCCTTGTAGAAGCTGCAGGGATTCTGCCTCATGCTGTCTGCCTTACCTCCATCCTTGCTGGAGAGGTGGATAGAAAGTAAACTGCTGTGCTTGCCCTTAGTTTTTAGATAAATCAACAAAATGACTTCATATATTTATCCTGTATTCCTTCCCTCACCTGCAGCAGGAGGAAGGTTAGAAAATCAGAAAAGCCAAGTAAAGGCAGTGCTGATTACAATGTTTTTAAATAGGCCACCTTATTTTCCTTTGCCAAATCCAGCCTTGAAATGTTTTTAACAAATGAAGAGGTTTAAAAATGAAAAATCCAATAGGAAAACCAAGTCAGAACTCTGACACTTGCCAGGTTAAAAATGTTTGCTAGTGGTTTTGTGCTGATACTTCTTTGATATAGGACTAGATCTTATTTTTGCCTCCTGTATACTAAACTAACTAGTAAACTGTACAAGCTGAGATCTGGTTCATTAATAGCAAACTGCATTTTCTCTGCTTCAGGAATAAAAGGCATGCTTTTCAAACAGTGTGGCAGTGTAAATAGTTTCTGTTTACCTTCTGATTCATGCTATACTGTGAAGGGCTGGGCATTTCCATGCTTCAATGGAAATTAATGTCAAGTTGATGGGACTTCTTAAGTGTGCAATCAGGCATATGCAGAGGCATTTGTGGCAAAGGGCTTTCCTTTTTGGTAGCTGTCATAAAAGTCTGTTAATTTTAAATTTTGATCTGAACAAACTCAGGTGTGAGACTATGTTCTCTTTAGAAACAACAGAAGGAATTCTCTAGAACTACAGAGACAAAACAAACTTGGTGAATGGTTTAAAATTGATGCAGAATAATATTCTGTATCGTATGGTACTTAGACTGCTAAATTGTAATTCTAGCAGCAGTCTGTCATACTAATGGCACATAAGAACACTCAGAACTCTGCAGGCCTTGCTACTAAGAAAAATTACTTTTAAAGGCAACAAATGCTTTAAAAGACTTCAGAGAAATTAGAAAAGCAACAAAAGAATGAAAAAATAGCTTTTTATTAACCAAAAAAGCTGGCTTCTAAAGAGATTAAGAATAATCTTCCTCACTATATATCTATAGAACAGCTATTTAAATGTGTTTTCTTAAGAATGAAAAATTCTCTCAGGGTAAATAGCATGGCATACAGGCTACATATTCACCAAAAAGATTTAGGAGTTTAGTTTAGGACAGTTGAGCCTTCTGTGTCTTGCTTGCCAAGCTGACAGCAGCTGAAAACTCTTAGGTCAGTGACTGGATGCTCAGTGTGATGAAAAATAAGATAAAGGTCTTATAATGTTGCCTTTATAATAATATTTCCATACCATGCTCAGATGCAAGATCAGCATCAGTGGTCAAGGGCTGAGTTGGAAACATCTTTAAGATATCTCCGAGTCCTTAACAGAGGAATTAGATTAGATTTGATTAGATAGTATTGTTCTACCCAGGGATTGCTAATCAGTTTATTTCACAAATACACAAATACAAATTTCACAAATTTCTAAAAGAAAAAAAGGAGTGATGTTATGCTATTGACTTTAAATGACTACATATTTCCTAAAATCTCAGGCATCTCTAGAGTTCTTAATGTAGTTTGCAAAACCAGAAGCACTGCTTGAGTTACAAAACTAACAGTCTTTATCATTGTTTAAAGGGGCTGTAATCTGGAGTTTGCTGAAGTTGTTGGATGAACTACTACTTATTTTACCAGCTTTAATTTAAAATTTTTCTTTACAGTACTTTTTTGGAATCTGTGCATCTGATGATGATAAGCATTTATGCTTTGTAGGTAGAGATGTTTGTTTTCCTTTTTGTTTTTGACACCAAAGTATTATAATCAGTCAGAGGTAGAGATTTTATCACATTCCATTTACAGAGACTTTTCAGTAGTTCTTCTCTGAGTGGACAGGATGTGACTAGAAAAACATTTTCCAAATTGGTCCTGTTTCTGTACTCCTATTTCAGAGCTCTGGAAGATGTGGATTTATCCCAACATCAGTACAAACCTGTTGGAGCCCTTTCCGGGGGAATGAAAAGGAGGCTGTCAATTGCCATCTCCTTTATTGGAAACTCAAAGACAGTTGTTCTGGATGAGCCCACCAGTGGAGTAGATCCATGTTCTCGCCGTAGCATCTGGGATGTTCTTCTGAAGTACAAAGCTGGTACGAAGTTTATGCAGGAAGTTTACTTCTTATTTTTCTTTCTGAATTTTTTTTCAATAAATTTGAACTGGATCGTCAAAATGTAGTAAAAATATTATCAGAAGCTAAATACATTAATTTCTGAGGAAACGTTAAGTTGAACATGGTAACTTTAAGGCAAGTCAAATGGCATTACAAGAATTATCTGCTATTGTACAGAAAGATGCCCAATCTAAAAAAAGGTTGAGCATGGTTCTAAGTTCTGTCCTGAAGTTTCTCCCCTCTCTTCAGCTTCTCAAAATTGCTTTCTGGTTTCCATTTCCCATTTTGCATATACCTGTATATAGATGCTTATATATTTCTAATGAAAATATACTCATCAGTCATTCTGCTACACTAATTCTAAAATTGATTGTGGAAAGCAAACTGTTCAGCTAGTGAGCACTCAGCTGTAATAGTTCACAATGAATGATCCATTGAAAGAGACACTGCTGTTATGTTGTTTTAAGGAATTTCTTAAGCTTTTAAAACAGCTGGAGATTCTAAAGCCTTAAAACTGCTTGCTATGTATAGAACAGGGCAAAACAAGTTTAGAGCTGAATCTAACTCAGATTATAAATCTGGCAGCAGATTTTGTTTGTGTTGTATAGTTAAGATTTCGTAGAATACTGAAAACACGTTTCCTTATGGCTAAAGGATTGTTGTGAGGGGTTTCTGTAGGAATCAGGTTTTGTAGACATGAACCAGTCTTTCTCATGCAGGCTGCACACTGATCTTTACCACGCACCATCTCGATGAGGCCGAGGTGCTCAGTGATCGCATTGCTATCCTGCAGTGTGGCCAGCTGAGGTGCTGTGGCTCTCCCTCTTATCTGAGGGAGACATATGGCCAGGGACACAGTCTAACGCTCATAAAAAAGGTATGCTAAAAATATACGGTACTGAACTGGGGAGTACCTGCCAAGTGTATTTTAAGGGAGATCTATGTCCCTGCCAGGAAGTAATGTGTGATATCGATAATTGGAGAACCAGCAAAAAGTATTTTTATCAGCTTTCTTGGGTTTTTTTGGGTGGGTGGTATTATTATTGCTATTTAGATGAACACAATGACATCTTTGAAAATGGTGAACATCAGTATTTATCTGAAAAGGGGCTTGTCTCACTGTCTGTTATTACTGGGAGGTAATCTCTGTATCCCAGGTGTGATGTAGTTTCATCAGTGGAAATTTTCCTGCATGAATTCTAATATTAAGACCAATACTTCTGCTAATATTTAATTTTTTTATGCATGATTATCTTTCTTTCTTCATAGCCCTCTGTGTTTGAAATCCAGGACCCTAAGCACATTGTTCAGGTCACATCTCTGGTACAGACCCACATTCCAGAAGCCTTCTTGAAAGAGAACAGTGGGACTGAGCTGACCTATGTGATTCCAGAAAGGGCAGATAAGACCTCTTTTAAAAGTCTTTTCCAAGCTTTAGATCAAAGCCTTCAGCATCTACATGTGACTGGCTATGGCATTTCTGACACAACTTTGGAAGAGGTACTTGTAGTTTTTCTGTGTAATGATATTTCTTGGATAGAGAATCCAGTAATAGCTTCCAACTTATCTTGATTGTGTATTTTATATTGCACAATTTCTTGTGAGAAGCATGTTAAAAAAAAAAAAAAAAGCAAACAAACAAGCAAAACCTCCCAAAACAGGTAAAATCTATACTTAATAGTTTTGCTCTGCTGTTAATTTCAGCACCCACTCTACTATGACATATTTTTTATTTTAAGAATCTAATGTGAAAACTGACCAACTGTGTAACCCTTAAGTGTTTTATTCTGCATTAACTTGAGGGAAATGTAATGTGTCATTGATTTAATGATAAGCAGTGCTGTCCTAAACCCATAGCATTGGAACAAGCTTTGAACTTTCAAGTCTGGTGGTTCAACTCAGGTGTCTCTTTGGACAGAAAAAAATTGCTAAGAATACTTTTCAACTTACAAGTGCTGATGCTTAGGACTTAGCCAAACTGTGTGGTGAAAAATCTAAAGAATATTTTCTGTGTATACCAAGAGAGAGAGACATGTACATGTATATGTATACATGAATATATATACACATGTATGTGTGCGTGTATATACTAAACGGATCAGAGGAAAAGACTGTTGTACATCTTGATCATTCTGAATTTACCTCTATGTAAATAGCCATGTCATCAAGAGGTTATTTACCTTGTCCTCTTTTTACCCCATTTATAATTTCTAAAGGATAAGATTCCCTAAACCACCACTATCCAAGGACTGTACTACAGATCCTTTTTTACTTTTTTAAGTGATGATAAGAGACTAATGTCATTGTACATAGTTTTCAAGTTTAATATCCATTTTAAATAATGTTATGAAGTAAATTACATTCCTATGAGACATTTCTATGAGACAAGTCAAAAATTTATTGAAAAGTTTTTATTTTCTTATATAAGGCAATTAACATGGTGTAAGGAATAATATTGTTCACTGCCAAACATTATAGATTTGGAGGTAATATATATATTGAGAATACTTTTGCATTGCATCCCCATGGGGATAATACAGTGCTTTCCAGAACAGACATGTATAAAGTAAATCTGAAGTTGTCATGGACATGTGGAAGATTCCTCAACTGAATCTATGACTCAGTTAAGAACTTCCTTTTAGCTGTTTTGTGAAGGGGAGATTTAAAAATGTCTTTAAATGTGGTATTAGGTATTAATATATCATACTTCAGCTTGAAGATTTAGTGCACTAATTTGGGTTGATTTCTGTCATCTTGGCATCTCATCATTAGTTGTTGTTGCAACCTCAGTCCTCTATTTGCTTATCAAAAGCCTCTGCATTGGGAACTAAAAGGATAACACATAATAGCACTATTTAATCTATTCAAGCAATTCAATCTGAAAACAAAGAACCCCAGCCTTAAAGGAAGAAATGTGTTATAATTTTTTTCTTATCCTTTCTTTTTGTTCTCTTATACACTCATCATTATTCTTTTTCAGTCTGAGGGACACTCGCACTCACTAAAAATCATATTCACTGAGGGAAAATGGATTTCCATTGATGTTTCAAAGGAATCTTGAAATTCTGACAAATCAGTTTCTGGCAGCTTTAAATCTCACTAATATTATATTTGTTCAAATTTAGGCTTTAGATATCTTTTCCAACCATTTGTATTTGTGTATTTTAGAATACCTGTAATCCAAAATATTGGTAGAACCAAAAGGAGAACATAAGGGTAGTTAATTAAATTAAGCATATACTAAGAGTTCTCTGGAGGATGTTGTTTCACTTTCCAGCACCTCTGGAGATTTCAAAGCTTATTGCTATCTTGCTTTGCTTTGAGGAGAGAACAAAACAATTGTAACGCCTTTTCAAAATAAGATGTGTCAAAATTTGTTAATTGAGTACTGCTTTGAAATTCTCTTCCTTGAAATGACCTGAGAGTTTGCTTCAAAACTTTCCAGGGAAAGCCATATACCTCCTTGAGATGATATGCACCTTGCAGTGAGATTCAGGATGTTCTAACAATTTCTAGTGATAGCTCAATCACATTAATCTATTTCATTGTAGTATTGTCATTTGGCCAGACTTGTTTCCTCAAGGCCAAAAAGCACTTCGTATACCTATCAAGGATTTGGTGGTTTGAAAGAAGCACCAGTTGAACAGTCTTTCTGAACAGCCACTTGGACAAGTCCTTGGTCAGACATAGCTTGCTAGTCAAAACAGAAATTAAACAGAATTTCACAGAATTACAGAATTTCTCGGAGTATTCTGAGTTGGAAGGACCCACAAGGGTCATCAAGCCAAGGTCTTAAATGAATGGCCTATACAGGGATTGAACCTACAATCTTGGTGTTATTAACACTGTGTTCTGACTAACCGTGCAAGCAGGAGTTGATTAGGCATCTGGGGAAAGGATGCTCCACTGAGGTCTAGAATACACCTTCTTTTAGATATAGCAAGAACATATTGTCTCTTTGTCATGGTGCCTAATTCCAGCTTTTCCACACCTGTGTGTTTTGGAGGATACACACTCTGTTCATGACATTGTTAGGCTAATAGTTCCTCTGTCCACAATATCTGGTGCAACGTCAGGTAAATTATCATATCTTCTGTATGATGTAGTCCCTAATGATTCCCATTCTTAAGAGGATTTTTCAAAGCTGGATACTGTGGGGAGGACTGGGCAATGCAGGTGGCCTTCTGCCATAACAGCTCTATCAGAATAAGTGTCAGTGAAGCTACAATAGACATAGGATATATTAAAAATCATTTGGTGGGTTTGCTTCTTTTTTTTAAGGTGTAGCTACATCCTCTCTGCAGTGACATAATGAGATTAAAAAAGAAAAGTGTGTGTCTGCAGCTATTCTGACACTGAAGTAAACATACGCAGGCAACATTTTGTAGTGTAGCCTTTATCCTAGCCACAGAGGTGTAGTTACTATGTGGTTTGACCAAGTGGTTGACACACCTAAAGGACAGGATGCCATCTGGAGGGACCTAGACAGGCTCAAGACCTGGCCCCACTTCTCATGAAGTTTAACAAGACCAAGTCCAAGGTGCTGCAGCTGGGTCAGGGCAACCTCAAGTACCAACACAGGCTGGGGAATTAACAGATCCAGAGCAGCCCTGCCCAGAAGGATTTGGGGGTGTTGGTAGAGGAAAGGCTGGGTATGACCCAGCCATGGGCACTCGCAGCCCAGAAAGCTAAACCTGTCCTGTCCTGCATCCAAAGCAGCATGGGCAGCAGGGCAAGGGTGGGAGTTCTGCCCCTCTGCTCTGCTCTTGTGAGACCCCACCTGCAGTGCTGCATCCAGCTCTGGGGACACCAGTTCATGAGGGACAGGGACATATTGGAGTGAGTCCAGAGGAGGGCACCAAGGTAAATAGAGGGATGGAGAACCTCTCCTGTGAGGGAAGGCTGAGAGAATTAGGATTGTTCAGCTAGAAGAGGAGAAGGCCTTGAGGTGACCTAATTGTGACCTTCTAGTACCTGAAGGGAGCCTACAAGACAGATAGAGAGGGACTTTTTACAAGAGCATGAAGTGATAGGACAAGGGGGAGTAGGTTTAAATTACATATTATGAAGAAACTCTATTCTGTGAGGGTGGTGAGGCACTGGATCAGGTTGTCCATAGAAGCTGTGGATGTCCCATCCTTGAAAGTATTCAAGACTAGGCTGCATGGCATTCTGAGGAATCTGGTCCAGTGGAAGGTGTCCTTGTCCTCAGCAGAGGGGTTGAAATGAGATGATCTTAAAGCTCCCTTCCAACACAGGACATTCAGTGATTCTGTGATTCAGTTGTTACAGTTTTGTTTGGTTTGCTTGACAGAATTGGTGTTCAGAGCCATCGGTGAACAGGTCCAAGAAAACAAATTAGAGTGTAGCTTTAGACTGTCAGGATCTGCCTCCGGGGTCTAATACAGAAATATCAGGCCAGAAATTTCTGGCCTTGCAGTTGTTAATGGCCAAAATTGTTCCCTGAAAGTTGGCAGGTAACAGATGCAATCAATAACCACTGTTAAATAGCAATTATATTGACTAGGCAAAATATGGTTTTTGTAACAGTCAGACCTTAAAACATCAAGAAATATCTTTCAAGAACTATAAAGTACTTCACATTGACTGGTTTTTATTGTCTATTGTATGAGCTCCTTGGAAACAAGAAATTTTTTGTTAAAGCTGATATCAGGTTCTTTTGTGGGAAGAAATAAATGGTTTCTTAATGATTTTTGAAAGTTGCAGTGTGGGTATAAGCTGTTTTGCAGCTCAACCCAAACAGAGAGGAAAGAGCAAAAGAAAACTTTCATCAAGACAAAGCAAAATTTGGTTGTAATTTTGCTGTTTAATTGAGAGATACTCATGGTACCTGTATTTTCTGTTAACTTTTCTTTCTTTTTATCTGAAGTTCTTACATCACTGTTTAAATTGCAGTTCAGGTGAAGATAAGAAAGTGTTAATTATGTTTTCAGTTTGAGCCCACAAGAAGGGGAGATTGTGTGAATAAGGCTCACTATGAAAACTGTTCCAAGCTTCTGCAAGGCTGACGTACGGATAAATGAAATACATGTCTATGAAATTCAAAGGGCTTTATGTGGCCAGAACTGTGAAAAGGGTTTAAGCAAGAAATAGTAGGTTGAACACAAATCTGTTTGGCAAAGTGTATATACCATTTAAATAGACCTCACGATTATGAAGCTGGTGAATTGTGCTTGTGGTTTTATAATTTTAACAATAAGTCCCTTCTGACATGTGTTCCCCTACAGTCCTTTCAATTTCAATCTAGTGCATATTTTTAGATTGTTGCTTTTATAAAAAAATTATTTCAGTTTTTGTCATGGCAATTTTAGGTAACAGGATCCTATCATCTCTGTCTGATTTGGGGTATGCAGGCTAATTTTTTTGCTACAAAACACACATTGTTGCCCAGTCGTCTCTGTACTATTAGTTACACAAGACTTTGTTCACCTTGGCTGTCTCTGATGATTTTCTTGTCCTTTTAATGTCTTCCAGTAACATTTTTGTCCATGTGCTTGTACTTATCTAGGAACTTTTCCTGAGTGTCCCTAGACACTGTGAATTCTCTAGAATCTGTAGGTTCTCAGTTCTGTAGGACTTTGTACATTAGATTTAGCTGTACTAGTACAACTAGAACTCTTTGGTAACAGCTCTAGTTGTGCCCATAGATTTCTAGCTGGGGCATCAGAAAAGAGTGGAAGCTGTCACTGTTTCCTTGGTAAAAAGTGCAGTAACTGAGTTCCAACACATACCATGGATTAGGAGCATGAAAAGTCAATCAAAGGCAGACAGTCCCATGAAAAAATCTTTGCAGATAGTACTGTGCATGGGTCTGCAATGTTTTGCATATGGGCTTTTGCATCTATTGGCATTTATTTAATTTCCCTTATCCCCAAGGTTTTCACTGGAGAGCTTGACTTATTTTATAGTGATATTCAGGCAAGGTGGTTACAGCAGTCAGTAGTAATTTCTGACAGTCTGGATCATTTAGGATATATATATTTATATGTATGTGTGTGTTTGTGTATAATAGTTTTAGAAAATGGATTCTAAGTTAAATCTTTCTGCTTTCATGAAAGGTATTTCTGAAGCTGCTGCAGGACTCAGAGAAGATGCCCTGTGTTCCACAGGCAGCTCACCTGGACCATACAAATGGTGCTGAATCAGTCTGTAAGTAAAAAATTATGTGCATTCTGAAGCAACTAGATTTATAAAGATCAAAAATGCAAATGTAAGCATGCAAAAAGTTCCCAAATTTGAGGAATGCACAAGCAAATGGAGAATACTGCCTGCTGCCACCTGGTAATTCCTTTTTTGTGTGTCTGGCTTGGGTAGTACTTTTCCATAGTACTGTAATTTCATAGTTCTGTAATTTACCTCTGTCACTTCAGTTATCTTCCCATCCTGCTGTGTACACATGCACATGAGCATTCTCTCGCTGCAGTGGCATTGGCTTCCTGCTTCCTGCCAGTCCCTGGAAACTAATTATCCTCTTTGTCTCATACTGAAAATGGGTAAATATTGCTGAGCTATAGCACAAATATAAAATCTATAAGATATTAGAAGGGTACATTTACGTCTATCCACGAGCAATTCAAAAGAAAAAGTGAAAGCTGGTTCCCCTTGTAGTAGGAGACCATTTGTCTTCTTAAGTGGCATGTTATTTTAGGTTCCCTTTCATCTTTGTTTTAAAGAAAAACCCATCATACTTTCTCTTTTTCTGCCCTGCAAGCTGGGGAGGAGGTCCATGTGAACACTTCTGAAAACTTAGGAAGAGTTTTCTCTTTCAAAAATTCTTTTTATGAGAAGATGGTCATAAGGTGATGCCATTACAAAATCCTAGACTCGTTCTCTAATGTCAGTGCCCTCCAAGCTGATTAATATTTTCACATTGGTTCTGGGATTTTCATGCTTCCATACCTATCATGTTTCTTTCTATTTCAAGATTGACATCTAGTTTGTTTATTTTTGGTTTTGTTTGTTTGTTTGGCTTTTTTTTTGGTTTTTTTTGTTAGATGTTTAACATTTTGTTCTATGTGCAGTACTTTTCATTTTGTTTCTATAAAGTACAGGCACAGGGAAGTCCTGATCTGTGGACCTTAAATGTTACAGTAACAGAAATAACAATTTTCAGCCAAGCTTTCATTATTCAAGATAAAGTCAATTTGATCTGCCAGTAATAAGTAATCATTGCCAATAATTGTGGTGGCCTAAGGTGAGACCTTTTCTCACAAAGTGCAAGCTTGAATGGATGACTTTTTCCAGAGAGTCTGTTTGCTGGGCTTTTCCAGTCCCTGTTGAATCAGTGAAGATGTAACTGTACAAAATAAAAACAACCTCACTAAACAAATAAAATTGCCATTCCCATCAGTGGTGAGAATGAGACTTCTATTCAAAACACAGTTTTGAATATGCCTTATTTTATAACTGCCTGTTTATTTCTTCAAGACTCAGCTAGGACATCCGAACTAGTTTCAAATCAAAACAATCTGTCTTCTCCACACTGAATTTTCATTAAAGACTAAGATTTACAGTTCTAAAAGTAAAGAAGACAGTAAATTCTATCTAAGAACTTGATATACTTTCCCATCTGCATCTGAAAATGTATAAAGTAGTATTTGTTCAAGTTATTACATTATAAAGAATTGAGTAATCAGAGACTCTGTATTTTTTCAGCCTGCTAAATTATAGCAAGAATATGTGATGATAATGCCATTTCTTTGAGGATGAGAGTAATGGAAAATTGTCATTCATTGCAGATGACTGTCATTCATCATTAAGGACAGTTGTGAAGTGTGGGCATAAGGGATCTGGGAAATGGTCATGAAAGGTATCCATCATTGTCAAAGCTAACCAGAATACTCCATGGGCAATAGTTTGACCTGTATAACTTTGTCTTTGAAAGCAGATTCAAAGGCAGTCCAACCTTCTGTTGTCAAAGTAGCCAAATGAATTTTCAAAACCCCCTAGAGCAAGCAGCTGGGATTATTGAGGAGATCACAGGATGCTGGTATTTGATTTGTAAAAGAATTTGGACTATAGAGATGCATTCACAAACCACAGATCTGAGCTCAAGCAGGGAGTGTTGACTATCCTTTACTGCTGCTGAGCCCTTGAGGTGTCAGGATTGTGGAGAAACCAAAATGTTGTCTCATGTCTCCAAGACTACGAAGCATAGCAGAGAGGTGTGTATGCCTCTTCTTAAATGAAACTGCAGAAAATAAGTACGTGGTTCAGGCTGATGACCAATTCCGAAAAAAGGCAAGAGACATTATTTCAGCAAAATATGACAGTATCTCACCAAAGACAGAGCTGATATAATTTCTAGTTATGTTTTATAGTATCTTAGTATACTGTGTCTGATTTAAATTGAGTTAAATTTCTTCATAGCAACCTCTATGTGTGTTGGATTTATGCTGTTTTGGATTTGTGACTGAAACAGTGTTGATAACACACCAGTGTTTCGGCTATCACTGAGCAGTATTTGAGGTGCCAAAGCTCCCTTTTCCTGTTTCCCTGCTGCGAGTAAGGTGAGGATGAGAAGGAGGGTGTGAGGGGACATGACCTGGACAGAAGAGCTAAATTCACTAGAGACTTATTCAATGTCACATAGTGCCATGCTTGGCAATAAAATCTTTTTTTAGAAGGTACCTGTTGCTACCAGTGGCTGAGCATGTCTACTTGTGGGAGGTGGTGAGTGATTGCCTTTGCATTATCTGGGTTGGATTTTTTTTATTTTTAGTTGGTTTGTTTGTTTAGGGTTTCTTTTTCTTTTTTTTCCCTTTACTGCTTTAACTGTCTGTATCCTAAACCAAAATTTTTCTCACTTTCTCTTTTTCTATTCTCTTCCCCATCCTGCTGGAGGAGGGGGAGTATGGGCGAGCAGCTGTTCGGTGCTTGGCTGCTGCTTTAGGTCAACAACGAAAACAATGTAAAATAAACTCAGAATTATTTGATAATTTCTAAATGCAAATGTTAGAGGTAAGTAGCAATCCATTAATTGAATTAATTGTAATAGTTTTAATATTGGTAATTTTAAAGATGCAAAGCACACTCTAATATTTAGTAGTTTGTTTCCTTTGTGGACGTTTTTCTCAAAATTTTTAGTTTTATTCCAATGAAAAAACCTTAGACGAAAACTCACCTTTTTGTGACAACAGTTAAAATTTTGTTTTTAAGTCAGGGATGAGTGTGTGTGCAGACATAGTGCATGCATATATTATAATATAGTCATGCATTATTGATTTCTACACAGTTGGAACACACAATAGATGGTTATTGTTTTGTAGATGTATACAGAGTATGCAGAAAAATGGTTAGACTGAGCTTGCAATGACAAGATCATTGAAGCCAAATAGCATAGAGAAAATGGAGAAACCAACTCTATGGAGGCCAATAAAATTATCATAATCCACATCAGGCAGTATATGCACAGAAATAATCAGGAGAGCTAAGAGCAAGTCCAAGGGGCGAGTAGCCATGGATAAATGACAAAATGATCTGAACATATGCAAAAGCAGGTAATAGGGTAGTGAGTGGTCTCATGGCTCATTCAGGGACCAATATTGTTGAATTAAGATACTCAGATGTTTTGCTGAAGAGCCAAATTAATTCATTTTGTAGCATTTATTGTCTTAGAAATTTCTGGGAGATACCAACTTTGGATCTAGTCCATTCTGACAGTAAACTACAGCTGGAACCCCTGAGGTATAGTGAAATTAAACTGTAGAAAATTCAAAATGGATTAATTGTATTTTTGCACACAGTAATATATAACATTTGAAATTTCTTGCCATATAATGTTACAGAGACTAAAAGTGCTGTAATATGTTTAAAAAAAAGCTGAAGAATGGTTATTAGAGGGTGTATAGGATGAATAGCTATAGTAAGAGAAGTGCTGTTAAAGCTTATATGCCTTTGAACTTGGATAAGTTAGCCTCTGAAAGTGTGGGTGTGGAAGCAGGTTGATGCATAACTACTTTTTATCATTGCTTAACCCTTTCTCTGAAGCAGCTGGTGTTAGCCATTTTGAACCATTGGGCTAAATGATACATTGCTCCTGTTAGAATTCAAGAGATCAACAATATACGGTACTCATAAAGTAAAGCACATCTAAAAGCTAGTTCACTAAGAAATTGTAGCTGACAAAAAACAGTCATTAGTAGTGAAACATCAAAATGAAGAGGTTTTTTGAATTTCAGTTGGGTTTCAATTCTGCCTTTTGATTATCTTCATGAGTGACACTGAAGTAAACATAACCTCTCTGATGATAAAAAAAAAGACAACTGCTGAAAGGTGATGAGTCCTAAGGACTGAGTTAGATCACTTGAAAAGCTGAATGCATTCTAAATAAAGGGTATTTTAATGAAGCCAAATGCTAGGCATGTCTCTGTAATGGGGAATAATCTCCTGGAAAACACTGACTCTCAGTTATCTGTTAATCCTGGTGGAGAAGCATTTTAAGACAGTTAAGGTGATTTGTATTTGAGCTTAATGTACAAAATGATGTGACGAGGTCATTTTGACTATCCATTCAAAATTGATGAGACTGATGCTACAATACTAGTACAACCTTTTTGTCCACGTTGTGAAGTTTGAGTGGCTTTAGAGAGAAATTGAGAATTCAGAATGGGAGCAGAGAAGAATTAATATTCAAGGTTGGCAGTGAAGTCCTTATAAAGGCACCATCAGGGCTCCTTTAATGTAGTTTATAAAAAATAAGGTAGAGGAGTAGTTTGCTTAAAGATGCTGATTTTTTTTAATGCATGGAGAATATTGTCTATTAAGGTATCATTCTAGCTTTTATTTGGGTAGAAGAGATAAATTAAATAAAGGAAGCAAAAAGTAAACAAATAGCTGTAATCTAAAGGCAGTCAAGAGTTAATTAGCAGGCGGAGTTATTCTACCCAGGGAAGTGTGTTGCTTCTCCTTGTGCATTTGACACAAGGCTTGGGTCTTTGCAGAAAATATGCTATAGCAAATGGTGTTATTGATTTCTGCGCATGAGCAGCAGAGTGGAATTTGATGTCTTTTGGTAGGTGATCAAGTGGGTTCTTCTATTCTTAAACAGTATCCTTTAATCCACTATGGCAAATTGAGTTCACTGTAACTACAAAAAAAGGGTTGACAGATTTTTTATAGTATCCTTGAAGGTATATTTTAACATCAGTTTTTAAATGTAGCTCACTTCTTTCAATTCCCTGTAAAATTTGCATAAAAGGAATTATTTCAATACTCCACCTTGAAAAATGTAACTTGATCTATGAGAAGAAAATTGTGGACATGAAGTGTCAGTGTCTGTGTTTAGAAATGGCTGCTGACATGAACACTGGTATTAACATTTTCAAATTTTTGCTATCTACCAATGAGAAGATAAAGTGTAAATTTCAGTCTTCTGACAGTCCAACAGTATAGATAACACTACCACTAAATTCAGCACGAAACCCTGACAAAGAAGTGTCAAAATAGCTGGTCCAAAAATCTTGGATACATTGTATTTTCCTCCAGTTTTTTTACTATTGTTTTAATTAGTTCATGCAGGAATCTCATGATTCTTGCATGTGTTGAAAACTTAATTTTGCCTCTGCAAATATTTGGCTTTATATTCCTCAAACCTGAATCTTGCTTCCTTCACCCTTTCAAGATTCTCTGAAGAATAGAATAAGGATGGAGCTTCGTTATAACATTACCTGTCAGTTGTCACAAAAAGATAGCTGATTTTGAAAATAAGATCATTTGAGTTCTTTAGGGTTTATATATGAATTAGTTTTCTTAGTAAGGTGTAACTGTAACTCCTGATATCCTTCTGAAAGCGAATGGTCAATTTCTTCTTCCTTCCTCAAATGTTTCACATTTTTACCCACTACTTTCTTCTCTCATCCAAATATTTTCCTTACCAGTTGTTTTTTTTTCTTGTGGTTGCTGCCTAGTTCTTTTCTACTTTTCATCCACAGTATGGACATCTTGGACCCTCTCTCAGGTGGGCTCAGACAATAGAGGGTTGCTAGGAAAACAATGGAAATACAGCTGTTTTCTAGTAAAGGGTGCTGCTTTCACAATGCCAAGAAGCTCATCCATATTCCCAGCCTCCTTGTCCTCGCTTTTATCTTCCTACTTCAGAGACATGAAGGAAGTTAACCCTGCCTGCCTTTGTTATTTTCAGCTCTAGAGAAGAAAATGGTCAGTAAGGCACCTGCCAAGGGGGGCTTAGTTAAAAAAAATACTATAGATTTCTGCAAATAGTGCAGAACCAGAGAACAAAACAACAATCTGTTATGAAATCTGTGTTTTGAAAACCAAATTAATTGCTAACGAAAGTATTCTTTTGATGGAATTGAGTTGGTTTCATAAAAGTAATTTTACAAAAGTGACTTAGTAGCTCCTTTCCTGTAATTTGGTATTTTTGCCTGTTCTTAAAACATATGAATCTTGTTTTGAGTGGAAAGTTTGCTTGAACCAGTACATTGTGTTGTAGATTCAGACTTCAGTAAGTTAGAAACTGGAAATAGTAATCTTCAGACTACAATCTGAGAACAACTGAGGAAAGTTGTTGCATAGCCCCATCTTGTGATGAAAGAGGTGGTGCCTTCTCTATCCTGCCTAGGACAGAAGAAGCAAAATCTTCAGGGAGACTTTATATAAGATGTGGGTCACCAGAACTGCTATGCATGCAACCTCTGGTGGTGATGACTATGTACTGAATTTCTGTGTATCTCAATGGCCTTCTAAACAGAAAATTCTATTTGATATTAACATCTCACAGTTCTTACTGACAGATATGCATGCATGAGAATATTGTGAACCTGATTTTTCCTGACAACCTGTTTCTTTGCCTTTGTCATAATCTGAATTGTTTGTATTTTAGTTCTTAACAGTGCTTGCTTTAAAAGTGAAACTGTTTGGTAGCTCTTCCACTGTTCAAATATTTCTTTGAGATGAGAGAGAAAGAATATAGTTGTAGATTCATTAGGAATGCTTTATTCATCCAAAGGTAATTATGTGACCCTCCTTTAACATCTTGAAAAACAAATGATCAAATAGTCTCAGTTGTGTAGCTCTTATGTCTTGCCTATAAGCCCTTCTTTGATTACTTCTTGACAGTGTGTTTCTTCACACAGTGACTGTTTTCCCTTATACTTATGATGCCTGAAGAATTTTTTGCTTTTTTCCTATATACTTTTTACACAGTTCCCTATATTCACAAGTATTAGCATGCATACTTGTGATGCTTTAGGTGATAATTTAGCCTGGTTTCATGGTGTTTAGTAGGCCGGGAGACTAAACACCCCTGAAACTATGTAGAGTTAGAAGACCAAACACTCTATTGTCAGAAGCACTCAAGGTCCCCTAGCAGGGCAGATTCTGTAAACTAGAAGTCAGCCCACCCAAGACCCTTATTGGGCCCTCCTGGTAGATATGCTAATGTGTAGAGTCTTTAATTGCATGCTCGACTGGGGGGACGGGGCTTTTGCGGCGTGTTCTACCTGGATGGCAGAAGCCATTGAATGGGATCCTATTAAAATACCGAGGTAAACGACCCCCAACCCTCTAACCGTGTCTGAGCTTTTATTTCCTAAGACCAGGAAAAAGGCATCACTTACTGGTGCTCCCTTCATGTGTGTGTGTGTGTGTGTCTCCCTCAGTCCTTTCCTTTGCACTCTAGGATATGCTGTTGTTTTCTTTTCGTTCCTGTAATTTGTTGAGGGTATTACAACAGCTACAGACTGGAAAAAAGTACTGACAGCCTCTATGATCTTTCATGGCATTTTTAAAATCCTGTCTTTTAAATAAATATTCAGAAAATTTATTCTTCAATCTGAAGGACTTGTTTTCAATTTCATGTCGTAATGATTTCTAAGCAACTGAGAAAAATAGGAAAGAAAGAAAACCATATAAGGGAAGTAGAACTCTTTCTCAGAGGAGAATTGAGATCTGGCAGCCAGGATTCCTGTGTTCATTCTCTGCTTTTGAGAATGACCTCAATGCACTTTTTGCAGGTATTCCACTTTTTTCACATTTGCAACATCACCAAAAATCTGTATTCATTATGTGGTTTATGGGATAATGTGTTCTCCAAAATGCAACCGAAATTTGAACAGCAATGGATTGCCTGGTGCCATAGCAATGATGGGTTGCCTGGTGTGACACTAAAGCAACTTTTGCTACATATGTAGCAGTACTTTCTTCCTGGTTTAAAGAGTTAAAGTCTTTTAGATTATGCTCTTTTTGCTGTTCAGCAATTGGATTTTTCCAAAGATAACACTTACATCTCATGTTCTAGATAAACTATTATTTGTCTCCCTCATAATACAGGGACTATGTGTTGGAGAAAATTTTCACTCTTAGATAATTAACACAAAGTCATACACTTGGTGTCAGAAAATATTTGTTGGTAGTAGCTAGTCTTAAGGTTTTGTATGAAAAGTAAATTCTGAGTTTCTCGCCATGCTTCAGCTTACAAGTGGAGCATATATTTTATACATCTTTTTGTGTTTATGTATATATATTTTTACAAATGAAGTGTGTATGTACACACACACACACGCATACAAGTATTTTAAAACAGTTTTGTTTTATTAGTGTTGTTGCACCAGCAAATACAGATACTTTAACTTCAATTATGTAAATAATGTAAATGACCAATTTTTTAAAGAAATGCTTATCAAGAGTGAGATGCTTACTTTTCATTCTGAAACAGAACATTACTTAGGAAAAGAGTTTAATGAAATCTTCCTAATGTATTGCCTCATTTATTGCGTAAATACCATATGTATGTAGAAGGTGTGCTACATATCTTACTTGTGCTAGTAAGGCTTCCTTGAGGCTGATACTTCTACATGAAACTAGATTTTCACCAATCTGGTGCCTTCTCAAAAGTATCTCTTTTGGTGAAATTGTTGTCTCTGCTCTGTCACTAAAATATTCCTTTTGTGCAGCAAAAGCCCACAAAGACTTTAGCAATATTCACACATCTGTTTTCTCAATACTAGCAACATTCTGCAGTACTACATGTTGGGGTTTTTTTGTTTGTTTGTTTTTTTGTTGTTTTTTTTTTTTTTTTTCCAAAAACTAACAAAAAACAGGTTTAGGAGTTACAGGGACAACAAGCAAAGTAGCTTCAGTATGAAGGGTAGTATGTGGAACATGTAGGGCCGCACTTTTTTTTGGCAACTATTCATATGGCAAACTTGTCACAAGGTGATACAAGATGTATATTACACTGTTGCTAGCTGATTCCTCATTTGAAATATAAGTGGGACTTCAGATGGTGGACCTGATGCTGGACTTCTGTATAGGTGGAAATTTTTAGCCATGTCATTTTTTTCTTTTTCTAGCTGTCTCTTGATTTATTTTACAGCTTATTTAGGTTACCATATTCATTGTAGAAAACAGAAAAAATAGAGCAGTTGGTTCTGCTAATCCAGATCCTTGAAGCTGTTTAATAACACTATTTATGAGATACCAGAATGCCTGAGGAATGAGATTATTCATCAAACACCTTTTCCAATTGTTAGCCATAGCTTCAGGTCTGAATAAAACATGCCTCCTGCAGAACTTTCAGTTTTGAATTGTTTCCCTGCATAAACTTTGATATGATTTTATTATTAATGGAATAACTCCAGTAGAGATAGGGTCTAAAAATATTCTTGATTATGGGAGCTGTAAAATTTTAGACCAAGTACTTTGTTTTTAATAAGGTAATACTTGCACAAATTCTAAAAGTTAAAGTGGGTCAGAATGTCCTTGTCTAACAGGTTGAAATCTGGGCCCTGCTGAAGTTGTTTCCCCCATTTGATGTCTGAGTTTTCTCTGAGCAATTCCAAGAGGCTTGTTTCAGAGTGCTGTGCACAGTATTTTCAAAGGCCACTCACTTGAGCAGCTGGATGACAGAAGTCATCTGCAGTACAGCAATGGACAGCTGCTATTTAAAGGTTCCCTTTCTGGGAAGCAAGTTACCAGTGGGAAGTGCTTGAGAGCACCTGGTTTGAATATATAGTTCTTTCTTCCTTTGCTATATTTAATGTGACTATTTGGAAATGCTAAGATATTTAGCATTAAGTCTCACACGTAATGTTATGGGCAGTGGTAGAGCAAATGTTCAGATTTTATTGCTGTCCTGCCTTTTCACCAGTTTTTCACTTTCACAGCAAAAGTACTGCAGGTTGTAGCCCTATTGACTGCATTGGATTCAGTCTTGAGATGTTGTAACTTGAGTCTATAGGTTGAATTCAGCGGATTGAATTCCAGCAGCTTTCTGAGTATTGATTTGCGCTTCTAGAAAGAAAAGGAACCAACCTCAGCAAGTGTGCTGTTTATTGTAATAAGAGGGATATTCTAGTGCACAAGATGTATTTGATGGTTGTTTGCCTGTGCATGCACAAATGTATTTTTTTCTCTTGGCCAAGTCTCACAGAAATATATACATACATATGAAATTGGTTGGGATATTTTTTTGGAATTCTGGCAGACTCTGCTTCTTCTCTACTTTTGTACCTTCGAAGAGTACAGAGAGAAGTTGCAAATAAGTTTCTCTTTTGTAGCCACCATTCTGTGCTTATTTTTCAGCTCTTCTTTTACTTGCTTCCTCCTCCCTTGCAGGTGCATCACTGCAGGGGAGATAGTATTGCAATAAAAGGATATCTATTTGGAGAATTATCTCCTGGAAATTGAAATTAGCGTAGTTGTTAATGCTGCAAGTTAACCATGCAGAAACTCAGAATCAGAGACTTAGGGTTTTCAAATCTGCAGTAATTTTCTTTTGCAAGACATGACAGTCTCTCTACATGACTGAATATTTGTCTTTTTTTTTGGTTTCCAAAATATATGCCCACCCCATAATGATGAAGTAGCCCTGGCCACAGTCGAGTTCATCGCACAAGTCTAAAATAAATACTTGGTATTTAATTCCAACTTCTTTTTCAGTATGGTTTAAGCTAGCAAAAATCCCACCTAGAATGAAGGGAAGAGATAAAAATCAAGGCAAAGCAGAAAAAAACATGAAAATGTAACAACAGAGATTATTTTAGGAATCACAAGTATGGAAACAATTGAAACCCTCTATTTATGAATTATTGGAACAGTGCATTCAGCACTGTGTCCTCCTCTTCTGCCAGGCCCAGACCAGTTTAGGTGGCCATTCACCAGATTAGCTGTCAGTCCTGTCAGTGTAGCCACTGCATCTGGCTCTCCATGGTGTCTGTGGGATGATGGATAGGAAGACAGCACCATTGTTTCTCATTTCTTTATGCTTATGTACTGTTTGTGTTCTTATGGCTGGAGAAGGCAAGGAAACAGAGTATTGGGCACCAGAAAATTCCCTTCATTGAAAGTAATGACAGTGCTTTTATAACCTGGAAGTGTTACATTCCCAAATAAATATACACAATGAAGTTTCTGTTATGGCTACATGCCTGCCCGTTTCCACACTAGTATAAACAACAAGGGGTGTTTTGACACCAGCTCACACTTGAGCAGCAACAAGGGTTGTTTTTTCTGAGCTGCCGTGGTAGCTATTCTTGTTTGTTATACGTGCCACAGTGCCTTGGAAACCCAATCTAAATTCGTGTCCTGTTGTTCCAGACACCCTACAGACTAACAGTAAGAATAAAAAATCCAGGTCCTTACCACCTTTGACAGCTTGCAGTCTAGTTTTAAGACTGAATGCAATGACTAGATAAAACAGACAAATAGGTTTGGGAAGGCAAGAGTATAAAGCAGGTCCATAAATTAAAAGCAGAGGTCTCAGTTCACTGGCTTTTTAACTATTTTATTTACTTGCTAAATGCCATTTTGACTTTCTTGCTTCCCCAAATTTACACTTAGAGAGTGGTTATGATGCACCTCTGTTTTAAAGTGCTTATCTACTACCCCACATGCGGGGCTGTTGCATGGTGTGGCACTTTTACTTTTGGAAGATTTTCTTTTATTTGATATGAGTGATGACAAAGATTAATGGGTTTTTGCACTGGTATGAGATTGAGTATTCTTGCATTAAATGGAGGGCTAAAACAGGTCAGGAAATTCTGTAGTCATTTCCATGTTAGTTATATCATAATTAAAGAGGCTGGCTTACCTTCTTTCTCTCTTGAATGGGTATATAAGATACCTAAATTCATATTTCATTTAATGGAATTATAATGTTGGCTATTAGTAGTTGTGATTGTGAACATGTAAAAGAAAACTAGAATCTAATCTTTAGTTTTAATCTACTTTGTATGATTGTTAAGAAATATTTTGCTTTCATTCAGTGGTGTTCATCTCTTTGCTATTGTTCATACCTCTAGTATGTTCTAACGTTTAGAAAATGCAAGTTCTTGAAATGAAAGGATGGTGTTCATAATGTGAATGAGGTTATGTTATGCCTGGAGAGAAAATAAAGACCTTGAGTTGGATTCTTTTTTACACTTAAATCAGTTCTGACTATTTTGTAGAGTTTGCAGCAGGAGAGTCAGATGCTGGTTGGCTGTAGAAAATGTAGATTCAGATATGGACTCTGATCAAATTCATCTAGTAAACTCTAAAAAGCTGGAGAGTTTGGGGGACAAGAGTATTCATTTGCTGCATTTAATGAACTCTTGAGAATCTAGGTAATAAATTCTATTTTGAGAGCTATTGTAATGTATTCTCCCCAGTTGTGTTTTTCAGTACTCAAAAATTAGTCCTGATTTTAATTTCCTAGTGCGCCAGTTACCTATCCCAAAACTATCCCATGGAAGGTAGGGTTAAGGTCCAAGAGCAGTAGAGTATTTTAGATTGGTGCTTGAAGTGTTTGTATCAGTCGTATTTCATGTGAAACTATAAGCTGAAAATTCCTCATTTTAGCAGTTCCTTCTCTTCCAACAAAACAATAAAAAAAGACTGGAGCTCATTTTTGTTAACAAATTTACAGAATCAGAATCACAGAATAATTTAGGTAGGAAAAGACCTCTGAGGTTGTAGAATCCAACCTATGACCTAACACCCCCATATCAACTACACCATGCCAACCATGGCACCGAGTGCCACATCCAGCATTTCCTTAAACACCTTCAGGAAAGGTGACTGCAACAGCTCCCTGGGCAGCCCATTCCAATGTTGCATCACATTTTCTGTGGAGAAATTCCTCCTAATGTCCAATCTACAACTCTCTTACTGCAGCTTAAGAATGTGTCCTCTTGTCCTGTCACTGGTTGCCTGGGAGAAGAGACTGACCCCCACCCAGCTACAGCCTCCTCTCAGGCAATAGTAGAGAGTGATAAGGTTACCCCTGAGCCTCCTTTTCTGCAGGCTAAACAACTCCAGCTGCCTCAGCCACTTCATAGAAGGCTTGTGCTCCAGGCCCTTCATCAGATTTGTTGTCTTTCTCTGGACATTGCCATTTAATTCCATTGCCATTTAATTATGTCTTATGTTATTTGTACAATGTGTTTACTCCCTGTGACAAACCTGAATGAAAATTATGGATGCAAAGAGTGATGTCCAGGATCAAACGCTCTTGCTTGGATGCACCTCTGACACTACTCTGATAACAATACAGCAAGAAAGTAAAGAAAATTATTTTATTGATGAAAGCTTTTTGCTCTCTAACATCTGGATATTTTACAGTTTTCTTTTTGCACAAATGTCTTTAATTTAACCAGTAAAAGTCTCCTCTCCAACCTGTTGAGTGTGAGGGTACCGTAAAGTGTTTCTCCCTCTTAGATTTACGTGCAACGGTATCCTAACAGTTCTTCAACCCTTTACAAATTGCAACAATCTTCAAACCCTTACAACAGATAATTTCTACTCTGTTTAGACCTGACTTTAGAATGTATTTCTTCTAAATACGGTGAGAAGTTTGAAAGGAGTTTGCCCCATTCTTTTCCTAAGCTTTCTGCATACAAATGAACTTCTGTTCATACCTCTTATTCTAGGAAATTAAAAAAAAAAAAAACAACAGCCTAAAGAGGCTCCTTTATGGGTTTGCTGGTAGTTTTTCTAGGGACAGGTTTATAGATTGTGAGATTTAGGTATTGGAGTTTCTTCAGTGAGGGTATGCAGCACAGTTTTCTGGTTAAGCTGGTTCTTTCTTGATTTTTCAATAGGAATCAGATGTATTGGTCACGTTATCCTTTCAGCGGTCTTCAGTGTGATAAAATATTATGTGTGTCAGATCTTGAAGAAGACTAATATCTTAGACAAAGGAAGGAAAACATCAGTCAACTGTCTGGCTTAAGGAAAAGGGATTGGGAGATCTGAGTTCTGAAAGGGGTTCTTTAGAAGGCTGGGGAGTGATAGACACCAATTCTTTGGCTTTAAAACGTTAATTCTACTGATAAACTCTACTGTTACCTAGACCTCTATTATTCTGTCTCAAAGGCCTTCAGGCCCATGTAGAATCCCATTTTGGGATCTGAGACTCAGAATATGAAACTAAATTTTTTATTAAAACCCCACAGGTTTTCCCTTAAAAAAAAAATCTTACTTAATTGGATTAATCAATATGTATGGAGTAGGGAGATACTGATAGACAGGAAATTCTTAAGATTGAAACAATTTAAATCAACTTTTTAGAAGAAATGTTCACAATGCCTAAATTAAAAATAGTCTGGGGAGAGGAATAGGAGGATTTATAACTAAAAATGCCACAAGGGAACTTCTCTTGTGAAATTCCCCCCAAAATAAATATTGTTCTGATCAGTTTTGGACAGAGAGAACTCATTACTCTATTATACATAAGCAAGAATCAGTCATAGTATAAAACACAGACCAGATGCATTCCCTTTATGCTTTACACCATCACAGTGCTTTTTATTCAAATTCCCCACATGAAAATCAGTATTCAAAACCCTCCTAGGAACAAAATAAATATACTAATTTTTGTAATGAGTAGGAAAATGTGCAAGAAGAGGAAGGACTTATTTATATCTTCTAGTGGAATGCTGTGTACAGATTGGAGACTAGCACTGCCTCTGGGCCAGTACGGTGTATGCTGAAATGCAGAATGATGTCAGTTCACTTGCTCAGCTTAGAACTATTTGTTGGCACGAAACTTCTGATAAGCCAATAAACATGTACTGCCTTTGAATGCAACCAGTATCATATGAGCTAGCTCAACTGTTTTGCCAGGGTATTGCAGTTCCAGGATTATCTTCCTGAAATCTGGACCTCCTCTAAATGACTTGTCTAAATACCAAAGTGGCAGAAGTGGAATTGAAAATGTATTCTTGTAGTGGTTTCAGTTCGCCGATTTGAGTTTCTGGCTAAATGCCAGCACATTTATCAAAATTTATCTGATTTTTGTTGTGAGATAAGGATTAGGAGTAGGCAAAGCAGGCTCAATCTTTAAGAATATAAGGAGAGTTTCTTAATAAACCTAAGACAAAAAAAGAAAAAAAAAACCAAGAAGAACCAAAATGAAACCTTCAGATCATCACTTTTCCCCCTACCTCTCCATTTCTTTCCTCCTGACAACACACAAAAAGACAACACTTCAACCTCCAGTCAGTTTACCACCTCTGAAATAGTCTGTCTCAGTTCATTTAGGGAGAAAGGTCTCTTTTGCTTATACCATGGATTCTCTGTAAGAGAGTACTGTTTTATGGGTTCAGCCTCACAACTAACAGGTGTCCGGGAGGAAAATCTGCTTGTTGCAGAGAATCCCTCTCCCCACACCGATAGCCTTCCCAAAGCTACTACGGGGGGGGGGGGGGGTGGAATGTGTGTCATGACACTCTATGGGGTACCCTTTTAAGGATGATCAGTTCTGTTACAGCAGCAAAGGAATTCCCTTTTTTGTCACTGGCAACACAAGTTTTCCAACAACTTCCCGGGATAAGGGACAGCTTATAGTTTTTTTGTTGTTTCTGTTCAAGCTTGTCATCAAGCTGTACTTATTTTAGCATCTGCTTGTCTCCACACAGGTGTCTTGGCTCACTGGCTGTAGTTAGAACCTCACATCCTCCCTTTAGACTATTTTCTTATATATTACAGGGTATGTATTAGCTTAGTCTCAGCCATGGTTCTCACAAAAGAGCTTTCAGCTTCACTACTGAAGCACTCCTCATACTCTTCCCTCTAGACGTTGGTTCTATTTTCCTCACTGACTTTAAAGTCTATATGTTACATTTCTGTAGGCGTCTTCATGTTCTCCTTTCTGTGCGGAGGGAAGGATGGGTGTCTGGAAGCTTAGTCCGGACATAGAGAGGGTTAATCTCTCTCTCTCTTTTTCTCAGACCTTGCGATGCTCATGTGGTCTCTGCTGGGCTGTTTGAAAAAGTCTGAGCCAGATGGCATAAAACAGTCAGAGTCTTGGTGCCCTGGCTCTGTGAAGTTGGCTCAGCTCAGTGGGGCCAGCCGGGCCTGGGGTAACAGAGCAGGGCCCGGCCCAGAACAGGACGGAGCCAGCCCGGCCCAGTGGGGCTGGCAGGGCTGAGTCACCTCAGCCTGGGGCAACAGAACGAAGTTTTCTCAGCTGGGCTGGAGCTGAGCGGAGTCCACTGGTCTCTCTTGCCTGTAGCTGCCGTGAGGGACTGAAGGGTTGGCCTGGGCCCCCACTCCCCCTTCCCCTCCGCGCCATCCCGGCTGGCAGCCAAGCCGCATGGTCTGGCCAGACTTCACCATGTGGCATGGAGGGGGCAGAGTGACCTCTTCTCTCTGCAAGCTAGAAGTCTAGAAAAGAGCTTCTTCAGATTCTCTCTTGGTTTCATGAGTTCTGGAGGCAGAAACTGTAATACCTCCCTTTGGATAGATCATTTCTGGCTTCACCTCCTTCCTTCTGCACCAGAAACCCCAACTAAGGCTACCCCATGACAATGCTCCTGGCTGTTAAGATATCAATTGCATAGCCCATCTTTCTTTGTGCACCAGGAAAAAAGATTAGAATTACATTGTTTTCCAGAAGTGAAAAATACAGGAGAAAAGGACCATCTAACACCAAGTTAGAGACTTCTACAATAATTGTTTCTGCTCCTAATTCTAGAGTAGGCTAAAGGCAAGGATTTTGATAATCTTCGTGTCTGGATTTTAGGACTTGTTCTGCTTCCCTGAACCTATTGTTAACCTATATGTGCTGGAAACAAGCAAAAAACTTGTCCATAATACAAAGGAGAGTCTGGATGACTGGGGAAGTACAAGTTAATTGTGAACATAATTGCACTTCTGGTGGGTAATTGCAATCGTAAGTCAAGCAAGACAGCTTCCAACGGTTGGGTCAGGTTTTTAATTCTATGATTTAAATTATTAATGAGGATATTTTCATAAGCCTTTTGCATAAAAATTGACTTCATAACAGAGAGGTCAGCTGGTCTTGTCTTCTAGCCTTTATGATTCTCAGTGAAAATCAGAAACTGTTTTCCCATAAATATATGCTGTTTTTATGCATCCTGAGATACATACCAGATGTAGGTGGTGAATTACTGACAAGCTTTATGAAGCAAAAATTAATTCTGTAGATTCTAGTTGAAAGAGAGATTTAATACTTTAGGACTCTTGAAAGCCATATTGAGTCAATTATGGAAAGCCCAATGCAGGCTACTTTGCACAGGGTGGCTGCAGTCAGATAAAGTGGTATGATGTATAAAGAAAACAAGTGGATCTGTACAAGAATGCATAATACTATTGTATAAATCAGGAGTGTTTCCACATCTGATAAACAGCTTCATTGAACACATTATATCTTGAGACTGATAACAGTGTTAATGTAAGAGGACTTGAGACAAGTGGTGAGGTTGATTAGAACTATAAAAATTGTTAGAAGAGGAGAGTGAAAGATTGTGATATTATTTATGCAGGAGATGGATTGAAAACTTCTATAACCTGTCTCCTAAAGCAAGATTTAAGAGCACATCCAGTATCATCAAATAGAATAAATTCAAAACAGATAAACAGGATTTTGTTTTGTACCTGAAACACAAAGAAATTACAGAATTCAAGGTCACAAAGAAGGAAATTGAAGATAATTCAGAAAGATATTTGACACCCTTTTCAATTAGAATCTTAAATAATAAATATATGAAGCTTTAGAAAAGGTAAGTTACTTTAAAAAAAAGAAGCACCTGAGTCAAACAGTCAAACATATAATTCCTCTATAATGGTTTATTGCATCTTCTTGGGATGTGTTGGCTCATGGCATTATGAATATTGAGTATGAGTCAGGATATTGGACAAAATGGACAATTATTTATATTCATGGTGACAGCTTCCCTTCCTTTAGCCATGTGAATTAAGTTGTTATAATTTCTCTCTGCTCTGTTTGTCAAGAAAAAAGAATGAATGGCATCTCTGATTTCCCCTTCTGTCTCCAGAAGGCAGATGTCACAATTGCCTTTCAGAGATTCAAAGGGTCAAATATTTTCAAGCCTCTTTCATTCACACTTCCTGCTTATGATCTATAAGCAGGTCTGGGACTACAGGAAGTATCTGATTCTGTGCTTCTTTTCTGGCATTTTGCTGCTTAGATAAATGAGAGATGGTATACTTTGCAATTTCAGGGGTGCTGAGCTAGAAGCACTTACTGGATATGTTTTAGTCTAAAAACACTGATACCTTGAATATTTTTCTGCCTCTGAGTGTCTCAGTTTCTGTATTGTGAAAACTATTGAGAGTCTTTCCATGATAATAAGAACTTTTCTTAAAAAAAAATTCTTAACAAGGGTGTCTCCTTCTCCTACTCCAATTTACAGAACAAAAAATTCCAAGCCTAAAACGTAACCCTTCTTGATCAGAGCACTTGAATGCTGAACCAGAGTCTGAATTCTGAAGTTACTTTTTCTCTCCACAGAGATTCAAAACCTTAAATCCTATTTGCGTTAGTGGTATGGCTGTGACTAGAACTTAAAGACAGAATTTCTGTTCTATGGGATTTTCTGCTCCTCAGTTGTATCTGGTATCCCTGCTCCCAGCAGGATGGTGCCTGTCAGTCCAGCCAGTAGTCCTAGTGGTCCTCCACACCCCATTCGACTGTGGGAGACCATGTCACGGGCTTTTTAAAATCAAAATAAGCAGCACACACTGCTCACTCTTCGTTCACCAAACCAGTCCTGTATTCATGCTGAGCTCTCAGGTGACACAGTTCAAATGTACCATGTTTATTCCCAATCATTTCTAGTTTTTCATATCCTCGGTGTTATTCTCTTCAGAATTTGATGTGTAACCTTCCAAGGGACTGAGGGTGATTAACCTGTATTTACCTGGAGTAAGGTACAGAGCAGAATTTGAACTATTTTGCTCAATGATCATGGTCAGAAGTTTGGCTTATTGCCTGATTAATTTTTCTCCGTTTGCCTCGCTTCTTGGCTAATACTATTCTGTTAGAACAATGCAAAGGGTTTGAGTTTAAAATTCTGGTAACTCAGACAAAAACTGTTCTAAGAGAGGGATAATAAATTTGAGGTTACTTGAGAACTTCCATATATAGTTGTTTAAACATGGAACATAGAAATGCTGGTTAGAGTGTTCTCAATATGCAGAAGGGAAGGTAATAAGAGGCAAATCACAAGCATTCATAAAATATAGCGTGACTTTGAGCACTGTCATAAACAGGCTATTCAGTCTTGCTACAGTGCAAATACCTGTGGTAGTAAATCTGCCAGACACTGCTATGCTGTGAGGAAGGAAAGAGATTGAAGGACATTCAGCTGGGCAAGGCCACAGGCAAGAAAATTTGATAAGAACCTCCACATACCTTTAGGGGCTAAAATGGAGGGAAAGTGATCAGTGTCATTCACAAGTGTCTGATAGAGAATGATAAAATAAAATTAAGAGAGAGTCTATCAGGAAATGGATTGATTTGTGAGATGTTAATAAGCTGTGGACACACTCCCATTTAAATCTGAAGGACAGTCCATGAGCTCTGAAAATGGAATTGACTAACAAATATGAAAATTTTATCAGTCCCATATGAGCAGGGAAATCAAGGGAATGCTTTTATGAGAATCCATGTGCCTAGCAACTGTGATGCTCTGTTACATGCTCTGAAGAGGATCCATTGAAATTTCTGTGGAAAAGTTGCCACTAATTCCAGTCAGCATAGATCAAGACCTTAGTGCTACTACAGGCCATGTTTGTCAGAGTAATTTGTCCAGGAACAAAGGGGGCAATCCTCAAGGAATGGTTGTATCAGTGCAGGACCATAGGGAATACCTAGGGAAAATAGTATTCAGTGAGCCATTAGCTCACTGGGAAGCTATAGAGATGTGTTAACTGAATAAATGTTTTTCCTCATAGGTACAGTTAATTACTTGATTGGCTATACTTGGAAGTGATGTGGTATGGGACTACACTATTCCATTCAGGAGAAAATGCTAGGATTATGTAGTTTGGCTAAAAGAGTGTTATGTTCTATATTTGACAATGTAGCACATGAAAGCTCAATTTGATTTCCCTTGTTTGTCAAGAGGTTGTTTTCTTTGTCTCACTTAGATATTTCACTTGCGGGAGGCTCGAGTGTGCGTGGAGCCCGCCTTGTCCTCACACAGATGGTTGCCCTTCTGATGAAGAGGTTTCACCACACAAGGCGAGACTGGAGAGGAAGCCTGTCAAATGTGCTGCTGCCTGTCCTCTTTGTTGCACTGGCAATGGCCTTGTTCAGTGTGAAGCCGCTGGCGATCGATTACCCTTCTCTCAAGCTGACACCAAGACTTTATGACAATGCAGAATCCTTCTTTAGGTAAAGGGCTCATCCATCATCATCAATATCCAGGGTTCTGGGACCTTTACCCTCGAGTTCTCATATTTTAAAGACTATTTGTATTCTAGAAAGAATGATAGGTTCCTTTTTACAATATATATATGAGTTTTTAAAAAATGTTTAGTACGCATTAAGGAAAGATAAAATTAGAAAAGGTTCATGTGAAGGATTTTCTGGAGGAAAGGGCAAAGACTTTGGAGAAGACTGAACTCAAATCAGTACCAGCCATGACAATTTATATGTAAATGATCAAATGTATTTGGGCAAGCCTTTGCATGCTTTATTTTGAAAAATTGCTTAGGTCTGAAGCTATTTTCTCAAAGCAATTCTTGGGTTTGAAAATGCCACACAGTATTAACAAAGCCTGCTTCCCTTCTTATTCGACCTAATTTCTATGTGTTCAGCTTTGAAAACAACTAGATTATTTATTTATTTATTTTTAATGTGCAATATCTATAGAATTAATCTGTATAGAGTGCTAAGCACACATATAGGTCACTTTCTCTACTGTGCAAATATACAGATAAACATAACAAGACGCTGTTTGAATTTATAAATATCATATAAATTTATTTTATAAGCACAAAAACACTTCAGTGATGCCAACTGCTAGGAATGCATGATTGTACAGAGAAGGATGCCCATGGGTAGATACTGAGATTTGTTTAGCTATAATTGTAATGAATTTTCTTTACATGTTCACTTATAAATTTTTCAAATGAGATTATTTTGGTATGTTTCCTATGCATGGATTTTATAGTCCTTTAATTTCTTGGAAAATACATGGCACCTTGAGCCTGAAGATTAATAGAGATAGATGTATTAATGTGTCTTTATTTCTTTTTATATTTTTCTTTCTACTTCCCTCCTTACCCCTATGGCCCTCTTTGAACAGCACTGAAGATGATAACCTAGGAAGACTTTCTCAGGTTCTGCTGGGATATTTCTCTGATTGGGACCACACGTGCACACATTCACAACATGGGTAATTGTGACTAATGTAACTATTTCCTAATTTTAAATATTGAACATTTATTTTTCTCTTTCTTTCTGTGCAATGGATTATCTTAGGCTTTTTTTGGCAGCATGCGGTTAGTGACAAATCCATTCTGATAAAGGATCTGGCATCCAGGTAAAGAAAATGAGGAGGCTTTACTGTTAAAAGTCTGACCCATACCGCTTAAAATCAGTGGCAGTTTTCTGATTAATTTCAGAATGAATTTGATCAAGCCTGGTGTCGATATGAAGGATGAATAGACAATAAGGAAAATATTTGTTAAGAAGCATTCTAGATTTTCAAATTCAGGAATGAGGTGGTGACCATGTTTTAATAATTACTGCAAATATGACTCATGAAGCTCATTTGATGCCTATATAAATATTTTAATAAATCAACTTTCATAAAAATGAGTAAAATTTTCATCACAGCTGCCACTGTGATCAAATGCTAAGAAGGTGTTCAGAGTACCAGACCTGTTCATTACTCTCTGGATTTGCTCTTTCAAGTGACATATTCCTTTCATTTGGTATTTATACTTTTATTATGTTTATTCCCATTAGAAAAAATAATTCATGCTGGCAGATGGAATCTACATCACCCCAGGATTCATGCAGATGTGTGTCTGAACAGGAGGTATGTAATTTTTTATTTACTTACATATGTAAAAAATATGTGTGTGTATATTACTTCTAATTCCTAGCTGCTGTTTTTGAAGGGCTAGCAAAAGCGATGAGGAAATAAATACTCAAAGGTCTATGATTGTTTGTTATGATTTAAGATTTACTTCTGTTTTATCTAATGAAATTGTTCAGAGCTTACTTGTTTATAGATATGACCACATATGTGCTCTAGTAATGGCTATAGATTGATCTGAAATAACAGGATCAGAGACAGCTGAGCTATTTTCAGCAGATGCAACTTACTTTAAATATGTTATAGGACTCTGATTAGGAAAATCTGTCATGTAAAACAAGGTTAAAACATAGCAGTTGCATAACATCTGGTAGACTACCTACTTTCAAAGGGAAGGGCTGGTGAACCTAGCTGGTAAAACCCACCAGGGAATTTACATGTGAATGAGATTTATATGCTAGAGTTTGCATTTGGTTTGGATTTTGGATTTCAAAATACAACAGGCTTCAAGAAACGACAAATTTTAAAACACGTAATGAATTTCTGACTTTCTTGACTAATGACTTTTCCTGCTGACTTGCTGTGAGTTGAGTAATAAAAGAGGATATGAAACTGTGTCTGAGGTAACAAATCTATTTCCCCAAAAGGGAATATCCTACAAAAAGGTTTCTTTTGTTTATAAAGATATAATTATTTAGAGTAAGAGTTGCGTATGAAATATAGCAATACAGTTTTGGGAAAAATTGAAGGAGGAAACCAGTTTTTTGCTTTTCTGGGCAAGGAATAAGTTTGCCTCTAATACTAGTGAGACTTAAAATGCAAGAAGATTGAATAAAATACGAATGGGAACTTACACAGGGAGAGGTCTATTAACCATGGAAGCTGAAAGAAGTCACTTGACAGTGAAGACAGAACTTCTGTCTGTGAACTATGTAAAAGCAATCTTTAAAAGTGAATTTTTAATTTCTGTAGAGTTGAGATGTCAAATAAGCATTAAAATTTTTCAGTTGATTGACATAAATTACTTTGTAAAGCTTCTGAGATAATTGAGTCTAATATCTGTCACCTTTTCTTTGGTTGTGAAAATGTCCCACTGAATCATTAAAAGACATCTTCCTTTATTCTTCTCTAGCCCATCAATGAAATTTTTAGAAGTGTATAACATTAATTAGAATTTTGCTTTCATCTCATGTTTATCTGGTCCCTATTTTGTGTTTCTTCTCAGGAAGACCAAATAAATAGCAGTCTTGCCTTTTTCATTGCTGTAAACATTCCTAAACTTATATGCAAGTCTTGATGTTTTCAAAACAAACTGACTGACAGGGCTGCAAGAGAAATCAAAGGGATTTCTAATATGTAGGTGGCACAATCATTTGAGTTGCCTTATAAACATAAAACTATACATAATTTATTGAAAATCTGTTAAAGCTGAGAAAGACAAATCCAATTATAAAGAAATGCTGTAAAATACACATTAAAATCCAAAAGCAAGGCTAAATGTGGTGCCACTGTTTTTAAAAAGTGCTTTGCTTATTTTATGTATGCTTTTTTTCAGATGTGCCCAAGTTTCAATACCTCTGCTCCCTATGTGAAGAATAAGAAAGGACATATTTTGTATAATCTTTCAGGGTTGCCTGTGGAAGAGTATTTAGTGAGGTCTTCCAACAAAACAAGGTAACCTTAAAATGTCTAGCCTTTGTTCATCCTTTGTGTATAAACTCCACAGTCCTTCCTGATACAAAGCATAGTCATTTGTCACTGAGAATATAAATATAGTTATCTTTGTCTGGTGGTTGTTATCAAGGTGTGGAGTCAGGCTACGATTCAAGGTAACATGAAAGCCCCTCAATGGTCACATCTCAGAACTTCCTCCAGCAGTTGCATGATGATTGCCTCTAGGCATACTCTGGAGTTTCTTCCACCTAGTGAGTTATTTCAGCATCTCAGATATGCATATCTAAACCAGGTGAACAATATAATTTCCATTCCTCAGAGACTCAATCAGATAGAGGTGGATATGCTCCAATTAATATTTTCTTTGAAGTTAAAAGGGCTGGCGTGCCCCTGGCAATACTTCATATTCTGTGATATCAGCAACAGAGGTTATCTGCCGTATTTTGAAGTTTGCTTATGTGCCTTTACAACTCAACCACTACTGATAATTTAAGTGGAAATATTAGACCATGTATGATTTTATCGAGGAGAAGAAGGTGTTCGCCACTTATGTATTAAAAGGAGGTGCATCTGATTTGATATAGAGGTAAGCGTCTTTGAATGAAAGATTTGAGCTAGTATATGAAAGGAAGGAATAGGAAGAAATAAACCTGTTTAAGATGCTTCTGGAAGAAAGCTCACTTGCTCACAACCCTTCCTGTTGCTCAGAGATTTCAGCTTTCAGAAAGAAAAAATTCTTATCTAAGGGAATACCTTTGCTGGAGAAGAGCCAATAATGTTCACCTGATTAAAAACTACATTGTCCCCCTCCTTTTTAACAAGGAAGGAGTTTGTGAGGAGTGAAGTTTTACTTTCAGTTGAGAAATAAAGCCTTGATGTAGCTATCTCAACTTTACCCATGCAAGAAAACTGCAAAGCTTAAGGCAGATAACTTTTTGTTACTTTAATTTCTACTACCAGATATGGTGGTTGGTCTTTTGGAGGGATAAAAGCATTTGAACTTCAAGATAAAAAATTGAATAACACCAAATCTCAGCCTCTGGCTAAGGTAAGAGTTGCATATATGATTGCACATCTGTATGTGTGTATTGATTACTTTTTCAGACTTCAGACATCACAGCACTTAGCAAATAATAAATCATTGCATAAAATCCTTGCACTTGAATAACTGGGAGAAAATCCTCTATCTCTTACAGTCTAACTCTCTGTTCATAATTCTTGAGTATTCTTCTGTGTTTGAGAAACAGTTTTAAATTAGTCAAATGATACAGCTTTTTAAAAATTTATTTTTCCAGTAATTTTAGAATCTAAGTTTAAAATTTGTTTTTAGTTAGTCAGCCAAATAATATTTTTTGTTTGCTTTCTTCAAAAAGCTGATGTCAGAATTGGCTGAAGAGCACTGAACATCACAATAATGGGTTGCTATTGATGCTTTTTCATGCCTACAAGGGATACTTTGCTCTGCTTCATTTCTCTCACCACCCTCCCCCTAAGAGTAAAGACATCTAGGAGCAGCTCCTTCTACATAATAAATATGCTATTCTTTTCTCAAAAGAACCTTCTAAAACATTCCAAGGAAAATAAAATCCCCTGCACTGGTAAGTGCTTGTTAGCCTCCAGGTCTCATCCCAAGTTTTCACTGTATGGAGATACTGTACCTCTGCACTGCATACTAAAAGGCCTCAAGGAAAAGCCCTTTATTTCAGCTGTGCTTAGAATAATCCTTCTACCTTGATTTTTGGGATCCGTTCAAATGTAGATGCTTTATGAGTAGAGGAACAGCAGTCCTGGAGAAGTACTGATGCGTATCAGTGAGAGGTCTCTGTTTTTGTATTTGAAGAAAACAAGATTTGTTAAGAGCAAGCTGTGCATTTTCCAGATTCTATATTAGGATATGAAAGAAAGAATCTTCTGCCTTTAATTTTTTAATGTAAATATAGATTTTATTGCTCTTATATAAAAAAAATACAAGCAACAGTGTAAATAAGCTCCATCCCAGAATCCATTTTGAGACAAAGTCTTAGAAAAAAATACAGATATTCTCCAGTCCTATGTAATTTCATGCTTAGTTTTGCAGAATCACTTCCTGTGTCTAATGTCTTTTTCATGTGATTTGTTAGAAATCTTCCTATTTTATATACAAATCTGAGCATATACAGATTTTGGTAATTTGTAATTTCTCGTTTTATAGCTTTGAACTCCTGTTCCATCATTCTTTCATTAGAAACCTGAAAGTTTTCAGTAAGATTTTTTTTTTTTCTGACTGCCATATTTTCCTGTATATCCTTAATTATTTTAGAGTCTTATTTTGACATGCTTGCACTGTGGCTTTTATCAGGTCCTTTTTAAAAATGTATTTTGTATAGAGCTTCATCTGCCTTCAAGACAGGGATAAATTATAGTTATATTCTTAGTAAGTAAGCTTCATATTTCAGACCCAAAGCAAAGAGTGGAGTAAATTTATAAAGGGCACTGTGTTATCTAAAGCATCTCCTGGAAATGTCTTTCAAGATATGCAATGTCAAGTTATTGCATTAACCTTTCAGTAACTAATTACCAGGTTTTTACTTTGACCTTTCAGGTTTGTTCATGAGACAGTGAATGTACCATTTACATAGCCTGGTATGAGAGAAAATGAGAAATTTGCATTTGAAGAGAATTACTTTATGATTCACTTCATTTTAGAAAATTTCTGAATCTTTATACATTCTTCTCCTGTACTTGAAAAGCCAACAGTTTTTCTTGTTCAGATTAAAAATATTAATTTAGTAAGTATTTTACTGTACCTAATCATCCTGTACTTTATATACTACTTACATGGTGTATGCACGCAAACAAAGAATGTGTATACGTGCACACAAGAGAGAAAATATATCTACAACATTGATTATTGGCATTCATTGATGATCGATGCTATGTACCAAAGGCACAACTTCTCAATTTTTTTGTATTTTCATGGCTGTATATTCCTTGGCTTCCTTTGATAATATGGCCAAAAAACTGTTCCATAATAGCTTCATAGTTGCTGGTTTTTGTATCGTAGTGAAATATAGGAAGAACATGTGGCAATTTTAAATACTGCTGAAAGGCAAATTGTACTGTCCACATGTCATTTGGAAGAGTGCATTTTTCCAATCCCAAAGGCTGGGATTTGAGGCTTTATAGTACAGTAATTGTATAAGTGTCCAGAGGAAAAAATTACAGCTTTCCAGTCTAATATCAATCACGAATCTGGTCCAGCAGTGCTTAGGGACTTCTCTGCTCCTTCTCATGCTTCTTTCTTGATAGGCCATATGTTAGTTGAAATGTCAGCCTAGCTTTATTCTGGAATATCAATGGCAAACAAAAGATTATATAATAATGTAAAACACGTCTTCACAGAACTTCTATCTGATGTCGTGAGGAGTGATGTGTTTCCTTGGAAAAGAATTTTCCTAACTATGGATAGAATATAAAATAAAATTTAATTATATTGATGTATATTGTTTTCTGTTCCTCAGCTCTTTCTGCTCTCTATGAATAATTACCTGTGTGTCACAAAAGAAATACAAAAGATGTTTCAGCTAGAGCAAATATATTTCCTTTTTTAATATATTTTACTTTTGCTAACAGTTTTGAATAAGAAACAAGTCTTTAGATAAAAGACGTTAAATGTACCTTCTGATGAGGTGAAAAACCTTAAATGTCTCTCTTTCCAGATTATAATAAATTAAATATCCATCTTCAATTTGGTTATTTCCTCATTGTTTAATTCAGTTACTTAATGCAGCTTGGAGGATTATTCCAATTAACATGTTGGATATTGAAATATATTGTTACTCACAATGCTCTATTGTGGTTTTGTATGTTCATTTGAATACTGGTTGAGTTACTATATATCAAAGGTGTTCTCTGAACATTTACGACCTTTCCCCTGCCTGAATTAAATGAGGATGTGTTGTCAGAATTTTACTTTGTTGTTTTTTTAATTGCCTTTTCTTTCAATACAACAAACACAATTGATGTAGAGTTTCATTATGTATGCATGTATAACTTTTTATTCTGTGAAAATCTTTTTGAAAAGATAGAATAAGAGATGGGCGTATGGGGCTGTGAAAAAGACAGATTACCCTTGATCGCTTGTTTCTGTTGTTTTGCCATGGTTACTATTTGCACAGAAGGTCCTGCAGTGCAAAGATTTTCAGTTTTCCTGAGGAATCTTAGGTTTTCTTTCACTACATTTTGTTAAAGACTGCTCTTGTTGATTAACGAATGGGAGATATAGTTTGTATATTAGTGGGAACTGAACTAGTGAAGAACTAAGGAATTTTATGACGGTGCAAAGAGGGGAAGACATTGGGGTTTGTTCTTTTCTTTAAATGTGGGGGCATAAGAGTTTGAGACGTGAGTACTATTACATGGCACATGGAAGACATCCAGGGAATCAGGCCTAGCCAAATGGATTTATGAAAGGCAGGTCCTGCTTGACCAACCTGACCTTCTATGGAAAAGTGACCTGCTTTTCAGATGGGGGAAAGGCAGTGGATGTTGTCTGTCTAGACTTCAGTAGAGAATTTGACACCATCTCCTACAGCATCTTAGCTGAAATACTGGCTTCTCATGGCTTGGATGTCTGACTCTTTGATGGGTAAAAAACTGACTGTATGTCTGGTCAAGAGACTTGTGGTGCTAAATGCACTTGATGGCTGGTCACTAGCAGTGTTCCCCAGGGCTCAGTTTTGGGTCTGGTCCTATTTAACATTCTTGATGATGATCTGGATGCGGGGATTGGCTGCACCCTCAGGAAACACGCAGATGACCCTAGGCTGTGTGGCAGTGTTGATCTGTTTGAAGGTAGGAAGGCTTTCCAGAGAGACTGGGACAGACTCAGTCATTGGAGCTGAGGACAACTGCACAAGGTTTTGTAAGGTGAAATGCTGTCCCCCACACTTGTGTTCCAGCAACCCCATGCAGAGCTACAGACTGGTAGAGGAGTGGCTTGAGAGCTTTTTGGCAGAAATGGACCTGGGGGCACTGGTTGACCACCGGCTGAATATGAGCCAAGGTACGCCCAGGTGACGACATCTTGGCCTGTATCAAGAATAATGTAGCCAGCAGGACCAGGGCAGTGATTTCCCCTTGTATTCAGCTTTGGTGAGGTTATACCTCAAGAACTGGGTTCAGTTCTGTGC
Source organism: Eopsaltria australis (assembly GCA_034509425.1). NCBI lineage: Eukaryota > Metazoa > Chordata > Aves > Passeriformes > Petroicidae > Eopsaltria > Eopsaltria australis. The sequence continues at coordinate 4,199,381 of JAVTVJ010000072.1, forward strand.
CCCTCACTTGAAAATAACACTGAGGTGCTGAAGCGTATCCAGAGGTAATGGCAGCAAGGTTTGTGAAAAGTCTAGAGAACATGTTTTATGAGAAATGGCTGAGGGAGCTGGGCTTGTTTAGTCTCGAGAACAAGAAGCTCGGGGGGACCTCATTCCTCTCTACAACTCCCTGAAGGGAGGTTGTAGTGAGGTGGTGGCTGGTCTCTTCTGCTGTGCCTGCAGAGAGAGGACAAGAGGAAATTGTCTTAAGCTGAGAGATTCAGATTAGATATGAGAAAAAATTTCACTGTTAGGGGGCCAGGCATTAGAATAATTTCCCCAGGGAGTTGGTGGTTTCATCCCTGGAGGTGTTTGAGAAATGTCTGGATCTGATATTGGGTGATGTGGTTTAGTGTTCTAGGAGTTACAGTGGTAGTGCTGGTAGTGATGATGTTAAAGGTCTCTTCCAACCTTGATGATTCCATGATGCTGTTGGGATTTCAAGCAGTTGTGAATATCACATAAAGAAGAGTAGAAAATGTGAAAGGTAATGCAGGCAAGAACACTGGCTGATCGAAGCTGCGAACTTTTTAAAAAATTACTTACAGAGTTTGTGGTGAGGATGATTCAAGAGTGAGAGG